>OY730480.1:40129774-40870016 GCA_963422695.1 Xylophagus ater
TATAATATATAATATATAATATATAATATATAATATATAATATATAAATATAAAATATAATATATAATATATAATATATAAAATATAATATATAATATATAATATATAATATATAATATATGTGCATAATTTTTCAGCAAGGAAAAAAAAACGAAGAAAAAGGAGGAAAAATTTTTCAAAATTTTTCAATTAAGAAAATCTAAAAATTGTGCCAAATATTTAAATTCACTAATGATGACTGACGAAAAATCGAGAAGGAAAGAAGCCTTTGAAAAAATGACCGTGACGCAGCTCAGAGAGCAACTAGAAAAGAACTCAGCAGACTGTACAGGGAACAAAGCTGCATTAATAAATCGCTTTCTTTCTTACGACGAAGGATCAACACAAAATGAAGCGGCTAGCAAGGAAAAAATGGCATTTGACCTGAAAAATCAAATTGCAGAATTACAAGCGCGTATTTAAAAGCAACAACAGCAGATAGCAGAGCAGCAACAGAGAATGAATTTACGAGGAGAACATTTTGCAGCGAGCTTGAAAACGATGATGGTGATTCACAAGACGATACTGTGGCCGGCAGAAAAAACTCAAGCAATTCATATAATGACAAGAAGAATGCAAGAGGCTCTCATACTGCAGCAGGTACAAAACAGAAGTCTGCAAACAATTTTAAAGTGCAAGGTAAGTTGCTAAGCCACAGGAATTATAACAGAACAACTGAAGAAGAAAATGACGTACGAAATTTAAAAAAATTAAAGAAGACCACTTCGACGAATTATGATGACGATGAATTCGCAAAGATGAATTGAGAAATTCAATGAGAATTTCACAAAAGGGAATTCAAATACGATGCAACAATATGACAGACAGGAAGTTTCTACGCAGAAAAGACGAAAGTGATAGCGAGCGTGAATCAGATGACAGTGATTCAAAATTTTCACAATGCTTTTCACAAAAATCTAATGAGGAATCGAGAAAAATTATTAAATTTCGCGATTTAGAAAGCGGAAAAGAAATTTTTTCAGGAAATGGCAAAGTTTCAATGCAAAATTGTGTAAATGAATTCGAAGATTTTGCGACGACTTTAGCAGGATGGAATGACATTGAAATGCTAATTTAAGCGAAGCGAATGATTCAAGGGTCGGCATTAAAATTCGTTCGTACACAAGGAAATTTGAGATCATGGAAAAGATTGAAGAAATTATTGTTAGAAGAATTTTCTGATGACGTCGACAGTGGTGTGGTACATCAACAATTACGAAAATGGAAGAAACGATCAAATGAAACATGCAAGGAATACCTTTATGAAATGCATAATATATCATTGCAAATTAATTTGGAAACCTCAGCCTTAATTCGATGTATTACTGATGGAATTGTTGACGATTCTTCAGATAAAATTGTTCTTGAAGGTGCTAAATCAATTAAGGATTTAAAAGAAAAATTTGTAATTTATGAACGATTAAAACGACGACAAGCCGATAAGAAGAATAAACGAAGTGATGATGCACGGAAGGAAGAACGTAAAAATAAGAATTTTGACCAGAAAAATCAAGAAAAAGGTAAGATGACAAATTGCTACAATTGTGGTGGAAAAGGTCATCAAACCAAAAGCTGCCCAGATGTCAGCAAAGGACCAAAGTGCTTTAAATGTAATTTATTTGGGCATAAAAGCGTGTCATGCCCAAGTAACAATCAGTGTCTCAATAAAGCAGCGGTAAACATTGTCGGGAAGAATAACATGCATAAACAAATTTTAATAAATAATAAAAATTTTATAGCATTAATAGATACCGGAGCGGATTTAACCCTGATGAAGAAAAAATTTCTTGATCAAACCAAAATATTTTAAGAAATTATTGATAACAATACGTGGTATTTTTACAAATCTAAGGACAATTGGAAAATTTACAGCTACCATGAAAATTGATCAGGCGCAGTTTAAAGACGTAGATATTTACGTAATACAGGACGAAGTTATGGAAGCAGATGTTATTATTGGAATGGATGTGTTAAGACAAGCTGACGTGATCATTAACCACAAATCAATAGAAGTACAAAATAGATTGGAAGACGTACCAAAGGATGAAAATTCGATGGACTACAAATCTTGTTTTGTAACAATAGTAAAATCACCATACGAAGACGAGAAATACGAAAAAGATGAAATATGTCAAAATATTATAATAGAAGATAAAAAAATTGAGAATGAAATTAAAAAATCATTTTTAAATTTTAATCCAAAACAGGTAAACGATGCCGAAGTCAAAATGAAAATTGTACTATCGGATGATGAACCAGTTCAAATGCAAGGACGACGAGTACCACTGAACAAGCACAAGATCATAGAGGAACAAATTTCTGAATGGATTCAGAATTGTATTGTTCAACCGAGGATGTCTGATTACTCAAGTCCAGTAGTTTTGGTGGATAAAATGGATGGTACGAAACAATTAAGTGTTGACTATCAAAGGATATACAGAAGGATAAAGGTAAAGGTGGAAAAGGGGAAGACGGAAGTGATGATAAAAAGATGAAGATGATAATGGAGGAAAGAAAAAGAAGACAAAAGACAAAAGAAAAAAGATGAAGATAAATCAAAATAGGGCAAGAAAAGCAAAAGTGAAAATGAGAGTAAGAAGTGATTTAAAGATAACGAAGGTGGTTGAAGAAGAGAACGAATTTCAAGAAGCTAGAGATGAATTACGAATTACAGCAAGAGAACAAATTTTTAAAATTGAACAAGAAAGCAAAAAAGGGTACCACAAAAATCGAAGGAGAACACCAAGTTATAAAACTGGTGAGTTAGCAATCGCAAGAACTCATTTTGGTTTAGGCTCGAAAATAAACCCAAAATTCTTTGAACCATATCGCATCACTAAAATTGGAGAAAATGATCGTTATGAAGTTGAGAACAGCATATGTATTTTTTAAGTGAAACTTCTTTAGGCGTTTTAGAGTGAATTTTCAAGGCCGTCACGTTTTCTGACGTTTTCATTGCAAAAATCGTATTACCGTATCACCGCTTTGGCACTGTATTCAGTAACAATTTTTAAACTTTTTAAACTTTTTATATAGAGGTCATATACGATAACAATGTTCGCGTGTGACCTCTATATACGAAGTTCAAAAGTTTGCATTAACTCCAGTGCCACCTATATCAATTGCATGACATCATATAATTTCCAGACCGTTCGTTGGTAATATACAGACATGCAGGTGCTGCAGCTCTTGGCAAGGAAGAAGACAAAATACCATTAATTCTTGGTGGTGATTTTAACGAAAATTTCGCATCAAATGATTCATTACTACTAATCAACTTTATTCGCGAAAAATTCAATTTACACTTAAATAACCTTCCAAATTTCGCAACGGTAGATGGTATTTTTTGTAGATATTTAGAAAATATGGAATCAATTTGTCAATTTGTCTCATATTTTAGTTACCATAAAGCTATAGTGTTAGTTTTATCCATAGTAGAAGAATAACTTAAAAGAATTGTAAAATTCGAAGAAATAAATTGAGTATTGAATTTATATTAGAAATCTTATTTTTATAACATAAACCTTTTACATACTATATGTACATATATTCGCTTTATCTCTCTCTCTCTCTCTTTCTTTTTTTTAAAATCGCCAAAGAAGTTTCACTTCTATCACGCGCACATATAGTTCCACACGCTGTTTTTTTTTTTATAATGAACAAATCACATTTTCAGGATTTGATGTCAGTCCCTGAAAAGGATATTGGAAATGAATGTGTTCTAATTTTATATAATCTGGATGTTTGAAAAATAATTAGATTATTTATTTTCTTTTTTTTACCAATATTGTCAACGCCAAGAGCATTAGCTTTTGATTCTTTACTTTTATCTTGTGGGACACATGTTTCACCTGAATTTTTCCACCATTTATCATAAAGCATTTGAATTTCACCTTTTTCTTGTAGTTCTAATATAGCTAATGAAATTTTATCACGCCACGGCGAACCCATTGGTGTTGCGATACCATAACCTATTCAAAGAAAAAAAAAAGATAGGGACGAAAGTTATATTCATACTCACATTCATTCTTCACAAGTCACAAATCTATAGATAAGTACGAAGTACAAGTAATTATAAAGTAACCAAAGCTAGGGAATAAAAAAATACACCAATTAGAACAAAGTAGCAATTCTATTGGTTTAAACACGTGGAAACTACGTCATACGTCGTAATCTTTCCGTCGGGGCTCTTATTGTTTTCTGCTCTTCGCTGCATGGAAGTTTGGATACTTCATATTACTCATACCTCGCTCTATTAGGACCATCCTTAATCTCATAGCAGCTAACCTTTTGTATCTAGAAGTCCACCAATTTGTGTTAAATTACAATCTCTTTGAACAATATAATCCAACATTGTTGATTCCATTAAAAATGCGTAATTACCATTTAATACTCTTTCGATACCCTCCTCATAGGTTGCTGTAAAAACTGATGGTTTTTTATTCTCCATAAAACGCCACATTTTCTTATATGTTTCAATCATTGAATCGCGAAAAAATGTCATTGTTGAACCCGATTCTAATGTGCCATATGAAATTTCTGTTTGTCCAGCTAAATCATCAGAATTTTCAATTGGTGTTATCATACGTTCAACTGTTAAAAATGCTGCCAAATTTGCTGTATACGATGATATCATAATTAATGTAAAAAACCACCAAATTGCACTAACGATACGTGTCGATGTCGCTGTTGGATTTAAATCGGAACCCTGTTGCATCAATGTACCAATTGTGAACCAAAAGCTATTTGCTATTGTAAATTGATTCTCAACAATATCATTATCAGTATTACATGGATGAGGATTGTACCATTCATATGGTGAAAATCTTGCAACAGCATGCATTGTTATTGATACTAAAATGTAAGCAGCTAATACATATAGCCATATATCAACGGCTAATGGCTTCATAAATGAAAATAAACGTGTTGGTGTTGTTGAGGGGACCTTGGAAGAGAAAAGTAAAAAAGTTAATGAAAGATATTTACGGTTTTTTTGTGATAAAATCAGGTTATGTCGCAAAAAATATCAAGTCGACAGATGTCATCTCTTTTAACTTCAGTAAAAACACAATATCCGATATATAATCTCAACCATTCTTCAATGTAACCCAAAGGGATCCCGTCAAAGTGCGTCTTATGGCAAAAAATCTAGTGTTTGCATTGCTTTGGTTATTGGAACTAGAACTGATAACCCTGATCTAAAATCTTGCTGGTCTCTCTTTCAACCTATTAATATTACATAGGGCACTTGAATTAATTTTGACTGCTGTCTAAGAAGTGACGTTTATCATATTATTTCTACTTTATCGTGGAAGCCAATTTACGGTCAATAGGCGTTAATATTGAGTATACTATGATATTTCGGTTAAGTCTGAACAACAGTTTTTATCTTTAGGATTCCCAATCATAATTATAGAATTACATCCTAGTAGTCTGGAATGGAATTTTGTATTTCGATCCAACTGAATTTTCGATTCGATTTAATATTCGATCTGAATTCTTTTTGGCATCGCGTAAAATTATCGGATCGTAAATTAGTGTGGCTGTTGAGAATTCCACGCAAATGGTATAAATTTTCAAATTGCCCGCTGAAATTTTATGAAATTTTGACAGCTGATAGTTTTTTTTTTGGAAACATTAATTTAAAATGTTTGTGTTTTAGATTTGTTTTTAGTTTTGAATTATTTTTAAATTAATATTTAATAATAAATATTGAAATTGTTGGTCTCAGTGAAACAAAATATCGTGGCGTTATTTTTATTTCGTTATAATGATAATTTTCACTTCGCTCTTAGAGCATCTTATTTGGTTGTAATTTCATGAAAATCTTGATAATTTTTTTAAATTCAATACTTTCAAGTTAACTTTTGCAAGCTTGGGATTTTTTTGCATGAACTCAACTGAAAAATAAAATTTTTAAAAAAATATTTTATTTTCTTTTTTTTTTGTGAAAACTACAATAATTTAGTAAAAATTTAAGGAAATAATTGTCAAATTTCTTGTACTTGGGTTTTTTGCATTAAAGAAATTAAAACTATGACAATAAACATAAAAGAACATGTTTTCGACAACTCAACACTGATCGAATGAATATTATACGATCACAGTGTAAAATATTTTCGATCCAATTTTAGCCGATACCAAATTGGTTGGTCGAATCGTATATACGATCCAATCGAGTCAAATCGAAATACAAAATTCTATTCCTGCTTAAAAAACACTATGTAACTAAATATAAAACATAATAAAAATTAATCCAAGGCAGATGTCTGACGACCACGAAAATAACTAGACGTTGTTTTATTTTGATCTAGGTTTTCTTTACGCTTACAATTTTCAAAAGTGGGATCCGCTTCAAGTCCAGTTATTTTTTAAAGAATTCTATAAAGGCAAACTTTGCTATTTTCTCGAGATTTATGTTGGAGAAAGCGGTTGCTAAAAACGTTGAATTTTTTTTAAGAAGTCGGCGGTTACTGTTTCGAAACAAAAACTTAAAGCTCTACATTTTCCGGTTGACGGGGTAAAAGAGTCTTTGTAACTCCGCTTAAAAAAAGCTTGGCAAATTTCTCTCGGGATGAAATTTTAAATCATCTAGGTGGAGCGGAAAGTGCGTTTAAATCAAATCCAGAAGATACCTCAGAACAAGAAGATCTGGATCTTCAGTTGGCAGTTTTACGGGAGAAATTGAAGGTAAAACAGGAAATTTTAAAATTAAAAAACAATTGTCAGAGTTAAGCGATGGTGATTCAAATAATAAGCAAGACTTTTCAAATATTAAACAAGATTTTTCCTTCGGAGATATTGAAGACTCTATTGCAAAATTTACCGGAGATGACAGTTTTCCAATATGTAAATGGATTGCAAATTTCGAAGAATGTTGCGATGTTGTTGGGTTTCAATAATAAAATCCAATTTATATATGCCAAACGCTTATTGTGTGTTACCGCCCAAATGTTCTTAAGAACCATTAGAGCAAAAATTGGTCGGAATTGGAAGCCGTCTTAGTTAAGGAGGTTTAAAAACGTGTTCTGTCAACTGATATACACAACTTGCTAAGAAATCGGAAAAAGACCACCACTGAAACGTACTAACAGTATGTAATTCCAATGCAATAAATAGCGTTACTATCTCAACTTGAAGAATCTGATCTAATCGAATATATAATTAATGGTATTCAAGATTATGAAACGAATAAAATTATATTGTGCAATGCCAATAATTTAGTAGAATTTAAAAACGCACTAAGAAAATATTAAAATCAACCAACAACTGCAACGTAATAGTTCCAAAAATTTGCAAAAAAACGTTCGTACCGACACAAACGCTCAAAAAAATCCTGTACAGTGCTTTAATTGTAGTGAAATTGGTCATGTTAGCACTGATTGCCAAAAGCCAAAACTATCAAAAGCTACTTATTCTAAAAATCATGAACAAAATAATAATTCAACTGAAGGTCCAAAAAATCGACCGGTTTTGGTTCTCGATGATCCGTCATATGTTCTTGAAACAGCAAATGATAATTTGATCCTAGAAAATGTGCAACTGAGGTATGAAAATGAGTTTGAACACAACAGAAGATATACTTTTTACAATGGTAATAATGATGACATTACGATAGCCGCGACTATGCGAACTCTGGTTGATTCTGGGAGCTTTGTACATCAACAATATCTTCCGCCTCATCTGGTGAAAAATGTTAATTCTAACGAATATAAGTTCGGTGGCATTAATGAAAGAAAATTTCAAATAATATGTTGTATATTATGTAGTGTTAGTTTTAAGACTGTTTTACATTATCATCGCCGCGCATACAAGATGGTTAACAAATTCGTTAATGTGTGAAGATAACAGTGCAGAAGGTAGACAATTTCGTTAATGTGTACTCATATGCGTTGGTTAACAAGTTAAATGGTAATTGGTCCGGTTCTATTTTGCTATGAGTCAATCATATGTGAATAGCTGTCAAATTATTTAGTTTTTTTAAAAATGAAGTTAATATTCACTATAAACATGTAATTTTTAAATACTTAATCACTGAAAATAAGTTTTAATTATCACAGAGTGTGCAAATGAAGAAATTATAAAATTAATTGCGCTTTATGAAGCGGAAAAATATTCTGTCATACGAAAAAAAATTATATAACATTATTAAAATGTATTTCTGTATTAAAACAATTACTTTAATTGTTTTAAATCTCCAAAATCATATTTCACAATTAATTGAAATTTATTTGCACTCATTGTACACCAAATTAATCAAAAAGATTACAAATGGAGAAATCGTATTGAGTAAAAGTGTCGAATTTTCAGATGACTAGTCTGGACACAATCAATCAACCTCACATGAGTCTTCTTCTTCTTACCTGTTTGCATTAACGACTGTGTTAAGCATCTTGTATGCGCGGCGATGATAATGCAGAACAGCCTTTAGAAAAAATATTAATATATTGATTTATGTTGTTAATGATCACTGTATGAAATATCCAGTTGTGTTAGTGTACGGCCACATAGGTTCTGCGCCTTCGAAGATGACAGCAACGATAAATATACGCCTGTAATTAAATGGAAGTGGCCATATAGCCGAGTTCGTTGGAAGCAGGATACGATAGAGAAAAGAGAAGAATTGAAATTTAATTCTTCGCCTCTTTCGAACAAGAATGCCATGATTTTGTTTCAATTGCGAACAAGATTTGTATTTGCATTTGTATTTTGTGTTCAATGTCATTTGATATTTTTTCATTAAATGAAAGTGGAAATGTTTGGATAATGAAATTTAAAAGGTTTGTTTTCAAATTTAAAATGTTTGTGTTTAATAAAATTCCATTTTTTTAATTTTAGATTAAGAAAATGAGTTTCACAGAGAAATTAATAGTTGCAGTTTTTAAAAACGAGGGTATTTGGAACCAGAAAAAAGAATCACATAGGAACCGATACAAGGTGGATAAAATGTGGAAGGAGAGATCAAACGAACTGAATATTGAAAGTAAACTTATTTATTACCTATTTTTTTAAGGTTGAATATAAATGCGATTTTGATTTAAATACATTACATTTTCTGCACTTGAAGTTGGTCTTCCAGCCGATCCATTTACGCTAGGCATATTTGGCAAGGATTTTATTTTAGTTAAATTATGTGTTAAACCTTCTCTATCTAAAATAGTATTGTGTAATTACTTTGACAATATCGTCAACAAATGAGATGTCACTTTCTATCGGTTTCGATAAAAGTGTCCATTTTGACTAAATAATATCAAATGCACATTCAACGGTTTTTCGCGCTCTGGATAGACGTTTGTTAAAACATTCTTTACTTATATCCAATTGCTCACTGAATGGCTTAAGCAAATTATTCATTAGCGGATACGCTTCATCTCCTATGAACACATGCGGAACATTAATAAGTCTTCCGGACAAAGTGTTGATTCCAGGAACATCCAACTATTCATTTTCAAGGTTTTCAAATAGAGCTGAGGCTCGAAATGTACCACCGTCGCTTTGCTTCCCATACGCACCTACATCAATAATAGTGATTCTATAATGTGCATCCACAATAGCTTGCAGTACAACAGAATAAAATTGTTTATAATTGAAATACATAGATCCAGAGTGAGGAGGGCATTTCACAGAAATGTGTTTTCTGTCAATTGCGCCAAGGCAATTAGAAAAATTCCAGATTGCATTAAAATCTTCAGCAATTTTTATAAAGTCTCTTTTAGTTGGAATCTTCACATGGTACGGGTTGTAGATTTTTGTATAAAACCTTGATAATCTCGTGGATGATATTACTTACAGTTGACTTTCCCATTCCAAAAAAATAAGCCAAACCTCTAAATGATAATCCAGTTGATAAATATCAGCAAAATAAATTTTTCCAAATTCTTCTCTCAATATTGTATTTAAAAATTTATATTTAAAATTGTATTTTACAATTATAATTTTGAAAATAAAGACATTAACTAAAATTTAATAAGCACTTTTTAATTACAGAGAATCTATTAAGATCTAAATGGACAAATTTGAGGAACAAATTTCGAACTTTTTACGCAAAACAATCAAAACCACGATCTGGAGCTGAAAATTTAATGTTTTTGAGAGACCTTTTTACACCACGCGAGTCTTCTGGAAATTTGGATGCAAACAATGTAAAAGAACTTTTTGCAGGCATACAGGACCTGGAAAAATCATCAGATGAATTTCCATTGAACACAATTTTAGATGAGAGCTTATTGAGCAGCCCAATGGAAGAAATGAATGAAACTGGTGGTATGTTAAATATCGAACAGGAAAAATTAACGACAAAAAATAAAAAATTTAAAAAAACGAAGACATGACATTCTTTGAATCTTTAATGCCTCATGTGGAAATATTTTCTTCATTGCGTAAAATGGAATTTCGAATGAACGTCCTAGAAATTGTTATAAATATGATAAAAGAATAAAATTAAAAAGGTATCTTTATCTTGAAATAAATTGAGTAAGAAATAATAAATAATCCAGAAGTTAATTACCTAAGTGTTACCATCAAACGTGGAGTGAGTGGCGAAGACCTCCAAGAATGCGTGACACGTCCACCACGCGGGTTCGCTCTGGGCAATGCGTTTACGTAGCCGACAGTCGCCTACCTTCTTATACCCATAATCCTTTTCCTAGTCCACATTGCCAGTAGTCCCACCAACACCAAAGCCAAGGTGTGTAAGTAACCGTGCTGAGGGCTGAATGATATCAGGTGTTAAAAATTGATATCGCTGACGGTCTCCTTGGGGCACCAGGCGCTACCCCATTGTATCTAGCCTTGCGTCCGTAAGGGAGCTCTGCGGATGTAGACCTTTATTTCTCGCCATACTCGTGGGATCCAAAATGAATACCGAACAAATACAAAAAACAAATAAAAAACGAACTGAAGCTGAGACAGTAGAATCAGCTGACGTATTGAGCACGGATGAACTGGTAGCTTCAGATGTCGAAAATGACCTGTTGCTAACACCACCAGAAATTGTCCAACTGGAGGAGCTGCTCACCTCCTCACCCCAAAAAGGTGATAAAGCCAATGAAGTATTTCTGGGCGACGACAGGAACAAGGAGCCGGAAGGACCAGTTCTTGACGAAGCTGCAGAAGCACTTGGCAAACTAGCGCTCAACCACAAATTTGAGTACTTCTCGGGTGCATCTAAAAGACGCATCAAAGCCATGATTACAAGGCATGGCGCCTGAAGAAGCGAGGAAAGCGGAACGAGAGATACTCTCGACACTTTCCAGACCTGATAAGAAACAAAAAAGTTCCAATCAAGCTTCAAAAACAAACTCAAGTCGAGAAGACCTGAGGAAAAGAGGCAGATCAGATGGCAGCACACCAGAACAAGCGCCATCAAAGCAGAGCAAGTTCTCTAATGATAACGGAAGGCAGGTAGAGGGTAAGAGTAAGCATATCAACCCAAAGCCTAGCACGTCCAGCATCAAAAGAGATGAGCGGCAAATTACAAAGAGACAGATTGAGAGTAAGAGTAAACATGACAACTCAAAATCTTTCACTTTGAAGTTGCCCTTTAATCAGGTTGTTGCCGGTGAAAAGGTAGCAATTATTCATGCGCTACATCCAGAACAGACACTGTCAACGGATGAGCTAGAAAAGATAAAAGTAGCTTTGTTGGATGAGATCGATAAGCTAGATGAAGAAAGTGGGCTACACCCACAATTCTCAGCTGCATCGCAAAAAATAGCAGGATGGCTGTCGATCCATTGTAATGATAAAGCTACTAGGGACTGGCTTCTCAAATTGGAACAGTCTCTTAAGCCGTGGGAAGGTGCGATGTTGAAGGTGGTTCAAGGTGACAAAATGCCCAGAGCCACTCTCTGTAAAACATTCGTACCATTAACTCCAGCTGGAACGTTATCTAGCGATAAATTCCTGCTGAGGCTCAAAAAGCAAAATGCAGGCCTGAACACAATACCGTGGCGGGTCCTAAAAGCGGTGCCAGAAAGTAATGGTGGACAGACGTTTATTTTCAGCATAGACAGTGCCTCTGAGGCAATACTGGACAGGCTGAAATATCGTCCACACCTGAACTTCTCACCCATCCAAATTAGGAAGGTCACTAGTAGAAACACCAGTAATCAAGGGAGCAAATTAAGCACCAAGGTTCAAGCGTCAAAGGTTAGGAGACATAACGCCCTACCGGAGGCAACCATAACTTCAGCAGTTCAACCTAAACAACCAACAGAACAGGTTATGCTGGAGGAAGGTTCTGTAAAAAGTAAGTAAACATGGGCATTTTCAAGTGTATCCAGATAAACCTACAACACGCCAAAGCCGCCTCGGCAGTTTTGGCCAGTAGGTTTAGCAAGGATCACTTGGAGGTAGCTCTTATCCAGGAGCCTTACTTACAAAAGGACCAGATAAGAGGACTAACTGCAGGTGAGTTACTATATAATTCTGTTGGCCTTGGCAAGCCCAGAGCATGCATTATGTTTAAAAAGGGTATTAAATATCTTCCCATTTCAAGGTACTGCACGAAAGATCTGGTAGCAGCACTGGTGAATATACCATCCCAGGGGGGTAGTATAGAGATAATATTATGCTCAGCCTATCTTCCTGGTGACACATCAAATCCTGTCTCCAACGATCTGAAGGACCTCGTGAACTTCTGTAAGCTGAACAACAAACAGCTTCTACTTGGTTGTGATGCAAATGCACACCATACTATATGGGGAAGCTCAAACATCAATGATAGGGGTGAGTATCTTCTCGAATTTATTAATAGTAATAGCCTAGAGATCTTAAATAGGGGCAATAGGCCGAAATTTATAAATAAAATTAGGCAGGAAGTCCTAGATTTAACTCTGGGTACTCCTTTTATCAACACCAAAATCCATGATTGGCACGTCTCTCAAGGGACATCTATGTCCGATCATAGACAAATCAGATTCAATATTGAATCTTGTAAAGTAGTATCTGAGACATTTAGGCAACCAAGTTCAACTAATTGGGCTGATTATAATCAGCATCTCAAGGAGAGCTTGGATGACTTCAAACCAAATGTCAAAGATATCATAAGTATAGAACTAGCTTCTGACAAATTTAGGGAGATAATAATAGATGCCTACCATCATTCCTGTCCTGAAAAAGCTCGCAAAATCAATCGCAAGGTCCCTTGGTGGAACAGCAAACTTACTGTTATGCGGGCCAGGACAAGACAGCTTTTCAATAAAGCCAAAATAAATGGTGGCTGGGAACTATATAAACACTCCCTAACTGAGTACAACCTTGAAATTAGAAGGGCCAGAAGAGCATCTTGGAGGAGGTACTGTGAAGAGATTGATGATCTCTCCACTGGTGCAAAAATTCACAAGGTGTTATCAAAACGGCACACTAATAGGATAGGACTGTTAGAAAAACCTGACGGCTCAGTTACTAAGAGCTGTAAAGAAACGCTAGAACTCTTAGCTAAAACCCACTTTCCAGACTCTATAATAGTTGAACAAGGTAACGTTAACTCTCAACTTGTATCAACTTCTACCAAACCAAATATGGTAGACTGGAAGAATGCTTCCAGGATATTTACAGCAAATAAGGTCAGATGGGCAATAAACTCATTTAAGCCTTTTAAATGCCCCGGAGAAGACGGCATTTTCCCTGCCTTACTCCAGAGGGGAATTGAAACTGTAATACCCCTAATTTTAAAAATCTTTATAGCCAGCCATGCATGGGGTTACATACCTAATGCATGGAGAATAGTGAAGGTGACGTATATACCGAAGGCTGGGAAAACATCTCATACCCAACCTAAGTCATTTCGTCCAATCAGCCTTACATCTTTTCTACAAAAACTCATGGAAAAGATTCTTGATAGGCATATAAGAGATAATGTGTTGAAAAGCAATCCATTACATAAATATCAATATGCCTATCTGCCGGGTAGATCAACTACACTTGCGTTACAGAACCTTGTTTCTAAAATTGAGGATTCACTCAAAAACAAGGAGCTGGCAATGTGCAGTTTTCTGCACATTGAAGGAGCTTTCGACAATACCAGTTTCGACTGTATTACGCAAGCTTCCTTACGAAAAGGGGCAGACCCTAAAACCTGTAAATGGATTGATTCTACATTGAAAAACAGGCTTTTAAAATCCACAATGGCACAGGAAACACTAAAGGTTTCGGTAGCTAAGGGTTGTCCACAAGGAGGGGTACTGTCTCCCATACTGTGGTCGATTGTAGTAGATGAACTATTGCTTAAGCATACAAGCTCAAGGCTATGCAGATGACATAGTCATTATAGTCAGGGGAAAGTTTGAGGACACTATCTCAGGCATCATGCAACACGCACTAAATTTAGTTGCGGCATGGTGTTTAGAAGTGGGACTCAACATCAACCCTAAGAAAAGCGTTGTGGTTAACTTCACAAGAAGAAGGAAAAGGGAAAATCTTATTAAACCTACTCTTTTTGGCCAAACCATAATGAAGTTAAATTCTTAGGGGTAACTCTAGATGACAAATTAACATGGAATAGCCATCTTAATAATGTCATGAATAAAGCGAGAATAGCTTTATGGACCTACAGAAGTCTGGTGGGTGGTACTTGGGGTCTTCAGCCCAAAATTACACACTGGATTTACACTTCCATTGTCAGGCCCATTATAACCTATGCCGCACCGGCGTGGTGGCAGAAAACTGAGCAGAAGTCTGCTCAGTTAAAACTACAAAAACTGCAAAGGTTGGCATGCGTGGGTATCTCTGGGGCTATGCGCACCACCCCTACAGCTGCTTTGGAAGTTCTTTTGAATCTTCCACCATTATATTTACAAATACAAAAAGAGGCCAGAATAGCGACCTACAAACTCCTTACAGATGAAGATCTGGAGAAGCGTAGAGCTGCACATGCTGACCTCTGTAATGAACTAGGGAAGGACCCTATCCTTAGCATATCCATTACGGATAGTATGCTAGTTAGATACAATTTTGAAAAGCCATTCAAGGTAATTATACCAGAACGGCATGAATGGCAGACCAACCCTCCAAAATTTGAATCGAACTCCTTAGTCTGGTACACCGATGGATCTAAAACTAGCACAGGGGTTGGTGCTGGTGTCTATGGTGTTCAAACCAGAATAAGCTTATCAATCAGCCTAGATGAATTCTCAACTGTCTTTATAGCGGAAACACATGCTATAGAGCTGTGTATACGTGAGAATCTCAGGCTGGGGTATAAGCATGGGAAAATCTACATCCTATCGGACAGTAGAGCTGCCATACTAGCTCTGCACTCATACCAGATAAAATCAAAACTGGTATGGGACTGCCTTAACATCCTTGAGGAATTAGCGTGCACAAATAGTGTCACTCTAATGTGGGTCCCGGGACACACTGGCTTAGAGGGGAACGAAAAGGCTGATCAACTGGCCAGAGAGGGCTCAGATAAACCCTTTCTACGACCAATCCCTTTTTGTGGCATCCCATTAAGCACAGCAAAAGCAGCCATAAATAAATGGCTAGATAGAGAAAGAATGAACCACTGGAGGACAACGCCCGGTTGTCTAAAAGCCAAAAAATTCATTCCTTCTCTGTCAAAAAAGAGAACTCTTGAGCTTCTGAACTTCAGAATTAATCAAGTCAGGCTCTTGACAGGCTTCCTCACAGGCCACTGTCGTCTTAATTTCCACCTAAATAAGATGGACAGATCAATATCTCCGATGTGCAGAATCTGCGGTAAACACGGGGAAACGGCCGAGCACATTCTTTGTGAATGTGATGGGCTATCTACATGTAGATCCAAAATCCTCGGGAAAAATTTTCTAATACCCGTCGATATTACATCTAGCCCTCTCAAGGACGTTTCTGGGTTTATTGGCAACCTAGCGTTCGTGGGAGAGCTCTAGGAGCCTTAGGGTACCACAATAGGTCATTTCTGGCCGCGGTGGTTTTTGGGTTGTGAGCCCAGCCCTATCACCAATCTAATCTAATCTAATCTAATCTACCATCAAACGTTCTTCTAGGACTATTGGTCTTTTATGATAATTAAGCCAATTATTTTTTATATCGTCTTTGATAAGATTAATTATGTAATCAAAGGTGTCAGGTATCATTCGCATATATGCAAAAAATCTTTGCTCATCTTTCCTTAGTTCGCCATACAGGTGGTGAAATTCCCCATAAATATATATCTCTTTTCATTTATAGAACGAGCCTAGCACTTTCTCTTTTTAATTTTATTTAATAAAAACCACTTAGTGGAAGAACCCATTAAAAATTCATCATACGAATCTGAAAACATGTTCACTGAAAAATTCGACTTTTGAATTGAGCGGACACAATAGAAAAACTCGTGCTCTAAAAATTAAAAAGTGAAGTAGATTTTGTAGATATTTCTATTTTGAATTTTTAGTGAAATTGAATTTTTGAAAATATTAATTAGACAATTTATTCTCTATTTTTTTATGTGAGAAAATTATTTTTAAGCTGAGTTAATTATAAGTGAAAATCTTTGAATTGAATAAAGAAAAACAAAAACAAAGAAAAAAATTCTGACGGTATTTTTTTTTTACAATAACAGTTTTAAAATAAAAATATAATAAAACATTTTTTTTTGTGATATTAAAATTTTGTCAAATTATTGAAACTATTGAACTATTGAACTATTGAAAAATAATAAAAACATAGAAAACAAAACAACGCCAAATATAATTGATGATAATATAACATCTTCCCCAATATCAAATATTAATAATTCTATAATTTCAGATTGTAGAATCACTAGGAATAATGATTTGCAGCAACAATCAAAATCCGCTGAAAGCAGAGACTTCACAAGCAGTTAGGAATTAAATGCACTAAAGGCAGAAAATATCAAACTTCACCAGTATAACGCAACTCTCCTTGAGAAAGTTAAAAACTTTGGATCCCAAGTGCAAGCACTCCAAAAACAGCTAAACCTGAACAAAGAAGGAAACATATCTGGCGATAAAAATTAAAAAAAAAACATATAATAACTTAAAATCGGCCTATAGCCGATGATCCCCTATGGTAGGAATGGGACAGAAAAACAGTCAAAACTAACAACATTTCAAAGTTTTTCCTTCATAACTTTGTTTCCTCTTCTCCAAATTTCCTCTAATTTGTGGGTAACTGAGACCTTACTAGCATAAACCTAATCTGCATATTTTATCTAAACCAGTGAATTGATTTTTATAGTACATCAAAAAAACTTTATGGGCAGACTTATCTTCTCCTAGGATTATTAATTTTTTCACTATCCTTTGACCGATTTTGCTCAAATTTAACATGGTATCGTATATTTTCGTATTAAGCCAACTAATTTAAATAAAATTGATTGACGAATTTTCGAATTAAATCAGAAAAACCATATAAAAATACGACAAAACTTTCTGTTCACCCTGGTTTTTCCGTAATAACTTCCCTCCCCTTGGTCGATTTGGTTGAAATACGAAACCAAATCCAGTTAAGAATAGGTAACTTATGTTCTAAATTTTATCATAATCGAATAACACGTTTTTGAGTTATCTGGTCTACGGACGGACGGACGGACATGCATAAATCGATACAACTCTTGATTCCGATGCGTTACAAACTTAGTGACGAAACTAATATACCCTCCATAGGGCATAATTATATATGTAACTAGGGAGTTACCCGTCCTAAGGCGGCCTCCTAGAAATTTCAGTTTACAAATCACTGTAAATTAACTAAATTTATTTTAGCGTAGCATCTCAATTCGGAACATTATAGATCTTTTATCCAGTTCCCGTAACACCACTGGAGATATATTTCATATCTTAGGTCGACCTATTCAGAAAGCACATTATTTACGATGCCACACCTCGAGTGGAGACATTAAATTGATCCCATTTCCCCGATTGGTAAAATAGCTTCCGTCCAACATATATTACGTAAAGGCAAAAACCTCGACAACCGCAGCGCCAAAGTGGTGCGAGATAGAACTATATGGTCTTCGAAAGAAATAGTCCCCATGAAAAGTTCCACACCTTTACTGAACATTGTAATTGCGTGTCACTTCTATATAAAAAGATCAAAAGTTTTATTGACTCCAGTGCCAAAGCGGAGAGAGATAGAAATATATGGTCTTCAACAGAAATCATCCCCATTAAAAGCTCCACAAATTCGCTGAACATTGTAATCGTGTGTGACTTCTATATAAAAAGTTCGTAAATTTGTATTGCCAGCGCCAAAGCGGATGGAACCTTGTCGTGTACGTCACAATGTCCGTCATAAAAATCCTAATTAGAGTGCCTCAGGTCAGAATTATGTCCGATGTATATTTCAGATTATAACTACAACATATCAAAAGCGTTTTTTTTTTTTTTTTGCTCAACGAATTTTCACACACGACAATATAGGACGAACAGAAGGAAAGAATGACAGAAGGAAAGAAGGATCAGCCTTGTATATATATAATAATGAAACAAACACGATCAATAAACCTACAACCAGCACCAATGCTAACGCATATGAATTAATAGCACCGGAGAGTGATGATGATGAACCTAAGGACATGTTAGTTGATTCAATAGGACATGAATCAGAAGAAGAACTTCCAAGTCTTAATCAAATAAAAAAAATTAATAAAAATAAAACAACGAAACAATAAAATTATAAAAAAATGAACATTGCTATTAATAATAGCAATATTAATACAGAAATAATACAGAAAATGAAAAAAGCAAAAAGTTGGAAAAGCTCCCACCGATTAATATTTTGAATCAAAATATTACTTTAATACAAAAAGTAATAATTGAGAAACTAAAAACAAAAATTTCTTAATAGAAAGATTAAATGGCAACAAATCATCAATTCTAACACAGGATATTAAAACATATGACAATATAAAAGAATTATTACGCGAATGTGATGCGCAATTCTTTTCCTATACCCCCAAATACAAAAAACCCCAAACATTCCTCATACGTGGTATTGACCCTGAAACCAACCCAGAAGATATCTTCGCAGAACTAAAAGAAAAAGAAAAGATATTAGTAATATAAATTTTATTAAAGTCACGAACTTCAACACTATTCAATCGAAAAATAATTGTAAAAAATTGCCAATATTCATTATACAAATTTCGGTAGACTCTGACGCCAATGGACTCAAAAATATCCACGCAATAATGAATCAAATGGTTCGATTTGAAAAACTACACAACAGCGAAGTACTGCAACGTCGTCATTGTAAGTGATTTGGACATTCCGCCAGTAACTGTGGTATGGATTTCCAATGCATTAAATGCAACGAAAATCATTGTCCGGGGGAATGCAAAATTCCTGAAAATGCGAACAAAAATGTAATATTCTGTGTAAATTTATCAAACAAACGGACATGCTTCATACAGAGGATGTCCAAAATACGTAGCAATGAAGAAACTCATTCGCCAAAAAATTTTAGAAAAACATGTCCAAAATAAGCAAAATGAAAAACATGTAAATAACATAGATCCCAATATTACCTTTTCTAATATGGTAAAAAATAACACACAAAATAATTCACCAAAAACTCATATAAATAAAACCACGATTAATAACAATGACAACAACGCAAACAATAATGTTTTTGGTGAAATTTTAAAATTATTAAAATCGGTAGAAAACCAAATTATCGATATTAAAACTGAGCTTAATATTCACGCCCGAAAAATTGATGTGTTATATGACATTTTTAATGACCGTAATTAATGGCGACTATGAGAGACTTCACTAAAATGCCCAGATATTCCCAAAAAGTTGCTTTCAACATTTATACTCTAATGCTAAAGACATACTTGTATTAGCAGCGATAACCTCGATTATCTCACGATTCTCAGTTAAAATTCGATAACGGACCAGATTTTCTCAATTATTGAGGATATTTAACGTAGAATTTTGATCTCAGTTATTGAATAATTGAGAACCTTTCGTTCTCTGAGTATGAAAAGCTTTAAAGCTTTCGCTTTTAAATCTGGTAATACCGCTCATATTTATAGATATAAACCGGGAAAAAGCGCAAATAAGAAGAAGACACAATATAAAATCACAGATTTGAATTTGGCGGTTCTAATTTTTTGTATTTTGAAGGAAATGGTTCTTTTTTTTTAAAAAAATATCATATATTTAAATTTTTTCCTTAAGATTTTAAATGTTTGCATATTCATAAATAATTTTTTTTTACTTCCAAAATTTCCTAACCAAAAACAGATTTTATAGAAAGCTTTGAGAAATGTCAAAGAATAATTGAGAATGAATTTTAATCCAGAAAAACAGAATGTGTCGCATGATCTGGATTAAAAATAATCGACTGCGTTAAATCGTGTAGTATGTCTAGGGCATAAATGTAAATTCCATTATCTCCAATTTTAGAAGGGCAAATTTGACAAACTTCTTGAATCTCAACAACGCGGATATGGTTCTTTGGAGAGAAACCAAGCTTTAAAAAATTCATAAAGTCTCATTCAAAGGCTATAAATTAATAAGAACGGATAGACCAAAAGCAAAACAGGGGGTGGAACAGCGATTTTAATCCGGAACAGTATCGCGCACGACTATATCGAAAATGATATGATTCTCAATAATAAAACGCTAGAAGCAACAATCGTTCAAATAAAACTAGCACGTGATCAAAATTTATTCGTTGTATCAGTGTACGCAAAACATGATGATGTTTTTCTTACGGAATTAAATTCATTATTCGAAACGCAAAAATTAAATGCCGCAAACAACTTTTAACTTTTAACTTTTTAATTGGCGGAGACTTAAATGCAAAACACAAAAATTGGAAAAACCAGGTTAATAACACAATAGGCAATCAGCTTTTTCATTCGGTCAGCAACAACACGATTATGTACAAAACGAAACTCCTAACTGATACTAGTCCGACATACATGCGCGGACACTCGTATCTTGATATTTTCTTAATAGATAATCGGTTATCAGACAAATTTTCCAACTTAGATGACGAAATAATGATGAACTGCCTGCATACCTTAAACTATGACAGCGACCATAATGCTGCACACCTGAAAGTACAATATTCGAAAGAATCGCTCTTCAATATTTTAAATATTGAAAATCTTAACAACAGTGCATCCATGTTGAATTTCGGAACTATAAATTGGAAACGAACCATGCTACCTGATTATTTTTGGACTTGGACAATATGTCGTTTCAACAGGACAGTGCTATTAGCGGCACAGCGAACGTTGCAATCGATTTATTGAAAAGTAAGTTTGGTGAGCGTGTTATTTCCAGAAATGGACCCGTCAATTGGCCGCCTCATTCATGCGATTTGGCGCCTCTCGAATATTTTCTTTGATTTTCACGTGAAGTCATTGGTCTATACTAATAAGCCGGCGAAGTTAGAAGAGCTCAGAGCAAATATTGAATGCAAAATTACGGCAATATCGGCCGATTTATGGGAAAAAGTGGTCGAAAATTGGGGTCAACGAATGCACTTTTACAAACGTGCCCGTGGTGGTCATGCGGAGGAAATTGAATTCCATACATAATGGCACAGAATGTGCTTTAACACGAAATAAAAAATTCATTCATATCTCAAACCGTTTTTGTTTTATTTAAAAAAATATTTTTAATGCCCTTATTGAGAAACCCGATATTATGACGGATTATTTAAATTGAAAAACATCCTTGTTTGTATTCCATGGAAGACACAAAGTTTTGATTAGTCCGTTAAATTGCTGTGATTGTTTGTCTCTAGATTCTCCAGGAATTTTCTCAATAATGCCTTCATGATTGCTTGCCCATTTTCTTAATGTGAATCCTCCCTTGTAAATTAAAGCTTGAATTTCTGATTGTGGTTGCAATCCTTCTTCCACTGAGTCATTTCCCGAGATCAAATCGGCTATTTTTTTCTAGTGAAATTTTTGATGATTAAGGATATGTTTCTCGTTCATCTGTTGCTAATTTTCCTTATGTTTTACAGCTAGGTATGGGCAAAGTGTAACTATAATAAAGTCTGGAAACTTCCTATCCTTACCGTACCGCCGTTTTTCAAATTTTGCCTGTTCTTTCTCAAACAATTTTCTATCCACTGCTGACATAGATAGAACTAAAAATTTTACGTATGGGTGAAAGAGACACATTATTTTAAAAAACATCCCATTTCTCGCTTTTGGGTAATTTTAAAATGTAAACAATGAAACACAGGCAGAAATTCATATACAAATGCACACATACCAGAAAAAAAAATCGGCGCATGTTTTTTTTCTGGTATATATGTAAAATTTGTGCCCAAACTTAAGATTCCGGGATCAATTTATAAGATTCCATCTGATTTTTAAGAACATTTCATTCTCTCTCTTGCTGATGGATTTTGCCTATGAAAAATATATGTACTCTTGCGTATTCTTTCCCCCGTTTGCCACGTGCTTTTTCTGGCTACTTCGCTAGCTTTCCGGACTTTATTATTAATTACACTTTGGTATGGGGCTGATCGAGTTCCGTAAGTAACTGTTATTAGGTTAAAATCTTCAATTGGTTGCTCGGTAGAATTTCTCCAAACAATTTTTCGCCATTTCTAGTCTTCCTTAGCTACCCATATTTAGAGGTACATGTTTTCAATATCTACTTTGTAAACAATATTGTGTTTCCTCCATCATAAAAGTATTACTATTAAATCTTGCTGTAAAGTTGGACCTGTATGCATTTTGTCATTTAGGCTGATTCCTCAACTAGTTTTCGATGAAGCGTCAAAAACTACTCGAAGTTTTGTTGTTGAACTATCTGGTTTGATCACAGCGTGAATTGGTAGAAAATGTTCTTCATTTTCCTTGGCCATGGTGCTGAGCTGCATGTGTCCAAGTTCCAGATTTTCTTTCATAAATTTTTTGTAATCAGTTCCTAATTGTTTACTTGTTTGAAATTTCTTTTCCATTTGTAGTAATCTTGCTATTGCTCTTTTTCTTGAAATGCCCAAATTCATTTCTTCATCTATAGATGGTAATTTAACAATGTGTTTACGATCAGGGCCTCTTTTAGTTGTTTCCTCATAAAAATTATCGCATTCGATTGCTTGTGGAGATTGAATTTTTTCTGTGGGTACTTCTTCATATTCCCAAAATTGTTGCAATTTGGCATCAGAGTCTGATTTTCTGATTGTGCGATACAGCAAATTATATTGTTTGATTCCTTGTCTATTTTATGTATTAGACCGATGTTATCCATCCAAGTTTCGTCTGTTGAACAACAGGAGTTCCAGCTGGTCCCTTTATTAAATAGTGAGGGAGAATATCTCCAAATAAGTCTGCTGCTATTATAACATCGATCGGACCCGGAGTATTATAGCTGGGATCTGCTAAACTCAGATGTTTCATGTGATCACATTATTGAAAAACCCGATACAAAGAACTGTAAGTGACCTGTTAGAACATAATATTATCCGCGAAAGTGATTCGCCTTATGCGTCACCAATAGTCCTAGTCCAGAAGAAAAATAAGGAGACTAGACTTTGTACATATTTTAGGGAATTGAATTGTATAATTTACAATTACCCGCTACCTCTCATCGAGGACTTGTTGGACAGACTAAATGACAAAAGATATTTTACACTGTTGGACTTGAAGAGAATCTATTCCTTTCACATCGTTTGTAACACCACTAGGACAGTATGAATTTTTAAAAATGCCCTTTGGGTTAAAAAATGCGCCGCAGTTTTTCAAAGATTCATTAACGGTCTGTTTAAACAACTAGTTATACAGGGCAAACTTTGTATCTATGTGGACGACCTTTTGATAACGGCAGAAACTATAAATGAACATTTACAAATATTAAAAGAAGTTATGTCTATTGTAACTGAAAATTCTTTGGAACTTAGGCTTGATAAATGCAAATTTTTCTATAAAGAAATTATTTATCTGGGCTACCTGCTAAACGTGTACGGCATTCGACCAAATCCGAGTAACCTGTTTCCAACTTTACAATACCTAAAAATGTAGAGGAAGTTCATAGTTTTGTCGGTTTGTGCTCTTATTTCAGAAAGTTTATTCAAAATTTTTCAATCATGGCAAAACCGCTATACGAACTTATACAAAAAAGACGTGAAACTTGAATTTCGCATAGGCCAATTAAACGCTTTTGAAAAATAATTAGACTTCCCTTTACTTTCAATTTATAGTCCGAAAACGAAAACCGAGTTGCATTACGATGCAAGCAACATTGGGTATAGTTCCATATTAATGCAGCGTCAGGAAAACTGCAAATTCCATCCAATCTTTTACTTTTCGAAAAGAATCACCGATGTTGAAGCTAAATATCATAGCTACGAGTTAGAAACACTATCTATTATTTATGCCTTGCAAAGATTTAAAATATATTCGCTTCACGTTGGGCAGTTTCAGTTACAAAATCGAGCATCGGTCAGGTACAAAAATGTCGCATGTTGACGCGTTTGGCGGTAGGCCAATGTCGCGATGAAAATACATATAGCAAAAATTTTCTCAGTTTTACAAAAAGTGCAAGTAAACTTTACACGTTGATAAATGGACTTGTGTATCGGAAAATAAGTGACGAAATATTGTCCTATGTTCCAGAATTAATGGAACAATAGGTAATTCAACCACACCAAAATCTATGTGTCATTCGGGTGTAGATAAATACTATAACTTGTTAAAAAAAATTTTTGGTTTCCAAATATGAAATTAAATACATATATAAAAGGCTAATCCTTCTTTCCTTCTTTCCTTCTTTCCTTCCGTCACTCTTTCCTTCTGTCCATCCTATATTGTCCAGAAAGAAAATTCGTTGAGTAAAAAAAAACACTTTTTCATATGTTGTAGAGAATTACTTGAAACGTGGAGAAATTTTGTTTCCGGGGAGATTGGAGGTCGGGGGGTTACAAAGGGGGGTTTGAAAACTCATTTCGGAAAACCTCATTTTTAATTTGAAATATACATCGGACATGATTTTTATGCCGGACATTCTGACGTACACGGCAAAGTTCCATTTCCCACCCCTTTGGAGCTGGAGGCAATACAAATTTACGAACTTTTTATATAGAAGTAATACGCGATAACAATGTTCAGCAAACTTGTTGAGCTTTTCATGGGGATTATTTCTGTCGAAGACCAAATAGTTCTATCTCTCACCGCTTTGGCGCTGGAGTCAATAAAAATTTGTGAACTTCGTATATAGACGTCACACACGATTACAATGTTCGGCAAAGTTGTGTAGGTTTTCATGGGGATTATTTCCGTCGAAGACCAAAGAGTTCTATCTCTTACCGCTTTGGCGCTGCGGTTGTCGAGGTTTTTGCCTTTACGTAATACATATATGAGGGGTGGCCGATTGGTAAAAACCAATCGGGGAAATGGGGTCAATTTAATGTCTCCACTCGAGGTGTTGCGTCGTAAATAATGTGCTTTCTGAAAAGGTCGACCTAAGATATGAAATATATCTCCAGTCGTATTACGGGAACAGGGTACAAGATCTATTATGTTGCGAATTGAGATGCTACGCTCGAATAAATTTAGTTAATTTACAGTGATTTGTAAACTGAAATTTTTAGGAGGCCGTCTTAGGACGGGTTACCACCTAGTTATATATATAAAAGGCTAATCCTTCTTTCCTTCTGTCATTCTTTCCTTCTGTCATTCTTTCCTTCTGTCCATCCTATATGGTCCGGAAAGAAAATTCGTTGAGCAAAAAAAAAAAACTTTTTGATATGTTGTAGAGAATTACTTGAAACGTGGAGAAATTTTGTTTCCGGGGAGATTGGGGTCGGAGGGGTTACAAAAGGGAGGTTGAAAGCTCATTTTGGACAACCTCATTTATAATCTGAAATATACATCGGACATGATTCTGACCTGAGGCAATGTTATTAAGATTTTTATGCCTGACATTGTGATGTACACGACAAAGTTCCATCCGCTTTGGCGCTGGAGGCAATACAAATTTACGAACTTTTTATATACAAGTCACACACGATAACAATGTTCAGCGAAATTATGGAGGTTTTCATTGGGATGATTTCTGTCGTAGAGCATATAGTTCTATCTCTCACCGCTTTCGCGCTGGAGGCAATACAAATTTATGAACTTTTTATATAGAAGTCACACACGAATACAATGTTCAGCAAAGTTTTGGAGGTTTTCATGGGGATGATTTCTGTCGAAGACCATATAGTTCTATCAGTTACCGCTTTGGCGTTGGAGTCAAAAAAATCTTTGGATCGTTTGATATATGGGTAACCGCGATTACAATGCTCGGCAAAGTTGTGGAAGTTTTCCTTTGGCACTATTTCTGTCGTAAAGCATATAGTTCTATGTCTCACCGCTTTGGCGCTGGAGTCAATAAAACTTTTGATCTTTTTATATATAGGTCACATGCAATTACAATGTTCAGCAAAGTTCTCGAGGTTATCATGGGGATTATATCTCTCGAAGACCAGATAGTTCTATCAGTTACCGCTTTGGCGTTGGAGTCAATAAAATCTTTGGATCGTTTGATATATGGGTAACCGCGATTACAATGCTCGGCAAAGTTGTGGAAGTTTTCCTTTGGCACTATTTCTGCCGAAGACCATATAGTTCTATCTCTTACCGCTTTGGTGCTGGAGTCAATAGAAACTTTTGAACTTTTTATATAGAGGTCACACGCGATTACAATGTTCAGCTAAGTTGTGGAGGTTTTCACGGGGATTTTTTCTGTCGAAGATAAAATAGTTCTATCTCGCACCACTTTGGCGCTGCGGTTGTCGAGGTTTTTGCCTTTACGTAATATATGTTTGACGGGAGCCCGATTGGTAAAAACCAATCAGGAAAATGGTATCAATTTAATGTCTCCACTCGAGGTGTTGCGTCGTAAATAATGTGCTTTCCGAATAGGTCGACCTAAGATATGAAATATATCTCCAGTGGTGTTAAGGGAACTGGATAAAAGATCTATAATGTTGCGAATTGAGATGCTACGCTCGAATAAATTTAGTTAATTTACAGTGATTTGTAAACTGAAATTTCTAGGAGGCCGTCTTTATTTCTCTCCAGTATCTGGTAAAATTAAAGGCTCATTAAATAACATTCCCAAAGGGAAACCGCTATTCAGTGCCATACATATTGACCCCTATGGTCCCCTGCCAAGCTGCAAGACAAAACACAAATATATATTTTTAGTTGTGGATGCCTTTACAAAGTTTCTCAAACTATACGCTGTAAAAAGCACACAAACGTCTGAATTGTTTAAAATCGTATTTGGCGGTAATAGAAGACCAGTCAGAGTTATCTCCGATCGCGCAACATTTTTCACCTCCAAAGACTTTGCAGGGTTTTTGTATAAACACAATATCACACACACATAAAGATAGTTATGGTCTCACCCCAGCCCAATGGACAAGCGGAAAGAGTAAATCGCATAGTCACACCAATGTTATCGAAAAGCGATCCCGATTAGCATAACCAGTTAACTAAAATAGAATTCGCACTTTTGTTTAGTGCATTACAAAAGTAAAAAAGAAACACGTTTCTAATGTAATTTGCATTAGAAGCTTGTTTCTCTCTTTTAATCTTCGTGCTTAATAATTGTTTTCCTTTTCCACACACTTGAAGTTAAGGCGGTATTTTCGTCTACATGCTGGCCTGATGAGATATCTAGAAGGCATTGTACGAAGTCACCAAACATGGCATCTATAAAAATGATAAAAGGTTTCAGTATGTGTGTAAATAAACATGCATTTAGCCATTTGGCGCATCCAGCAGTCCCACGCGCTTAAATCTAGCAGGAAGACTGGATGCAATTCTAACTTTCAGCGCTTAGAGAAATTCTAGCATAGAATTTGTTTGCTTACTCAAACAGCGCATTTAAGGTTGTTGTTCACGCTAAAAAATGATTTGTGTAAAGGATAAATTGAGAGGTATATTTGAAAATTGTTTCTGGATTATCCAATTTTATTTGGAATTTTTAAAAAAAAAATGAGCTTGATAAAACTTTCCCACTTTCCTATAAAATTTTTATTTCACTTTATTTTCAATTTTAATTTATTCTCGACACTTATTTCACTTAAAACAAATATTTTAAAAAGTTATTCAAATAAAACTAATTTAGTTTACTACAGATAACTGCCATTCGCCTGATTCAAGCAAAAGCATCCAGGAGTACAAAAAATTCTAACTGCTTCGATTAAGAATTTTGAAAAAGCGCTTAGGACTGCTGGATGCGGCCATTGAGTTCGAAACACATGTTGTTCTTATTCTGTTTATTTCATTTTCTTAAACCTACAATTTTTGTCTTTCGTCAAAATTATTATTTTTCTAAAAGAGAAAAATAGTTTTATTTAGTTTTGTGCTGAATACTGTTAAAAAATATAATTTAATTGAAAATTAATCATTAAAAAATAATGGCTGCATCCAGCACTACTAAGCGCTTAGTCGAAATTCTTAATCTAAGCAGTTAGAATTTTTTGAACTCCTGGATGCGTTTTCTTTGCTTGAATTAAGCGAAAAATAATTCACCACTAGAATTGTCTGTGGTAAACGTCAAATTGGTTTAAATTGAATAAATTCTAAAAAAAATATTTTTTTTTTTTAACGAAATAAGTGTCGAAAGTAAAAAAAAATTGAGAATAAAGTGAACTAAAAATTTTATGGGAAAGTGGAAAAATTTTAACAAACTTATTGCAATTAAAATTCAATTATCCAGAAACAATTTTCAAAAATTAATCTCAACTTATCCATTGCACATACCATTTCTTAACGTGAACAACAACCTCAAATGCGCTGTTTGGGTTAGCAAAAAATTTTATGCTAGAATTTCACTAAGCGCTTAAATTTAGAATTGCATCCAGTCCTCTTGCTAGATTTAATCGCTGTAAAGCGTTTAAGCGCTTAGAACTGCTGGATGCGCCCATTGTTTTAATTCCAAATTAACGAAATCTTTCATAGGGGATAACAGAAAAATTGGTGACAAGAATTTCCCATTAGTAAAAGTAATTTCCTTTTCAAAATTAAATTTTATGAGGTGGCAATACTTTTTTAAAATATAGGGCAATTTTTCAGAAAAGGTGAGATAAATGGTAACAAATGGCTGTACTAATTGCTAATCGGATGTGCTTAATGCAAACAATAAGATTGCAAACACTTTGTAAAATCCTCATTTAGTGCCATAAAAGGAAAAAGGTGTGGGTGGGGATGGTTAGCGGTATGTAGTGCGTTGTGAAGGTTTGGGGGGGGGGACAGTCGCATTTTTTCCATTTATGCAACAAACAGGAAAACGAACCGCCGAGTTGGAGAGACCAAAAAATTTGAATTGAATAAGTTAGTATGGAAGTATTAAGTTAGTTACTACACAAGGTTGTACAAGTCATACCAGCCAACATAAAACATATAAAATATATGCTCAGAAACAAGCATAAGTCTTTTCGGTTAAATTTTACCAGAGAAAAGCCTAAACCTGCAGCACTGGCATTCACCATGCACAGCATCCTTGATACCAATTCATTCATCCCGTAGTCAGTTCGACGAAAATTAATTTTGAATAACTATGGATCGCAGCGAATATTGCCACAGAGCGGCATTTTTTTAAAAGGACGGTGAGGATCGACAGTTGTTAGATAAAAACTACATCAGCGGTGTGTTATTTTGTTGTAGATTAATATACACTTTATTAATTACAAAAAATATTCTTTATTTAGATTTTAATGTGGTTACAATTAGATAGATTTTGATCTGATGTTTTCTATGCGTCTTCTCGCTGTCACTTATGTATGCTGAATGAATGTCTTCGTCTCGTCGTATTTGACAGCTTCTCTAAGTTTGACCCACTTTGGATTGTGCGTACACGATCTATAACATCCTCTTTTTCTTTTTTTATTTTGCCGATTTCGTAGTCCGTTTGCCAAAGTGGACGAATTTTATCTCTCTTACGTAGGTTAATTTTCTTATGGATTGGAGTTGATGTAACTGGTTCTGTTTCGTCTTCACCACACACATCTGATGATGTTGTCGGTATTATGTGTGTTGAAATATCTGGTTCACCGCTATTCTGATCGTTTGGAATTTCGATGCTTGTGTTTTGAGGTATAGCATTTTGATTGATCAGATTGTTTGTATTGGTGCTTTTTGTCGATCTTATGTGTATGGCATTTCTATGATATTCGCGACCATTGAAACTAAGTAGATATGACCTATTTTTTAGTTTTGTTATTATTTGTGCCGGTCTCCAGAACTTGTCTTCCGGATGTAATTTGAAAAATACTAGATCTCCACTTTCATGGGGCTTTAGACATTTTGCGGTGCGGTCGTAGTGTTGTTTATTGTATGTTCTCTGTCTGTGGATTGCTTCAGGAACATTTTTTACTACATGTTGATCTAAGTCAATGATGGGTATTATGCATCTTAATTTTCTGCAGAAAAATCTTTCTGCTGGGCTGGATGTGAGTTTGTTTGGAGTGTTTCTCCATACCTGGAGTGCTTTGTAGAAATCTGTGCCACTATCTATACTTTTTTTTATCAGTGTTTTTGCTATTTTTACTGCTGCTTCGGCCTTTCCATTGCCCTGGTGGTGTATTGGATTGGATGTATGGTGCGTAAATTCCCAATTCTTTGAAAACTCTATAAATTCTTGTGATGAGAAGTTTGTACCATTATCTGTAATTACGGTTTCTGGAGTACCATATCTGGAAAAGTTCTTTCTACAAATTTGGATGGTGGTGTTCGTGTTCATATCTTTAAGTTCATCAATTTCAAAAAAATCTGAGTAGTGATCTACTGTTAATAGGAACTTTTTTTTTATCTGATTCTGGTTTATCTCAAATGCGTCCATGCTGATTCTTTGGAAAACTTTTGTCGGTATCTCGTGTGTAATCATTGGTTCGTGTTGTTGATTGGGACTGAATTTGATACAAGTGTCGCAACTTTGTATTCTTTGTTTTATCTGTTTGTTTATGCCGGGCCAGAAAATAGTTTCTTTAGCAAGTTTTATTGTATTTTCGATTCCCAAATGGGAATAGTGAAGTCGGGATAACATCTCATTTCTTAGGTTGACTGGAATTATTATACGGTTGCTTTTTAACATTAGTTCATTTTGATAATGTAAGTCTTCTCTATATGGAAAGTATGGTTGTACAGCTTCGGGCAAAGCTTTTGCTTTTTGTGGCCAGCCGTTTTTTACTACTTCTCTTAGTTTAGACATTGTTTGGTCAATTGTTGTTTCTTTTCTTATTTTCTCGATTGTATTGCTGGAGACTCTGATGTTTTCAATGCTATTGATATTGTCGTATTCGCTTAGTATTTTGTCAATCTTGTATATGCTGTATTGTTTTTCTATACTCGATGTTACTTCTGGTGCTCTAGATAATGTGTCTGCTATATACATTTCTGTGCCTTTGGTATATTTTAATGTTATGTTATATCTTTGTAATGATAATATCATACTCTGTAATCGTTTTGGTGCTAAAATGAGTGATTTTGAAAATATATTGATTAACGGGCTATGATCAGTTTCGACTATTATATTGTTTCTGCCACATAGGTATTGGTCAAAACGATTGCAGGCAAATACTATGGCCAACATTTCTTTCTCTATTTGTGCATAGTTTCTTTGCGTTTTTGAGAGTGTTTTTGAGGCGTATGCTACTGGATGATCGTCCTGTTTTAGAACACAACCCATTGCGAATGATGACGCATCTGTTTGTATAACGATAGGTTTGTGTATGTCGTAATATCTCAAAACTGGGCTTTGTGTTAATAATGTTTTTAGATCTTCGAAGGCTTTAGTTTGTATTGGTCTCCAGATATAATCTTCTTCTTTTCTAGTTAGTTTTCGTAATGGCTCTGCGATTTGTGCTAAGTTTTCGAGGAATTTTCCCAGATATGTTATCATTCCAAGAAACCTCATTAATTCTGCTTTGCTTTTAGGTTCCGGCATGTTTGTTATAGCCGAAATTTTCTCGGTGTCTGCCTTAAGACCCTCGCTCGTAAGTATATGTCCATAAAACTTTATTTGTTCAAGACCGAATCTGGCCTTTTCTTTATTGAGCTTCAAATTTTTTTCTTGTAGTCGTTTGAAAAGGCTTTCTAGATTTTTGTTATGATCCTCTAAGGCTTCTTCATGGCTTTCTCCACTACCAAATACTAGTATATCGTCTGCAATACATTCAATCCCCTTTAGACCTTGTAGAATTTCGTTTTGTCTTTGCTGGAATATCTCCATTGCTGGTTTGATCCCGAAGGGTAGTCTCAGGAATTTATAATTTCCAAATGGAGTACTAAAGGTGGTTAATTTGCAGGTTTCGTCGTGTAATTTGATTTGCCAGAATCCATGCTTTGCATCTAGTATAGAAAATATTTTGGCGTTCTTTAACTCTGGTATGATTTCTTCAATTGTGTTAGTTGGAAATTTCACGTCTACTAATGCTTTGTTTAGTTCCGTTGGGTCGAGACAAATTCTTAATTTGTTGTTTTTCTTTACCAGGACTATGTTGCTAAGCCAATCTGTTGAGCCGTGTTCAGGAGCAATAACACCTAAAGCTTCCATTTCGTCTAATTTTTCTTTGAGTTCGTTTCTCAAGGCTATTGGAACTCTTCTAGGCGCTTGTTTTCGGGGGCGAATGTTCGTGTCAATTTCTAACTTTATTTCTTTCTCAAGTTCTCCTAGCCCAGTAAATAGGCTATTGTATTTTTCTATAATTTGTTGTGTGGTTTGTGTTTTGTTTTGTATTCTTATTTCTTCACATATTTTGATGACATTTAGTTGCTGACATGTTTCTGCTGAGATTATTGGAATGTGTACTTTATCAATAATCGTAAATTTTGTTTTCAATGAGTTAGATTTACTCGTAACTGTTAAGTCTATTTCACCAAGGGGTTTAATTGTGTATCCATAAAACCCTTTTAGCCGAATATTAGTATTGTTGATGATAGGTTTCTGCATATTAAGTATTCGGCATAGGTTATGATATCCTATAACGTTAACTGATGCTCCTGTGTCTAACTGACACTCTGTATCTTTATGTTTTTGTTTGTTTGGACCTATTCCAATTTTTAGCTTGATTTTTGCGTTGGCATTTGTTGTTGGTGTGTTTATTGAAAGTATGCCAATATCTTCTGGAACAATTGTTTTAATTCTCTGTGAGTTTTGTTTTTTTAGACATACTCTTGCATAGTGTCCTTTTTTGGAACAGAAATTGCATGCTACGTTTCTAGCAGGACAATCTTCTAAGGATCTATGTTGTGTTAAGCCGCAATAAAGACATTTTGTATTTTGTGAACGCGGTTGATACTTTAACTCTTCTGAGTGTGTGTTACTTTGTTTGATTTTGTTGACATCTTCGAATTGGTTGTCTTTTGAATCTATAACTGTTAGTTGTGCTGCTGATGCTTCTTTTGATCGACAAATTTCGATTGCTGTTACTAATGTGACGTTTTTGTCGAGCCACAGTCTTTCTCTTAAGTTTATATCTTTGATTGAACATATGATTCTGTCTAACAATAAGTCTTCCGAAAGATCACCATATTCACAATTTTTGATGAGACTTTTTAAACGAATGAAATATGCGTCATACGACTCGTTGGTATCTTGTTTAGCTAAGTTGAAGATGGCTCTTTCGTATCTTTTGTTGTGTTCGGGCGTTATGTTTCTACCTATGGCTTCTAATAGGTTATCACACGTTAATTCGTCATGTTCTGAGATTGTGAAATGCTGATATTGCTTGAATATATCGTCTCCAATTACTGATAATAGGATTGCTTTTTGTTTTTGTTGGCTTTCTAGATTCAGCCCGCTAGCTAGACTATAATTTTTCCACGTGTTCTTGAAAAAATTAAAATTTGAGGTTATGTCTCCCTCATGAATATTAATTGGTTTTGGAAATGGAATATTTGTAATATTTGTTGTATAAACTGATTTTCCTATTTCTTCTTTCAGCGATTTATTTTCTTCTCTAAATTTTTGTATAGATTCTTCTAAGGTCGCTAACTTTTGTTCTAAAAGTTGTATTTCTGCCATTTTGTTTTTTTTTTTATGCACCAAATAACAAATTTATTTCTGATTTCAAAATGCTTACCTTTCCACATCTGACACCATGTGTTATTTTGTTGTAGATTAATATACACTTTATTAATTACAAAAAATATTCTTTATTTAGATTTTCATGTGGTTACAATTAGATAGATTTTGATCTGATGTTTTCTATGCGTCTTCTCGCTGTCACTTATGTATGCTGAATGAATGTCTTCGTCTCGTCGTATTTGACAGCTTCTCTAAGTTTGACCCACTTTAGATTGTGCGTACACGATCTATAACAAGCGGCTTCACGGCGGAATGTAACGTAATTAGTTTTAGCCTGTTCTGATATGGCGGCAGCAATCCATGGTCAGTCTAGAGACCCTGTAAGTCGAAGTGCAGAAATCTGCGTTAGACGGATGCTAGTCATTATTAGTCGAATTCTCGTATTATTGAATTAGTTGTAAACACACCGGCAGCGATCTACTTTTCCTTTGTTAAGTTAAGTAGAATAAATTTCTGAAAAAACTATAATGAAGAAAAGTGAGAAGCAATTTTGATTAAAAATTTGTCATTCAAACACTTTCCACTTGAAAACAAACAAATATCTCAAGTTAGAATAACTTTTTAAGTTTGACGCAGGTGGTGTGAACCCGTAAACCAACTTGGCAAGTCAATGTGGAACCAGAGTCCAAATCTATCTGCTCAAATGGGAGTGACAGAAATGAAAAACAAATTAATTCAATACAGCAAACAGTAAAATTTTCATACAATTTTTTTTACTCTCAAATTTATAACACTCGCGCCAAACAGATCCTAGTTACGTCATGCTACCTAAATTCGCTTTGAGGCTATTATAAACCTTTACGACCGGAAAAGCAATTTGATTCAATTTTCCACTAAAACCTTTAAAACGGTTTTAGAAAATTCCTGCCCTAATAGAAGATAATACTGGTAATCCTTGTATAATGCGGGAGTCACGTTCGAGAAATAACATGCGTTATAGAAACTGCGTCAGTTATACGAGTGTGTGTATACTTGCATGTTTCCCCTTGTATACATTTTTAAATCGTTTCATATATGTCCACATTGTACGAGGGTTACCAGTACTTTATTTCAATTACCTTAAAAAGTATACTAATTCCAAGATTCATGAATGGTTTTGTAAAATCGATAACATTTTCTCGTGCATAATTGATTGTCATTGAGCCAACAGCAAGATCAGCTTTCTACATTTTATGAAAGAAATTAAGTATAGTTTGAATTTTATCACAAATTTAAAATTAATTTCAATAGTAAAATAATAATAAAAAAAAAATAAATACCTTATCCATTAGTTGTCTAACAATACCGTTCCATTCTTTTGTTTCATAATCGGATACGTCATATTTTCCATCGGGTACTAATTCTAATTGATATTCAAAACCAACAATTTTAGCGATATGACATAATAAATCTATGCAAAATCCTTGAAAAATGTCATGACTAAAATTACGTTTTATTGTTGAATCATTTCTATATACAAGGATATTAAGAAAAAAACAGGATTCTATGTATGAAATTTAAATTATGAATGATAGAAATTCAGAAACCAATTAAAGACGCGTCATAGTCACTTGGATAAAATCTTAATTTCATATGTTGGGTAGCGTGTACCTACCGTGGAACAGTTAGAGCGAATTGATCCAGGCCAAGCGTAGGCATTAATTCGTTTTTACGATATCTGTGTCTGAAGTATCGATTTTCACGCCGAACTGGCAAATTTGGAGGGGAAAAAAATTGCGTTTTTTTAATTTATAATTTTTAGTGCGTTTCTGATTCCAAACCAAATTCTTTTGAATTAAACAATCAAAGTTAATAAATTTCCTATATAAAGTGTTTAATTTCTGGGTGTAATAACAAACAACATCCAAAAATTCGTGGAATTTTCTTTCACAACTAAGTTTGACATATTTTTTATTAAAATGCCGTATAAAAAAAAGTTTTTATGGTGTTTATTTACTTATTGGCAATCAAATAGAAATTATGTTAATTCATAAATTAGTAAAAAATTCGTTTTTTTGAATCCACGCCGAAGCGCCAAATCCCACTTTTTTTTTTATTTTGATTCTAACGAAATCTACCAGTGACAGTCAGTTTTTGGTTAAAATGGGGGCAATTTTTAAAATTCGTCGAAATTTTTGAAAATTCAGCATTTTCAGTTTTAAATGATTTTTTTTTTTGCTTTTAAAGTTTCCAAAAAATTAGGCTCTACGTATGAAATGGCTTTCGGCTATTGGTTTACGCAGGAAAGAAATATGTAGGCACATAAATGTTTATAATTATTATTTAATAATTTAATTTTGTATGTTTAAGAAAAACTTGATTTTTTTAACAATCAAACGCAAACATTTTTTTGCAATTCGGATGTTCCAGATTGAATGAGATTTTGGCCCATTTGCAATGTTGCCCCTCCGAATTCATGTTTTTAACGCCACCACTACGCCGCATACATAAGCAATAAAATGCAAGTGAATCCCAAAAGTGCTTCAATTTCCCCTGTGAAAGGCCTATCCATATTTTCCCTAATCTAAGATCCAGGCCCACGAATCATGCGGGCATAAAACTAGGAGATTGAACTAAAAATTTTATGAAAAATTTTGTATAAAATAATTTCCATTTGTCAGATTTTCTATAAAATATTGTAATATACAGTGTCTCAAAGTAATAATGGAACAAGCTGAAATTAATGATATTCGAAGTATTTTTAGCCAGAAATAATGTGTTAGAAAATCGGTCTTATTTTTTTTTTAAACTTTTATTATTATATAATAAAAAAATAAAAAAGTTTAATTCAAAATGTGCAATTTAAAAAAATAAAACAAAATATTAATGCAAAAGTAAAAATTAGGCTCAAAGATATAATGGAACATAGTCATAAATAAACTTTTTTAACTTAATAATAATAATATTTTTTAAAAAATTTATATTTATTTTTGTCTTTAAACGACTTGGCATAGACTCGACCAGCTTGCGACAGACGCAAGGCTCAATTTTACCCCATTCGTCCTTAAAATTACGTTAAGTTGATTTCTGTTAGAGATAGACAGCTTTTTCAATTTTTCTTCCAAATGACTCCATAAGTGCTTAATAGCATTTAGATCCCAAGACTGGGTGGTGTCTCCAAAGCATGTGAGCAGTTATACAAAACCAATTTCTGACTTTATAGGCCTTGTGTTTCGGATCGTTGGCTTGGTAAAAGACAAAATTATTGTTTATTCCCAATTTTTCGCCACTCTTGTTTCACATTGGATTTCAAAATTTCTATATACTTCATTTTATATATCATGCCATCTATTATGAAGAGATTTCCAGGACCTGCTGCAGACATAACACCCCAAACCATATCTGAACCTTCACCGTGTTTAACGTCTGACTTTAAGTTTTTTTTCTTTACGCTCCCTATTTGCCTTTCTGCACACATATGAATGTCCATCTGATCTGAAAACATTATATTTGCTTTCATTCAAGAATAAAACTCGTTCCCAGAACGATAAGTCATTGTTGCCATATTTCTTAGCAAAATCAAGCCTTCTTTAGCGATTCACTTTGTTTATAAAGAGCTTTCTCCTGGCTACCCTTGCATTGTACTGGTGTTTCCTTAGAATAATTCTTACAATTTAGGGAATAACTTTTCTCCATAGATATTTCTCTACTTCTGCTCCTAGTTTCGGTGCACTAAGGTGGGGATTCTGCCTGGTTTGTTGAATTATCCATCATTCGTCTGTATCCGTGAAAATTTTCCTCCACTGAGCTTGGCCTTATTTTGATAGTTGGTGATGTTTTCGCATCGTTTTGTTATATTAAATATTGTAGTGGATCCGCGATTTACAATTGACGATATTTCCCGAACCATTTTACCACTTTTTGAATAAAGAACTATTAATTTTCTTTAGTCAACCGTGACTTGAGGACCTTTTAGCGCCACATTATAGCTTTTTGCTAAACCGCTTACTCCAGAATCCAACAAATAATGCCAAAATCATCAAAAAGGTATACCCCTGAATATTTCATTGAGATCAGTCAAATTAGCTCCAATTCCACTTAACAATTTCGCGACTTTAATGACGTGTTCCATTATATCTTTGAGGCTAAATTTTACTTTTGCATTAATATTTTATTTTATTTTTCTTTAAATAGCAGATTTTGAATTATTGCTTTTTGTTTTTTTGTTGCATATTAATAAAAGTTTAAAAAATAAATAAAACCGATTTTCTAATATATTATCTCTGGCTAAAAACACTTTGAATATAATTAATTTCAGCTTGTTCCATTATTACTTTGAGACACTGTGTGTTGTATAAACAATAAATGAAATACTTTTTAGAAGAACTAAGACCCATTATCCCCCATTGTGACTGGGAACTGACCTTCTAATTAATTACTTCTAGGCACATATTGAAATCATTTTACTTTCCACAAAACAAATAAATCGAAAAACATAAAATCCATCAAATTTTATTTTGTAGAAAATTAAATTCCGATGTTTTGAGAATAAGAATGAATCATCATTAACCCAATAGTTTGTTAGAGTTTTCCTTATTATTTTGGACCCCGCAACACCCGGTTTAGTTGAATTGGCGTATCCAGAATGTACATTACAAGTTTTATGAATATCTGCCTATTATTGACCGTATTATTAGCGTCTTTCTATTTTGGCCCCTTTTATATACAATATAATAACAAAATAGTAAGATAAAACTAAAAGCACCTAAATTTACTCGTATTAGTATGTACTTGACTTTTATAATTTTGAATTCAGAAAATATTCATATAATATCTAATTGTTTAAATGTGTTGAATTTCAAATAACTTGTTATTAGATACGGTTTTAAGGCGAAATAAGATTAGATAGAAAACCAATTTCTAAACAACTCTTCCGGGAAACAAGAAGGCACCGATTTTACTTTCTCCAGGGCACTGTTGAATGAGGGAATAAATTTCTTCGTATTCCCTCGGAAGATGGTTTTAAGATCTCATAACTCTGGTAATACTAGTTGGAATTAGCAATACTGGCGTGCGTTCAACAGATTCGAGATATCACAGAATATTAGAAGAAAAGTTGGGTTATAATATACTTGTTTGTTCAGTCAAAAGTTATTGCGTTTTGAAAAAGTGTAAGTGAGAGAGAAATTCAATATATTTTGAAATTTTATTACAAATAAAGAAGAATGCGGGTCAACCTGCTAAACAATTTGTGATATTTATGGATATTATCAGTACGTGTGGCATAAACCAGGTTCAAATATTTTTAATCTGGAAATTTTGATGTCAATGATGCACCTCACTTTGGTCGACAAATAACAGAAAAGACGATGAAATCATGGAAAAAGTTTGGCAAGACCACCACATTAGCAGTCATGATATCGCTAGGTTTAGAAGTTCTGATGCACCCTGACATTGCACCATCTAACTGTGAATCGTAGTTGTCACTCTGACAGCTCTTTTACAAATTTAAGTTCACTATAATCTGGCAAATAATCATGATTAGACTCGTGAGGGACGACCACGAATTATCCAAATTTAATTTGAAAATCAGTCGTAGATTCGCGAGACTTATGGATGACATACTGATTTGTACGGTGCACATAATAGTGCAACGGAGCAAGTCCTACATCGAACTGTGGATAGATTTCCTATCACATACTCTCTGCTTGACAACAATACCAACACGTCATGGGAATGTGCGTATTGAAGCAAATATTGTCGTTATAAACGTAACTATGCAATAGGATCCAAATTTCTCGATTCGTCATCGTTCGCAGCAGTTGGGATTCTCTCCTTCAACCACTTGGAAAATTCTACACTATAAGACGCAGTTGATGTAGGAATTAAAGCCACAAGATCATCGCTTACGTCGTTCATTCAGTGATTGGCCTCTAGAAATGTTGGAAGCTGTATCGTTACTTTATCGCAAAATTGTATTCAGTGACGAGGCTCATTTCGTCACACACTAAAGTACATTTGAAAGAAAACTACTTACTCGCAGTTATAGATTAGTCCAAGACTACCGTGGATGACAAAAGGATATAATGAAAAAATATAGCAGGTATATGATGATATAGATATAGTTCACATATAAAAATGTCAAGGTTATGATATGAGTAGGTATCCGGTCACTTGAGCCAATATCGTGAATTCGGGCACTTGGGCTCGACCAATGGGAGCGAGGCATTTGTCCCTTTTGTGTATCTTCTTACTCTTTCTAGGGAGCGTGGGGCTGGATCAATGGGAGAGGAGTGTGGCAAATTTATCGACGGGCGTGGCGGAAAAATGGTTGACGGGGCGTGAGGGGCGCACGCCCAAAATACCTGTCGATCAAAACACATGTGGTTTTTAAACATATTTCATTATGGTTTATGTGTGGTGATATTTTTCGTGGTTGCTAGGAAATATTTCATCTGATGACAGAGCGATTTTTCGTGTTTTTTTTCGACAGGTTTATATAACCTTTTCGCGACAGGTTTATGCATGAGATAGGATATTTAGCCGATCGACATTTTCTCAGTGTTTATGGAAGAAAACAAGTGGACTGGTGTCATCAACACCAAATCGACAACATATGTTTCTTAAAGGCGATCAGAAATAAAAACTTCGCGTGGGGTGGGAAATGCGATGGGACATGCATGAAAATATACGAAACTAAAATCTTCGAATTTTATTCTAATGAAAATTTTTTGGGTTAATAATTTATTTTTTCCTCCCACTTTTCATAGATGGTATTGGCATTACGAGTTATTCTTTTTTCTGAATATTTATCAGCACAGGTTTAATATCACGACACCTCTTTAATTTTTTTTAATCAATTATTCCTGAATTGAAGCTAATTTTTTTAGAGTTTTTCTTTGCAACGTAAATTTTCATTAGAATACAATTCGTAGAATTAGTTTGATTTCGATTTGATGTCAAAAGAAATGATATGAAAAGATCTTGAATAAATCATCACACATGATGAGAATTGCATTTATAATTAATATAAGGCCGTCGATGCAATAATTCTTCTTATTCCGAGGAAGATTTATTTTGACAAGAATTCAATTAATATTTTTTCTACGGAAAGGATCCTAATAAAATCATTAATATTTCTAAAAATGTTGTCAAAAAATTATTTTAAATTAAATGTTAAAAATTTATTTGAAAATCATTTTATTGGTGCTATAAATCTAAAACACCAATTTATTTTTTTTCCAAAAAAAATTTCTGAAAATTAAAATAGTTTGAATATCAGGAAAAACCTCTTGCAATCACAAATATTCATATAAATTCGTACATATAGAGACTATCGAAAGGGATAGTTATTACTTATATAGGCAGTTGTTTGATTTCTCTAATTATGAGGGAAAATTAATTAATTAAGAAACAAATTGTTTTATTTACCAGAAAAATAAATGAAGCCACAGTACGTACATTATAAGCCCAATATTATATTTACACTAATGGTGAAAGATAGAACTATTTTATCTTCGACAGAAAAAATGCCAGTGAAAACCTCCACAACTTAGCTGACCATTGTAATCGCGTGTGACCTCTATATAAAAAGTTCAAAAGTTTCTATTGACTCCAGCGCCAAAGCGGTGAGAGATAGAACTATATGGTCTTCGGCAGAAATACTGCCAAAGGAAAACTTCCACAACTTTGCTGAGCATTGTAATCGCGGTTACCCCTATATAAAACGATCCAAAGATTTTATACTATCTGGTCTTCGAGAGATATAATCCCCATGATAACCTCGACAATTTTGCCGAACACTGTAATCGTGTGTGACCTCTAAATACGAAGTTCCAAAATTTTATTGACTCCAGCGCCAAAGCGGTGAGAGATAGAACTATATGGCTTTCGAAAGAAATAGTCCCCATGAAAAGTTCCACAACTTTGCTGAACATTGTAATTGCGTGTGACCTCTACATAAAGACATCAAAAGGTTTATTGACTCAAGTGCCAAAGCGGTGAGAGTTAGAACTATATGGTGTTCGACAGAAATCATCCCCATAAAACCCTCCACAACTTCGCTGAACACTGTAATCGTGTGTAATTTCTATATAAAAAGTTCGTACATTTGTATTGCCTCCAGCGCCAAAGTGGTGAGAGATGGAACCTTGTCGTGTACATCACAATGTCAGGCATAAAAATCTTAATAAGATTGCCTCAGGTGAGAATCATGTCCGATGTATATTTCAGATTATAAATGAGCTTTCAAGCCCCCTTTTGTAACCTCTCCGACCCCCAATCTCCCCAGAAACAAAATTTCTCTACGTTTCAAGTAATTCTCTACGACATATCAAAGTTTTTTTTTTCTCAACGAATTTTCTTTCCGGACAATATAGGACGGACAGAAGGAAACAATGACAGAAGGAAAGAAGGAAAGAAGGATTAGCCTTTTACATACATAACTAGGGAGTTACCCGTCCTAAGACGTCCTCCTAGAAATTTCAGTTTACAAATCACTGTAAATTAACTAAATTTATTCGAGCGTAGCATCTCAATTCGCAACATTATAGATCTTCTACCCTGTTCCCGTAACACGACTGGAGATATATTTCATATCTTAGGTCGACCTATTCAGAAAGCACATTATTTACGACGCAACACCTCGAGTGGAGACATTAAATTGATACTATTTCCCCGATTTGTTTTTACCAATCGGGCTCCCGTCAAACATATATTACGTAAGGGCAAAAACCTCAACAACCGCAGCGCCAAAGTGGTGCGAGATAGAACTATTTTATCTTTGACAGAAAAAAATCCCCGTGAAAACCTCCGCAACTTAGCTGAACAATGTAATCGCGTGTGACCTCTGTAAAAAAGTTCAAAAGTTTCTATTGACTCCAGCGCCAAAGCGGTGAGAGATAGAACTATATGGTCTTCGAAAGAAATAGTCCCCACGAAAAGTTCCACAACTTTGCTGAACATTGTAGTCATGTGTGTCTTCTATATAAAAATTCGTAAATTTGTATTGCCTCCAACGCCAAAGCGGTGGGATATGGAACTCTGTCGTGTACGTCACAATGTCCGGCATAAAAATCTTAATAAGATTACCTCAGGTCAGAATTATGTCCGATGTATACTTCAGATTATAAATGAGGTTTTCCAAAATGAGCTTTCAAGCCGACTTTGTAACCCCTCCGACCCCAATCTCCCCGGAAACAAAATTTCTCCACGTTTCAAGTAATTCTCTACAACAAGGCTGTCCAACCCGCATTCGGCCCAAAGCAAGTATCAATGCGGCCCTAAAATATTCAAAATTACTGAAGCATGTCCATTTTGCTGAGGAATGATTTGTGTGTTTGCGCTCTCGTGCTAAAGCTGCCAAGTGACAAACAACAGGAACAGGACCAGAACAGAAAGCTCTGTCGTTATGTTGTGTTGTATGTCACCTAGTGGAATAGGTGAAGAAAGAAACACACTAAGTGTAAAATTGGAACCAACATCTTGGATGAACACCTTGAGAACTGCCTGACAATTGGAACCAAGTCAATCGAACCAGATATTGACGGTTTAGTTTCTCAACTTCAATGCCAAGCATCACATTCATTTTATGATATGGATTTATACATAGTAATACACTTGCGGCCCAAAACATCATGTCTTCTTCCAATGCGGCCCAGGGAAACAAAGAGGTTGGACACCCTTGCTCTACAACATATTAAAAAGTGTTTTTTTTTGCTCAACGAATTTTCTTTCCGGACAATATAGGACGGACAGAAAGAAAGAAAGAAGGAAAGAAAGAAAGAAAGAAAGAAGGAAAGAAAGAAATAAAGAAAGAAAGAAGGATCAGCCTTTTATATACAGTGGTGTTCAATGAAATCCGGACACCTATCATTTTTCGATTTGAAGCGATTTTTTCCAAAGAAGTAGTGATGCTCATTCGGTGAAATAATTTTTTATATTACCTCAGGTAATATTTACTAAAAATATTATATGGTTCAATCAGTATTTTTGGTTTTATTGGAAAATTAAAAAAATTAATAGGAATTCAGATGATTTTTTGTAAATATTACGTTTATTAAGATACAAAAAAAACATGTTATAAATAGATTCAATAAAATTTATCAATTGTATTTTGTACACACTAATTGGGACCTCCTATTTAATATTTAGTATGACTGCCATTTGCCTTAATAACCGCTGTGTACCTGTGCTTCATGGAATTCACCAAATTTCCAGTGACATCATCATTAATTTCATCCCAAGCAAATGAATTTGCCGCTTTAAGTCTTGTTGTGTTTGGGGAGTACCTTTATAGACTTTTTCTTCATAATAGCCCAGATATTTTCGATGGGATGAAGATCTGGGCTGTACGGAGGCCATTCCAATGTCTGAATATCGTTTTGGCTTAGGTAGTCTTTTACCTGAAAATGCAAAAAAAACGGAAGTTAATAAAATTTCACAAAATGTTAGAACTGGATTTTCTTGAGGATTGTCCAATGGTTCTAAAAAAATAAATAAATACCTTTTCTGAAGTGCGTGCTGGCGCATCATCTTGCGAAAAGATGTACCTTTCAGTTTCAGCAAACAGCTCCACAACTGACGGTTTCAAATGACTCTCTAGGACATTTAAATACACATCTGCGGTTACTCTTCCATCTATAAACCCCAGATGACCTAAACCACTTGCACTGAAACATCCCCAGACCATTACTCCTTCAGCTTTGTTGGGAATTTCCTGACTGCAGTTATCACTGAGGCGTTCTCCTGGCTTCCTTGGGACGCGTAGCCGCCCATCCCCAACATACAGCTTAAATTTGCTTTCGTCAGAGAAGACTACTCTATTTCACATCTCTCGGGTCCAACTGGAATGTTCCTGGGCCCACCGAAGCCGAGTGATCTTTGATGAAACCTTTAAAGATTGCTTTTGGAACGAGCAGCGTGACCTTAGATTTGCCTCAAGTAACCTCCTCCGCACGGTTATCGCAGAAATTTCAGTTCCGCTGGCTAAAGCAAGCTCCGCTTTCAATTTTGTGGAAGGTTTAAAGCGGTCTCGTGTGCAATGAAGGACCAGAAATTGGTCTTCTATTACGGTTGTCTTGCGTTTCCTTCCAGATCCTTTGGAGCGTTCTGTGGTCCCGGTATTTTTAAATTTTTGGATTAAATCAGCAACAGAGGACTTCTCCCGTGATACTCTATCACTAATTTCCCGTACTGACAATCCTTCATGCCATAATGCGATAATAACACTTTTTTCAGCATCACTTAATTTCCACATTTTTTTCATTTATTTAATGTTTATGCCTATAACTTGACTTATCGATTGTTACTAAACTATTTTTTGAAATATACACTTACTACATAAATCAAGTAACTAAATACTGAAAAAAAAAAATTGGAGGGGATTAAATTTTGACCTGCGCCATGCATTTTTTCCAGGAATTCAAAGTGTCCGGCTTTCATTGAACACCACTGTATCAAGAGACCCGGTCGGGTCTCGAAGGCTAATTCGAAAAGAAATCCGACCAGTCTTTATACTGCGAAGATAGAGATTTTGTTCACAAATTGATCATTTTCTATACAAAATTTGAAAAAAAGTATAAAATAAGAATCAAATTTTCAGAGTCCGTCGTTTTTACACGCATGCTATATAAAAAAATGTATCACATATTAGGCCTAAGTTAGGCCTAAGTTATACGACGATCATTGTAATGACGGAAATAATTTTAGAATGGAAAATTAACGTATTACAAAAGTTATTTCTTTAAAAAAAAATAATGCAAAACATGGGAAAAAGTTTAGTAAATAGATTTTAAATAAAAAATCTTAGGATTATCACGTAATCTATTTTTTATAATGATTTTTATAATTTGATTGACGGTAACATGTTTTAATCGATCAGCTGTTTTGTGGATTGCGTTTATTTAATTTCATTTCACTGGAGAACTGCCTTCATTAGGAATTTTTCGTCGACATTCTAACCTCAAAGTTTAGCGTCCCAATAAGAAAATAATAATATATAAAAAAAAATGGAGAAAATTTGTGTCTCATCGGTAAAAAAGGAAAGGGAAGAAATAATCTAATTGGATTTGATGAAAAAAACCATTATACGACTTAGCTATGAACGAAAATCTGACTGAAAGTTTCTCTGACATTCGTAAAAGAGGTATAACCAACTTTCATTGAAAATCAAAGAAAAACGCTCGGTTTCCACTAGTTCCACAATTTCCTTCATTACAATGATCGTCGTATAACTTAGGCCTTATACGACGATCATTGTAATGAAGGAAATAATTTTAGAATGGAAAATTAACCTATTATAAAGATTATTTCTTTAAAAACAAATAATGCAAAACATGGGAAATAGTTTAGTAAATAGATTTTAAATAAAAAATCTTAGGATTATCACGTAATTTGATTTTTATAATTATTTTTATAATTTGAATGACGAAACATGTTTTAATCGATCAGCTGTTTTGTGGATTGCGTTTCAATTTCATTTGATTCCACTGGAGAACTGCCGAGTTGATTCCTTCATTAGGAATTTTTCGTCGATATTCTAACCTCAAACTTCAGCGTCCCAATAAGAAAATAATAATATATAAAAAAAATGAAGAAAATTTGTGACTCATCGGTAAAAAAAGGAAAGGGAAGAAAAAATCTAATTAGATTTGATGAAAAAAACCATTACACGACTTAGCTATGAACGAAAATCTGACTGTAACTTTCTCTGACATTCGTAAAAGAGGTATAACCGCCTTTCATTGAAAATCAAAAAAAACGTTGGGTTTTCAGTAGTTCCACAATTTCCTTCATTACAATGATCGTCGTATAACTTAGGCCTTAGGTATCGTATTATTATCGCATGCTATATAAAATGTATCATGATATAAAACAGTTTTTCTGCATTTTTATTTTTATTTACTAGGGGGCTCCACCTTTGCTCGCTTCGATCACCAACCCTCCTATATTAAATGTATTAAATTGTTTTTCTCTTCCGGATTTTTAGGGTGGTCCGTCCCTTGCTCGCTTCCCTCGCCAACCCCCGTTATATTTATTATATAAAACAGTTTTTCTGCACGGCATTTTTTGTCTAGACGAATTGGCATCATATTTGGACCATATGTTGGTTCGGGCCGGAGACAGGTTTATATTAATTTTTATCCCTGTAGATGGCGCTGTGGTCAAACTCAAGACCGGCTGGACGTATTGACACCATATTTGGACCATGTGGTGGTTCCGGGCGGAGATAGGTTTATATTAATTTTTATCCCTGTAGAAGGCGCTGCGGTCAAACTCAAGAACGGCTCTACGTATTGACACCATATTTGGACCATATGTTGGTTCCGGACCGAGCTAGGTTTATATTAAGTTTTATCCCGGTAGGTGGCGCTGCGGTCAAACTCAAAAACAGCTGGACATATTGACACCATATTTGGACTATATGTTGTTTCCGGCCGGAGACAGGTTTATATTAAGTTTAATCCCTGTAGATGGCGCTGCGGTCAAACTCAAAAACGGCTGGTGATATTGACACCATATTTGGACCATGTGTTGGTTCCGGGCGGAGATAGGTTTATATTAATTTATATCCCTGTAGAGGGCGCTGCGGTCAAACTCAAGAACGGGTCTACGTATTGACACTATATTTGGACCATATGTTGGTTCCGGGCCGAGCTAGGTTTATATTAAGTTTTATCCCGGTAGGTGGCGCTGCGGTCAAACTCAAGGACGGCTGGACGTATTGACACCATATGTTGGTTCCGGGCGGAGATAGCTTTATGTTAAGTTTTATCCCTGTAGATGGCGCTGCGGTCAAACTCAAGAACGGCTGGACATATTGACACCATATTTGGACCATATGTTGGTTCCGGGCGGAGATGGGTTTATATTAAGTTTTATCCCTGTAGATGGCGCTGCGGTCAAACTCAACAACGGCTGGACATATTGACACCATATTTGGATCATATGTTGGTTCCGGGCGGAGATAGGTTTACATTAAGTTTTATCCCTGTAGATGGCGCTGCGGTCAAACTCAACAACGGCTGGACGTATTGACACCATATTTGGACCATATGTTGGTTCCGGGCGGAGATAGGTTTATATTAAGAAGTCATAAATGATGTTTTGCCTGAAAATTGGATTGCACATTCACAAAAAAAGTGTAAGAAGTGTTCTGAACAATTTTTAACAAAAATTAAAATTTGTAAAACTCCGCAAGTGATTATCGTACAATTACTATTATTTTCCGAAGACAAAAAAATGAGAATATCGAAAAAAAACTACCTGAAAATTACAGCAGCTCCACAACCTGTTTTTATAAATAAGACACAATACAAAGTTATTAGTGCAATATTGCACAACGGGCTTCATCCTCAACAACTCTTATATTCATGCATGATTCGAGAAGGTAAATCATAATAGAAATACAAGTATATCGAAGATGAAAAAGTTATGAAAAGCAATGGCCTAAAAATGCGAGGAACGTTTATATGTTGTTTTTAGAACGACAAAGATAACTTTTATGCGAAATTTGTATTAAGATGCGTTTCCACCAAACGAGCAAAAGATTTTTGCTCGCGTGGGTAGAAAAGTTTGGTGGAAACGCAGTTTCATATTTGTATTTTAATAAATATGTAATAAATATCATGTAAATATTAACAATTATGTTTTACAAATTATTAACTATTAACATTAGAATTAAAAACATTCCTATTGCAAACACAATTATTGAAAAAAGGAATGAAATCCCAGCAAAAACTTTTCTAAGGAAAATGTATGAAGATGGCTAATTCTTTATTTTCCACCAAAAATATTTCCCTCAATCTGTCTTTTCCATAACTTTTTTGTAGTCTTTACCTGCAACTGCATGAAAAAACGTAGGAAATAAAAAATTAATGAAATCATAAGTAATGCGAATTCAAATTTCAGATATTTCATTTTTTCAGTGGATAAATTAATTAAACGAACAGTACCAACTTAATAGAATTGTCACTAAAGAGAAAAAGATAATAATTTATAGCAAAAATTATATTTTGCGCATGCACAGAAATCAGCATTCGATTTAAGTCGATCAAATAAGTGATTTAAGACAAAAAATAACGTTCGATTGAGCCCGCCATGGTTAAAATTTGAGATTATAAATAATTAGTGGCTCGTTGATAAAAAAAAAGAAATCGAATTCCGTTACGTAAAGACGTTTCCAAAGAAAATGTATGAAGAGGGTAAAATCTATATTTTCTCTAGAAAATATTTGCTTTAATCTCTCTTTTCAATAGTTTCCTTGTAACCTTTAGATTCAACTGCATTCAGAAATAGAAAAAGTATGAGGAAAGTCAATTTTGTGTCTTCGACGAATATACTATATATAATAGAGGTATTTGTTTTACTTTGTTTTAATAGTTTTATTTCCATTCAAATATTTATATTTCATGATCGTACCAACGAGACACCAATTACTTATCATCTCAACTTATAACAATGGCGGGCTCAATCGAACGTTATTTTTTGTCTTAAATTACTTATTTGATCGACTTAAATCGAATGCTGATTTCTGTGCATGCGCAAAATATAATTTTTGCTATAAATTATTATCTTTTTCTCTTTAGTGACAATTCTATTAAGTTGGTACTGTTCGTTTAATTAATTTATCCACTGAAAATATGAAATATCTGAAATTTGAATTCGCATTACTTATGATTTCATTAATTTTTTATTTCCTACGTTTTTTCATGCAGTTGCAGGTAAAGACTACAAAAAAGTTATGGAAAAGACAGATTGAGGGAAATATTTTTGGTGGAAAATAAAGAATTAGCCATCTTCATACATTTTCTTTAGAAAAGTTTTTGCTGGGATATAATATACAATATTTTCTTCATGGGATATAGGTACATATGAACGCAAAATATAGTTTCTAATAAAAAAGTAAAAACAAATTCAAAATGGTCTTGAAAGAATTATATGCCAAATTTTTCTACCTGAGCAACAAAAAAAGGATACCTACCTTTTTGGAAAATATGACTTGAAAAAAATTTCTCCTCTAATAACAAAAATGTAAATTTCTAAAATTTTTCGTGGATAACTACTCTGATCGTCATTTAAAAAAATATAACTCAATAGCTCAATAGCTAATATGTATACGATTTTTGGTTGTAGGTTCATAATCGAAGCTTATAATGACTTTAAATAAATTTTCTTAAAATTGATTTCTGAAATATACTTCTTGAATTTATATAAAGGGTGTTTCAGATTTGTGTAAATTTTGAAGCATATTCATAACAATAATAGACATGTTAACCTCAAACACGGATTTCGGCAATTGGTAAAAAAAACACGATCAGATGTTGTTCTATATGTTCTAAATGTTATTAAATAAATGTTATAAATAAATAAATAAATGCCGAATTATTAGGGATTTAAGAGTAACATTTAATTCTTACACGGGGTTTAGAAAACATGTTGAATCAATTGTTAATAAAGGAAATTCCCTTTCAGGTTTCGTTAGAAAATGGTCCGCGGAGTCAACCATCCTAATTTATAAAAATTACTCTACGTGTCGTTAATTCACACAATTCTCGAATATGATAGTGTTGTTTACATAAAGTTACATTAACTGGAGATTTCGTTTTATTCATACAAAATTATGGAGGAGAAATGGTCTTTATTTTATCTCACTTACTCCAAGCGATAGAAGCCCAAGTTTTCCAAGTTGCGGAGATAACGACTAGCCGCTCAACCAATACGATATAATAATTGAACTTGGTTTCCCCTCCGTTAGCATTTAAAATTTGCGTTATTTTTATTTTCCATATAAATAAACCCAAGTTTCATATTCTTCTCTGTCGGCCCACATGAGACAGCAAATTAACATCTGTAACGAAATTATTCGTTTAGTTTGCGTTTTCATTTTGGTTTGCCGATGGCCACGCTTTGCCGGGTGTCTCAGTTGAGTTATATTTCAGAGTTCCAATCAGCGACCAGAATGCTTGATACGCGTGGTAAAAAAAAAATTTTAAATAAAATTGCTAATAATCGTAATACTGCATTTCCCTATGAAGACATATATAGCAAAAAGAAACAAAACTGACGTAACAATTGCATCATTAGACTTCAGAGGTAATTGATGATTGCCTTATCCTTCAAAAAAAAAACCCATTTTAGTCAAAAAAAATGATTGCCAACTGACCAGTCTACATGTCGCAACCGATTGTTCAACTCCAAACTCCTCACTCAATGCTTGCTTAGCACGACATTATACTAAGAAACGATCACAAAAAAAAAACATATAAGAGGAAAACTCTTTCGTACAATAATATTTATTATTTATTTATTTAAATTCGGTATTAATCAGATTCATTAGTAACTTATGTGATAATAAAAAAAATAAAAATTAAAAAAAAATTCCTTCTTCAAAAAAAAACAGAGAATTAATTAATTATTGACCCTTATTTTTCTTTTAATTCCTTTTATTTTCTTTTCTTTTGTCATGCGCGAGTGAATTTTAGTAAGTGATGTGCTCCATAACGTGAATAAGAAAATAAATTAAATTTTGACAGTGCTAAATGCAAAATTATTTAAAAAAAAAATTTTCAAAAAAAAAAATCAAGAAATAAACAAAACAAATGTGATAACGCGAGAATTCAATGAAGCTGTTTTCACACAAGTAAGTATGTGTATAAATTTCTTCCTTTATATTTAATTCAAAAAAAACAAAAAAAAAAACACTTATCTTGTTACCTTTTCTTTTTGGTGCTTATTTATCCATGAAAGACGGAACTTCTGATGACCTTGACCTCCAGTGATCCCTTCAAGTCTGCCAGATGTCTTTGACCTTATATGCCGGTTTCAATACCACTGCACCTTCACCAATCTTGCCTTTTTTTCTTTTATTATTTTTTTTTCCTTTTTATATATATTTTTATATATTCTTAACTTTTTGAATATATATAAAAAAAACAAACCAAAGATTAAGAAACAAAAAAACACTAAAAAAACTAAAAGAAAATTCGGAAACCAAAAAAATAAAACCCGTAAAATAAATAAAAAAAAACGGTGAAATGAAAATTTCTACTTAAATTTCCGAGCAGAGTAACGCCTTAACATACACTCTAAACCAAGGGTGTCCAACCTTTTTGTTTCCTTGGGCCACATTGGAAGAAAACGTGGTGTTTTGGGCCACAAGTATATTACTATAGCTGATGAGCGAAAAAAAACGTAAAATACAATTTTCATGTTTAAGTCATTTCAAATTTATTAGTTTATGAATTTTTTCATTATAAAAATAGAACATGAAATTCACTTAATATTATTTAAGCCGTCAGGTGACAAACAACAGAACAGTGTAGCTGAGCGAGTAAAGCAAACAGAAAGAGAGTTTACTCTGTTCTGTTCCTGTTTCTCTTGTTTGTCACTTGTGAGCGCACACAACACACAAATCATTCCGCAGAAAAATAGACATGCTTCAGTAACTTTGAATATTTTCGGGCCGCATTGATACTTGTGTTGGGCCGCATGCGGCCCACGGGCCGCGGGTTGGACAGCCTTGCTCTAAATTATAAAATAGTCTGCCTTTTTTCCTTGTCCACCGGCCCTTTTAATAGCCCCTGGCATAACGGACTTGTGACTTGGAAATTGTTATAATGGTTTTTTTATATATTTGTCGCTTTTTAGGGATATGTTTCATATATCAAAACAAAGATAATGATTTTCTTTATCTTTTAGACATATTTACAAAACACCTAAACATCTTATTTTTCTTATTTAACCAAATACTGGTTTTTCTTCTCTTTTTTCTTTGTCTATAGGCCGTTACTTTTACCATGGATTTTAAAGCCTGAAATTCTCATTTTCCTTTTCGCCGCATATAATTGTAGAATAAAAAAAAATTTATTTTTATCAAAACGAGGAGGTTTCCGTATTTCTTACAAGCTTTAGGCCTTCCGATCTCAATGCTTTGGGTGTTTAAAAAGTCTTCCTTCATTTTAATTGAAGAAAATCCAAAACAAATATTGGTGAAAATGTGAGGTTAATACCGCTGGAAAACTTTTGATTTCTTTGGTAAATCAAATAATTTCCCCAGAAACTAACGCAGCTAGTAATGCTGATTCCGCAGATATATTACTTTCTACGGAAGACTTGAAAGGATCACTGTTAAAGGCACTTTTAGCCTCATCATTTGTAGTGAAAACCTTCCGGATTAAAACCGCTCTCACCCATTCGCCCTAGTGCCAAACAAGTATCGTGGTAAACAAAATGTTTATACACTTAATATTTAAAAGAAAGAATTAAAAAAACTTGGCACATCTTGATAATCGAAAAAAAAACTCATGTTGATTTTCTATAATTGCAGATATATTGTTTCCTCCAGGATCTTTTTATTTCATCAACGATGGACCATTCCAAACCGCGTAAGTATCCTATAAAAGAAATTTTCTTAACAGAGAAATCTGTTTTTTTTCTTTGTTTACAGATAACACGCATGGTGGACTGAACACAGGAAGACATCACACCAACAGATAAGTGACTTGCATATATATCTTTTAATAAAACAACAAAGCTTCTTCCATTTGTCTACTTTCAGGTTTCAAATACAAAGGCGGTCGTTACATATCTCTAGTTAATGTATCTCTGTGGTTGTTTACTTGGTGACCGGCCGATTCCACTTGCTCAATTCCACTCGTCCAATTCCACTCGGGCACAATTCCACTCGGCACAATTCCACTCGAAAAAATTTGGCTAGGCGACAATTTAATTTCTTTTACATATAAGATTAATAACATAACAATTCAACTAGAGAGCAATTTAATTCAATGAATTTAACTCCTGCATGAGTTAAATACATTGAATTAAATTGCTCTTCAGTTGACATAAAACCAATAATGTTGCAGAAGGTTTCAACAATTCGTTAAACCACCTAATTAATATTTATGATCCAAACAGTTGGCAACTTATTCAAGGATTAGGAAGAAATAAGATGAAATGGAATTCCAAAAGGATCAGGTGCGGGATCAAAGAGAAATTTGTGCCCCACAAAAAAAGAAATACAAAGATCTCTCCGAACATTTATCTCGGGTAGCAAATAACATCAATAACTGTGATCCGTTTAAATATATGAAGGCTATTGCGGGAATAACAAGAATTGAGTTTGTTAAATTAAAAAAAAAAAAAATTATATTCGCTAACCTTATGTAATTTATATTTAATTTAGAATTTATATTAGAATAATGACAACTCGCGCGAGTTAAATACATTGAATTAAATTGCTCCCTAGTCGAATTCTGCCGAGTGGAATTGTGCGAGTGGAATTGTCCGAGTGGAATTACCCGAGTGGAATTGTGTCGAGTGGAATTGTATCGAGTGGAATTGCACCCGAGTGGAATTATGCGAGTGGAATTGTCCGAGTGGAATTGCCCGAGTGGAATCGGCCTACAATCTGTTTACCTATTAAGGCCAATCTCCACACAGCCGACATTCTATTCTGATAAAAGTATGGGATGCACTTATGCAAAATTTAGTTAAACAGAAAGGGAGAAACAATCATCCTACGAATTTTGTCGTCTTCTGCACTTCAAATTTCCCCATCTGATTCTTCATCTGCCAGATGATTCCCCTCAAACGCAGATAAACTTGTTCATCTGATTTATGGGTTTTCATCTGCATTTGCATACTCTCACAATAATCATACACGATATCGTTGCAAACTACCAAATTTTCTTATAGGAAGTTTTTCTATGACGAAATGATTTTTATAGTTTACGCAAGTTAAATTTTTAACTTCTATACGAAGTATATAAAAAATAAAAAAATTTGTTTTGCAAATCTTCACGTTTTATAAGATTCTAAATGGTTTGCAATCATTTTTAGCCAATGTCTGTCTGTCTGTATATCACAACAAATGTTGTGATTAACTAAGGACCACGTTCGCTCTGAATTTCCATATTCATAAAGCTTTCTTTTAGAAGGGCTTTCGGAAGGTAACGTGATTTGAACATACGTATAGAAGTTTCGTCGTTTTGCACTATAGCTTGTTTTTAGATGTGATAGGAATTTAAGCCTTATGATAAAGTCTGAAAACACAATTTGGTACTACATTTTCCTATAAAATGGAAGGGAATGTTCTTAAATTTCCCATAATATTATAAATTGTGTGGGGAGAGACCCTGATGTTTTTATTCGGTCAATCCTAGCGAAAATTGCAAAAGTCCATCTCTTTTTACTTTTCTGATTTTTCTCGTCAGAATAGAATGTCGGCTGTGTGGAGATTGGCCTTTACTAAATTCACAACCATAGGATCGAATTGGTTCAACAAACATTCATACATTTCGGCTTATGGAAACTGCCCTGGCAAGACACAGAAAATCTGCAGCCGAATAAAGCTCGCATAACTTTACCTAACCACCAAACCATTTAAAGTCAATTATTCTCAGCTTTAGTTTTTCGACAGCAGCTAATTTTTGGTAACATTGACACACCAGGTCATTTTAAATACATACAAGGGGTGGCCTAGTTTTTCCCTCTAAAGATGTGATTCATTTGCGAAATGACTGATAAAGTGCTTACGGAACTCCAACAAAGCTTACACTTTAATTTAAATAGTTCGAATTTAAGGCAAAGAATTTGCAACCGCGTAGTTGGTATTTTAAATTTTCAAAACGTTTTTGTCTGTTTGGTGGATCATTTATCAGAAGATGAGTTGGGTAGCAATCATATCCACAAACTCACTACGGCAATTTTTTTCGCATATTTAAAAATAAAATTAAATCACATTGCCAAACGACAAAATATGAATAACACAACTTTATTGAGACACAAACTGTCACGTCTTATTATTTTTAGAAATCAATGAGATATATGTTTTAATAAGATTTTTTATTTTTTATTTAGTTTTTGATATTATTTAACTAATTATTTTTTTAGATTTTTTCCTTGTTATCCCCTTGTGTAGTTTCCTTAAATACTTGTGAAGATATCTAACATTCGCCATAGCTTTTATTCATTTTTCTGAATGCTTATTTCCCTATTCAAATCCTTTTATTCATTTAATAAATTTTTGAAATACTATTAATTAGATTTATATAAAATAATGTATGTAAATAAAATATTTTATAAAAACAAAATCTTTTTTATTTGTTATTTTTCTTCATAAAATGTTACTTTATATAAAACATGTGTAAATTTAAATTTGACACTTCAGCACTTCAGCATTTCATTCAGCAATCTTGGTAAACTTGGGTTTGTATTATTTGGAGTAAGCGAGCGAGAAGATAAAATAGTGACCATCTCTCCTCCATAATTTTCTATGAAAACGAGGGAAAGGAGATCTCCAGGGTTCCGTTCCCTCGATCACACCGGTGTAAAAAAAGTCGGTGTAAGTTAATGTCAAAAAAGCCGGTGTCGAAAAATATAAGTTGTTTGCGAGTGAACGGTCGTAGTCGTAGTCGTAATAAATTAGTGTCATTTCGAAATGTCAATTGAAGAAAATGCGCATTTTTAATAATTACAGTACATTAATTAGCCAATTTACTGTAATTATTAAAATTACTTTCATGAAATCCATTTATTTTTAATATTTAATTTAGTAATAAATATTTATATAAAAAACATATTTTATGGTTTCACTTTTTTTTATAAATTTAATGTTTTAAATTTTTTTCCAATATAATTCAACGAATTGAATATAAACTTATTACTAAAACTATAATTTTTCTATAAATTTGCCAAATTGAATTCAAAATCAAACTGACGAAATAGAAATGACAATTAACAACTACACCTTATGACATTGGTTGAAAAAAATTACTTTTTTTTTACACCGGTGTTAGTCAGTGAACGGCAGAGTGTCGGTGTAATGACGTCATCGTAGTCGAAAAATGTAGACCAGTGTACGCAAAAGTGTAACTTTTAGTCGCTTTTAGTTACATTTAGTTGGTGAGTGAACGCAGCCCAGTTAATATAACTCTATGTCCTGGAAACAATCTCGACGGACGCGACGAACGCGTGAATTGTCAAAAACGTTAACGACGCTATAAATATTTTTGTGCAGGCAAACTCGACGCCGTCGATGATATTTGTTATTTGTTCTTATTATTTGATATAATTTTTGTGTGTTTTGTGTGAATAAAAATGAATGAACTAAATGACGAGGAATTAGTTATTGTATTTAGTACATTAATGATATCTTATTGTGCATATTTGTGGTTAAAAAAAAGAAAAGCGATTAAACCTTATGCAAAAGGGAACTAAAGAGTTATTATAAGTAACAGCTACTGCTTATAGCTTTTATTATATTACTGTTATAATTTTTTGGCTGTTTGTACCCCAAGCTGAATTTTAATAAACTAACATGTACACTAATTTTTGCTATTTGCACAGACTTCCGCTTTCTTAATCAGCATTCCTTTCCTCATCTCAGGCTGGATGATGGTGCGTATTTGCTTTATTGCTTGGCTCAAACTATGCTGCTGATAATTATATTAACACTCAAGGAGTAATGTTGTGTTCGAAATCTGACGATGCAAAATCACGGCAGTCATATCCAATATTGAATAGAGTAAGAAATTACATTGTCTTTTCAATTTTTAGTCATTTTTTCGAGTTATAATGTTCTTTTCGACCAGTATTTGTATATCGACTGTATGACGGGACAATTGGAAAATAATTCAAATATAAATAACAAGAATTCATAATTACACCCAACTCGTTCTTTAAACGATGTTTTTTTAAGTTTTATTACAAAATCTCAATGTATTCCATTAAAAAGTTTGCAATCCAGTTTTTCTAACCTCAACAAATATTTTGTTTGTATATAATTCTTTCACAAACTCACAGCAAATTAGAACGGTTTCCAAATTTAAATTCTCTTGCAAGTTGGACATATTTGGTCATGTGAGTAATTTTTTACAATCTTACACTACTGTCAATTTTTAACAATATCGGAACTAATGTGAAAAATAAAACACAGTGTAAAATGCGTTTTCATATTATTTCTAGTATATTCAATTATTATTCTTTCTTTTCGCAATGCGTATACGTTCCTAATTTTATTTTAGTTATTAATTGAAATACGGTTTTTCGAGGTACGTATTAAGAAAATCTGATGATCTATTTTTGATTATGAATTAAAAGACAATGAATTAAGTTAGTGTCCTAAAAGTTGATTGGGAATCGTTTAATTATTTCTATATAAAGTTGAATTTAATAGGCCCATTACACTACACATGCAGAATGTTAGTGTGTGGCGGTGATTGAATGGTTGCACATGCTGACTGCGTAAATCAAAACTATTTTAATTCGATTTCTGCTGCGCATGCATGCATGTGTAATGTGTGGTGAAATTTACGCAGTTTAAAGATAGTAGTCGATACGTGAAGTGACCAGATTTTTTGAGGACAAATACAGTACATTTTTTATTTTGGGGTTTTAATGAAATAAAACAACAAAATTAAATTATGTAATGTATTTATATTAATTATTCCTTAGGAAATTAAAAAAAATTTAAAATATTCTACGATATAAGAAATACAGATCAGATTTCCTAGCGCATATTGTCTTTGTTTAGATTAGTGTTGAAACACCGCGCCGCCACTCAAGCAGCGTGTCAACATTAGAATTTTTTACATATGTGCACAACTCAACTCCATGCATTTTAGCGTTTAATTAACAGAATTTCAATATAATATTTAGAAATATTTTCAAAATCAGTGCAATATTCAGTGCAAATTTTAAATCAGTACATAGCCATGAAAATCATACTGAATAAATCAGTACGTCTGGTCACTTTATCGATACGTAAAGCAAACGCTAATAGAATTAATGTGCGAGCATCCGACATGATGAATCAAACTGCGAAAATAATCTGATTTATGAAATAAAGACTGCGTAAACTTGACGTAAAGAATGCGTTGTGTGTGGGCAAGGCAAAACTGCACAATCAAGTGATTGCGCATGCGTGCATGTGTAGGTTAATGGGCCTATAACAGGCTTGTTCTGAGCCCAGTCATAACAGTCATAACATGACGTCACTTTCGTAATTTTTTAAAGATTAATTCGTATTCTGACGCTTTCATAACTTACAACTGTCATAAAAAAATATCACAAGTTCTGACCGGAAATATTTAGCATCTCAACGAAATTTTAGGTGTTTTCTAAGTAATTTAACTGATAGATATGGAAAAAGTTCCACCATTTTTCTAAACGCACAAATAAGTTTACACCTATATAAATATTTTCTAGAGTTTTTCTCAAATAACCATGACAACTCGCTCGAATTATGACTCGTCTGCGGAATACACTCCCAGACACTTGATTAGCAACACTTATTTTTAACGTCATTTATGACATAATGGTGCAAATTCTTAGAAACTTTTTCCATAATATTAGTTGCCCACTTAGATTAGGGAAAATATCGATACGCATTTCGCAGGGGAAATTGAAGCACTTGGAATTCACTTGCATTTTTATTGCTTATGTGTGCGGCGTAGTGGTGGCGTTAGAAACATGAATTCGGAGGGGCAACATTGCAAATGGGCCAAAGGCTCATGCATTCTGGAACATCCGAATTGCAAAAAAATGTTTGCGTTTGATTGTTAAAAAAATCAAGTTTTTCTTAAACATACAAAATTAAATTATTAAATAATAATTATAAACATTTACGTGCCTATATACTTCTTTCCTGCGTAAACCAATAGCCGAAAGCCATTTCATACGTAGAGCCTCATTTTTTGGAAACTTTAAAACCAAAAAAAACATTTAAAACTGAAAATGCTGAATTTTCAAAAATTTCGACGAATTTTAAAAATTGCCCCCATTTTAACCAAAAAATGACTGTCACTGGTAGATTTCGTTAAAATCAAAATAAAAAAAGTGGGATTTGACGTTGCGGCCTGGATTCGAAAAACGAATTTTTTACTAATTTATGAATTAACATAATTTCTATTTGATTACCAATAAGTAAATAAACACCATAAAAACTTTTTTTTATACGGCAAGAACGAAAATTCGCGCATTTTAATAAAAAATATGCCAAACTTAGTTGTGAAAGAAAATTCCACGAATTTTTGGATGTTGTTTGTTATTACACCCAGAAATTAAACACTATATAGGAAATTTATTAACTTTGATTATTTAATTCAAAAGAATTTGGTTTGGAATCCGAAACGCACTAAAAATTATAAATTAAAAAAATGCTATTTTTTCCCCTCCAAAATTTGACAGTGCGGCTTGAAAATCGCTGCTTCAGACACAGATATCGAGAAAACGGGTTAATGCCTTCGCTTGGTTGCCCATTATTCTATTCTACCTGATGACCCAGATGTGGGAAAGACCCATGCTTGAGTGGAAATTTCCATTTTTATCTTTTTTGGCTACTTGCAACGAGACACTTGATTAGCGCCATCAGTTTACTTCAAGCTTGCAAGGGGAGCGGTGGTCTTCTAAAAACAATTTACTTGTCTGCTTTACCTTAGTGAAGTTTTTGTTCCATATGGACAGAAATGGGGCGTGGAAAATCACTCACCGAGACGGAAGTTGGAAAAATCACTTCATTGAAAGAAAAAAATTATTCCAATCGCGATATTGCCATGCGAATTGGTCGAGATCTTTGGACTATAAATAATCTTATCAAAAACAAAGAAAATTACGGAAAAAATCGAAAAGGACGCACGTGCAAAGCAACTACCGAACGAGAACATAGGGCCATTTTACGGGATGCATCGAATTCTGTGGAAACTGCTCGTAAAATTAAGGAGGAAGTGGGACCGACGGCAAGTATCCATTCAGTTCTCAGGGTGATCAAGCAGTATCCTAAGCTTATTAAAAACTGTTACACATAATACTGCCTACAAAACTACACAACAATTACACTAAACATAATACGTACCTCAGTTTTATTTAATTACAAATCATTTTTTTAATACTATTTAAAAAAATTTCATGTTCATATATTTAAAATGAGAATTTGTAAGAACGGTGTACGAGTAATAAGTTTTTGTTTTAGTTGAAAATTTTTCAAATTTCAATATATTTATGAAAAAAAAACTTTTTTCAATTTAATATAATATTCTGTATTACCAGGTGTGTCTGCGCTCCAGACATAGATGGCGGTACGGACAAATAAAATGAATAAAAATGCCTGATTTTTTTTCGACAGATATGACATTCCTCTACAAAAATTAGTTGACAGAAGAAAAGTTTTCAAACAATAACATATTTTTGTATTTCATTAAAAATGGAAAATTTTGTAGCAACTAAAGAGTATTTCCGGGCATCATTACTTTTTGTTTTCATTTAAAGAAAACTGCTGCTGAAGTACGTCGTGGTTTAAACGTTTACGATTTACGTTGGTATGAAAGACAAAGAACAACCAAAAAAGTTTGAAGACACCGAATTGCAAGCATTATTGAATGAAGATGATACACAGACTATAGAAGAACTTGCTGAAGCATTAAATGTTGATCGAACAACTGTTTCCAAACGTTTAAAAGCAATGGGAAAGATTCGGAAGTGTGGATGGGTACCTCATGAATTGATTGAAAGGCAATAAGAAAAACGAAAAATCATCTGTGATTTGTTGCTTGGACGATACAAAAGGAAGTCTTCTTTGCATCGAATCGTTACTAGTGATGAAAAGTGGATATATTTTGAGGATCCTAAACGCAAAAAACCATGGGTTACACCAGGTCAACCATCGACATCGACTGCAAAACGAAATCGATTCGGTAAGAAGAGAATGCTCTGTGTTTGGTGGGATCAGAAGGGTGTGGTGTACCACAAACTTTTGAAACTTGGTGAAACTGTTAATACTGATCGCTACCGACAAAAATTGATCGAATTGCTCCAAAAACGACCAGAATATCAAAAGAGACAACACAACGTGATTTCCCTTCATGACAATGCAACATCACTCAAAGCAAAACTGGTCAAAAAACGGTAGAAGCGTAACTGGGAAGTTCTACCGCATGCCGCTTTTTTACCAGACTTGGCTCCTTCCGACTACCACTTATTTGCATTGATGGGCCACGCACTTAAGGAGAAGCAGTTCAAAAGAACTGAAGAACTGGAAACCAATTTTCCAGTTCTCTGAATGGTTTTCATCAAAAGAAGAAGAATTTTTTTGGAGTGGTATCCACAAATTGCCTGAAAGGTGGTTAAAATGTGCAGAAAACGATGGAGACTACTTTGAATAAAATATTTTTGGTTTTTCTATATAAAAACCAATGTTATTTTTAATTTTTAAAACCCGGAAACTAATTCACACACCTGGTAATCATAGTTTATTGAAATCCTGAAAAGTTCTGAATTAATGATTTCAATATATATCAATATTTATAAATTCTTCTTTTAACCAATTGTATTTAATTCATTCAAAAACTTACATGTTTCATTAGTTGGGCAACCATTCCATTCCATTCACCAGTAATTGGATCCTTAGCACCATATTTACGATCCGGTACCAAATCTAAAATATAATCAAATCCAACTTCATGCGCAATCCGATCCAATATATCAACACAGAAACCAAAAAAGCGTTCATTTCCAGTAAAATTTTTTCCATAATGCATCATAACATAAGGAATTTCCTTTAAGTTAAATAAATTATCGATTTTTCAATTTTTTGTATACACAAGTCAGAATAATTATGTTGACAATTTCGGTAAATCATGCCTACGAATCGTAATTTTATTGGGTTGTAATTAAAATTTCCAAATTACATTAACAAAATGTTCAAAATGCTGTTTTACTGTTAAAAAGTTTGATATTTGCTGATATATGGTGATGCTATGGTATGTTAATTTCCCGTTATGTGTAAAATGATTTCTAAAATATTTTGACATTTCGTATTCTGCGAAAATTGTTTTACAGGATATTTTAGGTTTAGAAAACGTACAAGATTTTCTTACATGTCTAGTACATTAGTATTTCGAGTTTAAATATTTTATTTAATTGGTGTTTTTTAAAAGTCTTTAGTAACCATTTTAAAAAAAATTTCCAAAAAAAAAAAAAAATTAGTTAATCTATTATATATATAAAAGGCTAGTCCTTCTTTCTTTCTTTCTTTCTTTCTGTCCGTCCTATATTGTCCGGAAAGAAAATTCGTTGAGCAAAAAAAAAAAAACACTTTTTGATATGTTGTAGAGAATTACTTGAAACGTGGAGAAATTTTGTTTCCGGGGAGGTTGGGGGTCGGAGGAGTTACAAAGGGGGGCTTGAAAGCTTATTTCGGAAAACCTCATTTATGATCTGAAATATACATCGGACATGATTCTGACCTGAGGCAATCTTATTAAGATTCTTATGCCGGATATTCTGACGTACACGGCAAAGTTCCATTTCCCACCGCTTTGGCGCTGGAGGCAATACAAATTTACGAACTTTTTATATAGAGGTCACACGCAATAACAATGTTCAGCAAAGTTGTGGAGGTTTTCATGGGGACTATTTCTGTCGAAGACCATATAGTTCTATCTCTCACCGCTTTGGCGCTGGAGGCAATACAAATTTACGAACTTTTTATATAGAGGTCACACGCAATAACAATGTTCAGCAAAGTTGTGGAGCATTTCATGGCAACTATTTCTTTAGAAGACCATATAGTTCTATCTCTCACCGCATTGGCGCTGGAGTCAATAAAATTTTGGAACTTCGTATTTAGAGGTCACACGAAATTACGATGTTCAGCAAAGTTATGCAGGTTTTCATGGAGATTATTTCTGTCGCAGACCATATAGTTCCAGCTCTCACCGCTTTGGCGCTGGAGTCAAGAAAATTTTGGAACTTCATATTTAGAGGCCACACACGATTGGAATGTTCAGCAAAGTTGTGGAGGTTTTGATGGGGACTATTTATTTCGAAGACCATATAGTTCTATCTCTCACCGCTTTGGCGCTGGAGTCAATAGAAACTTTTCAACTTTTTATTTACAGGTCACGAGCGATTACAATGTTCAGCAAAGTTTCGGACGTTTCCATGGGTAATTTTTCTGTCGAAGGTAAAATAGTTCTATCTCTCACCACTTTGGCGCTGCGGTTGTTTAGGCCCTTACTCTATAGAGGTTTTTGCTTTAGTAATATGTGTTTGACGGGAGCTATTTTACCAACCGGGAAATGGGATCAATTTAATGTCTTCACTCGGGATGTTGCGGGGTAAATATCGACTTAAGACGTGAAATATATCGCCAGAAGTGCTACGAGAACGGGGTAAAAGATCCATTATGTTGCGAATTAATACGCTTCGCTTGAATATATTTTGTTAATTTACGGTGATTTGTAAACTGCAGTTTTTAGGAGGCCGTCTTAGGACGGGTTACCTAGTTATATATATAAAAGGCTAGTCCTTCTTTCTTTCTTTCTTTCTTTCTTTCTGTCCGTCCTATATTGTCAGGAAACAAAATTCGTTGAGCAAAAAAAAAAAAAAGCACTTTTTGATATGTTGTAGAGAATTACTTGAAACGTGGAGAAATTTTGTTTCCGGGGAGGTTGGGGGTCGGAGGAGTTACAAAGGGGGGCTTGAAAGCTTATTTCAAAAAACCGCATTTATAATCTGAAATATACATCGGACATAATTCTGACCTGAGGCAATCTTATTAAGATTTTTATGCCGGATATTCTGACGTACACGGCAAAGTTCCGTTTCCCACCGCTTTGGCGCTGGAGGCAATACAAATTTACGAACTTTTTATATAGAGGTCACACGCAATTACAATGTTCAGCAAAGAAGACCATTTAGTTCTATCTCTCACCGCTTTGGCGCTGGAGTCAATAAAATTTTGGAACTTCGTATATACACGTCGCACACGATTACAATGTTTGGCAAAGTTATGGAGGTTTTTACGGGAATTTTTTCTGTCGAAGATAAAATGGTTCTATCTCGCACCACTTTGGTGCTGCGGTTGTCGAGGTTTTTGCCTTTACGTAATATATGTTTGACGGGAGCTGTTTTACCAATCGGGGAAATGGGATCAATTAAATGTCTCCACTCGAGGTGTTGCGTCGTAAATAATGTGCTTTCTGAATACGTAAACCTAAGATATGAAATATATCTCCAGTGGTGTTACGGGAACATGTTGCGAATTGAGATGCTACGCTTGAATAAATTTAGTTAATTTACAGTGATCTGTAAACTGAAATTTCTATGTGGCCGTCTTAGGACGGGTAACCCCCTAGTATATAAATAAAATCGTTTCTGTACGTTTGTACAAAATCGATAATCTCCGAACATTCTTGACCAATTGCTTTGAAACTTTCACAGATCTTTCCTTTCGAACATGAGCAGGTTTTTACATACTTTTTATTTACCTATGTCACACCTGTGAAAGGTAAAATAACGTTTAAAAAAATGCATCACTAACCCAAAGCCACAAGCATCGTGAAATCCACGCATTTCAAGCGAGAATATACCAATATACACCAATATACATAATGTACACACAAAATAGTGTATGTGATATACATTAACAAGGTATTAATGATGTCATCGCCACACAGAATAATAACGAATGTACTCAGTTTACATTTTACTTTCAACGAGTGAACATATATTTGTGAAAAAGGTGTGGCTACTATTTTTTCTTTTTTTATATGGTTGGAAAAAATTAGCGGTTTTCTTCGAGGTTTTTTTTCCAGTGCAAATAAAAAATAAAAAAACTTAAAATTTGTGTCAAAATTTTTCTTTTTTCAGTGGAAATAAAACAAAACTCTGATTTTTGTGAACGTGACGTGTTTTCGTGTTTTCATTTCATTATCATTGTTGGAAAAAGACATTTTTTCTTCGCTTAACGCTTTTTCTTCAATTTTGTTGGCATCGTTGATTTGGTCACATCCACCTCAGATTTGTGCATTGCTTGCATTCATATTGATTTGAAAATTCCTTTCATATCTTTGTTTTTATTATCATCTTTGGAAATTTGGCGCTCAAAGAATTTTCTTTGACAGCGACAATGCTGGTAAGCTCTTATGACCTGAGAAATCATAAGACTAAGTGGCCCCAACAATTCTCATTTCCTTTCTTTGCCTTTGATAGCGTCGTTGAAAAACATAGATTTTTCTTCGTTTTTCGTAGCATCATTGGAATCAGTGATATCGATCTGCTTTAGTTCATATAATTAATGCCTCGCAGGAGATCAAACTTAGGTCGTCGTACTCGCGGAGCGGAAGCAGTGCGACGAGTAATTGTAAATCAAACTGAGGAAGAACAGGCATCAGCGAACGACCGAAACAGACAAAGATTGGCTCAAATACGTGCCGAGGAGGCAGCAGAGCTACGTGCAGCCAGAATTGAGAATGCACGGTTGCGAACACGGCAATTGAGTTTTGCAGCTTCAGATCTGCTTCGTTCTCAACAGAATGAACGCAACAGGCTGAGAGTGGCTGAAAGACGTCAACGAGAAACTGCAGATCAACGTCAAACAAGATTCCGTGCACGGCAATCACGCGATTACAATCGCCTTGCATTCTGGTACTACCCAGATGATGATTATAGTTTGAGCCCACTTGTTTTAATCGGCACTATGACTGAAGTGTGTCCTTATTGCAAAGCTCTGAAATTTGATGGAGAAAGGAATGTGTTGCGCCGCCTGAAAAATTAAACTGCCTCAACTTGAAGAACCGCCAGAGCTATTAAAAACTTTGCTGGCCGGATATACCGCTGAATCAAAGCATTTTCTATCTAACATCAGGAATTACAACTCATCCTTCCAAATGACATCATTCGACGCAGAAATCATAACAGCTCACTGCATGCCAACTTTCAAAGTGAAAGGACAAATTTAACATAGGGTTGGCTCCCTGCTTCCGTTCCCAGATGGTCAACATAAATTCTTACAAATGTATTTCAACGGTGATGACAATGATGAATTGAATGCACGCTGCGGAATTTCTACCGGTATAGAAAGGTCGATTGTTTCGCAACTGCAAGAGCTTCTTCACGAAAAAAACAATTTAGTGCCTTTGTTCAAAACAGCAATTGATATGATGCCATCTGATTCACACAAGATCGTTATTCATGCTGACAAAACGTCTGCTGGAGAACACGTACGAAGATTCAATGCTCCAACTATAGATGAAGTGGCAATTGTTATAGTCGAAGATCAATTCCAACGTAGAGATATTGTTCTTCATCGGAGAAACGGTGAATTGACAACAGTTTCAGAAATTCATCGATGCTACGATGCCCTGCAATATCCAATTATTTTTTGGGATGGCGTCGATGGATATCACTTCAATGTTAAGATGATAAATCCAGTCAGTGGCGAAGAAACAATTATGAAATGCAGCGCAATGAACTATTATTCATACCGATTAATGCTTCGAGAGAATGAAGAGAATCACATTTCGAAATGCCGTCAATTGTTTCACCAATACATATATACATACATGTATGCAAAAATTGAAACAGAACGTTTGATATTCATCCGTTTGAATCAGACCAAACTTCGCTCTGAAGAATACATTCATTTGCGAGATGCAATTGTAAATGACGGTAATGCAACTAACGTTGGAAGACTAACGATTTTGCCATCTTCATATACAGGCAGTCCACGCCATATGCATGAGTACGGGCGTCCAGACCTATTCATTACATTCGCATGCAATTCAGCTTGGGACGATATACATTAGCTTTTACTTCCCGGGCAATCGCTGGTGGATAAGCATGACTTTACAGCACGTGTTTTCAAACAGAAGCTGAAATCGCTGATGAAATTCATGGTAAAACATGAAGTGTTTGGGACTGTGCGCTGCTGCATGTACTCAGTGGAATGGCAAAAGAGAGGACTGCCACAGGCACATATACTAATCTGGCTCTATAACAAAATCACGTCAACCGAAATCGATGATGTAATATGCACTGAAATACCCGATGCCGACGTCGATAAGGATTTGCATGAAGTTGTGACAAAAAATATGATACATGGACCTTGCGGTACACTGAATCCAAATTCACCGTGCATGATAGACGGAAAATGCTCTAAGCGATATCCTCGAGCATTAGTATCCAAAACAGTTACAGGAACCGATTGAAATCCTTTATACAGAAGAAGATCAGCTGAAGATGGCGGTAAATTAGTAATCATACAGATGCGAAACGGTGAAATCGAAGTAGATAACCGGTGGGTTGTTCCATATTCGTCATTGCTATCAAAAACATACAAAGTGCACATAAACGTGGAATATTGTAACTCCGTTAAACAAATATCCACCGGCTACAACGTTAACTGCTTTCTTCACGTTATGTCAAAATGACGCGTTTGCGAAAACACTGCTGTATTCGGAAGTACCTACGTATTACACATGGAATGCGAGTAGAAAACCATTGGAACGACGCAAACGAGGAGGGCGAGTCGACGGACAACCTGGCATATTCAAAGAAACTACGATAGGCAGACTGTACACCGTGCATTTCTTCGTATGCTGTTGATAAATGTGCCCGGTCCACCCTCTTTCCACCAATTGAGAATTGTCAACGGTGTTACACATGCCACTTTCCGCAGTGCATGTCAAGCTCTGAATTTATTGGAGAACGACGGACACTGGGATGCATGCATTAATGACGCGTGCAACACATCACATCCAAATCAAATTCGTTCATTGTTTGCAATTATATTGACCGTCTGCTCTCCATCATCTTCAACAGAGTTGTGGCAGAAATATAAATCGCACATGGCTGAAGATATTTTCCGTCGAATACGCATGGAAAATTCTAATATGAACATGGATTTCACAGCAGAAATCTACACACGAAGCGTTGATAATGATTGAAGATTTTTGTTTAGAAATCGCGAACAAAGTTCTCAATCAATTGGGAATGCCATTACCGAATCCATCTGCTGCTGCTTTGTTTGATATAGAATTGGGTTGTGAACAAAATTACAACACGAGTAGTCTTTTGTCCTATGTGCAATCAAATATTCCTAAGCTAACCTTTGAGCAAAAGGGTATTTACGATCAAATAATGAGAACTGTCAGTAACGAAGTTGGAGAAATATTCTTTTTAGATGCGCCAGGAGGAACTGGTAAAACGTTCCTAATTAGATTGATTCTGGCCACAATTCGATCCCAAAATGACATAGCCTTAGCTCTTGCATCGTCCGGAATAGCTGCGACATTGCTACCAGGTGGAAGAACGGCTCATTCCGCTTTGAAATTGCCATTAAACATTCAATTCTTTGAAAATCCCACATGCAACATTTCCAAAGCATCCGGCATGGGAAAAGTATTGCAGAAATGCAAACTTATTGTTTGGGATGAATGCACAATGGCGCACAAAAAATCGCTCGACGCCTTGATCGCTCATTGCAAGATGTGCAAGATGTGGAAATATCAGAACTTTTGGGAACGCATTAATATTGCTTGCAGGAGCTTTCAGGTAAACATTACCTATAATAACTCGACCGACACCAGCGGACGAAATAAATGCTTGCCTGAAATACTCTACATTGTGGCGACGCGTAAAGACTTTAAAATTAACTACAAATATGCGAGTCCAGCTGCAAAACGATCGGTCAGCAGAGATATTCTCACATCAATGGAAATTGGGAACGGAAAGGTGCCGGTTGATCTGCCGTCAGGACGAATTTCATTGCCCCATAACTTCTGCAATTTAGTGACGTCAAAAGAAGAATTGGTTGAAAAAGTATTTCCCAATATTCAAACCAATTATAAGAATCACGATTGGCTGAGTAAACGAGCTAATCTTGCGGCCAAGAACAAAGACGTCTACGAACTTAACAATATTATTCAGACTAACATTCAAAGCGAGGTGATCACATACAATTCCGTCGACACTGTTGTGGAAGCAGGTGAAGCGGTTAATTATCCAACAGAATTTTTGAATTCACTCGATCTGCCAGGGATGCCACCGCACGTACTGCAATTGCAAGTCGATGTGCCAATTATCATGTTGCGCAATATCAACCAGCCAAAGCTTTGCAACGGCACGCGGCTTGCTTTAAAAAAATTAATGAGCAACATCGTAGAAGCAACAATCTTGACAGGACTTTTAAAGGTGAAGATGTCCTCATTCGTCGCATTCCTATGATTCCAGCGGATATGCCATTACAATTTAAGAGATTGCAATTCCAAATTCGATTGGCGTTTGCAATCACCATCAACAAAGCTCAGGGCCAATCTTTGCAATTGTGCGATTTAGATCTAGACACGGATTGCTTCTCACATGGACAATTATATGTTCCGTGTTCTAGAGTCGGCAAACCATAAAATCTCTATATCTGCACAGAAAATGGAACAATAAAAAATGTTGTGAAATTAAGTATAGGAGAAACGTGCGCTTTTTCTGTTCTTTCTTTTCCATTTAACCAGACTGAGCCACAGCAACGCGTGGCCGGGTACAGCTAGTTAATTATAAAGGCTAGTCCTTCTTTCCTATTTTCTGTCCGTCCTATATTGTTCAACAAAGAAAATTCGTTGAGCAAGAACAAATGCTTTGTGATATGTTGTATAGAATTACTTGAAACGTGGACAAATTTTGTTTCACGTTACATTGGGGGTCGGAGGGGTTACAAAAGGCTGGCTTGAAAGCTCCTTTCCGAAAACCTCATTTATTATCTGAAATATACATCGCATATAATTCTGACCTGAGGCAATCTTATTAAGATTTGTATGCCTGACATTATGACGTACACGGAAAAGTTCCATCTCCCACCGCTTTGGAGCTGGAGGCAATATAAATTTTTGAAATTCGTATATAGACGTCACATACGATTAGAATGTTAAGCAAAGTTGTGTAGGTTTTCATGGGAATTATTTCTCTCGAAGATCATGTTCTATCTCTCACCACTTTAGCCTTGGAGACAATACAAATTTTTGAACTTCGTATTTAGAGGTCACACGCGATTAGAATGTTAAGCAAAGTTGTGGAGGTTTTCATGCGAATTTTTTCTTTCGAAGACCAAATAGTGATTTCTAAACTGAAATTTTTCGGAGGCCGTCTTAGGATGGGGAAATAAAAGTAAATATGACGCAAAATTTATCTAATTTTTAAAAGTGAGGTTAAATTTTTTTTAAATATTTAGTGATGAAAAAATAAATATTTCTAAATGTTTTTATTATTTTAACATGACTGATTGGATATTTTTTATTTGAACTTTATCCTCAAAAAAATGTTTTTTATATAAAATTACAAAATATGTAAAGATGGTGAACTAAAATTTTTTTCAACTCTTGTTGGTAATGAAGAACAACTGTTATGTAACAAAACATTACATACATCTTCCAAAGAGTAACGCACTTCGCAACAACATGTTTCTCGAAACTAATATGTTTCTGAAACCTCAAATGTTGTTGTAAACCAAAAATGTTCCGCAACATTTTTGAGAGCAATAATGTTTTCTGTAAACTAAAAAGTTTCGGAACATTATTTACTTTTTCAGCGAAAATTGTACTTTGCACTATCGGCAATAAAATTAACGGAAAAATAACCAATTGCGAAATGCATTAACATCATTTGGTGCATTTCGAAATTGATGATGGAAAGTTTCCAAATAGAAAGTAAATCAGGACGGTTGCTTAACTCAGCAACGTTACTGCGACTTAATTGGAGTACTAGGTACAAAGTACGTAATTTTCTAGCTATAAAAAGGCTGCTTTGAATAATCAAAAGGCAGTTCTGAAAATATCGGATACGCGTGAACGACTTAAACTAAAGTCGTTTCGACATTTTAAAAAAAAAAACAAGTAAAGGGCAGTTCTAAAATATCGGATAGCCGTGAAGAGTTCTAAAATATCGGATAGCCGTGAAGAGTTCTAAAAATATCGGATACAAGTTATTGTTTGGTTATTCAAGTAAAACATGAACGGAAGAATCTAGGCGAAAACGCCAGTTATCAAATAAGAAAATTGTGAATCGAATAAGAAATTGTGTTTTTTAAATGTTTTAAAGTTAACCTAAAATAAGAAAATTGTGAATCGAATAAGAAGTTGTTTTTTAAATGTCTTAAAGTTAATTTAAAATAAGAAAATTGTGAATCGAATAAGAAGTTGTTTTTTTTTAAATGTCTTAAGGTTAATTTCAAATAAGAAAATTGTGAATCGAATAAGAAGTCGTTTTTTAAATGTCTTAAAGTTAATTTAAAATAAGAAAATTGTGAATCGAATAAGAAGTTGTTTTTCTTAAATGTTTTAAAGTTAATTTCAAATAAGAAAATTGTGAATCAAATAAGATGTTATTTAAAAAAAAAAATAGAAAATCAAGTTTTAAACTGTAACCGAATTCGGTAAATTAAAAAGTAGTAATAAATCGTGTTAAGAACATAAAAGTGTTTTGGTTTTTTATATGTTTATAATGGTGTTCAATAATTTGCGTAAGTGCCAGGCTATAATAAAAGCTGAAAATTATGTAAGTTCTTTTTTGAATTTCTTCATTTTTTTTACAACTTGACATAGATCGCAAGCCACCTCCCAGTCATATTTACCCACATCGAAAACGAGAAAGTTTCTCAAAAGAGGGAAATATTCTGAAAGAGCGTTTGCTCAAACATAATTAATTCCTGCGGTGGAAAATCCAAAACAAAGAAAAATAAGTTTCGTCACGGAAAAAAAAGGAGAACAACGTTGTCACAAGTTTTTCGTATTCAAATCCTGGAAAGAGCCAAGGTTTGTTTGCCCAAAGAATTTTTACATAACACAACGCATGAGCAGTATGAAATGAAAATATTTCTCTTTCCTCGCTCAAATTTCTGACAAATGCCCTCAAATTATCCCTAAAATATTCTAACCTGACCTATTCAGATCATTTTAGATTCGGTCTTTTTGAAATAAGAAAATACTCTAACATAACATAATAACAGAATACGAAATTGACGAAAAATATTCTTCCACGTCAAATCTAACATAACATAACATAAAATGTGTGCGCAGAATAGGGCTAATTATTGTAGAAATACACATTCAAATATGTAATATTCCTTATAAGCAAACTTCAACATCGCAACTTTACCAAAGAACGTAACGATGAATTGTAAAATTCTGGATCAATTTATGGACTGATAAGAATGAATTTTGTATCCACGAATGCCATACAATTCGTGGATTCCCCATCTTCCCCATTGAAGAGCTGTTCAACCGAATTGGGGCATAGCTTGCTTGCTTCAGAAATGTATGGATCATTTCAATCTTGACAAGTTAATTACGCTAACCGCAATAAAACTTTAAAGTGATATGCGCTGAAAATTTCCCGTCGTGGATTTTGGGCATTTTAGTAATGTATTTGCAAGAAACGCAATTTTTAAATTTTAGTTACAACTGGGGTTTCTGAACGAATCATTCGGATTCGACGAATTTTTGGTTAAATATTCGATTCATTATTCGGATTAAAATAATCGAATGTTGTTCGAATCTCTGATACATATATAAACGTGCGAAAAATTATGAAATTCTTCAAAAAATCTGCAATTAAAAACGGAATTTGAAAAAATTAAAGCCGACTTGGGCCATGAATTACAATTTAGATTAGATGTCAAAACAGGATGGAAAATTTTTGAGAGGTAAATCTCATATCATAGAAGTTCTTCCTGAATTAAATTCTGAGGATTTGCTGATTAACATAAATTTTACAATGCTTAATGAACTTAAAATAGCTTTAAAACCAATAAAACTAACAGTCGAGGGAGTTCTGATGATCTTGCTATACATTTCAAGCAGCAAAAACCTAAATAATCCACAACTCAGATAAGCTACAATTTACTCACCAACATGTAACGTGTGGACTTATGCATGTGTTCTCTTACGTGCCCTTACGGCAAAGTTCAACTCAAAATTAGCGTGATGTCACTCTGTAATCTGTATGACATCTGTGGGCTAATCCAATTTCGCAATTTCAAGGGATTTTCGCCGCAGTTTGATACATGATATGGGGCAATGACAGAGATGAAAAGAAAAGAGAGAAAGAGATAACGACAATAACGAAAATCATTATTGCATAAACCTAAATGTGGGGTAATTTTTTTTACTCGTAAAATATGGCATGGTTTTTCTTTACCGTAATAATACACCGGCAACGAAAATATCGCTTGTAGAGGCAGAATCGGATAACTATTGGTCTTAGTTGGACTTTTTTTTTCAGTCGAAAATTTTTTGATTTAAATTTTAAATATGAAAGTTATAAAAAAACCATTGAAAAAAAAAATTTTCAATTTTTTTATAAAGTTTTTTTTTAATTAAAGTAGAAGAAATCAAGAATTTTAATTAAAAATTTACCTAGAACTAAATGGAAATTAGAAGAAAAGTGAATTTTGGGTTAAGAAGATGAAATCAATAAATTTAAAATGTCCTGAGAAAGAAAGAGTACCACCTAATTAATTCATACAAAGTATTAATCAGGGCCTGAAAACGGAATCATGAATCATGGATAGCATGGAAAGCGTGGAGATCGAGCTATTAAATTTACAACAATTGGCGAATCATGATCCACTATAAAACTTACTTCCAGAGTTCCGTTCACTCGATCACATCGGTGTAAAAAAAGGTCGGTGTAAGTTAATATCAAAAAAGCCGGTGTCGAAAAATGTAAGTTGTTTGCGAGTGAACGATCGTAGTCGTAGTCAATTAGTGTCATTTTAAAATTGAACTTGGAGAAAATGCGCATTTATAGGTTCATTAATGTACTGTAATTATTAAAATTACTTTGATGAAATCCATTTATTTTTGATATTTAATTTAGTAATAAATATTTATATAAAAAACATATTTTATGGTTTTACTTTTTTTTAATACATTTAATATTTGAAATTTTTTTCGAATATAATTTAACGAATTGAATATAAACTTATTACTAAAACTATAATTTTTCCATAAATTTGCCAAATTTTGCGAAATTTTGTTTCACGTTACATTGGGGGTCGGAGGGGTTACAAAAGGCTGGCTTGTAAGCTCCTTTCCGAAAACCTCATTTATTATCTGAAATATAAATCGCATATAATTCTGACCTGAGGCAATCTTATTAAGATTTGTATGCCTGACATTCTGACGTACACGGAAAAGTTCCATCTCCCACCGCATTGGAACTGGAGGCAATACAAATTTTTGAACTTCGTATATAGACGTCACATACGATTAGAATGATAAGCAAAGTTGTGTAGGTTTTCATGGGAAGTATTTCTCTCGAAGACCAAATAATGATTTGTAAATTGAAATTTTTCGGAGGCCGTCTTAGGACGGGGAAATAAAAGTAAATATGACGCAAAATTTATCTAATTTTTAAAAGTGAGGTTAAATTTTTTTTAAATATTTAGTGATGAAAAAATAAATATTTCTAAATGTTTTTATTATTTTAACATGACTGATTGGATATTTTTTATTTGAACTTTATCCTCAAAAAAATATTTTTTATATAAAATTACAAAATATGTAAAGATGGTGAACTAAAATTTTTTTCAACTCTTGTTGGTAATGAAGAACAACTGTTATGTAACAAAACATTACATACATCTTCCAAAGAGTAACGCACTTCGCAACAACATGTTTCTCGAAACTAATATGTTTCTGAAACCTCAAATGTTGTTGTAAACCAAAAATGTTCCGCAACATTTTTGAGAGCAATAATGTTTTCTGTAAACTAAAAAGTTTCGGAACATTATTTACTTCTTCAGCGAAAATTGTACTTTGCACTATCGGCAATAAAATTAACGGAAAAATAACCAATTGCGAAATGCATTAACATCATTTGGTGCATTTCGAAATTGATGATGAAAAGTTTCCAAATCGAAAGTAAATCAGGACGGTTGCTTAACTCAGCAACGTTTCTGTGACTTAATTGGAGCACTAGGTACAAAGTACGTAATTTTCTAGCTATAAAAAGGCTGCTTTGAATAATCAAAAGGCAGTTCTAAAAATATCGGATACGCGTGAACGACTTAAACTAAAGTCGTTTCGACATTTAAAAAAAAAAAAACAAGTAAAGGGCAGTTCTAAAATATCGGATAGCCGTGAAGAGTTCTAAAATATCGGATAGCCGTGAAGAGTTCTAAAAATATCGGATACAAGTTATTGTTTGGTTATTCAAGTAAAACACGAACAGAAGAATCTAGGCGAAAACGCCAGTTATCAAATAAGAAAATTGTGAATCGAATAAGAAGTTGTGTTTTTTAAATGTTTTAAAGTTAACCTAAAATAAGAAAATTGTGAATCGAATAAGAAGTTGTTTTTTAAATGTCTTAAAGTTAATTTAAAATAAGAAAATTGTGAATCGAATAAGAAGTTGTTTTTTTTTAAATGTATTAAGGTTAATTTCAAATAAGAAAATTGTGAATCGAATAAGAAGTTGTTTTTTAAAAGTCTTAAAGTTAATTTAAAATAAGAAAATTGTGAATCGAATAAGAAGTTGTTTTTCTTAAATGTTTTAAAGTTAATTTCAAATAAGAAAATTGTGAATCAAATAAGATGTTATTTAAAAAAAAAAAATAGAAAATCAAGTTTTAAACTGTAACCGAATTCGGTAAATTAAAAAGTAGTAATAAATCGTGTTAAGAACATAAAAGTGTTTTGGTTTTTTATATGTTTATAATAGTGTTCAATAATTTGCGTAAGTGCCAGGCTATAATAAAAGCTGAAAATTATGTAAGTTCTTTTTTGAATTTCTTCATTTTTTTTACAACTTGACATAGATCGCAAGCCACCTCCCAGTCATATTTACCCACATCGAAAACGAGAAAGTTTCTCAAAAGAGGGAAATATTCTGAAAGAGCGTTTGCTCAAACATAATTAATTCCTGCGGTGGAAAATCCAAAACAAAGAAAAATAAGTTTCGTCACGGAAAAAAAAGGAGAACAACGTTGTCACAAGTTTTTCGTATTCAAATCCTGGAAAGAGCCAAGGTTTGTTTGCCCAAAGAATTTTTACATAACACAACGCATGAGCAGTATGAAATGAAAATATTTCTCTTTCCTCGCTCAAATTTCTGACAAATGCTCTCAAATTATCCCTAAAATATTCTAACCTGACCTATTCAGATCATTTTAGATTCGGTCTTTTTGAAATAAGAAAATACTCTAACATAACATAATAACAGAATACGAAATTGACGAAAAATATTCTTCCACGTCAAATCTAACATAACATAACATAAAATGTGTGCGCAGAATAGGGCTAATTATTGTAGAAATACACATTCAAATATGTAATATTCCTTATAAGCAAACTTCAACATCGCAACTTTACCAAAGAACGTAACGATGAATTGTAAAATTCTGGATCACTTTATGGACTGATAAGAATGAATTTTGTATCCACGAATGCCATACAATTCGTGGATTCCTCATCTTCCCCATTGAAGAGCTGTTCAACCGAATTGGGGCATAGCTTGCTTGCTTCAGAAATGTATGGATCATTTCAATCTTGACAAGTTAATTACGCTAACCGCAATAAAACTTTAAAGTGATATGCGCTGAAAATTTCCCGTCGTGGATTTTGGGCATTTTAGTAATGTATTTGCAAGAAACGCAATTTTTAAATTTTAGTTACAACTGGGGTTTCTGAACGAATCATTCGGATTCGACGAATTTTTGGTAAAATATTCGATTCATTATTCGGATTAAAATAATCGAATGTTGTTCGAATCTCTGATACATATATAAACGTGCGAAAAATTATGAAATTCTTCACAAAATCTGCAATTAAAAACGGAATTTGAAAAAATTAAAGCCGACTGGGGCCATGAATTACAATTTAGATTAGATGTCAAAACAGGATGGAAAATTTTTGAGAGGTAAATCTCATATCATAGACGTTCTTCCCGAATTAAATTCTGAGGATTTGCTGTTTAACATAAATTTTACAATGCTTAATGAACTTAAAATAGCTTTAAAACCAATAAAACTAACAGTCGAGGGAATTCTAATGATCTTGCTATACATTTCAAGCAGCAAAAACCTAAATAATCCACAACTCAGATAAGCTACAATTTACTCTCCAACATGTAACGTGTGGACTTATGCATGTGTTCTCTTACGTGCCCTTACGGCAAAGTTCAACTTAAAATTAGCGTGGTGTCACTCTGTAATCTGTATGGCATCTGTGGACTAATCCAATTTCGCAATTTCAAGGGATTTTCGCCGCAGTTTGATACATGATATGGGGCAATGACAGAGATGAAAAGAAAAGAGAGAAAGAGATAACGACAATAACGAAAATCATTATTGCATAAACCTAAATGTGGGGTAATTTTTTTTACTCGTAAAATATGGCATGGTTTTTCTTTACCGTAATAATACACCGGCAACGAAAAAATCGCTTGTAGAGGCAGAATCGGATAACTATTGGTCTTAGTTGGACTTTTTTTTCAGTCGAAAATTTTTTGATTTAAATTTTAAATATGAAAGTTATAAAAAAACCATTGAAAAAAAAAATTTTCAATTTTTTTATAAAGTTTTTTTTTAATTAAAGTAGAAGAAATCAAGAGTTTTAATTAAAAATTTACCTAGAACTAAATGGAAATTAGAAGAAAAGTGAATTTTGGGTTAAGAAGATGAAATCAACAAATTTAAAATGTCCTGAGAAAGAAAGAGTACCACCTAATTAATTCATACAAAGTATTAATCAGGGCCTGAAAACGGAATCATCAATCATGGATAGCATGGAAAGCGTGGAGATCGAGCTATTAAATTTACAACAATTGGCGAATCATTATCCACTATAAAACTTACTTCCAGGGTTCCGTTCACTCGATCACACCGGTGTAAAAAAAGTCGGTGTAAATTAATGTCAAAAAAGCCGGTGTCGAAAAATGTAAGTTGTTTGCGAGTGAACGATCGTAGTCGTAGTCAATTAGTGTCATTTTAAAATTGAACTTGGAGAAAATGCACATTTATAGGTTCATTAAGGTACTGCAATCATTAAAATTACTTTGATGAAATCCATTTATTTTTGATATTTAATTTAGTAATAAATATTTATATAAAAAACATATTTTATGGTTTCACTTTTTTTTAATACATTTAATATTTGAAATTTTTTCGAATATAATTTAACGAATTGAATATAAAGTTATTACTAAAACTATAATTTTTCTATAAATTTGCCAAATAATAAAAAAAAAATTCTGAATTCATAAAAATCTATTGTGAATTCAAACTAAACGCAAAAGTGTAACTTTTAGTCGCTTTTAATTACTTTTAGTTGGTGAGTGAACGCAGCCTCAGGGCTGCGTTCATCATCGTTTTATCATTTCATGTCGCTGGAATTCACCATTATTGGTTTGTTAGCGGTGTTATGAATGCACATCAAAAAATTTATTCATAAAGCGAAATTCCTGTGAAAAATCTTTGTCGAATGGAATTTTTTTTTTTGATTGGAAGAATAACTTTTATAAAAGCCAGTATTCATATGGTTATTTCATCGTATTACAAATCGTTTATTGAAAATTACGTCATCAGAAAAACTTGACAAACAATTTCGTCATAGTAGTGAACCATTTCAATTTACAAAATGTGCATTTAAATCGTCACCGAATACACAGAAATGAATTGGAAGGACTAAAATGATACCTAATGCATGTTTATCAATATGAAGTTGTTTGTATACCATTAAGGATAAATTTCATTGTGACTATTTAATAATATATTTGAACATTTAATTTACAATTGAAAAATAATTAAAGTCAACCAAGCCATTAATATTTTCTGCGAGTCATAATATACATTCTTTTTGTAATTTTTATGTACTGTAAACTTAATGAAACGAAAATAGCACGACATTTAAATCTGGCGCTATTATGGAGACACTCGATATATACAATTGACTTGCATTCTATGAATTTCTAACATTTTATTTTTCAATAGTTATTAAAAAGTCTTCAAATTTAGAACAAAAGAAAATGAAAGTAATAAATTTCATAAAATTGTTAAATTTAAGAAAAATTTCCGAGATCCTCTGAAAAAAAAAAAATTATTAAACTTAATAAAAATTCTAAATTTCTTTAAGGCAATAATTATTAAATTTAAGAAAATTTTAATTTCTTTAAAATAAAAAAAAAGAAAAAAAAAAAGGAAAACAAGTCATGTAAATTTAAAAGGGTAGACAAAAGATGGTAGTATAAAACTTTCTTTGGTGGCAATTTGTAAACAGAAGAGAAGAGCCACCAAAAGAAAAAAAAATATTTAGTTTCTTTATTATGAATAGGGAAATAATAATCTTTATATATAAAACAAAGTCGTGTTAGTTACACCATTTATAACTCAAGAACGGCTGGACCGATTTTTATGATCTGCGGTTTGTTGGATTTGTCTCCGCCCCGAATAGCAGAATAACTATTAAAACTTCGGAAAAATGCACGAAAAAAAAAGTTCATGAAGAAAATTCATTTTCTCATACATTTTGTATGGAACGGTTTTTTTGATGATATCTCGAGAACGGATTGACTGATTTCGTTGAATTTTTTTTACTGTTCGTCTCAACCTCGAGAAGTTTCTTGGGATATTGGTGAAGTAAGAAAATTACAAAAAAGAAAGGGAAGAAAATTAAAATTTTTCATTAGAAAGAATGAAGTAACCTATACGCCACAAATCTTTTATTTTACAACGCACTTCCTATAAGATAATTGTAGCAGGGGACAGCATAAATAGTCTTATGTATTTTGGACTAAAGAAAGAATGAAACAAAGAAAGCAATCGGAGTTTTTTTTAAGTCAATTTGTGTAAACAAAAACCACGCGTTTCCTTATACTTTTAGGCGCCAATGTGATTTTCCCAACACTTTTCAAGTATCGGTGCATGTATAACAAGCATTCTTCATAAGCACGTGTGTTTGTGTAAGTAGAAGAAATTTTTTTATCACGTGTATATCAAATATTTTAAGTGTTAATTCTTGTATGAATAGCCATTCTTATTATGTACGTAAGTTTTGGAATTGCTTATTAAAGCCAAATTCATATTTATCTCTGTTGCACTAACGTGATGAAATCTAAAAAATGATAGATAGCTAGAAAGATGACGGCTTGAATTTATATGCTTTTACTGAAAAAAGCCACACATCCATTGTATTTAGGGCTGGAAGCAAAATTGGCATATTTATACAAGAAAAAGGGAGGTCACTCATCACTGTTCATTGCCATTGAGCTAGCTGTACAGACGTGCGCCGATTTATCAACATTTTTTTCGAGTTTTCACCAATTTTCATTCAGTTTTCGATGGTTATTACATTTGAGTTCGATTCAATTAATTCTCTTCAAACGATTTTTTCTGAAATTCATCAGCGAAAATTGATTTTAAAGAGTTGGGTTCAGTTTTATGAAGTGCACATTGTGAAAGGTTATGTCGTTTGTCATTGGGCGCCCATCGACAATCAATCCAATCAGTAATTTGGACCGTGCGTTTGATTTTCCAAGCGGATTCGTTCGTAAGTCTGTGGAATTCTATTTTCGATCGTGATTTTTAAACGTTAAGTTGCCTTCGAAGATATTCAGTTTGTGAGGTTATCACATTTGTAATTGCGCGAGCATCGATAATTGTTTTATTATGTAATTTTGAATTGGGGGATTATTTTTCCAGTGTTATTTACAATACTGCGAGTCAAGAAATCTAATCTTTTACAAGGAACCCGTAATCCAATTAGACTACGGAATATTGCGAATCAATCCACTGCAGATAAACAAGAAATCGCACGAGAAGAGCGCCGCGATAGTATGGCCGACTTTGTGCGTCACAAATACAAGAACAAAGAGAGGCAGTACGTCAAGCGCCTCAGTTGGCAATGAGAAATCGTCGAGCTTATCGCACAGATCAACAACGTGAAAATCTTCGACTCGATCGAAAGGTGAAAAAGTTCTCATTCCGAGAATTCCGATGATCCCAACCGATATGCCATTCGAGATTTAACGAATTCAATTTCCGATTAACAAACTACAAGGCCAATCCTTGAGTGTTTATGGCCTGAATCTAGAAAATGAATTTTTCTCTCACGATCAATTTTATGTAACATGTTCACGTGTTGGCAAACCATCCGCTTTGGTCCTTCTCGCACCTGATAACAAAACGAAAAATGTCGTATATCACAAGGTGCTTCAATGAAGGGAATCAACCCGGGTGTAACCCATCCAGCAAATAGTTAACAGAAAGCAGTGCAACAATGCTACGCGAATCATTTCGATTCGCTTCAATAAAGCAAATGCCTTGCTATAATTCATTCATTTCAGCGTAATTAAAATACATTTCATTTCGATTTTTGTATATTTATTAAACTTAATTCATTTTGAGTATTTATTTTTTATCTTAGGAAACAACTGAATTTAATTCAGCTAATAAGTTAACACAACATTTATTGATTCTGAGGCGGTACGAAGTTCGCCGGGTCAGCTAGTAATTTTATAAAACTTTGTTAGAAATTTTGTTGATGTTCTTTAAATCCTTGGTACTGAAAAAACCTCGTGAAAAAATTATTCGAATAAAAGAAAAATCGAAATATTTTTTTTAATTTTTTCCAAAAGACTTAATCCTAATAAGAATTAGGTGAAATTATTCCTTTTCTTTAATCTCTAAAGAGGTAATTTGTGAAGAGAGAAAATTCGTCTTCCTCTAAAAAAGATAAAAAAAGAAGAATTGATAATTACATCAAAAAGAAAAAGAAGAAGGGGACTGCTGCAACTGCGGTGCGTGCCGCTTTCGTGTTCCCATCCGAAATGCTAACCGAAAAAGAGGAAGAAGCAATTCTGACTAACCTTTGTCATATGTCAAACCCGATTTCAGCCTGCAAGGGGCATTCTATGCATACAACTGAAACGGAATCAAACCTGATAGCAAAGAATATTTCTCCACATATAAAGGAAATTATTAATAGAGTTGGGGCCACCCCAAAAAAAGAAGTAAAAATAATAGTGACACTGAAATTAGTGGTGAAATTAGAACTAAAAGAGTTTCTAAAAATAGCAACACTGACATTTCATCCCCCATGGAGGTCGGAATACAACATACCCAGCACAGCAAGTTGTCGGCGGAGGGTGCTATCACAAGTAAGTGGAGTTTTGTGCCTTTAAAAAATCGTTCAGATTTGGAAAGAAAAAGAAAACTGTCTGGTACAGCAGCAGATAACCAGCAATTCGACACTGAAGAATATAGGAATCGCTTCTCAAACTTATCGAATATGGAGGATGATGAACTTGATGGAGCCAATCAGAATAAAGAGGACAAAAATTCAAATAATTTAAACTCGAATAATAATGTTAATTTTGATAGCAATATAATTTCAGATCAAATCAAACAAAAAATTAATTGGTGCCCTCCTATATATGTGAGATGCTAAGGCGATAATTGAATCTGCCAAGCGTGTTTATCCAAATAATGAGGTGTGAGTCATCAACGCTGGGCCGGGTAAGTTCAAAATCCTGGTTGCTAACGTGAATTTACACAAAGAATTATTCAGTAATCTTCGTGAGCTTAAGGTGAAAAGCTTTACCTTCATGCCGAGAGAACTAAAGAGGGAATCTATTTTACTGAAGGGATTATGTGCGAGTTTACCCCTGAAGAAATTTTACTCGAGCTAAAAAAAAGTTGCTACCGTGGTAGGAATATTTAGTGTGCTACCATTCTCAACAGCTAGGTCTAGAGCCCAGGGGTCCAAGCTGAATATTTCCATGGTACAACTTGAACAGGGTGTAAAGCAGTCAGGCTAGCTAATGTTAAATATCTCCTACATCAAAAAGTTTGGTGGGAGAAAATTATCAGATCAGGTCCCACTCAGTGTTATAAGTGTCAAAGATTTGGTCAGCGGAGCTAAAGTTCGGAAGGCGCCAAATTTGAGCGTTTTTTATTTACTGTCGCGAGCTTTTTCATTTTAGTTCATAATAAATTTTGTGGAAAATTAGAAAAGGTACTCCATTTTTTCTTCGATTATATTGTATTAAGAAAAAAGTTCGTGGCATTTTTTCCAATAGACGGCTTTAGAGTCGCTAACTTTAGTAGTTCTAACCTTATCAAGTTATATTATAGCTCGCTTGAGAGGTGACATTTCATAGAATGTTTTTAAAAAAATTGTGAAATTTAGTAAGGAGTAATTGCGGTAGTTGGGTTTTGGAAATGAGCCAATTCTGAAAAAATTCGCTATTTGTTAAAGATATATATAGATTAGGGTGGCCCTTATTTTTCAACTTTGCAAAAGTCTACCTCCCACCCCTCAATCAATTGTTCCAATTAACAAAAAAACGATATATACAAAATTTTAGCTCAATCGGACAACTGCAAGGCAACCCTCAGCGAGCTTGAAAATTTAAGGAGTTTTCGAATTAACTTTTGGGAAATTTACTTCAGAATGTTTTTTAATAGTTCCTGGGGTCGCCTGAATGTTCCTACATAAATTTCTTTAAGAAGACAAATAAAAATGGTTGATATAGGGAAGCGTCTATTGCTTTTAAACAGAGAATATCGTTGCGAATACTATGTTCCAACTTCAAGGCGAATGAGGGTCGCCTTAGACTTGTCCGATTGAGCAGAAATTTTGCATAGCCTGTTTTTTTGGTCATTGAAACAGGATTAGGGGGTGGGAGCAAAACTTCCAAGACATTTAATACAGCTAAGAGCCATCCTAATATATATATATATATGTATTTTTAAAGATCGTGGTCCAAGAAAAATTAAGCTGCACAAACGGTGGTAAACTATCGCCAGGTAAGGTAATCTTTGTATTTGGTGGGATTGGAAGGGAATCATGCATTATAGACTACTCCAATCTAGGCGGACGATTGATTCCACTCCCTACTGTCAATAACTAATGCGATGAAAGCACGCAATTGAAGTAAAGCGACCACAATCAATCAATAGGAAAGGCGTATTTTTCCATCAGGTCAATTCCATGTAGCACACATATTTATTGACTAGGTAAAAATTGAGAGAGCTTGGCTGGGAAATTTTGATGCATCCACCGTATAGTGCGGACCTTGCTTCGTCCGACTACCATTTGCTTCTGTCTCTGCAGAATTCCTTCAATGGTGTAAAGCTGACTTCAAAACAGGCCTGTAAAATAGCAAAAGATTATCGATCAAAACATATTTGGTTTAATAAAATTCATTTAAAATGTAATAAAAATGTGTTTGAATTTTGGTGAAAAAACGTAACGAACGCTTTCCTTGACCTTCTATACAATATTTTTAGTATTGAAAGCGCCATTTACCAAATCTGCACCCGCCGCTGAAATAGCTTGGACTGGCGTTGAATGTAGCTTGGACCATGAGAAAGACTGTTGCTCAAAGAATAACGTAACGCCTAAACCGGTCTGCGCCAATTGCAATGAGGAAGGGCATCCAGCTAACTTTAGAGGGTGTCCGGAATATAAAAAATATATAGAAGGGAAGGAAAGTAATAGGGCGCAATCAAAATTAGTAAAGGAAAACAGAAGGAAATTTGTAGATAAAGCAATTAACATTTTTGTAGACCCCAAAATATCATTTGCCAAAGTACTAGGTCCTAAGTCCTCAGGTTTCAAAACCAAAGGAAGTAATGATTTTCTTCTAGATTTTATGGAAGAATCCAATGTTCTTTTTGGACTACCTTTCATAGTTTTAAGAACAAAAGTCAACGAATTTTGGCCAAGCTACTTAAAACTATCAAACCTAGAAGAAAAAGCGCATTCATATATAAATTTCTATATCTCTATCAGTAACAAATAAAATGTTCAACATTAAAATCCTTAATATTAATGTTAATTCTTTGGTTTCACATGAAAAAAGACTGTCTCTCTCAAGAGAACTTTCAGAAATTAATTCTTTAGCGGCCTTTATAACCGAAATTTGTTTGAAAAATAGTCACAAACCCTCATTCGAAGGGCATAAAATATTCAGAAATGATTATGGCAGGGGTACTGCAATTTTAATTAAAAAGGGCATTAGATTTGACGCAATTGGTTTGGACTTTGAATTTATCTCGGTCACTCTAGTGAGTCTCCCACATGTTGGTCACCTAGGCAATCACAATAAATTATTGCTTGCAGCAATATATATATATACCTTGTAACCTAGGTGTTAACATTAAAAATGACTTCGACAAATTATATAACTTAACTAGACAGTCCAATGGCGCCATTATCGGTGGTGATTTTAATGCCAGACACGAGCTCTGGGAGACTCCAAACATAATTCCAATGGACTACATTTACACTCATGATTTACGGATATGCCTTTCTTGGACATGGAGATTTTGAATGCGGGGCCTTCTTTCCCTAGATCTTCATCTCACATTGGCCTTTTCATGGTGTCCTCTTCAGTTCTGAACTTTCCGAACTCTGAAAATTTTGAGTGCCATACAATCTCATTTGTATCCGATCACTTTGGACTTGTACTAAACCTTAACTTCAGAAGGCTCGATCTTTTTAGATCGGAACTTTGTACTTTCATACAAGCATACTAAATGGAATGACTCTTAGAGATATTGGCTCTAAATTACCGATTTTGTTACCTCCTGACAACCAAAATCTAAATAATAGTGAAATTGATTGCATTGTGGATCATTCCAATCTAATTAAAGTTGGCAACAAAAAGTTTTACAGAAACATTTCAAATCTACCCCTTAAATTGATAAAAACAAGAAAAAACTGGCTCCGCATCCTAAAAACATATTCCACAATTAGGGATGACAAAAATGTTTGATATATCGATATATTGAATCATATGATATATCGTTATTCATATATCGCCACGTTCGATATATTGGTATAAAAATATCGATATTCTCATATATCGATTTATTTAACTTACAAATTTTGCTGTCAAGAAAAAGGGATAAAAATAAATTTTAAAGATTTTAAAATCTTATAATTAGAAAACCAAGAATAATTAAAATTAACTCCAGTACTCACTGAGGAGTGATTGCAAAAATAATAGCTTAAAGAGTCTTTTGCCCGATAATCGGTTTCGGATTTTAGTGGGGGTGGCACCAGCTTTTGAAAATAGCCGCTCACACGGTACTGATGTAGCAACAATACAAAAATATTTTTGTACTTCTTAGAACAAATTTGGAAAAATGCTTTTTGCTTCATCCGAGAAAAATGATCCTGACTTAAATTATATAGCGGTGATTGCAAATATTGGATAACTTCATCAGAGGCATCACTACCTTTTACTTTTTCGCGGTTTGGAGTGAGCTAATTATTTAAAATAGCGAAACAAACTGAAGTAAGTAGTCAGTACCTATGAAATATTTTAAAACACACACCATATTTTACTAAAGAACTTGGACCAAGCCATAATCATCCTTGAGTGAGGCTGCTCAAGAAGTTCTAAAGTAATAATAGGTTATAATTAAAAAATATAAGTCTAAATAAATTTTGTAAAAGAAATAAAGGGTTTTTTACTCGACTCCCCTTTAGCGCGTAACAAAATTTGGTGGCAGCGGTGGGATAGTGACGACAGGTTTGTAAGACTGGTCACCCCAAAAAATTAATTAAAATTACAAAAAAAATATAATAATAACGAAAATATAAAAAAAAATCATAATACAATCAAAAAAAAATTGACGCCAGTAAAACCGGTCAATTCATACAAATTCCTTTTAAATACGAACGTATAATTGTGGCGCCAGGTTTTAACCGGCTACTCGTAAAAAAAAAAAAACTAAAACGGAAAAATTGTGAAAAGTTTGTGAAAACAAAAAAAGAAGTGTGTGAAAAGTGAGAAAAGTTGAACAACACAAAAAAAGAGTCAGAGGTTCGATTCCTGGCCAACATATTGCGGGAGGAGCGTGCCCACTAAACTACAAATAGAAGAAGGATAACAACAACGACAACACGACAACAAGGACCAACAAATCAACAGAAGCAGAAAAAAAAAACAAAAACACGAAGCAGTAAGTCAATTTTTTTTAACACAACAACATATACATACATATCTATCTATATACCAAAGTGAATAGATATAAGGAAATTGTAATAAAAAAAATATATATATATATAGAGTTCTCCTGTAGAAAAAAAATATATAATAATAAAAAAAAATATATATATAGAAATCTTTTTCTTTTGAAAAAAAAACGGGAATATATATATTGATTAAAGAGTTTAATCGGTTGTGCTTTGTAAATTTCTCTTCGTGAAAAATCCATAAAATTCGACATAGGTCCCCTCACCAGAAGTCAAAGCAGAATGGCTACAGACACCAATTCCGCGTCTCCCTTACGGGACACTCCTACTCCTGGTTTAAACATAAGGGATGCTGCAACGCTTATTCCTGAATATGATGGCAACACAACAGATTTACATCGATTTTTAATGTGTTGTCAGCTATTCATCTCGTCCTCTTCTAGTGAACCCGTGATAAAATATAATTCGACAAACAGTTGGGACGAATGAAAAAAACTTCTCCAAGACCAGTTTTTAGAGAAAAGATCTCAATTATCTTTACAAAACGAGACAATTTCTCTTAAACAAAAACCTAAGGAAACCGTATCTGACTATTCATTCAGAACCAAAAAACTCCTTTCACTGCTCAATGAAGTTACGCTAAATACCCAATCTAACGTAACTTTACAAAACCTGTTAATTTCCGAAAATAAAAAATTAGCGCAAAGCGCATTCGAGGAAGGCCTTGTTAATGAACACATCAAATTATTAACGAAATGTCAAAACAAAAACTCTCTTGAAGAAGCCATAAATTATGCTATAGAACAAGCAGATAGAACAGAGAATATAAGTAACACCAAACATTGTTCCAAATGTAACAATAATGGACATACAGAGGAACAATGTCTCTCTATAAAAAACAGAAATATTAAAAATGAATTCCGAAACATCTTTTGCTCTTATTGCAAGAGACCCAATCATCACATTTCTGAATGTAGAACAAGAATGTTCAACAACAATTCTCAGCGACCAATTCCACAACAACCTCCCCCTTTCAGAATACAAAGACCACAAAATACACACTTCAACACGAATTTCAATGCGAGAAATAATAATAACCCAAACAATAAAAACCCTCGAAACAACATACCAACTTATAACAACAACCCGCGGATCAATAACGCGAATTTTAGCCCCCGAACCAACAACTACGAAAGAAACCAAAACTCAGTGGACAGACGAGTAAACTTCACTACTACAGATAGTATCGCAAAAACTCAAAGTAAATCGGGAAACTCCCACGGGCGGGATGGAACCCCCAATCAATTCACGTCCCACCTAGATCAAATAATAGTGGAAGCCGACGTGCACCACAAATAAAATATACAAAACCAATTAAGATCCAATTGAACGTTACTACAAAAGATCTTACAGTAACGTTAGAAAATGACTTATCCAAATCAGGGAAAAGTACTTTTCTTATAGACACAGGTGCCGAAGTTTCACTCCATAAAGCCTCTTCTACATTATGCAAAACTTTTATAAATCAATCCCAAACCATCAAAATATCATCAATCGCAGGTAAAATCATTACCACAATCGGTACGGCCGAATCCAATATTAACATATCAAATCAAACTATCAAACATTCATTCCAAATAATAAAAGATAACTTACTATTAAGTTACGATGGTATCTTAGGACATGATTTCCTAAACAACTTCGAATGTAGTATTGACTATTCGAAGCAAATGTTATGTTTTTCCGCACTTCCAAAACAACCTGTACAATCTTATGACAAAAACTTGAAACCAAAAAATACTACAAATTTTTTTTCAATACCCGAAAAAATCGGAGAAAATACAAAAATTAATTCAGTAATCGAAACTGAAGAAGTTATTAAGTCATCTGAAACGAGAGCTATGTGTGCAAATAAGGAAACTAGAATTCCTGCACGCTCTCAGATCAGAGTGATCATAAAAACAGATACTAAAGGTGAATTATTTTTGTCAAATCAAGAAATAAAACAGGGCGTATATTTAGGAAATGTAATAGTGAAAACAGACCAAAACGGGTACGCAAAAGTACCAATATTAAACTCAAACAAAAGCGATGAATACATAGATATTCACGAGCTAAAACTACGATTTGAACATTTAAATAAATATAATATTTTAAACTTGAATACAGAGCACGACCCGATAGAAAATCGTTTAAGTCGATTAGAAAACGAAATCAATCTAAGCCATTGCAATAAAGAAGAATCAAAATCCATTTATGATATCTGCCGAGAATTTAATGATGTTTTTTACTTAGAAGGAGATTATCTAACATGCACCAATGCAATTAATCATACAATTCCAATTCTATCTGACAAACCGATTATAAATGTAAAACCATATAGACTACCACAAGCACATCGTACCCGAAATCAATAGACAAATCGACAAACTAGTAGAAGAAGGTATAATTTCACCAAATAATAGTCCGTGGAATTCACCTTTACTACTTGTACCGAAAAAATCTGATTCATCTGGAAACAAAAACTGGAGGTTAGTTGTTGACTTTCGTCGTTTAAATGAAATCACTGTTGGAGATGCATTCCCATTACCAAACATAACTAATATTCTAGATCAGTTGGGTAAAGCTAAATACTTTAGCACCTTAGATTTGGCAAATGGATTTCATCAAATACCGATGAGTGAAAACGACAAAGAAAAAACGGCGTTTAGTACCGCATATGGACATTATCATTATAATAGAATGCCATTCGGTCTAAAACGCGCCCCAGCTACTTTTCAGAGATTAATGAATACAGTACTTATTTGTCTTCAGGGAATTGAATGCTTTGTCTACATGGATGACATTGTAGTACACGGGTATAATTTACAAGATCACAATGAAAAGTTAATAAGAATATTACAACGATTACGATCAAATAACCTTAAATTGCAACCCGAGAAATGTCATTTCGCTAGTAAACAAATTCAATATCTAGGGCACTCAGTTGGAGAAAACGGTGTATTACCGGACCCTAGTAAGATAGAGGTAGTTAAAAACTACCCAGTACCAAGAAAGGAGAAAGATATTAAAGCTTTTCTCGGATTCGTGGGATATTATAGACGATTTATCCCAGAATTTTTTAAATTAGCAAAACCATTGACCAAATTATTAAAAAAGGGTGAAAACTTTAAATGGGATGCCTTTTGCGACGAATCGTTTAGCAAACTAAAACAAAGACTAATCACAGCCCCCTTATTACAATATCTCCAATATGATAAAGAATTCTTAGTAACCTCTGATGCCAGTGATTTTGCGATTGGAGCGGTACTATCGCAAGGAAAAATAGGTCACGATAAACCAATTTGCTATGCAAGCAGAACTCTTAATAGTGCAGAAACACGATATTCAACTATCGAAAAAGAACTATTAGGAATTATATTTGCAGTAACACAATTTCGACCCTACCTTTACGGTAGAAAATTCACCATTATCACTGATCATAAACCGCTTACGTGGCTTATGAGTCTGAAAGACCCTACCTCTCTTTTAATGAGATGGAGAATAAAACTCGAGGAATACGAATACAAAATTGTGTACAAACCAGGAAAAGCTAATTCCAATGCAGATGCATTAAGCAGAATAAAAATTAAAAACTTTAATCAAAATAACATAAATCATATCGAAAAAGAATATAACGACATCGAATTCAATAGAGAATGGAATAAAATATTTGAAGAAATTAACAAAATACGCGATAGAGAAAGAGAAGAAAAATCAATCTCGTCGAAAGAATCTCAAAAACCCAAAAATCAAACACTTAATCGATATCCTAATATAGCCCCCTACGATCATTCTCGAATAAAAATCCATCATGGAAAAACTGATTACATAAATGCTAGTATAATCAATATGAATACAGCAGAGCGAAAATACATACTAACCCAAGAACCTCTTAAAGAAACCATAAGTCATTTCTGGTTAATGATATGGGAGCAAAATTCAAAAACAATAATCATGTTAAACGAACTACTCGAAAATAGTGAAATAAAAAGTGACAAGTATTGGCCAAAAAATTTTGAAAAGAAATATATTTTGAATTTAACAGATGTTGATCTCACAGTCGAATATATAGAAAATGAAGAATACACAACTTACGCAAAACGAACCTTCAAACTTACAAATATCGATTTGACTCTTCTGAGGCACAAATGATCCTTCAAAATTGCTTGCACTGATCCAATTGATATTGCAAGCATGTCGGCAAGATCTCGAATTGTTAATCGACGATTCGAGCACCAATTCTTTGATTTTCTTGATGTGTTGCTTATCAATTAACGTCGATGGTCGTCCAGAGCGTTCCAAGTCATCAACACGTTCTCTGCCTTCTTTGAAGTCTTTGTACCACTTGTAAACATTTTTCTGGGACATAGTCTCGTCACCGAAGGCCTTTTGTAACATTCGATACGTTTCAGCGGCGGCGTTTCTTTGCTCAACAAAATTCGACATCGTAAAAATCGCCAAATTCACTTTTCTTTGTTCACAAAACCAAGCGTAAACTAGAAACTAATGATGATATTGACATGTAATTTGTCACAGTCCTACTAACTTGAAGAAAAATTCATTTATCCGATTCGGTTAACCCGGGAAGTTTAAATTAAAAATTCACCTTACTTTTTGAACACGGTAGTATATACACTTTATTTTACCCTGAATTCACATTTTCTTACAAAACTTAAAGTATTAAAGAATTAAAGAATCTTACAAGTATATCGAATTTTATTTAAACTTAAGGCTAACTTAAAGCTACTGTGTTTATTTCTAATTCCAAAGTTTGTTTCTTTTACAGTAAAAAATTTTTAATTTCACTTTTATTCATTTTTTATTTTTAAAATTTTTCATAAATTTTATTGTTTTTTTTTTGTGTATGTATGAGGAAAAGGGTGTAAAAACCTCCGTCATATCCGTCGATATATCTTCTACTTGGCTTGGGTTGTAGGGTACCTTTTTATCATTCGAATGGCGATAAATATAATATTTAGAGGGTATATTGCTGCGATCCTGGATAAATCCTTTCTTATCGAGTTTCCTCGCATTCTCATAGTATCCGTCATCCACATGATACGGCAGATATGTATATAGTATCGTTATCGTGAGTCTGCCCTGCTTTGCATATGTGATTACGAATTAATTTGAGAATGAAAACGTCAAAGCGATGTACCTTTGCCGTGTTGTACAAAATTTTGTTTGGAAAATAGTGCAAAGTGTTTAAATTTCTGAATTTACGTAACGCGATACGCAGGCACTTACGTTCGAATATTCGAAATCTCTTACAGTCTCCACTTTTTTACCATGCCTATAAATTATTAAATCGTCTGCAAAGGCGGTAGCGTTATCTTTTTTGTTGTATTAGCATCGGACGTGAAAACATTGAATAAAATTGGTGAATTAATAGTGCCTTGTTGCAATCCGTTGGTTATTCGATAAGTATTTTCCGAGTGTTTGATACCATCAGTAAGGAAGAATTTTTTTTCAGATATCATTTCATATATGTTACATACAATATTAGTCTAATTAGATGTTGGGGATAGAATTGGTAGTTTGTCAGTTTATATATTAGAACTTCTAACCAAACGGTATCAAAAGCCTTTTCGTAGTCTATTAGGCAGGCACCAGTTACTTGTTGTTTATTTTTATACCAGATGATGTCTGATACCAATTTAATCACGGCATGCGTTGTAGAGTGTCTATGCTTGAAACCGTATTGGTTATTAGGTACAATATTACCAATTTCAGTGAAATGTAATATCGAGTTACTTATAATTTTGTCAAACACCTTACTGATATTTGGTAACAGACAAATCGGACGATAAATCTTTACTGAACTTAAATCATTGCCCTTTTTTGGGATTGCAATTACCTTTGCAGTTTTCCAATTTAAGGCACTGTTATTAAGAAGGTTGTTAAATAGTATAGAATAATCATTTAGAATAATAGAAGGTAAATGTTTTAGTATGAAATTTGGAATCTGATCATCTCCTGAAGACTTTTTGTTATTCAGAGATCGGAAATTTTCAGTTAATGTATCTATTTTGTAAAATAGTTGTTGAGATGTTCTTTGGAAATACTGTTCGCGTGCAGCGAGGGAGAGAATTGAAGAATCGTTTGGTTAAGTTCTTTTGCTCTTTTATGTTGATTGAGAAATTTGTTGAAATTATTCTTTTCTTCAAATTGTGTGTAGAGTTGGTTGGATTAAATGGTATGAACATCTTCTTGTAGAAAAGCACCTAAAGTATTTAATTTGTTTTGTTTTGTCTTTATTAAATTTTTTTGATTTTTAACCGAAAATTGATTTATAGATATATCAGAATATTGCATACTATTCCTATTTTCCTTAGTATTATCCAAGCGTAGGCATTAACTCGTTTTTACGATATCTGTGTCTGAAGCATCAATTTTCACGCCGAACTGTCAAATTTGGAGGGGAAAAAAATTGCGTTTTTTTAATTTATAATTTTTAGTGCGTTTCTGATTCCAAACCAAATTCTTTTGAATTAAATAATCAAAGTTAATAAATTTCCTATATAAAGTGTTTAATTTCTGGGTGTAATAACAAACAACATCCAAAAATTCGTGGAATTTTCTTTCACAACTAAGTTTGACATATTTTTTATTAAAATGTGCGAATTTTCGTTCTTTCCGTATAAAAAAAAGGTTTTATGGTGTTTATTTACTTATTGGTAATCAAATAGAAATTATGTTGGTTCATAAATTAGTAAAAAATTCGTTTTTTTTTAATCCACGCCGAAACGTCAAATCCCACTTTTTTTTATTTTAATTTTAACGAAATCTACCAGTGACAGTCATTTATTGGTTAAAATGGGGGCAATTCTTAAAATTCGTCGAAATTTTTGAAAATTCAGCATTTTCAGTTTTAAATGTTTTTTTTTTAGGTTTTAAAGTTTCCAAGAAATGAGGCTCTACATATGAAATGGCTTTCGGCTATTAGTTTACGCAGGAAAGGACATATATAGGCACATAGATGTTTATAATTATTATTTAATAATTTAATTTTGTATCTTTAAGAGAAACTTGATTTTTGGAACAAATAACGCAAACATTTTTTTGCAATTCGGATGTTCCAGAATACATGAGATTTTGGCCCATTTGCAATGTTGCCCTTATGAATTCATGTTTTTAACCCCACCACTACGCCGCACACATAAGCAATAAAATGCAAGTGAATTCCAAAAGTGCTTCAATTTCCCCTGTGAAAGGCCTATCCATATTTTCCCTAATCTAAGGTATTATCTATCTTGAGATTTTCAATTTCGAGTTCCGATTTTGTTCTGAAAATTTTATTAATGTGGATACATACTAACTGGGTCGCGTGGAGATATATTCTCAACCTTATTTTTCCAATATTCATTAATATTTTTTGTCATATTTTGTGAAGGCAGAACTTTGACATTTTTAATGATGGATTTAAATCTTTTGACAACAGTGTCTTGGGAGCCAGTATCTAAATAAGAATAATTAGCACGCACATGATTTTTAAGTTTACTAACAATTTGGTTCTTGTAAGCTAATAAATTCTTTATTGGCTGAGTTTTATTCATCGGGGTCAGCGCCTATTCAGAATAAAACGATCCGGGTCTCGAAAAGAAAAAAAAAATTTGTCTTTGAAAAAATTCGACTTTTTCGATCATTTTTTAAATAATTTATGCGTAAATCAAATAAATATTAGCAAATTTTTAAAAATCTTTATTGAATGATATTAAAACATCATTTTTTTCACGAATTTATGAAAGTGATTCTGACATTTAGTTCCACAATTGCGATTTTAGGTGACTTCTGTAAATAGAACCCATCGGGGTCTCAGGCGCTGAACCCGATAAATATTTGGGTTATGTTGTTGTTGCTCTTACATGTTATGAAGCAGACCTAGACCTAGACCCCGATGAATAAAACGCAGCTATTGTTCACGGCATATAGGGTTTTCCTGAGTCATTATTGTTATCGATTTTAGGTACCATTTTATCGATTGTCCTAGCAATGGCTACGTTTACACCGAGACTTAAAAAGAGACTTAAGTGCTTAGGTCGACCTAAATATGACGGTGTAAACACGCCCAAAGAGACTTAGGTTAGGTCACTTAAATTGCAGACTTACCTTAAATTTAAATCGACTTAAGAACTTTTGACAGATAACAGCTGATTTCTTGATATCCAAGTTCTCTAAATGTTCACATATGACGTTGTTTTAGACTTAGGTCTAGTACGGTGTAAACACGTCTGACCCAAACCTAGCTTTTAGTTAGGTGACCTAAAAATTTGTCGGTGTAAACGTAGCCAATAACGCAATTCATTTGGTCTAGGTAACTATTTATTTGACTATTACCTATATTTTCGTTGGTCGGTATCTGAATGCTTTGGTTTTGGTACATAGTCGCTATCTTTTCTTCAAATTTTCTCCAATGTATAAATTTCAAACTCAGAGTATTTTGTGATTTATCTGTTTCATTTATATTAAGTAAATTAAATGGTGATTCGTTTAAATCAGAGGTTCCCAAACTATTTTGTCTCGTGGACCACTTGCCATGTTTTTCGGTTTTGTATAGACCCCCTTACCTGACATTGATTTATTGCAAATTCATCGACTTCAAATGTATTTTTGACAGCTGGTATAGTGCTACCCACTTTGAAAGTGCTAAAATGAGTATACCACCCCAAGATTGTAAATATAATGTAAGATACTACTAAGCTAGTCAAAAAGTTCTCGGGCTCGATAACAGAATTCGCTGCTAGTGGCCCAAATTTTTTTGTCATATTGTTATAACCTTCATAAGAACGTGTGTGAAGTTCGATTTCGATCTGTCAATTCATTCGTTGTTTGCAACCCATTTATTGTGGATGTGTCACAGTATTATTTAAAATGGAAAAAATTTAATATCGTGCAGTGATTAAATTCTTTGTTTTGGAAGGCTTAAAAGCAAAGGAAATTTATGAACGATTATTAAAAGTATATAAAGACTCTTCGTCTTCGAAATCCGTCCACCGTTGAAAAATGGGCTGTCCTTTTTAAATCTGGTCGTACAAACGATCGTTCGTTCAAGACGATCCTCGTCAAGGACGTCCAAAAAGTGTATCAACAATGAAAACATACAAAAAATACATTATATGGTTTCGGAAGATAAACTAGCGACTGTGGATGAGATAGCTGAGACCATAGGCATCTAGTTGGTGCCGCATTTCCTAACAATGGAATAAAAACACATGCGAATGTGACTTTCTCAACATTTGGAGCATTTTCAAAAGGATAAAGTGGATTTCGTGCGTGGATTCATCACTATGGATGAGACTTGGGTCTATTACTACGATCCTGAGTCGAAAGCAGAATCAAAAGAGTGGTGTGAAACCGATAATTCGGCTCTAAAACGGGTTAGGGCCCAAAGATCGGCCAAAAAAGTTTTAGCCTCAGTTTTTTGGGATGCGAAAGGGATTTTTTTGGTGAGTTATCTCCAAACCGCTAAAACAATTAATGCTGTTTAAAGAAGAACAAAATTATTTTCCACCAAGACAAAAATCACGGAATTAAAGTACGAATTGTTAGAACATCAACCGTATTCACCAGATTTGGCTCCTAGTGACTTCCATCTATTTCCAAACTTGAAAAAATGCATGCGTTGGAGGCATTTTTCGTCAAACGAAGAGGTGATAACTGCCGTAGAGGGGTATTTTGCAGCCTTCCAGATTCTCACTTCAGGGATGGAATCAATCGATGAGAAGACCGTTGGAACAAGTCCATTGAGGTTCAGGGTGACTATATTGAACAATAAAGTATATTTCGAACCATAAGACTGTGTTTTTCTTATCGAGCCCGACTAGCCTAGTATACAACGTATATGAACAGCACAAATTGTTTACAATGAAATAATGACAATTATACGGTTCATTATCCAAAATATTTTCCCTATAAATTTTTTTCTGCTTGAAATAAATAATAAGAGGGGTGGTGAACTCACTTTTAGCCTTTTGAAAGATTTAAATTTTATATAGTTATATGCCGTTATATTATAAGATAGTATTATGTAAGTAAATAGGTACTATCTGTGTATATAGATTACTCCATTCATGGAATGCCAAAATCAATGTCACGACCTGCCTATATGAGATCCACTAATGTTGACCCCCATTTTCGTTTCATGGACCCCGAAATTTTTTTTTTCGCTGACATGGACCCCTTGCAGGTCGTCGTCGATCCTTGGGAGTCGATATAGACCACTTTGGGAATTACTGGTTTAAATGTTGTACTTTAATTTGTACCGCATTTTGGTCACTATTGTAATTAATGGTTTTTAGACAATTCATCATTATATGGTGACTTAGGTTAGAATCTGATATTCTATAGTACGATAAGCGACTATTTAAGAGGAAAACATGCAGATATGAGTTACTTCGAACGTAAGTAGGTGTCGAACCTGAGGCCAAATTTATCGCTATTGCTTAGCCAATTTACAACATGAATACCCCTGGTGTTATTTACATGATTTTTCCAATTAATGTGTTTGGCATTAATGTCTCCGCCTATAACATAAAAATTGTTTAGATCACTTAAGCGTACTATCTCGAATAATGAATTTAATTCTCCAAAGAACACGCTGTCGGTTTCATGTTTCGCATATGCAGACACAATGTACAAACTTTGGTTATGTGCCAATTTTATTCGGATAATCGTTGTTTCGCGTATTTTAAAATTGAGGATTACCTCATTATCAGTATGTTCGTACGCGATATTTTTCCGAATTACAATCGCTGTTCCGCCCGCTTGCTTTGATTTTGGTCTATCGGTTCTTATGGTATTATAGTCTTGGAATGAGACTTTATGGATTTTCTTTAGCTTGGTTTCGCTCAGGAGGACCATATCCGCGTTGTTGAGTTTCAAGAAGTTTGCCAAATTAGCCCTTCTAACATTTGTATTAATGGAATTAACATTTATAGTGTAAATGTTGAAGTTATTGCAATGAAGTTCCTTATCGCACGGTTTACGCTACACGCTTGGCGGGATGGAGGCTAGCCAAAAAAAAGTGTAAAGTGAAAATCTTCACGACCCGACCCCGGCCTTGAACGTGCTTTTTATTTTTAAAAAAAAGTAAAAGCAAAACAAAAACAAATTCCTTCATATTCTTTCAAAATGAGAATACCGCTCTCTCAATTATCGCTATTCATAAACTTCATTATATAAAAAAATCCAAATACTCTCAATCAATGTTGAGAACTCACGCGAAATTAGTATATTTGTGGAAAATGTCAGCCTGAAAATAAGAATTGGGCAAAAAATTAGACGAAAATCCAAACTATTTCTTATTTAATCTAAATATTTTATTAAAATGTAACGTCACCACAGTATACGTTGATAGTTTCTTGAATTGTCCTTCTTGAGAAGGTTCGCAACACTGCTTCCAATCAGAATTAGTGGAGAAGCAAAATAGTTTCTCATTTGAATATAGCCCATTTTTTGATGCCCTATGGTAGAAATGGGAGAGAAAAATTGTGAAAACTAACAATATATCAAGGTTTTTCTTCATAACTTTGTTTGCCCTTGTCAAAATTTTCTCTAATTTGTAAGTAACTCAGACCCTGGTAGCATAAGTCTAATTTGCAAATTTCATTCAAATCGGTGCATTAGTTCTGAAAATACATCAAAAAAACTTTCTGAATAGGGTTATTTCTTCCTACGACTACTTCTTTCTCCACTATCCTTAGACCGATATCACTGAAATTTACAATGGCATGGTCTATTAATGTAGTCAACCAATATAATTAATTTAAACAAAATTGCTTTACCAATTTTCCAATTAAACCCGAAAAGCTATAGAAAAAAAAACGACAAAACTTTATGGTCGCCCCTGTTGTTCCTTAATAACTTCGCTGCCCCTCAGTCGATTTTGCTGAAATGTAATACCAAAACCACTATAGCAATAACCAAGTAGCATTCTAAATTTCATCCAAATTGGATAACGCGTTTTTGAGTTATTTTGTCAACGGACGGACGGTAGTACCAAACATGGAGCATTAATATAGGGAATTTTTTTCAGAATTTTGGCTCATTTTCAAAACCCAATTACCCCAATTTGTTCTGCCAGAATTTCACAATTTTTTTTCTAAGTATTCTATAAAATGTTACCTTTTCAGCGCGCTATAATATAATTTGATAGGATTAGAACTACTAAAGTTATACGATTCTAAAGCCAACTATTGGAAAGAAAACGCCACGAACTTTCTGCTTAACTGAATATTTTAAGGTTTTTCTCTACATAACTTTGTTTCTTCATTCTCAAATTGGCCCAAATTCACAGGTAGGGTGGCGTCTAATAGTATAAACACTTTTCGTAAATTTGATTCAAATCCGTATATAACTTTTTAAAATACATTGGAAAAACTTTATGAACAGGCTTATTTTAGGCTACAACTATTTCTTTCTCCACTATCCTTGGACCGATTGAAAATTAATTCGGTATCGTCTATTTATGCAGTTAACCTACATAATTAATTTGTACAAAATCGGGTCACAAATTTTCCAATTACATCAGAAAAACAATAACCAAAAAAACGACAAAACTTTCTGGTCACCCTGGTTTTTCCTTTATAACTTTGCCCCCCGTGGATCGATTTGGCTCAAATGCAATACCAAACCAAGTTAAGGAATAAGCAACTCAAATTATAAATTTCATCAAAATCGGATAACGCGTTTTTGAGTTATCTTGTCTACGGACGGACGGACGGACGGACGGACATGCATAAATCGATATAACTTTTGATTCCCTACACAACCATACCCTTGAAATTTTTCTCCGATCATTATTTCTATGTGTTACACACTTAGTGACAAAACTAATATTCCCTCTGGTAGTACCTACCATAGGGCATAAAGAGAGAAATATTTATTTTGTATTCCGAAGATGAACAAAAACAAATATAAAAAAAAAGTTTAAATAAAGAATCGGCGCAACCGCGCAATTGCGACAGTGACGGAATTGGAACGAAGTTCCTTATCGCACGGTTCACGTTACACGCTTGGCAGGATGGAGGCTAGCCGAAAAAAGGTGTAGTTTGATTAAAAAAATATTTTTTTAAATATATTATATCCTATACATATTATATCCTTATAAATATATATACATAAACATATTTTATTTTAATAGCGAATCATCTAAAGCATCGACTACTGAGATACAACTTATAATATCAGAAAAAAGAACAAAAAATGCGCAAAAATGTAAAGAATATCGTGAGAAAAAAAGCATCGACTACTGAGATACAACTTATAAGATCAGAAAAAAGAACAAAAAATGCGCAAAAATGGAAAGAATATCGTGAGAAAAAAAGATACAGGATATAAGAGTACAAAACATCAGTGGACAAATATCTGATGAATGTCGTGAGAGAGAAAAATTAGAAGAAATTAATAAACGGATAAGCAGAGATCTAAAGAATATCAGGACAGAAAAAAAATAATAAACAAAAACGAACTAATTGAAATACAGCAGAAAAATACTGACCATCTTCGACAAAGATCTAATGAAGAAATTAACAAACCTACAACTGATGCACAACAAACATTACAGGATATAACAATAAAGAAACGAAAAATTGAATTACAGCAGAAAATACAGACCATCTTCCAAGGTAACATATCACATTATAAATATTTACATTTACCGCTTATTAATGTTATTTATTAAAAAGTATCATCATTATTAGCTGATATACTATATATTATTATTATATATATATTACTATTTTTTTAATTATTTTATTTTATTGTATTATTTTATTTTTATATTATAGCTTGACTACAAGTTGGACTGAATATATGAAGGAATATCGACGGAAAAGAAAATTAAAAATTCAAAGTATTCAATTAACTACCTTGCTAGCAAAACATCATTCACATGCGTAAGTACTTTATTTATCTTTCTATCGTATATTCTCTGTGAAATATGATTTATATTTGTTCGATATTTTTTTGTATGATTGTTTTTAGATCTCCCGAGAATTGCAATTCATAAATGCAAATATGTAACGATCCAGAACAAATAGAGCAAAATAATTCATTCCAAGCGTAGCAACTGTGCACAGCCACAAGTCCTTTTTATCATGATACGGAGATTCCTTCAGATGGAAACTGTTTTTTTTTTTCTATAATAAAAATTATGAATCTCTCAATGTCGCCTTTACAAATTCGACGACAACTACTTGCTTCGCCCTTCGTGAACTCTTGCATTAATCCAGACGGTGCAAGGACAATTCTCAGCAGTGAAACAGAGTATGCAGAAATGGATTGTATCGACATATTTGCAAAAGTATATGATCAGAATGTTTGTGTACATAATCACTACGTTAACGCTGCAACTAAAAGAGAAGAAAGACAATTCCTTCATTTCAGAGTCAATGACTCACAAAGTTTCTTACATTTACATTTTCTTGCCGTGCATTTCACACCATTCATCGAAGTTGAAGAAATGAACGCCAATAACAGAACAGATACTCAACATTTTGAAAATATGTCTTTTGAAAAATCTACTCATGTTCAACTTCATGCAGACGATTACGATGAAGACGATGCTGATAATAACGATAAAGATCATGTTGATAATAACGATGAAGATCATGCTGATAATAACGATGAAGATCATGCTGATAATGCCACTTCCGACAGAGGCATCAACGACATTAATGTTACAATTCTACACAAACTATTATGAACACCTCAATGGTCATCTGCAATTTCATAATACATTTTTTAAAAAATGCGTTTGGCCATTCTTGTGCTGTTTGCGATAGACTTTGGTGGGAAAAGGACTTGAAAAATACTACTCACGTACATGATGATATTCTACAAGATATATTGACGGTAATTGAACTAATATTATTATTCGTTTTAATATATATTACCAATATGCAGCATTATTTATTCACTATTTTTTATTACAAATATTCTATTTTTTCAGAATTACGTATGCGGTACTGTTGTTAACGTGTGCTCTGCGTGTAAGAAGGCTATAGACAAAGGCAAAATTGCACTGCTATCAACGTACAATGGTTTTTCATTTCCGACAATTCTACCTCATTTGCCCAAATTGAATCTTCTTGAGCAGCGGCTTGTTTCTCCTTTCATGCAAATAAGAAGACTTAGGCATGTGAACGGTCAATATAGCATTTACGGACAAATTATCAATGTTCCCGTCGAAGTAAATACAATGATGAACCAATTACCACGAAATATTCAAGATGACCACTGTTTTTATGTGCACATTAGGAAGAAATTAATCCACAAAACTAGTTATATTCGTGGACTTATTAATAAAGGATACATAAAGCAATGGTTAACCAATTTAGTGAAAACACCGCTTTATGTGCACAAAAACATCACGATAAACGAAGTACTTCTAAATAGTTATCAAGCTCGTGCAGAACTCACAATAGATGATATTAGTGAACATGTTCCTATGGAAGATAATCTCACAGCTCAACAACAAACTCTTATCTGGGATGAAGATAAAATATTGCACATGGCACATGCACATGCTACTGCTTTTCTTCGTTGCTTACCAAATTCTGCTTGGTATTGGGCAGATCGAAAAAAAGACCTTTTCGCAATGATTGGACAATTTGGAGCTCCAACTGCTTTTAAGACACTCAGTGCAAATGAAACAGGATGGACGGATTTGCTTAAATTGTTGTAGAAACTAAAAAATAATGGAGCAGAGATTAATGATGAGTTCTTCGCGAAGATGTTATATGTACACAAAGCTCAATTAGTCAACGAAGATACAGTTACTTGTGCAATTTTCATAAGTTAGTAAATTGTTTATTGAAAATTTTGCAGTACAAAAAAGGAAATCCATTCGGGAAATATGGAGTGAAATATTACTTTAAAAGAATTGAATTCCAACACCGTGGAAGTCCTCATGCTCACATACTTTTATGGTTGGATAATGCTCCAGAAGATTTATTAAATAACGGCAAAGATTTCAATGAAATGGTTGACAAATTAATTTCCGTATCTGAATCAGAGGCATCTTGAAATATCAAACTGCAAACACATAAGCACACATTCACATGCTACAAAAAAATGGATCATAATTCAAAAGATAACTGTAGATTTGGAGCGACTTTTTTACCATCCCGTAACACAATAACATTGATGCCAATGAAGGACACTGATTCTGATTATTCTGCAGAGAAATTTAAAGAGTATAAAACATATTACCAGTCACTTAGAACTAACTTGGAAAATTTTGATTATGACGATTTTGACCATTTTTATACTCATAATAATATTGTTTCTGATGAACATTATTACAACATTATCCGTGCTGGTATCGTTCGACCAAAATTGCTTTATCGGAGGACACTATCTGAAAAATGGCATAATACTTTTAAAATTTGTATTTCATTGCTTACAATCGAACATGGATTTTCAAATAATTCAAGACGAATATGCTTATGCTGCTTATGTCGTTGAGTATGTTAACAAACATAATAGAGGCATCAGTAATTTACAATGGATGATAATTCAAATTATGGACGAGAATCGAGAGTTTGATATCGTAGATATCACAAAAAAATTAAGTATTGATGTACTTCATGCCTGCACAAGAGGCTGCTTGGTATTTGTTACGCGAACCAATGGCTAAATCATCTGTAGTAACAGTTTACATACCAACGATATACCCAACCGAACGTAACAGGATAAGAAAAACCTTAAAAGAGTTAAGTGATTTGGATGATGATTGTACAAATATATGGAAAGAGAATTGGTTTGACAAGTACGAAAAAAGGCCTACAACTCTTGAAAACGTAACATTAGCTCAGTTTGTTGCTAATTATAATTTGAGAAAAAAAAGGAGGGTACTACAAAAGAAAAATGTCTAGAGGTATTAGATACCGTGACTACGATATAGCTAACAATTCTAATGATTACAGACGAAAAATGGTCTTACTGCACATTCCCTTTAGAAGCGAAGATAATGACGTTCTTGCTGAAAATAAATACATTCAAATTTAAGAAGATAACAAACACTTGATTTTAGAACGCAGAAAAGAGTTCGAATCTAATTTAGACCTACAGAAGACCCTTAGAGTTTGCAGACAGTTAGGTAGAGAAGACGATGAGACGAACAGTTGCGAAACGCAGCCAATGCCATCTTTGAAAAAGATCCTTATGCAAAATTAGTACGGGATGTTAATTCTGTCATTAATGCCGATATACAAAACGCAATACTCAGCAAACTTGGTGCTGTTGCAAAAAAAGAGAAAATTTAATGGATACTCAACAATTTTACGACTAGGTGAGATCGGCTAACAGTGAGCCAACAGAACTGTTAATGCATATTATATCTCATCTTCAAACTCCAAATCAAAACCCATTTCAAGTTTTTTTCACTGGTCCAACTGGCAGTGGCAAGACTTTTGCGATCAAACTTATAATGGAAATCTACAACAGATTTACTGACAATGATGGTTACTGCAATTCGTATATAGCTTGCGCTTCTACTGGTAAAGCTGCTGTGGCGATTGATGGTACTACGGTTCTATGAGAGGTCAGGTGAGGCTGAACTCGGAATGAGTTGAAATAAACTTCTTTGTGGGAGCACGAAAGTAAATGATGTAATCGGTTCTAAGTTAAAACAATTCTGATTTATTGAAATATTATTACATCATAATAGAAAAAAACATTATGTGAAAGATAACTAGATTCTAATATTATATTTAGACTAGGTGGTAACCCGTCCTAAGACGGCCTCCTAAAAACTTCAGTTTACAAATCACCGTAAATTAACAAAATATATTCAAGCGAAGCGTATTAATTCGCAACATAATGGATCTTTTACCCCGTTCTCGTAGCACCCCTGGCGATATATTTCATGTCTTAACTCGATATTTACCCCGCAACACCCCGAGTGAAGACATTAAATTGATCCCATTTCCCGATTGGTAAAATAGCTCCCGTCAAACACATATTACTAAAGCAAAAACCTCTATAGAGTAGGGGCCTAAACAACTGCAGCGCCAAAGTGGTGAGAGATAGAACTATTTTACCTTCGACAGAAAAAATAGCCCTGAAAACCTCCGAAACTTTGCTGAACATTCTAATCGCTCGTGACCTGTATATAAAAAGTTCAGAAGTTTCTATTGACTCCAGCGCCAAAGCGGTAAGAGATAGAACTGCTTGGTTTTCGACGGAAATAATTCCCAAAAAAACCTCCATAACTTTACCGAACATCGTAATCGCGTGTGACCTCTAAATACGAAGTTCCAAAATTTTATTGACTCCAGCGCCAAAGCGGTTAGAGATAGAAATATATGCTCTTCGAAATAAATAGTCCCCATGAAAACCTCCACAACTTTGCTGAACATCGTAATCGTGTGTGGCTTCTAAATACGAACTTCAAAAATTTGTATTGACTTCAGCGCCAAAGCGGTAAGAGCTGAAACTATATCGTCCGCGACAGAAATAATCCCCATGAAAACCTCCATAACTTTGCCGAACATCGTAATCGCGTGTGACCTCTAAATACGAAGTTCCAAAATTTTATTGACTCCAGTGCCAAAGCGGTGAGAGATAGAACTATATGCTCTTCGAAATAAATAGTCGCCATGAAATGCTCCACAACTTTGCTGAACATTGTAATGGCGTGTGACCTCTATATAGAAAGTTCGTAAATTTGTATTGCCTCCAGCGCTAAAGCGGTGGGAAATGGAACTTTGCCGTGTACGTGAGAATGTCCGGCATAAGAATCTTAATCAGATTGCCTCTGGTCAGAATCATGTCCGATGTATATTTCAGATTATAAATGAGGTTTTCCGAAATAAGCTTTCAAGCCCCCCTTTGTAACTCCTCCGACCCCCAACCACCCCGGAAACAAAATTTCTCCACGTTTCAAGTAATTCTCTACAACATATCAAAAAGTGTTTTTTTTTTTTTGCTCAACGCCGTTTCTTTCCGGACAAAATAGGACGGACAGAAGGAAGGACTAGCCTTTTATATATATAATATCAGTGGATGCGAACTAGATTAAAATGTTGTATTCAGACGACAGTGAATACGCTCCTCACAGGTTCACACTGCTCTTAAAATTTCTATTTCGAAACTATCGCCTTTATCATCTGAAATGTTCCATTTGTACAGATCTCTTTTTAGATATGTCAAGGCATTGATTTTTGATGAAATTAGCATGATCAGTGCAGAACTGTTAGCCAAAATTGATTTGCGTTTAAAGCAAATTACTGGAAATCATTATGTTGATTTTGGCGGTATCGACGTCATTTTAATTGGGGATTTACGACAGGCGCCACCAGTAAGAGCAACATTGATATATAAACCAATTAAAACGCGAATGGTTGGTCCCCATTTATGGCGAAGTCTTAAATTTTTTGAACTAACGCAAGTCATGAGACAGTCTAATGCTGCATTTTCTTTAATATTAACGAAGATAGGCAATGGTGACGCTTTACAACAGTTTGAGATAGAAATGATCGAGACAAGATTTTTCAAAAAAGCAAAAACTCAACGGTTAAGCCCTCATGGGGTTCGCTTATTTTACACAAATCACGCTGTTGATGGTTACAACAATGTAATTTTACAACAAGCTCCAGATAAAGTCATCTCAATAGCTAACGATGTAATAACTGGATCAAAAACTGCTGAACAACAAGCTTCTTTTAGATTACAACTACACAAGAAGTCTGTTATTGATACGGGTGGATTACCTTACCAAATCACTTTAGTCAAAGGAAAGTATTACCTCATCACAACAAACATCGATGTGACTGAAGGCTTAGTTAATGGCGCAGTTGGTAAGTTACTTCATCTAGACTTCAATGAAGACAACATCGTTTGCCGACTTTGGCTTTAATTTTGTGGTTCACCAAAAGTTGGTCAAAAAGCAAGAAGAAAGATGCCTTACTAGCTGTTCAAAGCAAAGTTGGTAATCTTGCTGTGCCTATTGAATTGCGAACATCCAACATTACTATGACGAGGGATAAAAAAGTTACTGTTAAACGAAAACACTTTCCTATAATTTCGGCATGTGCTACAACCATTCATAAGTCACAAGGTAAGACTTTTGATCAAATTTTTTACGAGTGTGACAAAATGCATCCACAACAACTTGTTTATGTTGCACTCTCTCGTGTAACAAGCATCGAAGGATTATTCATCGTAACATTTGATGATGATGAAACTAAATTTAGATTTCATCATAATCGAGTACAAGCTTCATCAACCGTATCTTTGTTACAAGAGTTCAAAAGGCTGTCGTTAAATACACTACAAACAAAAGCGCAAACCATCATCATTCCATTGGTAATAAAAGGGATATCTCATTGTACAAGTATACTCTCAACGTTCAAAGCCTTCGAAAACATTCGATTGATTTAAATGACTCTGTTATACACAAAAGCAACATTTTATTACTCTCCGAGACGTGGTTGGACAATAACGAGGAATGTGATTATTACCATTCCTTCATTTATTTTATTTTTTCATTTAATTACTCTCCAACGCTGTTAATTTATTTAATTGTGCCTCGTATTTAATACACAATATATAGTGAAAGGAACTTCGTTCCTACCGGGTGTCCCACAGACATCTCTCACCTTTTTTTTTGTAGAAATTTTCGTATGACTTGCTTTCTGGGTATTACGATGGAAAAACTCAGCCATTGTTAGGCATTTCGAACGCATTATATAATACATAAATTCTCTGTGCATGGGTATTAAGCTCTGTTTTAATTAATAATAGTTTGCCCTCTAAGCATTTTAAGAGACGCATTACTTTATTCATAGCATTTGTGTTGCTAATGGTGGTGTTTATATTTGAATTTAATTCATTTTAGCGTCCCGGTTGTGTATTGCTACGAGCCATTTTCGAGAAGGAAATATTTCGTTGAACGAAATTGTTCAGGAATAGTTGTTCAGAAATAGTTTTTTGCTTGGCCTTAAGTTGTTTTTCGAACTTTTTTTCTTGAATGAGTTTTTTCATCGCAACACATTTCGGACATCCTCTATATGTAGCAGGATGTCCATTTTGTTGGCAATTGACACAGAATATATTTTCGTTTTCGGTAATTTCAGAAATTTTACACTTTCCATGCTCATATTTTTCTTCGCACTTCGTACATCGATAATCCATGCCACAATTGGAAGCTGAGTGTCCAAATCGTTTGCATTTATGGCATAACATCACTGTGTTGAATTTTTTTCCAATTTAACCGCTTGGTTCATAATTGATCTGATATTTTTAGACCTGCTGTGTTAGATTCAGGAGTGATTTGTACTACGAGCATAGGTAATTTTTTCCCCTCTAGACGTGATTTCACCGTAGAAAAATGATTTACCTTAATAAAGGATAGGTTGTTTATTTTTTATCTTTTTTCCTTAATTCGGATAATATATCTTCTTCTTCTGTGTTAGGATCCACACCTCGAAGTAGGAATGTATGTGGTTTTAAGCAGCGCCGTAACTAGGCAGGTGCAACAGGTGTACCCGCACAGGGCCCAGAGATCTAGGGGGCCCTAAAACGAAATTGTTAATTGAATTTTCTTAACAAATTTGTTTTACAAAAATTTTATTCGAGATTTTAAAATAAAATATGTATTCTCAGTACAATCAATTTTTTATATGATATTTATTTGAACTATAATTACTTTTTCCCAAAAAATTTAGGGGCCCTAAAAAAATTTTTGCACAGGGCCCTAAAAAAGCTAGTTACGGCGCTGGTTTTAAGGATTTAGGTGTGTAGGCAGGCGCGGCTCTACCTTAGGGGCTAATGGGGCTAAGCCCCACCAAGCAAAACAGATTTGTTTTTTTTCTAAAATTAAAATTTTTCAGTTAAAACTTATTTTAAAAATATATTCGAAAACTACAATATAAACAAAAAGTTCTTATATATTATACAATTACAATCCAAAATAAATTAATTGAAAGCCCTTACTTTAGTTTCTTATTTAAAAAAAAAACGAGTCGAAAACCTCGCTAGCTTAACCACAAACAGCAAAAAAACATAGAAAAGAAACGATTCGCAAAAACATCAGTAGCTTAAACCAAGAAAAACTATAATATCGAATAATTGAAAATCTTCAAAAGTAGAAAAAAATCTTCAGCATACGAAAAAGGGCTATATTCGTTTCAGCATAGACTAATAATAAAGATTTCCAACGACTGTGCATTCAACTGATTCTTTTTGTACAGTGATATCCCGGTACAATATAGATTCTTCTCTTTCTTTCACATTAAACTTCTTTTCATCCATTCTTCTTTAAGTTCACCTACAACAACAACACTGAACATCATTCTGCTCATTTGGCTTGGACATCTAGGTATAATAATCTATGGTTTCAGTCCCAAAACAACAACAAAATCATTATACACCACATTTTTTTCTTCTTCTTCTCTTTTTTGTCTATTAAAATTTCATACATTTTGGGCTAATTTCAATCAGCCCCAAAGAGATGATTAGTGGAAATATTGTTCGCATAAGAAAGTATGCAGTTCAATTTTTGATCATTTGAGCGAATATCTCTATAATATTAATCGCTCTTTTTCTTTCAATTTTTACACAGATGATATGATAGCATTTGAAATACCATTTTAGTATGAAATTAATAAATTTTTTACATTTTTGAATATTTTAGATAAAAAAATAATAATTTATTTTGATACTTTACTTTATAATGAAAGCATGGGTATAAAAAAATGTTAATTATTTAATACATTTTGATGAGTTTAATTTAAATTTCTTCACACCAAATTTTCATATAAAAATTTGAAATTTTCAATTATGTATTAAAATTTTCGGCGAGTACTTTCAATTATTTAGTAAAATTATTTGGAAGCTCAATAATAAATTTGTTTTATTCCACTGCGTATATTATTAAATAGAATATCAAAATGACAATGTCAGTTTGTTATTCCTCGATTTGGTATTGCATTTCAGCAAACAATTTCAGTAAAATCCATCCAGCATTGTCGAAGTAGAAATAATATTGTAGTAAGAAAAAAACGTCTGTTCATAAAGCTCTTTGATGTACTTTTAAAACGAATGTACCGACTGTAATAAAATTTGCAGAATACATTTATTTCACAAGGGTCCAGACTATCTCTGATTTAGAACAAATTTGAAAAAGTTATGCAGAACAACTTTGAAATATTATTAGTTTCGGCTGTTTATGCCCTATGGTTGATACTACCAGAGGGTATATTAGTGTTATCACTCCATTTGTAACACATCGAAATAATCGTCGTAGCAAGGTTTTAAGGGTATGATTGTGTCGGAAATCAATTTATGCATGTCCGTCCGTCCGTATACAAGATAACTCAAAAACGCGTTATACGATTTTGATGAAATTCACCGTGTGAGTTGCTTATTTCTTAACTTGGTTTCGTATTGCATATCAACAAAATTGATCCAGGGGAGCAAAGTTATAAAGGAAATACCAGGGTGTGCAGAAAGTTTTGTCGTTTTTTTCTTTATGGTTTTTCCGATTTTATTGGAAAATTTGTAAATCAATTTTGTTTAAATTAATTATATAGGTTAACTACATAAATGGACGACAGCATGTTAAATTTCAGTCAAAGCCGTCCAAGGATAGTTGAGAAAGAAGTAATACTAGAAGAAAATAACCCTTTTCATATAGTTTTTTCGATGTACTTTAACAACTAATACCCAGATTTGAATAAAATTCGCAGATTAGACTTATGCTATCAGGGTTATTTAAATCTGGGTATTAGTTGTTAAAGTTATCTGCAAATTAGAAGAAATTTTGATAAGAAGAAACAAAGTTATGAAGAAAAGCCTCGAAATAATGTTAGTTTAACAGTTTTTCTGTCTCATTTCTACCATAGGGCATCAAAAAATCGGCTATAGGCCGGTTTTCAGTTACTATATGTTGGTTATTGTTTCAATGACCATAGGTCGGCTACATACTTTCGTTGAAAATTATTTGTTGAACATTTCGTTTAGTCAGACAAATATTCTCCACTTTTCGCTCTACAAAGCGTAGTAATAATTGCAAACATTCGTCAACATATGTATTTTTGTACTTCTACCTTAAACTATCATTATGCATTTTTGGGAAACCAATCAGATAAAACTCGGTGACCACTTCGATTGCAATACCTCTAGGATAAAGTACAAAGTTGCATAAATTTGTTTACAATAGGCCTCTTTAATTTGCCATACCCTACACCGGAGCAGGGTAAGTGGCAAATAAAACGAGCAGGAGTAGAATAATGCTTTAATTCTGCGCTGCTTTACCGACCATATTGAAATGAAATTAGAAACTTTTAGCTAATACACTTTTATGGTAGAAAACTGAACTAATTTCGGTGTGAGAGCTGCCCCTGGTCTGAAAGTAGTGTAGGATTTACACTCTCGTTGTTTTGTTTTCAATGTAAATTTTTGCTCTACCCCAGAGCAAGTGGCAAATAAAACGGACCTAATATTGTAATATTGAGTGACCTTTTTTTAGGCAAATATTGAATTAGCCCCACCTCCGCAGATAGTCACAAGCCGCCACTGTGTGTATGTAAAATATGGTGCATTACATTCGTTTAACAATGGTTTAATACCATCATACATTTTAATGGAATTAGTATATACAGCCGATTTATTACTATTAATACGCTTATTAGTAAAATTTTGGTTTTTACCTTCAATTATACCTTTTTGAACAAGGCTAATATCTTGGTTATATACATTAATTGCGGGAAGTTTTTCCACCACTTTCAAATTGGTGACAGAATTTCTGTGAATTATATTTTCAGTATTCTTGTTATTTAAATTTCTCTTTAATTTATTATTAGATTTTTTTTTTTTAATTGAGTTAATGAATCAAGGGGGGAAATGATTCGATTATGAAGGGCTGAAGGGATGTATCCATCACATTTTGTTCATCTCCAAGCATTGAAAATCCGTTTCAGTACTTGCTTGCTTGTTGTTGTTGTTTTCCGTTCAAAGTTTTTTTAAGTTATTCATTGACTTTACTGATGAGCTTTGTTGAATGTTGCTTTTTTCTTATAAGAGCTCTAGTTGTTCTTGTAGATTTGCTAGTTTGTTTCCAAACGTATTTTGTTGTTGTTCTAGTCGCTCTTGTAGAACGATGATGTATTGTTGTAGAGATTCGTTTTGTTTTGTTAATTTATTGTTTTGTTGTTGTAAAATGTTGCTTTCAGATGCCATTTTTGAGGTAGATGGATTTGATCGTATTGGCTTTTCGGAATCTGTAAATAATAATTCATCATTATTGTGTTTTTTGTTTATCATATTTATTGCGTTAATGATATGTTTTTGTTGGATTTTCGCTGGTTGTCTTTTCTGTTTGCGAGTTTCCATTTCGTCTGCTTCTGTTTCCAGGTTATTTTTTATACCATCGAGATCAGGTCAGTTTTTTTTAACTGTTTTGCCTCCCATAAGTTTCAGCAATGCATCATTTGGTGTATCATCTGGTGAACGTTCCGCTAGTTTTTTATTTTGTTTTTTCTTTTTAATAATTCAATTATGTTTGAACTTTTTGTATTTATACAAAAAAGTATGTAATGACTGTATTAAATAGCTTTTTTGTTTGTTTGTTTTGTTTTATCTTTTAATTTTTTTTTGTCAATTTTCACGATATGTTCCTATTGTTTAACTGTCAAAAAAAAAAAATATTGCCGAAAAAATGAGATCTTTCAGGTAATATATGGACTAAATCCACATTTTTTTAAAATTAACAAGACACTTTATTGTTTGATCTAACTTTTATATCACTTCCAACAATTTTTTATTTTAAACTTTAATATGAAAAACTTTAATTTAATTTTATCTAAATTTCAATGGTTTTTCATTATCCTCCCGCGCGTATCTCCTCTCTTAAATTAGTGCTTGCTCAGGGCAATATTATGTTGCTTAACATAATAAGAAAGTAATAGCTACTTTCCTGACGTGTGGAAAGTTGCAAAACTAATTCCCATTGCGAAAAGCAAAACTTCAAACAATATAAATAATTTTAGACCGATCTCAATGCTCTCGAACATTGGAAAGATTCTTGAAAAATGTTTACTGGACAAAATTGAGATTTTCTGCGAAGATAATAGCATAATTCCGAATTCGCAATTTGGATTTGAGCGTGCTCACTCTGCGGAACATGCGTTATTATATTTTCAAGACTCGATCATACACAACCTTCGCCAAAAGAAATGCACGGTGGCTTGTGCTATTGATCTTGAAAAAGCTTTTGATTACGTATAGTCCAAGGGCTGTTGTTTAAATTACTCTCATTGAAATGTCCACCAGAACTGTTGAAAATCATTCTACGTTTTCTCGGCAACAGAAAGCAATTCGCACAAATCAGTAATGAAAAATGGGACTTCGTAGAGGTCACATCAGGTGTCCCTCAAGGCTCCATTCTTGGCCCAAAACTTTTTAATATTTTCCTATCGGACTACCCACTATCCGGTAGCATCGTTAAAGTGATCTTTTACGCTGACGATACTATTCTCTTTGCGTCTACCACCCGCCCACATGATGCTCTGTGCCTGGTTAAATCTTTTCTAAATAAAGTATTGGAGTTTTATAAAGATTGGGGAATAAAAATCAACCTCGGAAAATGTGAGTTAATTTGCTTCCGTAATGCAAGTAACAAGCTTAGCGGTAGGAGAAAGCAAGAATCTAAGGCTAAATATTCAAGAACAAGCCATCCCTCTAAAGACAGAAATAATAATAAATAATAAATATTTGGGGGTAAAATTCCAGCATAGACTAAAATTTAACACACATGCAAGATTCGTGCTTAATAAAGCTAGGAAAGCCTTTGCTATCCTCAAATCCTTACTGTACTCCCTTGAGTTGGAACCTAGAACTAATAATTAATATATAAGTCACTAAGGAAACTGCAGGAAACTGCAACACCGTCTTTATTATAAATGAAATACGGGCCAATGATCCTTCCAGATGGTACACCGCACCAAACAGTACACTTAAGTGGGTGGAATTGTCGTTGATGAACTGCACTTGGATTCTCTGTAGCCCATATCCTGAAGTTCTGCTTGTTTATCAAGCCAATTAATTCGAAATGGGCTTCATCGCTCATTATGAAATTTTCAAAACAATGGATCGTTGATGTTCAAAATAAAGTACAATAAGCTTGCTTCATTGTTCGATTGTGTATTGTTCCATTTCAAATTCCCCAAGCCCGTTTTACAAAATCTTGAAATAAAATTTTAAATAAAATTGAACAAAAACTATAAATAATTTACACCACAACATTTTGCGCCACGCTATCTTTCTTCCAAATATGCTCATACAGTGGTGTTCAATGAAATCCGGACACCTATCATTTTTCGATTTGAAGCGATTTTTTCCAAAGAAGTAGTGATGCTCATTCGGTGAAATAATTTTTTATATTACCTCAGGTAATATTTACTAAAAATATTATATGTTTCAATCAGTATTTTTGGTTTTATTCGAAAATTAAAAAAATACATAGGAATTCAGATAATTTTTTGTAAATATTACGTTTATTAAGATACAAAAAAAAAACATGTTATAAATAGATTCAATAAAATTTATCAATTGTATTTTGTACACACTAGTTGGGACCTCCTATTTATAATTAAGTATGACTGCCATTTGCCTTAATAACCGCTGTGCACCTGTGCTTCATGGAATTCACCAAATTTCCAGTGACGTCATCATTAATCTCATCCCAAGCACTTGAATTTACCACTTTAAGTCCTGCTGTGATTGGGGATTACCTTTACTGACTTTTTCTTCATAATAGCCCAGATATTTTCGATGGGATGAAGATCTGGGCTGTACGGAGGCCATTCCAATGTCTGAATACCGTTTTGGTTTAGGTAGTCTTTTACCTGAAAATGAAAAAAAAACGGAAGTTAATAAAATTTCACAAAATGTTAAAACTGGATTTTCTCGAGGATTGTTCAATAGTTCTAAAAAAATAAATAAATACCTTTTCTGAAGTGTGTGCTGGCGCATCATCTTGCGGAAAGATATACCTTTCAGTTTCAGCAAACAGCTCCAAAACTGACGGTTTCAAATGACTCTCTAGGGCATTTAAATACATATCTGCGGTTACTCTTCCATTTATAAACCTAAACCACTTGCACTGAAACATCCCCAGACCATTACTCCTTCAGCTTTGTTGGGAGTTCCTGAATGCAGTTATCACTGAGGCGTTCTCCTGGCTTCCTTCGTACGCATAGCCGCCCATCCCCGATATGCAGCTTAAATTTGCTTTCGTCAGAGAAGACTACTCTATTCCACATCTCTCGGGTCCAACTGGAATGTTCCTGGGCCCACCGAAGCCGAGTGATCTTTGATGAAACTTTTAAAGATTGCTTTTCGAGCGAGCAACGTGACCTTAGATTTGCCTCAAGTAACCTCCTCCGCACGGTTACCGCAGAAATTTCAGTTCCACTGGCTAAAGTAAGCTCCGCTTTCAATTTTGTGGAAGGTTTAAAGCGGTCTCGTTTGCAACGAAGGACCAGAAATTTGTCTTCTACTATGGTTGTCTTGCGTTTCCTTCCAGATCCTTTGGAGCGTTCTGTGGTCCCGGTATTTTTAAATTTTTTTATTAAATCAGCAACAGAGGACTTCCCCCGTGATACTCTATCACTAATTTCCCGTACTGACAATCCTTCATGCCATAATGCGATAATAACACTTTTTTCAGCATCACTTAATTGCCACATTTTTTTCATTTATTTAATGTTTATGCTTACAACTTGACTTATCGATTGTTACAAAACTATTTTTTGAAATATACACTTACTACATAAATCAAGTAACTAAATACTGAAAAAAAAAAATGGGAGGGGATTAAATTTTGACCTGCACCATGCATTTTTTCCAGGAATTCAAAGTGTCCGGATTTCATTGAACACCACTGTATAATTATGGAGAAAAAAAAATAGAAATATCAACGGTATGTTTCTCGGTAGACAGTTTCTAAGCAAGGAGAAAAATGGGAGAGGTTCCAAAACAACTATTTGTATAAGGCTTTTTTTCCTTATGATTTGAACCATATACACCTAATTCTGTTTTTACACGGTCTTTTCTTACACGGTTTTGATTTAACACGGTCTAGAAAAAAAAAATTGATTCCGTTTTTACACGATTTCATTCGATTTAGCACGATTAAAAAAAGCTATTTGATTGAAATTTTAAAGGAAAAATTTTGATTAAAACTCATATCGTTTAATGTCAAAAATATTTGAAATATTTTTAAGGACATTTTATTACATTACCGTAATGGATTTTTGTTCTAAGAAATTTTTGAAAATAAACTGAAATAATGTTCATTGATTATCGTGCCAATGGGTTTAAGGCAGCAAAGGATCGGGTCACATTTTTATTTTGTAGCAATGCTTCAGAAGACCGTATGCTGAAGCCTTTGCTTGTTAATCGCGCACTTAAACCTCGATCAATAAAAGGTGGCGACTTTAATAAATTACCGGTTTATTGGATGGCAAACAAAAAGGCATGGGTAACAACTGCCATTTTCACTGAATGGTTCAATAAATGTTTTGTCCCAGAAGTTAGAAGATATATGAACGAAAAAGGTCTGGTATTCAAAGTTCTTCTGATTGTGGACAACGCTCCCGGCCATCCAGATTTGGAGCTCGAAAATGTACAGGTTTTGTTCCTGCCACCAAATACGACATCCCTAATTCAACCACTTGACCAGGGAATCATTGCGACATTTAAAATTTACTACATTAAGCAAACTTTTCAGTATATTTTGGACAATATAGATAATGATAAGACACTTACAGTAATTGATGCTTGGAAAAACTTTTCTGTTAAAGATTGCGTCACACATGCTGCGTAAGCATTATCTAAATTACGACCATCAACCCTAAACGCATGTTGGAAAGCCATTTGGCCAGAATGTGTCAAAACTAAAAATTATGTGCCTGAAAATACGAACAAGTATTCCTCATTGATGACTTAGCATTTGATGATATTGACGAACTGCTAGTTGAGAAAGTTGTAAGTGATGACGAAATAATAAAACTTGTCTTAGAGACTGTTCATTCTACAGAAAGCAGTGATAGTGATGAACCGGTCCAACTAACTACAAGTTTAATTCCAGAGGGTCTTGAACTTGCTAATAAATTAGGAAATCATTTCGTCACAAACGATCCTATCGGCGAAAGGGCTGCACAGTTTCAACGTGATCTGAAGTCTTGTATGGCTCTTTATCGTGAATTATACAAAGAGCTATACAAAACTGGATCACAAGGGCTTATAACCTATTTTGTTGCCAAACGCAGTGCTATCCAGCCGGAAAGAGAAAATCCTAATCTTGTTTAAGATACCACAGAGAGAACCTCACAATTGGAATATGATAGTGACGTACAAAATATTTTGAGTGATGATAGCGAATAGAGCTATGTTATTTTCATTACCATGACTTTTTTAATTTTTTGTTTATAAATTTTTGATGATTTTTATTTTTTTTTAATTTACTTTTAAGAATTGGATTACATATGTACCTTTCGTTTATTAATTTATATTGTTTTCTTGTACGAGTTTTCAGTTCCTGATCTGCTACAATTTTATATTTATGTTACTTTTACTTTGAATTGCCTTTTGCTTTTATGAAATAAACTGTACATTAATGCACATAAAAATTTGGCTTTTATAAAGACTCTCATAATAGTTTTTTTTGTATGAATCATTTATTTCAACTATTTTTTACAGGGTTGAAGGATATGGAACTAATCCCCTTTTTTTCTATGTACTTCATGTCTTTTTTTGCACGGTTTTTTGGGAAAATATTTGTAGTTTTTTCATCTTACACGATGTTTTAAAGTTGTTGAACATATCCCCAAATTTACCTTATGTGGCATGTATTTTTTTACACGGTTTTTTCTGGAACGTATCTAACGTATAAAAACAGAATTAGGTGTATTTCTTCTAAATATAATTGCTTAGATGAGAGTGGGAATATTTGTTGGGTTAAAGCAATACCTACTGAATCACGGCCCATCTGTACACGCTCTTTTTAGTAATGACGTCATTGATTTGTGAATAGATTTTTGACATTTTGCGCCGAAATTTTGCTTCTGTTGAATACGATTTATGTTGATTTGTGTCGGAAAAAATATAAGTATTAATTAATTTTAATAAAATTAACGTGAGTGAAGTGACAATATAACAAGGTAAGAGTGACATTTCAATAAATTGTGAAAAACTTAAGCTTTTAGTATAAAAATAGTGTAAATAAACAATAAAATTGAAAATTGAAAATTTTCTATTGCCAGTGATATTTGGAAATGCCGAACTTAAAATGCATTTCCAAATGTAAAAAGACAATATAAATTTCAAGAGTTTTTAAGAAAGCCTGAATGAATTTGTGCTGGACAATATGGATTAGTTTGAATTTCATTTTCCGCGGCCATAGTGAGGTAATTTTAACTTTTTTGCATGTTTTAAGGAAGTGTCGAAAAATGCATTTCCAAAGGTAAGAATTTTTATGAAATATTTCAGAAAATAATTTTCCATGATTAGCAAATATTCAAACTATAAACAAAAAAAACATATTTAAAATTACTAATATCTTGCAGATGCGAGTATGTTGTGTTCCCGAACGGAACAGAATGCCATATGTTTCGGTTTGCACGGAATGAGGATATGAGAAAAACCTGGCTGAAACATATCCCCCGAAAAAAACTTTAGAGTAAGTAAGAACACTCTTATAAATATGCTCAAAGCATTTTGCAGACCACTTTCTGGTGAAATTTCATATGCTGATGGTATTAAAAATTTGCATTTTTATGTAAAATTGTTTTGAACACTATGTATTTTAGGATCTGAAGTTCCGGTCCCACGAAAATTGACCTTAAAACTGGACACTTTAACAACTATTTATCCAAATCTTCTAAAATATTTGACGAAAACCGTCACAAAAAGAAGAGATCTGGAAAATAATCGGAGGAAATTGGAAAAGAGGAACGATGACATCAACGAGAAGTGGATTAAAGCTGATGCAATGGAGTCCCTCCAGGATGTTTTAAAAATGCATAAGCATAATTCCAGAGATTGGATTTCGAGATTCAACTCTCAACCTAAAATAAATTTGTCAAAATTCAAATGCATTTTAGGATCGACTCTAAAATGCAATTTATTTTCAAAATTAGAAAATTTAATCGCGCGTTTGGAGACGTTCGAAGACGATTCTATGGCTGAATTTTCGAAAGATTCTTTAGTCAAAAATATTCAAAATGAAATCGAACTCCTTACTGAAAATGAAACATATGATATCACCCAAATAAAGTCTTTAAATTTTATAAAAGAACATTTCTATACACAATTCCGACTACACTTTCGATATACAATTTTAGGTAAACTTCAATTTTCGCAACACATATTTGAATCAAAACACGATAAAATAATTTGCGATTTTAAATTATATTACTTTAACATTATAATTAGTTATAAAAATATATTTTTTTCAATATTTTTTTTTTTTCAATTATTATTTGTGCTTTACTCTTAACGCGAAAATAAGAATTTTTTATTGAGAAACGCGATTATCAACACAAAGATTTTTTGACATTTTGTTGTCCAAAATCAATGACGTCTTTACTGTACAGATGTGGGCCGTGATTCAGTAGGCATTGGTTAAAAGGATTCGTTTGATTCCATGAAAAATATATTGCAATAGGGCTCGTCACGCAACTTGATTCTTTTTGCGAAGATTTTTCGCAAGTTTGACAGATCATTCTGATTGGTCAGGGAAAGCTTAAGATAATCTACACCCGTGACGACGTTTCGCAAATATAATTTTTCATTTTTTCATTTTAGTATTTCAAACAAAGCATTTTCAATTTAAAATTATACTAATTCCGTTTTTCCTGACATTTCATGCAATTTAATAGTTTTTGGAATTCACTTCCAAAAGAAAAACCGTTAAAATAAATTCAAAATTGCATTTGTCAAAAATGAAAAATTTATCTTCGCAAGTTTGCTCCAGGGCATGTTTATTTTTGACATAAGCTTCGCAAATCTGCGAAGTCTTTTAAGCATTTTGATTGGTTCAACGAATTGTCAAAAATAATCAAATAATTTGGCAAGTTTGCGAACTAACGCGTGACGAGCCCTAATATAATTTCTGGTACATTTTCTGGTCAAGTGGCAGAGGAGTTAGAATAAATACATTTTTGGCAATATTTATATTTCTTTGTTTTGAAATGAATTCTTGCTCTAAAATCTTTTAAACTATTTTAACTTCTATAAGAACTGTATAATAATAAAATGGATTTTTTTTTTCAAATCTCTTTATTGTAAAGAGTTCTAGTTTGATAAGAAGAATTTTTCAGCCAAACAACGGTTTTATCAGGAGGTGGGTTCGATCGGTTCGATCGGTCATGTTTATGAAATCTAGTTGTTCAAATAAACAATTTGATTCATATGTATAGAAGTTCACAGTGGTTTGGCTGATTTAAAATATTTTCAAGATTATTTGATAAATTCGTCAACATATGAATTTGAAGGGCGTTGAATGTTAAAATTCTGATAAAACCGTTCTTGGGTTGAGATTTGCAAAAAAAATGTTTCTATTTTTAATTATACACTTCGTATAGAAGTTAAAATATATAGCTTAGAAGTTCTAAGCTATATATTTTAACAAAGTTAGAACTTTGTTCCAAACGAAAGATTACAACAAAATGTATTTTCCTGACCCCTCTACCGAAAAATATTCATATCAAACTCCTGTATTTTTCCAGGAATGAAACAAGCAAGCCAACATTTAATTTGAAAGAAACATACAGGGTGGCGCAAAAAGTTGTGGTTTGAGCAAGCGTAGGCATTAACTAGTTTTACGATATCTGTGTCTGAAGCATCGATTTTCAAGCCGAACTGTCAAATTTGGAGGGGAAAAAAATTGCGTTTTTTTAATTTATAATTTTTAGTGCGTTTCGGATTCCAAACCAAATTCTTTTGAATTAAATAATGAAAGTTAATAAATTTCCTATATAAAGTGTTTAATTTCTGGGTGTAATAACAAACAACATCCAAAAATTCGTGGAATTTTCTTTCACAAAAAAGTTTGACATTTTTTTTATTAAAATGCGCGAATTTTCATTCTTGCCGTATAAAAAAAAGTTTTTATCGTGTTTATTTACTTATTGGTAATCAAATAGAAATTATGTTAATTCATAAATTAGTAAAAAATTCGTTTTTTTTTTAATCCACGCCGAAACGTCAAATCCCACTTTTTTTTATTTTGATTCTAACGAAATCTACCAGTGACAGTCATTTTTTGGTTAAAATGGGGGCAATTCTTAAAATTCGTCGAAGTTTTTGAAAATTCAGCATTTTCAGTTTTAAATGTTTTTTTTTTGGTTTTAAAGTTTCCAAAAAATGAGGCTCTACGTATGAAATGGCTTTCGGCTATTGGTTTACGCAGGAAAGAAATATATAGGCACATAAATGTTTATAATTATTATTTAATAATTTAATTTTGTATGTTTAGGAAAAAATTGATTTTTGTAGCAATCAAACGCAAACATTTTTTTGCAATTCGGATGTTCCAGAATGCATGAGCCGTTGGCCCATTTGCAATGTTGCCCCTCCGAATTCATGTTTTTAACGCCACCACTACGCCGCACACATAAGCAATAAAATGCAAGTGAATTCCAAAAGTGCTTCAATTTCCCCTGCGGAAGGTCTATCCATATTTTCCCTAATCTAAGGGTTTGAGTTATTCATAATTAAAAAAAAAAACTTTTTCAAATTTCATTTCAGGATTTTGTAAAGAATGCTTGGAGACTTTGAAATAGAACAAGAAGCAAATCCAGATTCTATTCACAATTTGATAATGAGCTGTGAAGCTCATTTCCAATTAAATGGCTTCGTAAACAAGCAGAACTCCAGGATATGAGCTACGGACAATCCAAGAGCAGTTCATCGACAATTACATACACTTAAGCGTACTGTTTGGTACGGTGTATCGCCTGGGAGAATCATTGGCCCATATTTCTTCGAAAATGAAGACGGTGTTTTAGTTTCCATCAATAGTGTTCAATATCGGACGATGTTGGAAAATTTTTTAAGGCCAGCTGTGAAAAACAAGATACTGTAAGGGACTTAATGGCTCATTTTGCACCACCTTGTACAAAATTTTTCTTTTAGACAAAATTTCATTCTCCCTTTTTCTGATAGATTTCGCCTTTGAAAACAAGCCGTGATCTTTTGCACTTATTCTAAGAAACTTTTTTACTTTCCCGATAAATGAATGTTTATAGGAAAGTACTATAATCGTGGAAAACCTAACTTTTGTTCTAGAAGGACTAGCAAGTTGAAAATAAGTGCAAAATCCGTTTCCTTCTTTAAATCGTTAATAAAATCTAAATGGATGGTCCAATTTCCATGAAACTTTCACCATTTTGGTGTTGCAGCAGCAGATGGTGTTAGATTCTCGGCGAAACAATATATGGCCACACTATTTGGTAACGCTTTTTTTTGTCTAAAAACGACAAAATTTTTCCCGCGCGGTTCAGACTAAACTGTTGGGTCAATTTCGATAAAATTTACACAGTTCATGTATTTGACCATAACTTACAAATGATTAGTTTTTGGGCCATTTTCGACTATGGTAAAACTGTCTAAGAATACGTTTTGTCCAAATATAGTCTATATTTGCACTAGTTGTAAAACCGAAACTGCATGTCCAATTTTGATGAGATTTGCATAGTTTGTATACTAAGGTCGAAGTCAGAACATATTAACTTTTCAACATTCACATCTGGCAGCACTAATGCTGAAAACTTTTTTTTAAAAAATGTTGTGGCGTAAATATAGAAATTTCCCTAATTCGGCCCATAATAGTCGGATTTTAATGAAACTTCGAACGTACGTTTGGGATGGACCAACTGAAAATATAAAATATGTCTCCCCAATAATTCACTCAATAATGGGCGGATTTTCTTGAAAATTGGTGTGTACATTCTGGATAGGCCAACTGAAAAGATAAATACGTAGTCTCATTTTTTGGAAACCCTAAAACCAAAAAAGGTATTTAAAAATGAAAATGCTGAATTTAACAAAATCTTAGATGAAATTTCCAGCTTGGGACGATTTACAATACAAAAGCTCTTACTTCCTGGTCAATCGCCGGTGGATAGGCATGACATTACAGCACGTGTTTTCAAACAGAAGCTGAAATCGCTGATGAAATTCATGGTAAAACATTTTTTAGCGTAATGAGCTTTAAATTCTAAAAAATGACACAAAAAGTTAACTTTTAATCAAAAACCTTTTTTTATTAGAAAGACCTACTCATGCCATTAATATTTAAAAATGTCTTTGGACATGTGGCCACTGTGACAGCTCTGGACGAAGCGCATATTGTTAGTCTAATTTGGTTTGTATTTTCGATCAATAGCGGCCGTAGGTCACGAATAACACGAACAATGTTGGCCAATTATTGCTGGTTTACCAACCCAAACCAGGGACTATACGTAAGCCCATAGAAAATGTTGGAAAGATGTTAGATCTCACCATTTTGGAGGCCAATTTAAAGGGATATTTCTAAAAATCACATTATGGCTAAATCGTGAATTCAATAAATCGATGGTTTCTGTCACTGTACGACACGTAGCGTCTTCCTGTTTAAACCACATCTCAGCAGAATCAATGTCATCCATATTTTCGAAGAAATATTTATTGATCATGGTCCGGTAACGCTCTGATTGACCATAACACGATCTACCGCCTCGTTTTTAAAGAAATAAGGGCCAACGCTTCACGTTTCAATTCAGTCAGCACTCGGGAAATGTTATGGGTGTGGATGCATGTGCTTTAGTGCTCCTCTCCGCACGTTCTCGTGTTTACTTAAGCCTATGGACAATGCGATAGGGACACAAAGGTCATGCAACTATATCAAACATAGTGGTCCGGAATCGTGCTGGCCGTCTGGATTGAACCACGTGCTTCGTGTTAGAATGAGGATATGGGTATAATGGGGGTATGTGCGCCAGTATTACTGCATACTAGAGGGTGCATATAGTTGCTTGTGGATTAATGAAAATCAGCTAAGCAAAATCAAATAAAATTTACGTAATACAAACCAACATTAATACTAAAAATAAAAGGTGAAAGGATATAATAGTGTATCTTTTCAATAATTATAAGATTTAAAAACTTTTTTTTGCGATAAAAATATACTAAATTATCATAAAAGGCAATAATGAACAAATATACGCAGGAATTAAGCACAAGGATGCACGAAACGGTATTTGTCTGAATGCATAGTGCTTATCGTATCTCACGCCTCTCATATCCGATTTTGGTATATCCGGAATGGAACAGGTTTTGGTTTTGATTGATCCGGTTATTTCGCGCCTAATTTGCCATAAGTAACAGTGTCAATCTCTAAACACGGTGTAATTCGCGGGCGACACAACCACATCATATTTTCGTTCCGGAGTGTATGTCAGGTTTATGTTTTCTTCGTCTCGTCCGCTTGTTTTTTGATATACATATGTATATATGGGAAATTTTCTTGATGGGAATTCTAGATGGGGAATTCGGTTTCGGAAAAATTAAAATTATTTTTAGTTAAAGAGGAAATTTATTTTCGGAAGTTCCTTTTTTGGGAATTTAACTTTGATTTTTTGGAAAGTTTCATTTGGGCTCGTCACGAGACTTGATTATTTTTGCGAAAATTTTTCGCAAGTTTGACAAATCATTCTGATTGGTCAGGGAAAACTTAAAATAATCTGCACTCGTGACAACGTTTCGCAAATATAATTTTCCATTTCTCATTTTAGGATTTTCAAACCAAACATTTTCAATTAAAAATTCTACTAATTCCCTTTTTCCTGACATTTTATACAATTTAATAGTTTTTAGTATTCACTTCCAAAAGAAAAACCGTTAAAACAAATTCAAAATTGCATTTGTCAAAAATTTATCTTCGCAAGTTTGCGAACATAATCAGCTCCAGGGCATGTTTATTTTTGACATAAGCTTCGCAAATCTGCGAAGTCTTTTAAGCATTTTGATTGGTTCCACGAATTGTCGAAAATAATGAAATAATTTCCCAAGTTTGCGAACTAACTCGTGACGAGCCCAATTAAATTTTTTTTTTTTTAATTTAGGGATTTATTCATAAATTTTGGCGCAATTATATTTTATAGTTCTAGTTTTGAAAATTAAATTTAGTTTTTTTGAACATGTATTTTTTTGCTTTGGTAAATTTTTTGCATTGAGAATTTCACTTTTATTTTTAAAGTTGGAAAATGATTTCTCGCTGTCCTCAAGAAAAGCTTCCTTAAAAATTTCCTTTTTATGTTTTGCCAAAACCTATGGCATAAGATGCTTCAGTTGCCATTTTGGATTGATGGATAGGCTTTTGAAATAAAAATTGCTAATTTTTTGTTTTCTTAATTCGGTATTAACAGGGTAATCATTTTCATAATTTTTATGCAAACTCGAGAAATGTCTTTCAAGACCTCCTTTCTTGGGCAAGGCGACTGTAACAAAAGTACGGTAAGCAACTGTAAGCACTCTGAGTAGCGACATCTAGTTGCATCTCTCCGCAAGCGCAGTATTAAGACAAGGTGTATAGCGGGAAGTAAAAATAAAAACTGCGTACATATACAGTAGAATGAGTAGAAGGGAGTAGAGCCACTGCTTGGGAATTAGTCATGTCAGTTGTAGAATAGATACGTGTCTAATTTTAAAATTATGTTTCATCGTCTGCTAAATTTTTAGTACACATTTTAAATTAAAAGTTATGAAATTAACCTAGTAAATTATTTAAAATGTCTGCGATCGACTGTCGAACTGTTCAATTAACCGTTTGCCCACCCCTAAGCTATACCATCTCATATCTTCTTCTAGGAAGAAAGAATATATGCTCTTTTAGGTCATCAGGGGATTTACTTCATTTTTACCACTTCTTACTACGTTAATTTTGGGTCACACTGTAACTATATGTAAACCCCTCTGTTAGAAACATAGTAAAAAGGATTGAAGAGTGTATAAATTCATATTTAATAAAACTTTTAAGATGTTTGAAGGACAGAAATAATGTTCCATCTAAAAAACAGTTGAGCCTGGCCACAAATTTAATGTAAACGTTGTTTTCTATCGATATCGACGAGGATAATATTACGGTAGTTGAAAATAATGTTTTAATTCAATCAGAAAATCCAGATTACTCAATAACAATGGAAAAGGAAGTCGGCGATATTTCGAAAAATGCAATGATTGAGCCTGATTTAAAAAACGATTTCAACAAGTAGAAGAAGGAGTTTACATAATTCAGAAGCACGGGAAGAGAACACCAAATTTGCGAAACCTTTATAACACAGTTTTAACAATTAAACCTACCTCAGCTGATGTGGCAAGAGCCTTTTCCATATCTGCTAATTTTTGCACAAAAATACGTACACGATTGGCAGACAAGTATATCAACGCAATGTTATTTTTAAAATGTTTTTATTTAAATCATAATAAATAAAGTATGCTGACATTACTATAAATGTTTAATTTTCGCGACTTTAATTTAATATGGTTTTACTATCATATGAACATTTCTAAAATTCGATGTCGATCTATCAATTAGTTTTGTTTCGACAGTTATTCAAAATGAAAAACTTTTGCACTTTATCAAACATGGAAAAAATTCAGTAACGTTCAATGATAGGATTTCTAGTTTTAAAACGGAAGACGTGTGAAAAAATTAAGGAAAAATTATATACTCTCTATGGGGAGACTGAACCTTAGATGATATTCATCAGATTGCACTAGAATTTACTAGAAATATTCTATGATTTCTTTTCTTAAAATGAAAATATCACATTTCCATGAATCGAAAAAAATTCTTTCAAAAACCATCAGGCATTTGGAGACGGTTCTCGAAGTATTGCCTGAGGTATAAATACGAGACGAGAATTCGAGTATTCAATCAGTTTCTTTCAAAACATCATAAAGTGAACTCCAAGTATAAAGCCTATTACAGAAAAGTAACTTTGCTTCTAAAAGTAAAAATTGTAATAATTATGGGAGATAGTGATTGTGTTATGTTAAATAAAGTTTATAAAAGCGAACCAGAGAGGTAGCGCCCAAGAATATATTGATTTAACAAATTTAAACGTGATTGTACAAGCCTTTATAATGGAAGATGGTCCAAGTCGGTCAATTGATGTGACCACTGAAGAGATTGACGAAAAAAGGTAGGATATTATGAGATCGAAAAGTGAAAGTGCATTAGATAGCTGACATTGTGGTTATCTGATATGAATGTATTTTTACCATTTTACATGAAGATTTATAAGTAAAAACCTGTTCGCAAAATAGATGCCGCGTTTGCACGCAATTGATTAAAAACCCAATCATATCTTCAAAGCAATTGCAAAACTGCATGAGAACTGCTACAAATTAGTTATATACCGCCTATTCTCCAGATTTATCTCTGTGAGTATTACTCGTTTCCAAACTTGAAGAAATGACTCAGGCGCAGGGGATTATACTGAAAAATAAAGTATCTTTCAAATATATATATTGTACATCCATACACCGTTCTTGTTTTAGGCCGACAATTTTTTGATATACCTAGTATATTATTAGCTCAATTTAAATTCATTATCTCTCAGTTCTGGATAGTATGGATAATGAATCAGAATTTCTTAATAATCGATTATACTTTCAAAGTTATTTTCTATTAAATTATTTAATAATTGATAATTCTCTACCCTCTGATTGCGAGATTCTGCATTTTTCAACTAGTAATATCGTTCATATTTTACGAATAAAACTAAGAAAAAAATATTGGGAACTGTCACAAAATAACTAAGAATAAATTGTAATGGAGAATAATCAATATGTGAGGTGTCTTCAAAATCTTAATTGAAAATAATTAGTTTAATTAAAACGTAAGACATTTTTTTTTTTTTTTGCAATAAATTAGATTTCGTTTTACAGTATATAGTATTAGCTTCTTTTTTGTATAATATAATCCTTTACCATCTTATTAAATTTTTTTCCATTTTCTTCTTTCTTTATATGGTCTTCCAACCGATTAAAAAGCTTTAAGCCTTGAATCATAACCATTTTCTCTCCAGATTTTGTTCTAGTTTCTTTTATGTGTAGGTTATCTTTTGTCCTTATGTTGTATTTATGTATTTCATGTCTTTTTGTCAATCTTAATTCTTCATCTTCCATTTCTCCAGTATTTATTTTATTTATCATTTTCATAGTTTCTAGCTGCCTTAGTTCTTCGATGTTTAACTGCTTAGTTACTTGATATAGCTGTTTTGTTGGCATATATCTGTTTATACCATATAGTATCTTTAGTAATTTATTTTGATTTCTTTGTAAATGTTGCTGGTCACTTTTATTTGCTGTTGCCCAGAAAGGAATCATGTATATTAGTTTACTTTTTATATACGCTTCATATATCATTATTCGTTCTTTTAGAGGCAGTATTTTAACTTTGTGAGCTAATGATCTATAAGTACATAGGGTACTATTTAAGTACTGTATATGCTCTCGCCATGTTATTCTTCTGTCTATTTTTAGTCCTAAATAAGTTATAAAAGGCTCTTCTTGAATTGTGTGGCCGTTTATAGATACATTTAATTTGTGTATTTTTCGTTTTATTTCAAAATTTATCACATGACATTTTTTACCGTTTATAGTTCAACTGTTTGTATTTGACCATTTAATCAGTGTTTCTATATCCTTTTGAATTTTTCGTTCTGTGGCATTATCATTGTCATTTACATAGAACATTGCTATGTCGTCAGCATACAGCATTTGCTTTCCCGAGAACTTGTACATGTACAGATCATTTATATATAAAATGTAAAGAAAAGGCCCCAGGATTGATCCTTGTGGCACTCCATATTCTATATTTTCCACTTCACTTACTTCGTCTCCTACTTTTGTGTATTGTTTCCTCTCTTGTAGGTAAGATTTAAAAATACTTGCTGCTGTTCCTGCAATTCCCATTTGTTTTAGTTTTTTTTATTAATATCTTGTGTTTCACAGTATCAAAAGCTTTTTTATAGTCAAAGAACACTCCTGTTACTACTTTTCCTATGTCTAGCTGTTTTTGTATATAGTTGAGTAGATTTGTCATTGTTGTTGTTGTACTTTTATGTTGTTGAAAACCATGCTGTACTTTAGAGATGACTCAAACCATAGAAAAACTAATAAATAAAGAAGTACTAAGTGGAAGAAAATTTCACAACGCTTTTGTTAAAATCGAACATCCAAATTTGGATGCTCGATTAACAACAACAATTCAATGGATGGTGTTTTTCATACGAAATGTATTTCTTCTAAAAGGTTGAATGAATTTTTTTTCATTCTTTTTCTTATCTCATTCGCAATCGAAAAAATAAAACTTAGATCGTTGTGTATGGAGTTTTTTTTTCTTTTTTCTTTTGTATATTAAAAAAACTGAGATTTTTAGATTTTGTTCTACGGCAGATATTGTTTTTTTGTTTTTTACCATTTACCAAAAGTATGTAACGATTTCATTGTCATTCGGGAGGTACGGGGTTATGAAATATGGGACCTAATTTTATCTTGAAAACTTCTGATGGGATTCTTTAAAATTTAAAATTCTTTTGAATCTTCTTATTTTACTGGCATTTGTCAATTCAATATTTTTCTCCTTTTCTGGCGAAAATGTATTTAATATTTTTTTCATTCATGTTGCTACAGGAAGCGTAAATTCTGGTATTTTCAACTTAGAATCGCATTTTTTTTGTGTACACGACTTCTTATAGAAGAATTGAACTGAATTTTTTTTTGTTTTTATGAAATTCCAAATAATGTGTATGTGTGTAATATTTTTCAAAATTTATTATCACGATTCTCTGCTGTGTGCAATTGGGTTTAATAGCTATGATTTTAACAAATTCAATTTCAATAATAAATTCTTAGCAGCATATGAGATTTTAAGATCATCGAATGTTGCCAAATTTTGAAAAAACAAATAATTGATTGCAGTATGGAAATGTAAATGCGTTGTGTACTTTTAGTTTAGAATTTCGATTTCTTGTTTGAATGAATGAAAATTTTTACGGTATGATTCGCTATCGGCGATAAACTTCCATTCTTCTTATTGCAGTTTTGGATACGTTGTTTTGATCATTTATCCTGATTCATTTTATATGTCAAAAAATATGTTTTATCTGGATAGATATTCAAAAGAGTAGAAGAGAGTTCTAAGACAGCTCTTACAGTTTGAATTAGACCTTCCAAACAATAAGTATTTTTTTTGGTTACTAGTTCCAAATATCCAATTATTTCCTCCAAGTAACATCTCACGGGTCCACTTAATCTTAAACCACTTTTGTACATGTTTTTGTGAAATGGCGCTTTACTCTTAAGGCAATCAAACAGCTTATCCATTCTGTCTAAAAATGCAGCTGTCGATTGGGCTTTCAAAAATTTTCATTCATTCAAACAAGAAATCGAAATTCTAAATTAAAAGTACACAACGCATTTACATTTCCATACTGAAATCAATTATTTATTTTATCAAAATTTGGCAACATTCGATGATCTTAAAATTTCATATGCTGCTAAGAAGTTATTATTGAAATTGAATTTGTTAAAATCATAGCTATTAAACCCAATTGCACACAGCAGAGAATCGTGATAATAAATTTTGAAAAAAATTACACACATACACATTATTTGGAATTTCATAAAAAAAAAAAAAATTCAGTTCAATTCTTCTATAAGAAGTCGTGTACACAAAAAATTCCGATTCTACGTTGAAAATACCAGAATTTACGCTTCCTGTAGCAACATGAATGAAAAAAATATTAAATACATTTTCGCCAGAAAAGGAGAAAAATATTGAATTTACAAATGCCAGTAAAATAAGAAGATTCAAAAGAATTTTAAATTTTAAAGAATTTTTTCGATTGCGAATGAGATAAGAAAAAGAATGAAAAAAAATTCATTCAACCTTTTAGAAGAAATACATTTCGTATGAAAAACACCATCCATTGAATTGTTGTTGTTAATCGAGCATCCAAATTTGGATGTTCGATTTTAACAAAAGCTTTGTGATATTTTCTTCCACTTAGTACTTCTTTATTTATTAGTTTTTCTATGCTCAAACTTTGATTTTTAAAGAACAGGAACAGATTGTTATGGTTCTTCTAAAAGGACTGTGATTTTTACCTTTTTTTCACAGTCAGTGCTTTTCATCTCTTTTTATTATAATATTCTTCTCCAATGCAAATAGGTATGTGTAGCCAAAACACGAAATTATGCATTCTAAAAGCTTATTTATGAAATTTTTTTTTTAAATATATGAAAGCTGGTTTTGAAATATATCAAATTTAATTTCTAGACTTTAGCGACACATGTATGTGCAAATAGTTTGGTGGGGTGAACCTTTTACTGAAGCAAAAGTTGAACGGCTTTGAAGTTTCTCTAATTTCACTTTAGAACTATCTGATGCGATGAAGAAAGACACAACATATTTCTCAAGTATTTCACTTATATGCTTTATGTAGTTCATACTTAAAAATAGAAAGTTAGAATTAATCATTACAATGTAAATAATGATCTTTATCCAGTTTTAATGACCGATTGGACGGTAATGATCACTAAGGATCGCTTTACAATTGATTGGAAGACGCTTGGTGGAGGTGTTCTAATAGCTGTCCGTACTAATTTTGAAAGTTCTTTCATTAGTTTTCCAAATTGTGATGATCTGGAATTAATCGGCGTTAAAATAAAATTGGCACAAAAAAGCATTTATGTCATGAATTGCTATATTCCACTCAATAGTACTGTGGTGAAGTACCAATTACTAGCTAACGCGATTACATCGATTTCCGATATCATAGAGCCTACAGATAATATCATACTCCTTGGAGATTTAATCTTCCGGATGTGTATTGGTCTTGCAAGAGCAAAGAAGTGTTTTTCGTTGCTCAGAACGCAAATTCCGAATCCGAGACTTCGCTTCTTGACAACTTGATGGCTTGTGGCCTGCAGCAAGTCAGCGGTGTTCAAAATTCGCTAAACAGACAACTAGACTTAATTTTTACTTCCGACTCCGCTAATTGTGTTGTTCAGCAGAGCACTGATAATCTTTGCAGAATTGATGACTATCACCCCCCACTAAAGGTATTATTCTCTCAAGAAGGTGAAATGGATGATACTAACACCAAAGATGCGTTCTATTTCAACTTTCGGAAAACTAATTTTGAGCTGCTCAACAACCTTTTGGAGCAGGTTAATTTTGATAGTGTTATTTGTAAGGCGAATATTGAAATGTGCATCGCCGATTTTTACAAAAAAAATTTCGAGATCTTTGTTTTAACCGTTCCTTATACCTGCCACAAAAATTCATCTTCCACACCTTGGTTTAATAAGGACTTACGGTCTTTACGCAATAGAAGGAATAAAGCCTGGCACAAATACTTAATATCACGTGAAGATAGAGACTTTTCCACCTACTCTGCCTTGCTCAATGAATTCAAAGTACTTTCTATGGAGCTGTATAATTCCCACATTGACAAGATGAGATCCAGTCTTTCCATGGACCCTCACTGCTTCTGGAAATTCGTTAATAGTAAAAAGAAAACAGATGGATATCCGTCTTCGCTAAATTATTTGGATAGTTCATCCAATGATTCATCAATTATTGCTAATCTCTTTGCTAATTTTTTTGCGGAAGCTTTTAGCGAGTACAATTTTTTACCGAATACGAAATACTTTGAGCATTTGAATGAGTACCCCAAGTCTTCCCTCACTAATATTGACATCGACGTATCCTTAGTAGCTGATAATATTAACAGTTAAACAATGATTACTCACCTGGCCCTAACGGTATTCCTGCCATCATCTTAAATAAATGCAATAACATCCTTGCACGTCCTCTTTCGGCTCTTTTCCAGAAATCTCTCGAGACGGGAATATTTCCTAAGCTCTGGAAAGTCTCTTATATTATTCCGACCTACAAGAAAGGCAGTAGAGGTGATATCGGAAATTACAGACCAATTGCTAAATTATCTTGCATTCCAAAACTGTTTGAATGCATCATTCAGCAGTTTGTGTGCTTTAGTTGTAAGCCTTTTATCTCCAGGAATCAACACGGTTTTTGAAGGGTAGGTCTACGATCACTAGCTTAGTTGAACTCGTTTCTTTTTCGACGTGCTCCATGGAAAATGGCAATAATGTTGATTGTATAACTACAGACTTCAGCAATGCGTTTGATAAATTGTCTCATCAAGTGATTTTGTTTGAGCTTAGTGCCCTTGGCTTCCCGGGTTTTTTTATCGATTGGATTCAATCCTATCTCCAGGGAAGAGTTATCAAGTACTTTTCCGTTCTTCGAAATCTGAGCTTTATACTGCAACATCTGGCGTCCCTCAAGGCAGCCATTTGGGACCAATTTTGTTCGTTCTTACAATTAATGATGTGTCCTCCGTAATTAAGTACTCTTAAATTTCTAACTTTGCGGATGATATGACGATCTATAAAGAAATAATTAACTTAAATGACCCTCTGTATCTCCAGAGCGATTTAGATAATTTTGTAATCTGGTGTTGTAAAAATAATTTTGCGCTCAACAGTGACAAATGTGAGGTTATCACATTCTCCAGAAAACGTGAAAATTGTCCATGTATATATAATATTGGCGATGTGCCTCTACGTAGAGTGACTAGCATTAGAAATTTGGGAGTGATTTGTGACAATGAACTTAACTTCAAGCTACATACTGACTCACTCGTTCATAAAGCAAACTCTACTTTAGGCTTTATTAAAAGATGGTCTAAGGAGTTCTTGGATCCTCATATAACTAAAGCACTATTCATTACCTTGGTTAGACCTATTTTGGAATATGCCAGTCAAGTATGGTCTCCCTACCATACAAATCTAATTAATAGATTGGAGTCTATACAATGTAGATTCACACGTTTTGCATTAAGAGATCTTCCTTGGAATGACCCTTTCCAACTACCCCCGTACTGTGATAGGTTAAAACTGATTGACCTGCAATCCTTAGAAAAGCGTCGTCAGGTGGCTGATATCATTTTTGTCCATCAAATTTTCAATGGCGCTATTGATGCTCCTATACTATTAGAAAGGATGCCGCTTAATTTAAATGTACGTTTGTGGCGACCGCGTTTTTCCTTAATCAATTGCAGCGGTTCCACTTTGCCTTAAAAGTTTCTTCCGTGTAAGGTGGGTCAAATAGAAACACTTAACGAATTTTCGGAAACTATTTCGAAAATTAGTTTTTTTTGATCACATCACCTCTTTTTCTTTTCCTCTATCGAAAAAACAAAAATCCAGTTAGTTGAAAAAATCAAGCTCAGAGATATGGTCTATCGAACGACCAAAAATTCTCCTTCCTTTAGAAATCCAAAAAGCGGGTAACATTTAATTTAAAACTTTTAAAATGTTTTTCAAAGTTCGTAAAATAATCGATTGTTAGAGAATTTTACTATTAAATAAAAGCAATTTTGGTTTATCGTTTAAAATTTCTCTTTTATTTTTCGGAGGAAATTTTATTCCGATTTTTTGAGATTTAATTATTTAGAATCGATTTAGTTGGTCGGAAATATTTTAAAATCAATTTAATTAAAGTAAATCGATTCTGTTTTATCGGAGTGTTAAGAGTTGCCCTCGACATTCAAAATTAAATGAGGTGGTAAAGTTTTCCGTCAATAATTTATCTCACCACCTACAATTGTTGACCCCGACAACGTCGAAGCAAACCCACATTCAACACACCGATCGAATTCAAAACCCCTTCTCTACAAATTCAATTCCACATTCCTCACCCAGAAACGGTGAAAACCGTAGCAAATGCATCACCGAAAGAAATTCATCAATAAAAGAAATTCATCATTAAAAGAAATTCATCATTAAAAGAAATTCATCATTAAAAGAAATTCACCATTACAAGAAATTCATCATTAAAAGAAATTCATCGCTGAAAGAAATTCATCACCGAAACAAATTCACCATCGAAAGAAATTCATCTCTAAAAGAAAATCATCACCGAAAGGAATTCATCACCGCAGAAAATTTCATCAACGAAAACCGCAAGTAAAAATTAAGTATTTTTTTTCTTTTTTTTGGAAATAAACGAAATGAAAAATAATTTACAATATAATTAATTCCGTTTTATTATAAAAATAATTAATTTACACATTTTTGTCAAAAATTTAACCAAATTGTAATTTTTGGATTTCTAAGATCACCCTAATTCCTAAAAGTGAATCTAAATGCCAAGTTTAAATCGCGTTTGCCTTGATTTTTGTTTTTCGTTTTACGTAAGTGAGTGAAACAGTGCAATTCATCTGTTATACAATTGAAATGGCGACTAACGCGCAAGCCACAGATTCTTCTCCACTAGTGAGTGAAAACAATGTTCGCAGAATTGCGGTTAAACCACCACCTTTCAACCGTGATGACCCTGAAATCTGGTTCACGCAACTAGAGGCCCAGTTCAAGTTAAGTGGCGTAACGCAAGACGGTACCAAGTATAGTTATTTATTAACTGCACTTGACTCAGAAACGGTGAAAACAGTGCGTGACAAATTACTAAACACCTCTCAAAATGATAGATATGTCGATTTAATGCCAATCTCCACACAGCCGACATCCTTTTCTGATAAAAGTAAGGGATGCACTTATGCAAAATTTAGTTAAACAGAAAGGGAGAAACAATCTTCCTACGAATTTTGTCGTCTTCAGGCCAATCTCCACACAGCCGACATCCTATTCTGAGGAGAAAAATCAGAAAAGTAGAAAGAGATGGACTTTTGCAATTTTCGCTAGGATTGACCGAATAAAAACATCAGGGTCTCTCCCCACACAATTTATAATATTATGGGAAAATTAAGAATATTCCCTTCCATTTTATAGGAAAATGTAGTACGAAATTGCGTTTTCAGACTTTATCATAAGGCTTAAATTCCTATCGCATCTAAAAACAAGCTTTAGTGCAAAACGACGAAACCTCTATACGTATGTTCAAATCACGTTACCTTCCGAAAGCCTTTCTAAAAGAAAGCTTTATGAATATGGAAATTCAGAGCGAACGAGGTCCTTAGTTAATCACAACATTTGTTGTGATATACAGATGGATAAAAATGATTGCAAACCATTTAGAATCTTATAAAACGTGGAGATTTGCAAAACAAATTTTTTTATTTTTTATATACTTCGTATAGAAGTTAAAAATTTAACTTGCGTACACCATAAAAATCAATTCGTCATATAAAAACTTCCTATAAGAAAATTGGGTAGTGTGCGACGATATCGTGTATTATTATTGTGAGAGTATGCAAATGCAGATGAAAACCCATAAATCAGATGAACAAGTTTATCTACATTTGAGGGGAATCATCTGGCAGATGAAGAATCAGATGGGGAAATTTGATCTGCAGAAAGGCCAATCTCCACACAGCCGACATCCTATTCTGATAAAAGTATGGGATGCACTTATGCAAAATTTAGTTAAACAGAAAGGGAGAAACAATCATCCTACGAATTTTGTCGTCGTCTGCAGTTCAAATTTCCCCATCTGATTCTTCATCTGCCAGATGATTCCCCTCAAATGCAGATAAACTTGTTCATCTGATTTATGGGTTTTCATCTGCATTTGCATACTCTCACAATAATAATACACGATATCGTCGCACACTACCATATTTTCTTATAGGAAGTTTTTATATGACGAATTGATTTTTATGGTGTACGCAAGTTAAATTTTTAACTTCTATACGAAGTATATAAAAAATAAAAAAATGTGTTTTGCAAATCTCCACGTTTTATAAGATTCTAAATGGTTTGCAATCATTTTTATCCATCTGTATATCACAACAAATGTTGTGATTAACTAAGGACCACGTTCGCTCTGAATTTCCATATTCATAAAGCTTTCTTTTAGAAAGGCTTTCAGGAGGTAACGTGAGTTGAACATACGTATAGAAGTTTCGTCGTTTTGCACTAAAGCTTGTTTTTAGATGCGATAGGAATTTAAGCCTTATGATAAAGTCTGAAAACGCAATTTCGTACTACATTTTCCTATAAAATGGAAGGGAATATTCTTAATTTTCCCATAATATTATAAATTGTGTGGGGAGAGACCCTGATGTTTTTATTCGGTCAATCCTAGCGAAAATTGCAAAAGTCCATCTCTTTCTACTTTTCTGATTTTTCTCGTCAGAATAGGATGTCGGCTGTGTGGAGATTGGCCTTTAAAAAACGCAATTATCGATCGGTTAAGTGACTCCGTTCGTACCAAAATCGACAGATTACTAAAGGGACTGCAGCTGGGCGATAAAAAACCTTCGCAGTTGTTACGCGAAATGCAGACTCTAGCAAGTGGACAGATCCAAAATAATATATTACAAATACTATGGACACAACATCTACCGCACCATGTCCAAGAAATTCTTTCAAGTATCGTCGATACTAATCTTGACAAGTTAGCCCCTATCGCCGACAAAATAGCAGAGGTCAATCAAGCGGCAGTTTTAAGCGAAATTGAAAACAATGTCCAATCGAAAAATGTCGATCAAATGGCTATCGATATGTCATCATTGCGCGATCAATTAATTACCCTCTCTAGAAAGCTAAACTCAATCAATACACATGACGATCAATCTAATTCTAAAAGTCGTCCAAGGCCGCGTTCTAAGTCCCAGACTCGAACACCAAAGTACAGTACATGCTGGTATCATTACAAATTCAAGTCCGATGCACGTAAATGCATTAAACCTTGCGATTTGGAGCAATTACCAAACAAAACTGACCAAAAAAACTAAAACCGGCTACGCTGCTGGCGACCAGCGATTCTAGCCAACATAGCTGTCGCCTCATTCTCTTAGACCCCCTATCTAAATCTCAATATTTGATAGACACTGGAGCTGATATTTCTGTCGTACCTCCTACTTATAGAGATAAGGGAACTAAAAGTGATTTAAAATTATTCGCTGCGAACTCAACTGCCATTGATACGTTTGGTCAAAAAACCTTAAACCTTGACTTAGGATTGCGTAGACGTTTTCTGTGGCGTTTCACCATTGCCAATGTAGATAAACCAATCATCGGAGCTGACTTCTTAAACCATTTCGGATTAATTGTCGACATCAAAAGGAAAAAATTAATCGATCCTATTACCAAACTCGAAATAATAACGAAACTGGTAAAAGGAACTTCCTACGCTTTGACAACTATCTCTTCTTCTCTAGATCCGCAAATTTTTCGACTACTTCAAAAATTCAAAGAGATCACTATTGAAGGACCCAAATTAAATTTTCCCAAACACAATGTCACTCACTCTATTGTTACCATAGGTCAGCCGTGTGTTGCGAGAGTTAGGCGTTTAAACACGGACAAATTTAAGGTTGCCAAAGAAGCTTTCACTATTATGCTCGAACAGGGAATCTGACGACCATCTCAAAGCGATTGGTCTAGCCCAATTCACTTGACAATGAAAAAGAACGGGGAATGGCGTCCATGCGGCGATTATCGCGGCCTTAACTTCATCACGAAACCTGACCGATATCCCATCCCTTATATCACCGACTTTGCTCATCAACTCGATGGCTGCACGGTATTCACATCATTAGATCTGGTACGGGCTTATCACCAAATACCCATTAGTGAAGAAGATATCCCAAAAACCGCAATCTGCACCCCTTTCGGTTTATTCGAATTCACAAGAATGACGTTTGGTTTACGAAACGCCGCGCAATCATTCCAACGCCTCATGCATTCAGTCTTGCGCGGGTTAAACTTTACTTTCCCATATATTGACGACATATTAGTTGCTTCCAAAACCCCATCCGAACATTTATCGCATATCGAAATCGTCCTACAGCGCCTTAAAGAGGCTGGCTTAGTGATTAATACGAACAAATGCACCTTTGCCGTTCCCAAAATCACTTTTCTTGGTCACGATAATTCTGCGTGCGGCATCAAACCGTCCAAAATAAGAATCGAAGTCATCGCCAACTTCAAACAACCCGAAACTGTGAAAGAATTAAGACGTTATCTTGGAATGATAAACTTTTATCGTATGTACATCCCACACGCTGCTGAGGAACATGCCTTGTTAAACGCTTACTTAAAAGGTAGTAAAAAAAATGACAAACGCAAAATAGACTGGACCGTAGACTCGTTAAAGGCATTTGAACTGAGCAAAAAAAGATTATGCGAAGCTACACATCTTGCTCACCCATCTCTTAACGCAACTCTAGCTGTCATGGTGGACGCATCAGATATCGCAGTTGGAGCCGTGGTTCAACAACTTATTTCTAACGTATGGCAACCGTTAAGCTTTTTCTCTCTAAAACTAACGGAAACCCAACAACGTTACAGTGCATACGACAGAGAACTTTTGGCAGCATATTCCGCTATCAAACACTTCAAACACTGGTTGGAAGGTAGATCTTTTACCTTATACACGGACCACAAACCTCTCACATATGCACTATGTCAAAACTTGGATAAAGCTTCCCCTCGTTAACGTCGTCATTTAGACCTAATTGCCCAATACACTACCGACATTAAGCATATTTCCAGCAAGGACACCCTGTCTAGATTGGCTCAGCTATCAATTCCAGAAAGTCTCAACTTCGAAAAAATGGCTGAGGCACAAAAGGAAGACAGCGAATTAGAAAATTCCCTTCGGTCAAATCCTAAATTCCAATTTCAACTTCTACCCATCTTTGGTTCTAACAAAATGCTGACTTGTGACATGTCAACCGGAAAGGCAAGACCCTACGTGCCCAAAAGTTTCAGGAAAATAGTATTCAGCAGTGTCCACAACTTGTCACATCCAAGCATTCGCACAACTTCCAAAGAAATCTCTAAAAACTTTATTTGGACCGACATGAACAAACAAACCCGAAACTGGACAAGAGCATGCATCGCTTGTCAGAAAACTAAAATCGGAAAACATGTCAACATTCCATTAGGTGACTTTTAGCTTTCCAAAAATCGTTTTGAAAATATTCATCTGGGCATTATCGGTCCGCTCCCTCCTTCGGAAGACCAAAAATATTGTGTAACACTCATTGATAGATTCACTCGGTGGCATAAAGCTATACCCTTACCTGACATCAAGAGCGAATCAGTCGCAAATGCGGTGTATAAACATTAGATTTGCCGTTTTGGAATTCCTGTAACCATTACAACAGACCGTGGAGCACAGTTCGAATCAGAACTGTTTTCTGAATTATCTAAACTCCTTGGTTTTACTCGTACTCGAACAACGGCGTACCATCCAGCGTGCAATGGGATGATAGAAAGGTGGCACAGAAGCCTCAAAGTTGCTTTCATGTGCGCAGGGAACAGTCAATGGACCAAATCTCTTCACACAGTATTGTTAGGTCTGAGAACCGCTTTTCGCGAAGACTTTAACACAACTTCTGCAGAACTAGTGTATGGCACTAACTTGCGATTACCTAGTGATTTCTTCCAAGACACAAAACATTTTTTGCCTCAATCTGAATTCGTTCAAAGACTAAAAAAGCATTTTGAATTAATTCGCCCCATTCCCGCTTCAAGACACTCAAAGGACAAAATTTTCGTTAGTAAGGATTTACACAATTGCACGCATGTCTTTATCCGAACAGATGCTTTAAGACCAGCACTTACATCTCCTTACGAAGGACCACTCCTAGTTTTGCGGCGAAACGAAAAGTACTTTACTATTCAAGTCAAAGGGAAAGAGTCGACAGTTTCAATTAACCGTCTAAAACCTTGTTTTTTTGAACTGACGGACGTAAACACATCTTCTAATATTTCTCCTCCACCTCCTGGAAATTCTAATAACCTCTCGCAGCCCGAAAGCCTAATTAAGAAAAAAGTTCGTTTTCAGGACCATGAAGAACCACCTAAACCGACGTTCACACGATCTTGACAGAAAATCAAAATTCCTACCCATTTTCCTACGTAACGTTCACTTCTTTCTCTGGTGGGGGAGTACTGTGGCGACCGCGTTTTTCCTTAATAAATTGCAGCGGTTCCACTTTGCCCTAAAAGTTTCTTCCGTGTAAGGTGGGTCAAATAGAAACACTTAACGAATTTTCGGAAACTATTTCGAAAATTAGTTTTTTTTGATCACATCACCTCTTTTTCTTTTCCTCTATCGAAAAAACAAAAATCCAGTTAGTTGAAAAAATCAAGCTCAGAGATATGGTCTATCGAACGACCAAAAATTCTCCTTCCTTTAGAAATCCAAAAAGCGGGTAACATTTAATTTAAAACTTTTAAAATGTTTTTCAAAGTTCGTAAAATAATCGATTGTTAGAGAATTTTACTATTAAATAAAAGCAATTTTGGTTTATCGTTTAAAATTTCTCTTTTATTTTTCGGAGGAAATTTTATTCCGATTTTTTGAGATTTAATTATTTAGAATCGATTTAGTTGGTCGGAAATATTTTAAAATCAATTTAATTAAAGTAAATCGATTCTGTTTTATCGGAGTGTTAAGAGTTGCCCTCGACATTCAAAATTAAATGAGGTGGTAAAGTTTTCCGTCAATAATTTATCTCACCACCTACAATTGTTGACCCCGACAACGTCGAAGCAAACCCACATTCAACACACCGATCGAATTCAAAACCCCTTCTCTACAAATTCAATTCCACATTCCTCACCCAGAAACGGTGAAAACCGTAGCAAATGCATCACCGAAAGAAATTCATCAATAAAAGAAATTCATCATTAAAAGAAATTCATCATTAAAAGAAATTCATCATTAAAAGAAATTCACCATTACAAGAAATTCATCATTAAAAGAAATTCATCGCTGAAAGAAATTCATCACCGAAACAAATTCACCATCGAAAGAAATTCATCTCTAAAAGAAAATCATCACCGAAAGGAATTCATCACCGCAGAAAATTTCATCAACGAAAACCGCAAGTAAAAATTAAGTATTTTTTTTCTTTTTTTTGGAAATAAACGAAATGAAAAATAATTTACAATATAATTAATTCCGTTTTATTATAAAAATAATTAATTTACACATTTTTGTCAAAAATTTAACCAAATTGTAATTTTTGGATTTCTAAGATCACCCTAATTCCTAAAAGTGAATCTAAATGCCAAGTTTAAATCGCGTTTGCCTTGATTTTTGTTTTTCGTTTTACGTAAGTGAGTGAAACAGTGCAATTCATCTGTTATACAATTGAAATGGCGACTAACGCGCAAGCCACAGATTCTTCTCCACTAGTGAGTGAAAACAATGTTCGCAGAATTGCGGTTAAACCACCACCTTTCAACCGTGATGACCCTGAAATCTGGTTCACGCAACTAGAGGCCCAGTTCAAGTTAAGTGGCGTAACGCAAGACGGTACCAAGTATAGTTATTTATTAACTGCACTTGACTCAGAAACGGTGAAAACAGTGCGTGACAAATTACTAAACACCTCTCAAAATGATAGATATGTCGATTTAATGCCAATCTCCACACAGCCGACATCCTTTTCTGATAAAAGTAAGGGATGCACTTATGCAAAATTTAGTTAAACAGAAAGGGAGAAACAATCTTCCTACGAATTTTGTCGTCTTCAGGCCAATCTCCACACAGCCGACATCCTATTCTGAGGAGAAAAATCAGAAAAGTAGAAAGAGATGGACTTTTGCAATTTTCGCTAGGATTGACCGAATAAAAACATCAGGGTCTCTCCCCACACAATTTATAATATTATGGGAAAATTAAGAATATTCCCTTCCATTTTATAGGAAAATGTAGTACGAAATTGCGTTTTCAGACTTTATCATAAGGCTTAAATTCCTATCGCATCTAAAAACAAGCTTTAGTGCAAAACGACGAAACCTCTATACGTATGTTCAAATCACGTTACCTTCCGAAAGCCTTTCTAAAAGAAAGCTTTATGAATATGGAAATTCAGAGCGAACGAGGTCCTTAGTTAATCACAACATTTGTTGTGATATACAGATGGATAAAAATGATTGCAAACCATTTAGAATCTTATAAAACGTGGAGATTTGCAAAACAAATTTTTTTATTTTTTATATACTTCGTATAGAAGTTAAAAATTTAACTTGCGTACACCATAAAAATCAATTCGTCATATAAAAACTTCCTATAAGAAAATTGGGTAGTGTGCGACGATATCGTGTTCAAATTTCCCCATCTGATTCTTCATCTGCCAGATGATTCCCCTCAAATGCAGATAAACTTGTTCATCTGATTTATGGGTTTTCATCTGCATTTGCATACTCTCACAATAATAATACACGATATCGTCGCACACTACCATATTTTCTTATAGGAAGTTTTTATATGACGAATTGATTTTTATGGTGTACGCAAGTTAAATTTTTAACTTCTATACGAAGTATATAAAAAATAAAAAAATGTGTTTTGCAAATCTCCACGTTTTATAAGATTCTAAATGGTTTGCAATCATTTTTATCCATCTGTATATCACAACAAATGTTGTGATTAACTAAGGACCACGTTCGCTCTGAATTTCCATATTCATAAAGCTTTCTTTTAGAAAGGCTTTCAGAAGGTAACGTGATTTGAACATACGTATAGAAGTTTCGTCGTTTTGCACTAAAGCTTGTTTTTAGATGCGATAGGAATTTAAGCCTTATGATAAAGTCTGAAAACGCAATTTCGTACTACATTTTCCTATAAAATGGAAGGGAATATTCTTAATTTTCCCATAATATTATAAATTGTGTGGGGAGAGACCCTGATGTTTTTATTCGGTCAATCCTAGCGAAAATTGCAAAAGTCCATCTCTTTCTACTTTTCTGATTTTTCTCGTCAGAATAGGATGTCGGCTGTGTGGAGATTGGCCTTTAAAAAACGCAATTATCGATCGGTTAAGTGACTCCGTTCGTACCAAAATCGACAGATTACTAAAGGGACTGCAGCTGGGCGATAAAAAACCTTCGCAGTTGTTACGCGAAATGCAGACTCTAGCAAGTGGACAGATCCAAAATAATATATTACAAATACTATGGACACAACATCTACCGCACCATGTCCAAGAAATTCTTTCAAGTATCGTCGATACTAATCTTGACAAGTTAGCCCCTATCGCCGACAAAATAGCAGAGGTCAATCAAGCGGCAGTTTTAAGCGAAATTGAAAACAATGTCCAGTCGAAAAATGTCGATCAAATGGCTATCGATATGTCATCATTGCGCGATCAATTAATTACCCTCTCTAGAAAGCTAAACTCAATCAATACACATGACGATCAATCTAATTCTAAAAGTCGTCCAAGGCCGCGTTCTAAGTCCCAGACTCGAACACCAAAGTACAGTACATGCTGGTATCATTACAAATTCAAGTCCGATGCACGTAAATGCATTAAACCTTGCGATTTGGAGCAATTACCAAACAAAACTGACCAAAAAAACTAAAACCGGCTACGCTGCTGGCGACCAGCGATTCTAGCCAACATAGCTGTCGCCTCATTCTCTTAGACCCCCTATCTAAATCTCAATATTTGATAGACACTGGAGCTGATATTTCTGTCGTACCTCCTACTTATAGAGATAAGGGAACTAAAAGTGATTTAAAATTATTCGCTGCGAACTCAACTGCCATTGATACGTTTGGTCAAAAAACCTTAAACCTTGACTTAGGATTGCGTAGACGTTTTCTGTGGCGTTTCACCATTGCCAATGTAGATAAACCAATCATCGGAGCTGACTTCTTAAACCATTTCGGATTAATTGTCGACATCAAAAGGAAAAAATTAATCGATCCTATTACCAAACTCGAAATAATAACGAAACTGGTAAAAGGAACTTCCTACGCTTTGACAACTATCTCTTCTTCTCTAGATCCGCAAATTTTTCGACTACTTCAAAAATTCAAAGAGATCACTATTGAAGGACCCAAATTAAATTTTCCCAAACACAATGTCACTCACTCTATTGTTACCACAGGTCAGCCGTGTGTTGCGAGAGTTAGGCGTTTAAACACGGACAAATTTAAGGTTGCCAAAGAAGCTTTTACTATTATGCTCGAACAGGGAATCTGTCGACCATCTCAAAGCGATTGGTCTAGCCCAATTCACTTGACAATGAAAAAGAACGGGGAATGGCGTCCATGCGGCGATTATCGCGGCCTTAACTTCATCACGAAACCTGACCGATATCCCATCCCTTATATCACCGACTTTGCTCATCAACTCGATGGCTGCACGGTATTCACATCATTAGATCTGGTACGGGCTTATCACCAAATACCCATTAGTGAAGAAGATATCCCAAAAACCGCAATCTGCACCCCTTTCGGTTTATTCGAATTCACAAGAATGACGTTTGGTTTACGAAACGCCGCGCAATCATTCCAACGCCTCATGCATTCAGTCTTGCGCGGGTTAAACTTTACTTTCCCATATATTGACGACATATTAGTTGCTTCCAAAACCCCATCCGAACATTTATCGCATATCGAAATCGTCCTACAGCGCCTTAAAGAGGCTGGCTTAGTGATTAATACGAACAAATGCACCTTTGCCGTTCCCAAAATCACTTTTCTTGGTCACGATAATTCTGCGTGCGGCATCAAACCGTCCAAAATAAGAATCGAAGTCATCGCCAACTTCAAACAACCCGAAACTGTGAAAGAATTAAGACGTTATCTTGGAATGATAAACTTTTATCGTATGTACATCCCACACGCTGCTGAGGAACATGCCTTGTTAAACGCTTACTTAAAAGGTAGTAAAAAAAATGACAAACGCAAAATAGACTGGACCGTAGACTCGTTAAAGGCATTTGAACTGAGCAAAAAAAGATTATGCGAAGCTACACATCTTGCTCACCCATCTCTTAACGCAACTCTAGCTGTCATGGTGGACGCATCAGATATCGCAGTTGGAGCCGTGGTTCAACAACTTATTTCTAACGTATGGCAACCGTTAAGCTTTTTCTCTCTAAAACTAACGGAAACCCAACAACGTTACAGTGCATACGACAGAGAACTTTTGGCAGCATATTCCGCTATCAAACACTTCAAACACTGGTTGGAAGGTAGATCTTTTACCTTATACACGGACCACAAACCTCTCACATATGCACTATGTCAAAACTTGGATAAAGCTTCCCCTCGTTAACGTCGTCATTTAGACCTAATTGCCCAATACACTACCGACATTAAGCATATTTCCAGCAAGGACACCCTGTCTAGATTGGCTCAGCTATCAATTCCAGAAAGTCTCAACTTCGAAAAAATGGCTGAGGCACAAAAGGAAGACAGCGAATTAGAAAATTCCCTTCGGTCAAATCCTAAATTCCAATTTCAACTTCTACCCATCTTTGGTTCTAACAAAATGCTGACTTGTGACATGTCAACCGGAAAGGCAAGACCCTACGTGCCCAAAAGTTTCAGGAAAATAGTATTCAGCAGTGTCCACAACTTGTCACATCCAAGCATTCGCACAACTTCCAAAGAAATCTCTAAAAACTTTATTTGGACCGACATGAACAAACAAACCCGAAACTGGACAAGAGCATGCATCGCTTGTCAGAAAACTAAAATCGGAAAACATGTCAACATTCCATTAGGTGACTTTTAGCTTTCCAAAAATCGTTTTGAAAATATTCATCTGGGCATTATCGGTCCGCTCCCTCCTTCGGAAGACCAAAAATATTGTGTAACACTCATTGATAGATTCACTCGGTGGCATAAAGCTATACCCTTACCTGACATCAAGAGCGAATCAGTCGCAAATGCGGTGTATAAACATTAGATTTGCCGTTTTGGAATTCCTGTAACCATTACAACAGACCGTGGAGCACAGTTCGAATCAGAACTGTTTTCTGAATTATCTAAACTCCTTGGTTTTACTCGTACTCGAACAACGGCGTACCATCCAGCGTGCAATGGGATGATAGAAAGGTGGCACAGAAGCCTCAAAGTTGCTTTCATGTGCGCAGGGAACAGTCAATGGACCAAATCTCTTCACACAGTATTGTTAGGTCTGAGAACCGCTTTTCGCGAAGACTTTAACACAACTTCTGCAGAACTAGTGTATGGCACTAACTTGCGATTACCTAGTGATTTCTTTCAAAACACAAAACATTTTTTGCCTCAATCTGAATTCGTTCAAAGACTAAAAAAGCATTTTGAATTAATTCGCCCCATTCCCGCTTCAAGACACTCAAAGGACAAAATTTTCGTTAGTAAGGATTTACACAATTGCACGCATGTCTTTATCCGAACAGATGCTTTAAGACCAGCACTTACATCTCCTTACGAAGGACCACTCCTAGTTTTGCGGTGAAACGAAAAGTACTTTACTATTCAAGTCAAAGGGAAAGAGTCGACAGTTTCAATTAACCGTCTAAAACCTTGTTTTTTTGAACTGACGGACGTAAACACATCTTCTAATATTTCTCCTCCACCTCCTGGAAATTCTAATAACCTCTCGCAGCCCGAAAGCCTAATTAAGAAAAAAGTTCGTTTTCAGGACCATGAAGAACCACCTAAACCGACGTTCACACGATATGGACAGAAAATCAAAATTCCTACCCATTTTCCTACGTAACGTTCACTTCTTTCTCTGGTGGGGGAGTACTGTGGCGACCGCGTTTTTCCTTAATCAATTGCAGCGGTTCCACTTTGCCTTAAAAGTTTCTTCCGTGTAAGGTGGGTCAAATAGAAACACTTAACGAATTTTCGGAAACTATTTCGAAAATTAGTTTTTTTTGATAACATCACCTTTTTTTCTTTTCCTCTATCGAAAAAACAAAAATCCAGTTAGTTGAAAAAATCAAGCTCAGAGATATGGTCTATCAAACGACCAAAAATTGTCCTTCTTTTAGAAATCCAAAAAGCGGGTAACATTTAATTTAAAACTTTTAAAATGCTTTTCAAAGTTCGTAAAATAATCGATTGTTAGAGAATTTTACTATTAAATAAAAGCAATTTTGGTTTATCGTTTAAAATTTCTCTTTTATTTTTCGGAGGAAATTTTATTCCGATTTTTTGAGATTTAATTATTTAGAATCGATTTAGTTGGTCGGAAATATTTTAAAATCAATTTAATTAAAGAAAATCGATTCTGTTTTATCGGAGTGTTAAGAGTTGCCCTCGACATTCAAAATTAAATGAGGTGGTGAAGTTTTCCGTCAATAATTTATTTCACCACCTACACGTTCCTTAAGATCAGTTGACTTATTTAAAGTTATGTACCACAGAACGGATTACGGGGAAAACGAAGCAATTTCCTGAATGCTACATGCAGTTAATATAAATGCTTGTAGTTTCGATTTCTGCCTTAGCAAAATCAATTTAAAGAAACTCTTATAAAATTCTAACGCTTGAAGTAAGCAATTTCAAAAATAAAAAAAATAAATAAATTCGGAGATACGTCTTTAGTATAACTTTCTTTAATTAAATTAAACTTTACGTCTATGCCGAGTTTAAAACATGCGCTAAAAATTTCTAACTTTCTTGTTTTTAATAATAATTCCAATTCAATAAAACAATAACAATTTTTTTGAATTTTTTTTGTCTTTACTTTGTGGAAAGAAAATTTTCACCTACCAAAATTGTTATGACAACAAGTGTGACATTCATTGAACCTGAATCAAAAAATATTGAACGATCGGTTATATTTAGACGTGTCTGCGGTGACCATTCACCAACTTTAACAATTGAATGTTGTTTCAATTTCACCAAATCCAATTTGAATTGTATTCGACGTCCTTCTTTAAATTGTATTGGACCAGTTAAACCTTTCCATTCAACCTGATCGAAAATGTTTTTCAAATATAGGAAATAGATTATGAAAAAGTATTAGAATGATTTATATGTCAGTTACATTATTGGTAATTAAAATTATTGCCTAAATATTAGCATGACTACAATCTGTGAATTCTTCTCTTGCAACAAGTGGTGCCAATTTTTCTTTATAGAGTGAAAGGTTATAAATCTTCCATAAATCGATAGTGGTCGTTTTCAAATAAAATAAATCATAATCTCAAAACAACAGTTCATTTTTATAGCCAAACATTTTTACAATTGCAATCGTCTTCCAAAATTTATTTATCGTACATGCTTTTGAAGAAGTTTTAGAAGTTAGGCCAGGTACGAATATTAACTAAAGTGACTAACATGACTGTTGACGCAGTTATATCTAAGGCTGATAACACACTGAATCAGACAAAACAGCCAAAAACAAATATGTCAAATTTATCGAAACGATTTGGCTTAACGTAACACACATTAATAATACAAAACTTAATGTTTTGGTTGATTTGCCTAATCAGTGTGGGCATTCACAAAACAGAATTAATTAGAATCAAAATTTCAAATTTAGATGGATATGTCATTCCCATTATATGAGATGTTTCAATAAATTTTAAAATTCACACAAGATTTTCAAAAATCAAGCACCGAATTTATTTTAACATTTTTGATATAAAAACCGAAAAATTTAAAATCATTTTTCCACATTACCCTCTATTGCAAAGTTTAGATTTAGAAAACTTAACTTTTGTAAATAAAAATATATTTTAAAATTAAATTTCTAATAACATAAATTTTTTTTTTTCATTTCTAAACCTGAAATTTGATATTTGACTAAAAAAACATGATACCATCGAACAGTATCAGGCATGATTTTTGGCGTTTCGAAACACTTATAACACCTGTTTTGTTTCGTTTTGTCAGTGTGCGTCGCCTCCTTTAATTTCATGTATTTTTCTGTTAAGACAAAAATGATCAAGGGGACATATTGATAAGTCTGACTGCGGTTGTTCTGTTCGATTTAGTGAGGTTTGACCGATTTGATTGCGTGTATTTATATGACGAAACATTCGAAAAAACAATTTGTTTTTTCGTAGATGTTTTTGCTTGATTTAATGTGGATTTGCGCATTTACTTCTGTGTAATTATTGGTAACAAAACTGATTTAGCGCTAAAAAAAACTATTTTGGTCTGTTTTGTCTGATTCAGTGTGTTATCAGCCTAACAGACGTCGCATGAAAAGTTATTTGGTAGGGAGACTTTGAAGATTTTTTATTGTATAGTATGCATTAGTATAAAAATATATAGTCCATATATTCAAATTGAAAATAACACACAATAATAATTATGTAACGCGAAAAAAATTTGAATTCGAAAAAAAAACTAAAATCATATTCTGTAAGATATATGATTTATTATTGACTAGCTTTACAACCTGATTTCAGCCGACCATTAATTCTTCAGATTTCTCAGCTTCCTGCAGTATTCTTTAGGGTTTTACTGGAGCTTGATCAAAAATAGCTTTTTTTCTTTTTGGGCATTTATTTTTTTTAAATATTTGAATTCGTTAATGGCCAAGTATTACTAAAGTCTCCTCATAATTAGCGGCTTTCGTTCGACATTTATTGGAAGTAAACTGCTGAAGAAGTCACTTTAGTTACTATTCATACACGTCCCTAGAGCCATTTTCCTCGATTTTTCTTGCATTAATTCCATCAAAAACGGCTTAACCGATTTCAATAAAGTTCCAATTTAAAAAAGGTACTTTTTATGAAAATAGACCGTGTTTTTTAGAGTTTGTTTTTGGTTACACTTTACACTCTTTATCCATCATAACTCGTGATGGAAGTGACATTACTTGTGTTTTTTTAGGAATTTTATCAGCCACTAATTCACTTTCTCGAAATTTTTTTTTTTTTTTAATCTACAACTTACAACTTTTAATTTCGGATGTTGGCATCCCTGAAATTATTCTTCAGTCATTTCTTTTGAAGTTGGAAAAATTTAAAAATTGGTTTTTTAGACAAGTAGTGAAATTAAAACAAAAAATACTTTGCGAGACGGCTATTTGAAGTATTGTTTTAACCAAAAAACAATAAAAATAATAGAAAAAGAACAAAATCAGGTAAGATTCAAAATTCAAACCAATTTTTTTGTTAATTTCAAATTCTGCAATAAAAAGCAAAAGTATTGATTTGTGCCATTTTTTATCTGCAATACACTGGGTGATTTTTTAGGCGTTTGGTTTTTTTTTTTTTAAAAACACATAGAAAAATGTAAATATTATATGAAATTTTTATTTAAATCGATAAATCAATTCTTGCCATTTACTTTTTCAAGATTATTTCATGTAAATGTTGACGACGACTACGTTTTAAGTGGTCCATTCGAGAAGTTCAAACTTGAAGAACTTTTTCGAGCATTCTGAGTGGTATTTGGCAGGGTTTCTCTTTCCGAATCCGAAGGATTCATCGAATCTTTACTATATATTCGGATTCGGGATTCCCTGATAATTTACCGAATTTACGAATATTTTAAGTGAACCCACTTTAATCTATATTTTGTGATAATAATAACTAAAATATTCAGATGACTGTAGTTTCAATGAAGAGAAAATGTTTCATTTCTTTTTATGCCCTATGGTAGGTACTACCAGAGGGTATATTAGTTTTGTCACTAAGTGTGTAACGCATAGAAATAATCATCGTAGAAAAATTTCAAGGGTATGGTTGTGTAGCGAATCAAAAGTTATATCGATTTATGCATGTCCGTCCGTCCGTCCGTAGACAAGATAACTCAAAAACGAATTATCCGGTTTGATGAAATTTATAATACGAATTGCTTATTCCTTAACTTGGTTTGGTATTGCATTTGAGCAAAATCGATCCACGGGGGGCCAAGTTATAAAGGAAAAACCAGAGTGACCAGAAAGTTTTGTCGTTTTTTTGGTTATGGTTTTTCGGATGTAATTGGAAAATTTGTGAATCAATTTTGTTTAAATTAATTATGTAGGATAATTACATGAATAGACGATACCGTGTTAAATTTTAGTCAAATTGGTCCAAGCATAGTGGAGAAAGACATAGTTGTAGCTTAAAATAAGCCTGTTTATAAAGTTTTTCCGATGTATTTTAAAAAGTTATATACCGATTTCAATCAAATTTACGAAACGTGTTTATGCTATTAGACTCCAGCCTACCTGTGAATTTTAGCCAATTTCAGAATGAAGAAACGAAGTTATGGAGAAAAAAACCTTGAAATATTGAGTTAAGTAGAAAGTTCGTGGCGTTTTTTTTCCCAATAGATGGCTTTAGAGTCGTATAACTTTAGTAGTTCTAATCCTATCAAGTTATATTATAGCGCGCTTAAAAGGTGACATTTTATAGAATTTTCATGAAAAAAATTGTGAAATTCAGGCAGAACTAATTGGGGTAATTGGGTTTTGAAAATGAGCGAAGATTCTTTAAAAAATTCCCTATATTAATACTCCATGTTAGGTACTACCGTCCGTCCGTGGACAAGATAACTCAAAAAAACGTTATCCAATTTGATGAAGTTTAGAATGCTACTTGGCTATTGCAATAGTGGATTTGGTATTGCATTTCAGCAAAATCGACTGAGGGGCAGCGAAGTTATTAAGCAAAAACAGGGATGACCATAAAGTTTTATCGTTTTTTTTATATAGTTTTTTTGAAAAATTGGTAAAGTAATTTTGTTTAAATTAATTATATTAGTTGACAACATAAATGGACGATACCGTTGTAAATTTCAGTGAAATCGGTCTAAGGATAGTGGGGAAAGAAATAGTCGTAGGAGGAAATAAGCCTGTTCAGAAATCTTTTTTGATGTACATTCAGAACTAATACACCGATTTGAAAAAAATTTGCAAATTAGACTTATGCTACCAGGGTCTGGGTTACTTACAAATGAGAGAAAATTTTGAAAAGGGCAAACAAAGTTATGGAGAAAAAACCTTGATATATTAGTAGTTCTCACAATTTTTCTCTCTCATTTCTACCATAGGGCATCAAAAATTAAATTAATTTATGCTTTTTTGTTCTTTTTGACAATTCAGCAACAGAAAATTCTCAAATGCAACGTGCAATGAATGCAAGAGTAATATTTCCAACAATGATGGATCCACTACTGCAATGACAAAACACCTAAATTTCGTTCAGTATATCAATTTAATGAAATGATCTTCTGCTGGAGCAGATGACAACGACGAAACCAAGAAATCCCAAACCAAATGTCGTCACTGTACATCGAAAAAGTATGGGAGAGATTGTGGCGAAACTAGCTGCATTTGATGGGATATCTATAAGAACCATCACAAATTCTGAATTCATCTGACGATCTATTTTTTCTAAATGTGGAAAACCACTTCCAAAAAACGAGTCACATGTTATGAAATTCAACTCGGTGATATTGATATATATACAGGGAATGATGATATGATAATATGTATGATTCTGACGTAATTTTATAAACTAAACGAATCCGAAGGGTTCGCCAATCTTTAGAACGAAGGATTCGGATTCGTCGAATCCGAAAATACCGAATAATGGGAAACCCTAGTATTTGGCGAATATCGCGAGTAATGTTGGCTTCCAATTCATCAATCGTACCCGGCTTATCTATGTAGACTTTGGACTTTACATAGCCCCAAAGGAAAAAGTGTAGACGTGTGATATCACACGATCTAGGCGGCCAATTTATGGGTCCGAAGCGCGAAATTAACTGTTCAACGAATTATTCTCGCAATAAAGCTAAAGTCTTGTTAGTACCAAATATCCTGGAGATCACAGGCTTCAATTTGAGGTAAATAGTCCGTTATCATGGCACGATAACGGGCGCCATTGACGGCCATTCTGAACGAATATAAACCGATGATTGCACCAGTCCATAAACCACACCAAACCGTGCGTTTCTCTGAATGTAGCGGTAGCTCTTGATAGTCTTCGGCTTGTTCATTAGCCCAAATATGGCATTTTTGACTATTGACGTATCCATTTAGCCAGAAATGGGCCTCATCGCTAAACAAAATTCTGCGATAAAACAGCGAATCATCATTAAGCTCACAACTCCACAATTTGGAGACGATATGTGGGTGTAAGTCTTCACCCCGTAGTACTAAATAACTGTCGTTAAATAAAACTTCGATAAATAATATTTCTTAAATAAGCCCGTATAAAATGTGTGGTAACTATGCTTATTTTTCCCAAAAAAATACAGCTATTGTGACCTGAAAATAGTTGCGTTCAGAATGTTCTGTAAAAATGATATATTGCTAGAATTTTCCATTCGTCACTTTTGTGAATCGGACAAAGCAACTATTATTTAAAATACAGATTTTATTATTTTTTTAAAGAACCTCTATTCAGATGCAGAATATGAGAAGATGCTTCTAGCATTATAATGTGGCAGCATTTTTTGCCAGTACATCAATATAATACAGAAAAGCATGATATACAGTAATTACTACTCCTTCAAAGTGATGAGGCGGAGCTGTAGTATTACGTAGCTATTAGAATAGCTATTCGGAGGCAGATCCTCCAATTTAACCGCCAAATGTAATGCCAGCAAAAGCAACTATCCCTCTCAATACGGACATGGAAATTCAACAATGTAAAGCGTTCGTCAACAAAAAGATAGCGGGGAAAATTAGCTTTACGTTCAGTTGAATTTTTCTCTACAACTACTTCTTTTTTCACTATCCTTGGATCAATTTTACCGATATTCGACATATTGTCGCTTATTTATGTAGTCAACCTACGTATTTAATGTAATCGACAGATTTATGAACTAAATACGAAACACTAAAAAATATAAAAGGCAAAACCTTGTGGTAGTGAAAGACAATTCAAAGTCAAGTTGAGTTAAGAAACGGCCAACCTATATAAAAATCAATAAACGATTGATTTATCGCATAGACGGACGGACGGACGGATTGATGGACGTGTATAAATCAATATAACGTCTGATCATCTACACATGTGTTACAAATGTAATGGCAAAACTAATATATCCTCTGGCAGTACCTACCATAGGGCATAATAAAAACTTTTTTCTTATTTGAAAAAAGTCACACTTGCAATGATAAAAGAACTTGATTGGAAGACTTCAATCGGACAACAACTGATTGATTGTGACATATACTCCTATACCGCGCTCCACGCTTGAAAAAATTCATATAAACATTAAAACGGATATCATTGACAATCGTCGAGACATGACGATTTAAACAATTTTGATCAAACTGTATGACGTTAAATATTGTGTGAGTTGATGTTGGTCGAATTGCAAAGAGAGCATTGTGAAGTAGTTTTAAATTTGGAGTTTGGAGTAATTTGGAGTATTTCACACAAATTTATTTCTTTTTATATTGTGGTCATATCATTTTTTATTTAATTTTTTGCCAAATTTTTGTGGATTGAAGCTTCTAAGTTTTCTTTTAGTGATTTAGAAGTGTTTTCATTATTAACTTTTCATTTGGAGTTGCAGTTGCAATTTCTTATAATCATCAAAAGCAATAAATCTTTTATAAGCGATTTTGTAATTTTTACGACTCATTTTTAGGAATCATCTTAAAACAAGCTATAGTGCAAAACCACTATTGAAACTTCTATACGTATGTTCAAATCACGTTACCTTCTAAAAATCTGGTAATACGTTTGTGAGTTATCCTAAGTGCAAATTATGAGGAAAATATGTAAGGCCTAAGTTATACGACGATCATTGTAATGAAGGAAATTGTGGAACTAGTGAAACCGAACGTTTTTTCTTTGATTTTCAATGAAAGGTGGTTATACCTATTTTACGAATGTCAGAGAAACTTACAGTCAGATTTTCGTTCACAGCTGATGGTTTCTTATAAGAAGAAGGCTTTTTCATCGAATCCAATTAGATTATTTCATTTTTTTTCAAATATTATTATTTTCTTATTGGGACGCTGAAGTTTGAGGTTAGAATATCGACGAAAAATCCTGATGATGGAATCAACTTGGCAGTTCTCCAGTGAAAGAATGCAATTCAAACGAAGTCCACAAAACAGCTGATCGATTAAAACATGTTACCGTCATTCAAATTATAAAAATCATTATAAAAAACAAATTACGTGATATACCTAAGATTTTTTATTTAAAATCTATTTACTAAACTTTTTCCCATGTTTTGCATTATTTGTTTTAAAGAAATAATCTTTGTAATAGGTTAATTTTCCATTGTAAAATAATTTCCTTCATTACAATGATCGTCGTATAACTTAGGCCTAAGCAAAGTTTGAAAATCGTATCATTTCATACAAAAAAATCTGAATTTTGTTCGGCAGATCCCGAAGTTGCAATCGAATTAAATTGATTTTTGGACAGAACTGTTCTTTCATTGAACAAGTCTCTCATGCCAAATTTCATTGAAATCGGTCCATAAATAACGTTACAATACCATGTAAAAACACAAAAACCGAACTTTTGTTCGGCGGCTACCCGAAGTTTTAGTCCGATCAAACCCAACTTCTGAGGAAAAACCCGCTCTTACCAATTTTCATGGAAATTGCTTCAAAAATACGGCCGCAATCTTGCATACGACGGACGGACGGACAGACAGACGACAGACAGACATTCGATAAAAATGATTGTCAATGATTTAGAATCTTATAAACCGTGGAGATTTTTTTTTTTCGATCATGATTCCAGTAACTTATATACTTCGTATAGAAGTTAAAAATCTGTAGATGAACTAGTAGTTGTATAGCAGTCAGGATTATTCAAGAATTTCAAAACGTATATTAATGACACATTTCGTCGTTTAGAAGTATGTATTTTAATTTCTTGTAATAAGTTGTTCGTCATTAACGAATCATTTTCTTCCAGACTATCGAATAGAAATCTTAAAATGTCATCACTTTTTAGTAAGTTGGATTTCAATTGGCTTTAGTGGTGTTAACATATTTGCTGTTTCTTGTGTACAGGGTGGGCCAAAATTCACCAACTTTAGACGTTGCCGATGATCTGCGGGTTTTAATTCTTGCACCAATTGCACCTTATATGGGAATAACAGTAAATGGTGAATGTTGGCTCACCCTGTGTATTCACTTTGCAAGTTTGCGAACTAACGCTTGACAAGAATTAAGAATTCTCGAGACGAAAATAAATTTTTTCAAGAAACAAGAATTCCTGATTGTACCTCGAAAGCATGCCCAATAATTCCTGAACAATCCATTTTTGATTTAGATGGTAATGCCCTAACACCATACATGTATAAACAAGGTTTATAGGTTTAGCTAGTACTAAAACTTCCCTGGTTAGTGGTTGTCACAACTTAGCAAGAGAAAAATTGATAGGCTTTATGTATTACCATAGGCAAAAAATCTTGGATATGTATAAATATATTAAAAAATTGTACGATAAAATGAAGCAAATATGTTTTTAAAATTTTGTAAAACTTATGAGACAAATGAAGGGAGGTCCAATAAAAATGCATAATTTAAATTTCCAGGTATTTTTGTTCTGTTCTCAGTAAAGGCCCGCCGCATACTTGAGCTAAGCTATGTGGGCGAGTCTCGCTTTAGTTATGGTACATAGCTTATACAGGGTCTACATTAGCTTTTATTTCTGGTCTACCAGTAAAATTGGTTGCTTAAAGCTAGTGTAGACTACACTGGTATACCAATTTTTCTGGTATAACAATTCTGGAATACCATTTTCGTAGACAGCGCTGGTATACCAATTTTTGACATTTGCATTTAATAAAATGGCGGAAACTAAATTTTTGCGGAGTGAAATTATCAAATTGATAAATATGTTTCGAGAAAAGGAAGAAAAATATAGAAGGATTGATTTTAAAAGAGGGGCATGGGAAGATATTGCCACAGAAGTGAATTCGACACTTTAAAGCCAATATTTTGGCTATTTTTATATTCTGTTCTTGGTTCAACGACATGTGAGATACTTTATTGGCATACCACGTAAAAAAAACTGGTAGTATTTTATTTCTGGTAAGCCAGCTGGTATACGAGAAATAAAAGCTAATGTAGACCCTGTGTTAGCTGGGCTCGCTCACCCCGCTGCACACTTGAACTAAGTTACGCGGTAATATTTTTGGCAAATTCATGCCGTCAGTTCTATTTAAGCCGCGAGAGAGATATAATGTGCAAGTACAGTATCGATGAATTATTACTACACCTAGATTCCGAAACAGGTTTTTCTGAAAAGTAATTTGAACAAGACATTTTATTGAGTTTTGTTGAAAGGAAAGGGAAAGAAGTGTTTGATGTTCACCATTTGTGATGAAACATATGAAATATGGCCAGTTTCATACGCTTTTGCCCGATTTAATCGATCCCGAGTTCTTTAAATACTTGCGGTTAAGAAGGGAGCATTTGGGGAAGTTCATGACTTAATAAAAACAGATATAGAAATTAGGAGCACATTTTTCTGGCCTTCCATTACGACTAGAGAAAAGCTAGCTGTTTGTTTAAGGATGTCATTTTTATAATAACACATTTATGTCGTCAAGATACTCCACAAAGTAAAGAAGAGACTATACTTTTGCAAGCATCGATTCTGCACTGTATGGCGAAAGTACGTATAAGTTAGTGTCAGCGATGCCAACGAAGCTCGTTCGCGTAGTTGAGGCAAAGACAATAAATAATGATAAGATGTGTAAAATTGGGTTTGCCCACAAATTTCGACTTAAAAAACTAAATGAAATATAAGGAAAAAAATATACGAGGAGAATTCTTTCTTATTTTACATTTTGTTCTTAAGCTTTGGTTTTTGTACTGGGTAAGGAAATTAAGCTTTGAATTCATTCTTCTTATGAATGCCGTGGATGAGTATATTTGGTTGTTGGTTTTTTTTCTAATTTTAGAATTCAAATATTTGATTCAATTTATGTGCGCTTATAGGGATTTTGTGGCTTTGAATATAACTTATGGAGAAATATGAATGGCATCTATTGATATATTTGTTGTTGGGTTTTTGCTATTCTATTTTAAAATGTATTTTAAGAAATATTTTTTATGTTCGATTGTGTGGGTAACTAGGTAATGTCGAATGGTATATATGTATTTTGCTGCGAGTTTCTCGTGTACTTTTAGATAATGCTAAATAAACAATTTGAAATCTTTAGAACTTGGCCAAGAATTGAATTGAATTTTATTTTAAGTAATGCACATATGCATGTATCTTTGATTTCTTTTTTAAAAATTATAGATATATTCATATTTTATGATCAACTAAGGATTATTGGATTTCCGTATATACACTTTACATTATGCAGAAAAGTTTCATTTTACCAATATTTGATTTCGTATTTATATAAAAAGTAGTATTAAGAGGCAGCGAATTATATACCAATGAAATTCATTTTAGCCAATATTCAGGAATTAATCTTTCAGAGTATATTTGCTATTTTCAAACCAATAAATTTTACCATTTCCAGCAAAGTTTACTGATTTCTATAAAAGTTTTATTATAACATTCGATATTTACTAAAAAACAGTAAAAATATACTAAAAACAAAAAAATTAAAGATTCTAGTAAATTATACTAAACCAATAAAATAAGTTTTCCTTTAACGAGTAAACATTTGCAATTTTTCAGTAAAAAATATTTGCTTGTTGTCAGTAATATTTACTAATTATTAGGAAATGCTTATTTTATCTTAGAAATTTTGTATGGGGTTTTATAAAATGTGTGCCAAGAAAATCGCTTACTGATTTCGAGGAAAGATTTTTTGAACATTTACTGTTATTTAGTAATCGTTTCTTGAATAAAGTAAAAATAGCATGGCATTATTAGTTTACGGATTAATCTTTATTTACTGAAAATCAGTTCGAACATTTTACTAAAATATAGAAAAGATTCCTATATTTAATAAAACGAATGATGAATCCGAACATTGTTTACTTGATTGCAGTAAATGACAGTTAGTAAATGAATTGCTTGATTATAGCAAATTATTTCTTTCCGTGTATAAAGATATAAAGATTATTATATAATATATATTTGGAAGGGTTTTGTCTATGGACGAATGTCTAACTCAGCCAGATGAGGTGATCTCTGAAAGGATTGTCGGAAAAGCCCTTGATATCGTGTTAGAAGGTCGGAAAATGTATATCAGGATTATTTATTCATTTAAAATGTTTAAGCGTGGGTGTTTTGTAAAACTTTTGGGTAAATTATTTTCATTTTTTTTGACCCAAGAACAACTCTTTTTTAATAGAACCAGAATTAAAAAATTTAGAACTTCCTTTCCATGAATTATCAATATAAGTATCTTCTAATGGATTATCCCAATTAAGTAAAATGTCTTTATCAGTTTCACGATTCTTATTTGCATATAAGAACGTCATAATTCTCATTGACATTAGGCGCGCAACTATTCCAATGAACTCGCGGACACTAGGATTTCTGTTATTACCGCCTTTTGCCCGAATTTGCGCAAACATATTCTCTAATGGGTCCTGATTTAGTCGAGATGTTAATATAAAGTTAATTTTTAAATATTTGTCTGAAAATATATCTGTACTTAAATTTAAAATACCATTAATTGTAAGATATAATCCGAAACAAAACAATAGTTTTTTTTTTGCAGGGAGACCCAATTTTGTAAGATATTCTTTGAATTCATTTAAATAATTAAATTCAGTACAATTTTTTGTTAATGGCTTCCGATATGGATTTTTTTCCGCACAATTACGACTATTTAGGCAGTCAAAAACTTTGTCAAAACTACGAGCGAATTTACTCGTCGCTGCTGCATATAATTTAATCGTTTGTGGAAAGGAGTTATTTTCTAATAATGCATCTATTGCGTCAGCCATACTATTGCTCAGGACTTGCACTGCAAGTCTGACATTAATTTTATCAAAAACCCCTGGTTCAATATGTTTTTTTGTTATCTTTGATTTTTCGTCTATGCTATAAACACTTTTTATAACTTCCCAAATCGCAGGTCCGCCAGGAGTCTCAATAGTGATATCTTTGAGTGTGTTCCTTATATTTTTTAATAAATGAGGAGGATCATATAATGCAATTATTTTCTTCTGATTATAATAGAAATATAGCTTCTCTTTATTAATATCTAACAGCCTATAGCATTTTTGATTATTCATACCTTGATCGCAAACTACAGCTCTAACCGTAAGCCCTATTTCGCAATATACTTCCATATTAGCCTCCAACTTTTGTTTTAAAAAAGCACCATCAATGCTGTTCTCAGAAAGAAAATAACTAGTTATATATTTTGGGTTAGAAAATAAGCCCCTGATCATGAAAGCCCATATTTGTTTTCCTAGTAATAATCATTTTCACCCACTGATTGATATTTCATCAAATAATAACACTGCTTGTACATTTTGTTCACTAATTGTGCCAAATTTTTTATTGAAAGATCATTAAAACCTGGTTGAAGTCGTTTCACAGGACTCCACCTATATATAGCTGACTGACTAGGTACCATAAGTGAAGACCTAAATTATCACGAAAGAAATTATAACAAGATGCAGACTTATAATTGACATTTTGAGACAAATATTTTTGGATGTCATTTTAGCTATTCTTTTCAGCTAAAATCACTCGATAAAATTCTTTGCTAAACTAGGCAATATAATTCATTAAAAAAAATCATTTTCCTACTTCCTAGAAGATTTAAATTCAATTCAGTTATTATTTATGATTTCAGACGTTTCAAATATTCTTTAATTTATTGATATATTGTATATTCGATCATGGTTTCGGAATTATTTGCCATACTGAAATCAATTATTTGGTTATTCAAAGCATTCCTGAAACAAATTATGTCAACATTCGATGTTAAAAATTTAGAAAAAGCAAAAGATCGTGCGATATCACACCTTTGGACTTTTTTCTTTGTGGCTATGTAAAGTCAAAAGTCTTTGCCGATAAACCAGTGACAATTGAAGCATTGGAAGCGAACATTACACGTGTCATTCATGAGATTCCGGTCGAAATGCTTGAGAGAGTGATCGAAAATTGGACCGCCAGACTGGCCGAGCTGAAACGTAGTGCCGGCCAACATTTGAAGGAAATTATTTTCAAACATTAATTGCCATACTATGTGCTTAAAGTTGATAATAAAGATTTGATATTTGCATTCAATTCTAAGTGTTTTATTTTTATTTAAAAAAAAAAGTAAGGTTTGAGCTAGACAAAATCCTTTGCAAATATATATTATATAATAATCTTTATATCTTTATATATATGTATATATATTCAAATTTACGGAAATCCAATAATCCTTAGTTGATCACAAAATATCAATATATCTATAATTTTTAAAAAAGAAATCAAAGATACGTGCATATGTGCATTACTTAAAACAAAATTCAATTCAATTCTTGGCCAAGTTCTAAAGATTTCAAATTGTTTATTTAGCATTATCTAAAAGTACACGAGAAAGTCGCAGCAAAATACATATATACCATTCGACATTACCTAGTTACCCACACAATCGAACATAAAAAATATTTCTTAAAATACATTTTAAAATAGAATAGCAAAAAACCAACAACAAATATATCAATCGATGCCATTCATATTTCTCCATAAGTTATATTCAAAGCCACAAATTCCTTATATGCGCACATGAATTGAATCAAATATTTGAATTCTTAAATTAGAAAAAAAAACCAACAACCAAATATACTCATCCACGGCATTCATAAGAAGAATGTATTCAAAGCTTAATTTCCTTACCCAGTACAAAAACCAAAGCTTAAGAACAAAATGTAAAAATAAGAAAGAATTCTCCTCGTATATTCTTTCCTTATATTTCATTTAGTTTTTTAAGTCGAAATTTGTGGGCAAACCCAATTTTACACATCTTGTAATTATTTATTGTCTTTGGTTGAGGTCTGAGCTACGTCAAGGAGCTTAGTTCGTATCGCTCATTACCAGGTGACGTAGTTTCAAAGCTTCGCTGAAGTGTGCAACAACCAATGCAAATGCTGAATTTTTCACTTTCAGGGAGTAACTAAGCTTACGTAGTTTAGCTCGCTTAGCTCAAGTGTGTGGCGGGTCTAAAACTTGACAGCTATTGCATATATCGCGTATACAAGCTCAAGCGACAAAACTGAAATGCATATATACGATGGTCGAGTCAAAAGTGGGTTTGCACAAATTCTGAATTCATCTGACGATCTATTTTTTCTAAATGTGGAAAACCACTTCCAAAAAACGAGTCACATGTTATGAAATTCAACTCGGTGATATTGATATATATACAGGGAATGATGATATGATAATATGTATGATTCTGACGTAATTTTATAAACTAAACGAATCCGAAGGGTTCGCCAATCTTTACAACGAAGGATTCGGATTCGTCGAATCCGAAAATACCGAATAATGGGAAACCCTAGTATTTGGCGAATATCGCGAGTAATGTTGGCTTCCAATTCATCAATCGTACCCGGCTTATCTATGTAGACTTTGGACTTTACATAGCCCCAAAGGAAAAAGTGTAGACGTGTGATATCACACGATCTAGGCGGCCAATTTATGGGTCCGAAGCGCGAAATTAACTGTTCAACGAATTATTCTCGCAATAAAGCTAAAGTCTTGTTAGTACCAAATATCCTGGAGATCACAGGCTTCAATTTGAGGTAAATAGTCCGTTATCATGGCACGATAACGGGCGCCATTGACGGCCATTTTGAACGAATATAAACCGATGATTGCACCAGTCCATAAACCACACCAAACCGTGCGTTTCTCTGAATGTAGCGGTAGCTCTTGATAGTCTTCGGCTTGTTCATTAGCCCAAATATGGCATTTTTGACTATTGACGTATCCATTTAGCCAGAAATGGGCCTCATCGCTAAACAAAATTCTGCGATAAAACAGCGAATCATCATTAAGCTCACAACTCCACAATTTGGAGACGATATGTGGGTGTAAGTCTTCACCCCGTAGTACTAAATAACTGTCGTTAAATAAAACTTCGATAAATAATATTTCTTAAATAAGCCCGTATAAAATGTGTGGTAACTATGCTTATTTTTCCCAAAAAAATACAGCTATTGTGACCTGAAAATAGTTGCGTTCAGAATGTTCTGTAAAAATGATATATTGCTAGAATTTTCCATTCGTCACTTTTGTGAATCGGACAAAGCAACTATTATTTAAAATACAGATTTTATTATTTTTTTAAAGAACCTCTATTCAGATGCAGAATATGAGAAGATGCTTCTAGCATTATAATGTGGCAGCATTTTTTGCCAGTACATCAATATAATACAGAAAAGCATGATATACAGTAATTACTACTCCTTCAAAGTGATGAGGCGGAGCTGTAGTATTACGTAGCTATTAGAATAGCTATTCGGAGGCAGATCCTCCAATTTAACCGCCAAATGTAATGCCAGCAAAAGCAACTATCCCTCTCAATACGGACATGGAAATTCAACAATGTAAAGCGTTCGTCAACAAAAAGATAGCGGGGAAAATTAGCTTTACGTTCAGTTGAATTTTTCTCTACAACTACTTCTTTTTTCACTATCCTTGGATCAATTTTACCGATATTCGACATATTGTCGCTTATTTATGTAGTCAACCTACGTATTTAATGTAATCGACAGATTTATGAACTAAATACGAAACACTAAAAAATATAAAAGGCAAAACCTTGTGGTAGTGAAAGACAATTCAAAGTCAAGTTGAGTTAAGAAACGGCCAACCTATATAAAAATCAATAAACGATTGATTTATCGCATAGACGGACGGACGGACGGATTGATGGACGTGTATAAATCAATATAACGTCTGATCATCTACACATGTGTTACAAATGTAATGGCAAAACTAATATATCCTCTGGCAGTACCTACCATAGGGCATAATAAAAACTTTTTTCTTATTTGAAAAAAGTCACACTTGCAATGATAAAAGAACTTGATTGGAAGACTTCAATCGGACAACAACTGATTGATTGTGACATATACTCCTATACCGCGCTCCACGCTTGAAAAAATTCATATAAACATTAAAACGGATATCATTGACAATCGTCGAGACATGACGATTTAAACAATTTTGATCAAACTGTATGACGTTAAATATTGTGTGAGTTGATGTTGGTCGAATTGCAAAGAGAGCATTGTGAAGTAGTTTTAAATTTGGAGTAATTTGGAGTTATTTCACACAAATTTATTTCTTTTTATATTGTGGTCATATCATTTTTTATTTAATTTTTTGCCAAATTTTTGTGGATTGAAGCTTCTAAGTTTTCTTTTAGTGATTTAGAAGTGTTTTCATTATTAACTTTTTCATTTGGAGTTGCAGTTGCAATTTTCTTATAATCATCAAAAGCAATAAATCTTTTAATAAGCGATTTTGTAATTTTTACGAACTCATTTTTAGGAATCATCTTAAAACAAGCTATAGTGCAAAACCACTATTGAAACTTCTATACGTATGTTCAAATCACGTTACCTTCTAAAAATCTGGTAATACGTTTGTGAGTTATCCTAAGTGCAAATTATGAGGAAAATATGTAAGGCCTAAGTTATACGACGATCATTGTAATGAAGGAAATTGTGGAACTAGTGAAACCGAACGTTTTTCTTTGATTTTCAATGAAAGGTGGTTATACCTATTTTACGAATGTCAGAGAAACTTACAGTCAGATTTTCGTTCACAGCTGATGGTTTCTTATAAGAAGAAGGCTTTTTTCATCGAATCCAATTAAATTATTTCATTTTTTTTTCAAATATTATTATTTTCTTATTGGGACGCTGAAGTTTGAGGTTAGAATATCGACGAAAAATTCCTGATGATGGAATCAACTTGGCAGTTCTCCAGTGAAAGAATGCAATTCAAACGAAGTCCACAAAACAGCTGATCGATTAAAACATGTTACCGTCATTCAAATTATAAAAATCATTATAAAAAACAAATTACGTGATATACCTAAGATTTTTTATTTAAAATCTATTTACTAAACTTTTTCCCATGTTTTGCATTATTTGTTTTTAAAGAAATAATCTTTGTAATAGGTTAATTTTCCATTGTAAAATAATTTCCTTCATTACAATGATCGTCGTATAACTTAGGCCTAAGCAAAGTTTGAAAATCGTATCATTTCATACAAAAAATCTGAATTTTGTTCGGCAGATCCCGAAGTTGCAATCGAATTAAATTGATTTTTGGACAGAACTGTTCTTTCATTGAACAAGTCTCTCATGCCAAATTTCATTGAAATCGGTCCATAAATAACGTTACAATACCATGTAAAAACACAAAAACCGAACTTTTGTTCGGCGGCTACCCGAAGTTTTAGTCCGATCAAACCCAACTTCTGAGGAAAAACCCGCTCTTACCAATTTTCATGGAAATTGCTTCAAAAATACGGCCGCAATCTTGCATACGACGGACGGACGGACAGACAGACGACAGACAGACATTCGATAAAAATGATTGTCAATGATTTAGAATCTTATAAACCGTGGAGATTTTTTTTTTTCGATCATGATTCCAGTAACTTATATACTTCGTATAGAAGTTAAAAATCTGTAGATGAACTAGTAGTTGTATAGCAGTCAGGATTATTCAAGAATTTCAAAACGTATATTAATGACACATTTCGTCGTTTAGAAGTATGTATTTTAATTTCTTGTAATAAGTTGTTCGTCATTAACGAATCATTTTCTTCCAGACTATCGAATAGAAATCTTAAAATGTCATCACTTTTTAGTAAGTTGGATTTCAATTGGCTTTAGTGGTGTTAACATATTTGCTGTTTCTTGTGTACAGGGTGGGCCAAAATTCACCAACTTTAGACGTTGCCGATGATCTGCGGGTTTTAATTCTTGCACCAATTGCACCTTATATGGGAATAACAGTAAATGGTGAATGTTGGCTCACCCTGTGTATTCACTTTGCAAGTTTGCGAACTAACGCTTGACAAGAATTAAGAATTCTCGAGACGAAAATAAATTTTTTCAAGAAACAAGAATTCTTGATTGTACCTCGAAAGCATGCCCAATAATTCCTGAACAATCCATTTTTGATTTAGATGGTAATGCCCTAACACCATACATGTATAAACAAGGTTTATAGGTTTAGCTAGTACTAAAACTTCCCTGGTTAGTGGTTGTCACAACTTAGCAAGAGAAAAATTGATAGGCTTTATGTATTACCATAGGCAAAAAATCTTGGATATGTATAAATATATTAAAAAATTGTACGATAAAATGAAGCAAATATGTTTTTAAAATTTTGTAAAACTTATGAGACAAATGAAGGGAGGTCCAATAAAAATGCATAATTTAAATTTCCAGGTATTTTTGTTCTGTTCTCAGTAAAGGCCCGCCGCATACTTGAGCTAAGCTATGTGGGCGAGTCTCGCTTTAGTTATGGTACATAGCTTATACAGGGTCTACATTAGCTTTTATTTCTGGTCTACCAGTAAAATTGGTTGCTTAAAGCTAGTGTAGACTACACTGGTATACCAATTTTTCTGGTATAACAATTCTGGAATACCATTTTCGTAGACAGCGCTGGTATACCAATTTTTGACATTTGCATTTAATAAAATGGCGGAAACTAAATTTTTGCGGAGTGAAATTATCAAATTGATAAATATGTTTCGAGAAAAGGAAGAAAAATATAGAAGGATTGATTTTAAAAGAGGGGCATGGGAAGATATTGCCACAGAAGTGAATTCGACACTTTAAAGCCAATATTTTGGCTATTTTTATATTCTGTTCTTGGTTCAACGACATGTGAGATACTTTATTGGCATACCACGTAAAAAAAACTGGTAGTATTTTATTTCTGGTAAGCCAGCTGGTATACGAGAAATAAAAGCTAATGTAGACCCTGTGTTAGCTGGGCTCGCTCACCCCGCTGCACACTTGAACTAAGTTACGCGGTAATATTTTTGGCAAATTCATGCCGTCAGTTCTATTTAAGCCGCGAGAGAGATATAATGTGCAAGTACAGTATCGATGAATTATTACTACACCTAGATTCCGAAACAGGTTTTTCTGAAAAGTAATTTGAACAAGACATTTTATTGAGTTTTGTTGAAAGGAAAGGGAAAGAAGTGTTTGATGTTCACCATTTGTGATGAAACATATGAAATATGGCCAGTTTCATACGCTTTTGCCCGATTTAATCGATCCCGAGTTCTTTAAATACTTGCGGTTAAGAAGGGAGCATTTGGGGAAGTTCATGACTTAATAAAAACAGATATAGAAATTAGGAGCACATTTTTCTGGCCTTCCATTACGACTAGAGAAAAGCTAGCTGTTTGTTTAAGGATGTCATTTTTATAATAACACATTTATGTCGTCAAGATACTCCACAAAGTAAAGAAGAGACTATACTTTTGCAAGCATCGATTCTGCACTGTATGGCGAAAGTACGTATAAGTTAGTGTCAGCGATGCCAACGAAGCTCGTTCGCGTAGTTGAGGCAAAGACAATAAATAATGATAAGATGTGTAAAATTGGGTTTGCCCACAAATTTCGACTTAAAAAACTAAATGAAATATAAGGAAAAAATATACGAGGAGAATTCTTTCTTATTTTACATTTTGTTCTTAAGCTTTGGTTTTTGTACTGGGTAAGGAAATTAAGCTTTGAATTCATTCTTCTTATGAATGCCGTGGATGAGTATATTTGGTTGTTGGTTTTTTTTCTAATTTTAGAATTCAAATATTTGATTCAATTTATGTGCGCTTATAGGGATTTTGTGGCTTTGAATATAACTTATGGAGAAATATGAATGGCATCTATTGATATATTTGTTGTTGGTTTTTTGCTATTCTATTTTAAAATGTATTTTAAGAAATATTTTTTATGTTCGATTGTGTGGGTAACTAGGTAATGTCGAATGGTATATATGTATTTTGCTGCGAGTTTCTCGTGTACTTTTAGATAATGCTAAATAAACAATTTGAAATCTTTAGAACTTGGCCAAGAATTGAATTGAATTTTATTTTAAGTAATGCACATATGCATGTATCTTTGATTTCTTTTTTAAAAATTATAGATATATTCATATTTTATGATCAACTAAGGATTATTGGATTTCCGTATATACACTTTACATTATGCAGAAAAGTTTCATTTTACCAATATTTGATTTCGTATTTATATAAAAAGTAGTATTAAGAGGCAGCGAATTATATACCAATGAAATTCATTTTAGCCAATATTCAGGAATTAATCTTTCAGAGTATATTTGCTATTTTCAAACCAATAAATTTTACCATTTCCAGCAAAGTTTACTGATTTCTATAAAAGTTTTATTATAACATTCGATATTTACTAAAAAACAGTAAAAATATACTAAAAACAAAAAAATTAAAGATTCTAGTAAATTATACTAAACCAATAAAATAAGTTTTCCTTTAACGAGTAAACATTTGCAATTTTTCAGTAAAAAATATTTGCTTGTTGTCAGTAATATTTACTAATTATTAGGAAATGCTTATTTTATCTTAGAAATTTTGTATGGGGTTTTATAAAATGTGTGCCAAGAAAATCGCTTACTGATTTCGAGGAAAGATTTTTTGAACATTTACTGTTATTTAGTAATCGTTTCTTGAATAAAGTAAAAATAGCATGGCATTATTAGTTTACGGATTAATCTTTATTTACTGAAAATCAGTTCGAACATTTTACTAAAATATAGAAAAGATTCCTATATTTAATAAAACGAATGATGAATCCGAACATTGTTTACTTGATTGCAGTAAATGACAGTTAGTAAATGAATTGCTTGATTATAGCAAATTATTTCTTTCCGTATATAAAGATATAAAGATTATTATATAATATATATTTGGAAGGGTTTTGTCTATGGACGAATGTCTAACTCAGCCAGATGAGGTGATCTCTGAAAGGATTGTCGGAAAAGCCCTTGATATCGTGTTAGAAGGTCGGAAAATGTATATCAGGATTATTTATTCATTTAAAATGTTTAAGCGTGGGTGTTTTGTAAAACTTTTGGGTAAATTATTTTCATTTTTTTTGACCCAAGAACAACACTTTTTTAATAGAACCAGAATTAAAAAATTTAGAACTTCCTTTCCATGAATTATCAATATAAGTATCTTCTAATGGATTATCCCAATTAAGTAAAATGTCTTTATCAGTTTCACGATTCTTATTTGCATATAAGAACGTCATAATTCTCATTGACATTAGGCGCGCAACTATTCCAATGAACTCGCGGACACTAGGATTTCTGTTATTACCGCCTTTTGCCCGAATTTGCGCAAACATATTCTCTAATGGGTCCTGATTTAGTCGAGATGTTAATATAAAGTTAATTTTTAAATATTTGTCTGAAAATATATCTGTACTTAAATTTAAAATACCATTAATTGTAAGATATAATCCGAAACAAAACAATAGTTTTTTTTTGCAGGGAGACCCAATTTTGTAAGATATTCTTTGAATTCATTTAAATAATTAAATTCAGTACAATTTTTTGTTAATGGCTTCCGATATGGATTTTTTTCCGCACAATTACGACTATTTAGGCAGTCAAAAACTTTGTCAAAACTACGAGCGAATTTACTCGTCGCTGCTGCATATAATTTAATCGTTTGTGGAAAGGAGTTATTTTCTAATAATGCATCTATTGCGTCAGCCATACTATTGCTCAGGACTTGCACTGCAAGTCTGACATTAATTTTATCAAAAACCCCTGGTTCAATATGTTTTTTTGTTATCTTTGATTTTTCGTCTATGCTATAAACACTTTTTATAACTTCCCAAATCGCAGGTCCGCCAGGAGTCTCAATAGTGATATCTTTGAGTGTGTTCCTTATATTTTTTAATAAATGAGGAGGATCATATAATGCAATTATTTTCTTCTGATTATAATAGAAATATGGCTTCTCTTTATTAATATCTAACAGCCTATAGCATTTTTGATTATTCATACCTTGATCGCAAACTACAGCTCTAACCGTAAGCCCTATTTCGCAATATACTTCCATATTAGCCTCCAACTTTTGTTTTAAAAAAGCACCATCAATGCTGTTCTCAGAAAGAAAATAACTAGTTATATATTTTGGGTTAGAAAATAAGCCCCTGATCATGAAAGCCCATATTTGTTTTCCTAGTAATAATCATTTTCACCCACTGATTGATATTTCATCAAATAATAACACTGCTTGTACATTTTGTTCACTAATTGTGCCAAATTTTTTATTGAAAGATCATTAAAACCTGGTTGAAGTCGTTTCACAGGACTCCACCTATATATAGCTGACTGACTAGGTACCATAAGTGAAGACCTAAATTATCACGAAAGAAATTATAACAAGATGCAGACTTATAATTGACATTTTGAGACAAATATTTTTGGATGTCATTTTAGCTATTCTTTTCAGCTAAAATCACTCGATAAAATTCTTTGCTAAACTAGGCAATATAATTCATTAAAAAAAATCATTTTCCTACTTCCTAGAAGATTTAAATTCAATTCAGTTATTATTTATGATTTCAGACGTTTCAAATATTCTTTAATTTATTGATATATTGTATATTCGATCATGGTTTCGGAATTATTTGCCATACTGAAATCAATTATTTGGTTATTCAAAGCATTCCTGAAACAAATTATGTCAACATTCGATGTTAAAAATTTAGAAAAAGCAAAAGATCGTGCGATATCACACCTTTGGACTTTTTTCTTTGTGGCTATGTAAAGTCAAAAGTCTTTGCCGATAAACCAGTGACAATTGAAGCATTGGAAGCGAACATTACACGTGTCATTCATGAGATTCCGGTCGAAATGCTTGAGAGAGTGATCGAAAATTGGACCGCCAGACTGGCCGAGCTGAAACGTAGTGCCGGCCAACATTTGAAGGAAATTATTTTCAAACATTAATTGCCATACTATGTGCTTAAAGTTGATAATAAAGATTTGATATTTGCATTCAATTCTAAGTGTTTTATTTTTATTTAAAAAAAAAGTAAGGTTTGAGCTAGACAAAATCCTTTGCAAATATATATTATATAATAATCTTTATATCTTTATATATATGTATATATATTCAAATTTACGGAAATCCAATAATCCTTAGTTGATCACAAAATATCAATATATCTATAATTTTTAAAAAAGAAATCAAAGATACGTGCATATGTGCATTACTTAAAACAAAATTCAATTCAATTCTTGGCCAAGTTCTAAAGATTTCAAATTGTTTATTTAGCATTATCTAAAAGTACACGAGAAAGTCGCAGCAAAATACATATATACCATTCGACATTACCTAGTTACCCACACAATCGAACATAAAAAATATTTCTTAAAATACATTTTAAAATAGAATAGCAAAAAACCAACAACAAATATATCAATCGATGCCATTCATATTTCTCCATAAGTTATATTCAAAGCCACAAATTCCTTATATGCGCACATGAATTGAATCAAATATTTGAATTCTTAAATTAGAAAAAAAAACCAACAACCAAATATACTCATCCACGGCATTCATAAGAAGAATGTATTCAAAGCTTAATTTCCTTACCCAGTACAAAAACCAAAGCTTAAGAACAAAATGTAAAAATAAGAAAGAATTCTCCTCGTATATTCTTTCCTTATATTTCATTTAGTTTTTTAAGTCGAAATTTGTGGGCAAACCCAATTTTACACATCTTGTAATTATTTATTGTCTTTGGTTGAGGTCTGAGCTACGTCAAGGAGCTTAGTTCGTATCGCTCATTACCAGGTGACGTAGTTTCAAAGCTTCGCTGAAGTGTGCAACAACCAATGCAAATGCTGAATTTTTCACTTTCAGGGAGTAACTAAGCTTACGTAGTTTAGCTCGCTTAGCTCAAGTGTGTGGCGGGTCTAAAACTTGACAGCTATTGCATATATCGCGTATACAAGCTCAAGCGACAAAACTGAAATGCATATATACGATGGTCGAGTCAAAAGTGGGTTTGCTGGACTCAACTGCGTTTTGGTGACTGGGTCGAGTCCAAATAATCCCACAAATACGTAGTTTGCAAAGTCGATTAGTCGATTTGAAAGTTGTTATGTTTTGTAATGTTAATGTTATTTTTTGTATGTTTTGAGATATTTTATAAATTGCACACTTTAGCTACGAATAGGTTGTGTTTTGGTTTCATCCTATTTTTGAAAGCTTATGTATCTTGATAAAAAAGGGTCTACTGTTTAAGTTTGTTTCGCCAACCATATAAAGAGAAAACTATGATTTATATGTGTGACAGGTTTAATGCCGACTGGATTTTATTTTCGGGTAGTAAAAAATTAAGTTGGTAAAATTCGATTTTTACGGACTTTGCAGAGTTCACAAATTGTGAGCAATCGACTCGATTTTTCCAATTCAACTTTGCCTCCTTTCAGAATCGAACTCTGTTAAAATTCAGTTCAATCAGATAACTTGAAATAGACTTTTATTTTTTGAAATTGGCTGAAAATTACCATTTTTATTAAAAAAATTTTTGGCAGAATAAAAAATTATAGATTAGTATTTTACTAGATTATAAATTTTATTGTAGTAGTCTACTATTTTTACGAAAACTACTACTTTGTGTCTACTGACTGTCAGCCGGAATTGTAGCCATGTATGCATGTCGAAATGTCGACTGGAGCCTGACGTGGTCTTTCGACTTTCCATGTGAATATAATATACGTAGTAACCAACATTAAATCGTGCGTTCTTATTGGATCATCCTTTGGTATATTTGTGACCAATTTTGTTTATCACTTTGTAGAACTTTTTGTAGTATTCCAAGTAATTTTTAAACCGGACCTGGGCAACCTGCGGCTCTTTGCAAGTTATATTCCGGCGCATAGCACGATTTAGTAAATATACGTATACCTCAATAGCTTAAATTTGAAACTTCAAAGAGAAAACAAGCTAATTACAGAAAATTGTGGTAAATGTAAATCTTTTATTTCTAAATTACATTTGTGGGCAAGACAATTGAGAAATGGTGATGCAACTCATTTTGCAGATTTGAATATTACTAGCTTCTCTGTACAAACCAATTTTCATAAATATGCTGATTGTTTGAATAAATTGAAAGAAGCTTTTGATTCAAGATTTGATGAAATCTCATCTTATGGTAAAAATTTTGAAATATTTCGCACACCATTCAATGTTGATCCAATCATAGCGCCATCTGATTTGCAAATTGATTTAATTGATCTCCAGTGTCATCCCGAATTAAAAACTATTTTTCTTGAAGCAAACGATAAAGTGCAGTTTTACGGAAAATTTCTTGATGATATCAAATTTCCCAATATAAGAAAATTCGCAGCAAAAATTAGATAAGTGCCTTTGGTAGTACTGTATTATTTGAATCTTTTTTTCAAAAATGACAATTTGTAAAAACAAATATCGGGGTTCAATAACTGCTAATAATTTGCATAATCGATTGCGAATTGCAACATCAAAGATTGAAATTGATATGAATGATTTGTCCAAACGATCGCAAACACAAGTTTCGCATTAATGTGCAAACTTTTTTTTGTTAATTATTTTGATTATTATGAATAAATCTTGTTTTCAAAATTTGAATATTGTAGACTTATCTTTGCGGCTCATGGAATTCTGCTTTTTTTTAGTTGTGGCTCATTATTGAGTTTCGGTTGCCCAGGCCTGTTTTAAACTATTAAATATAAATTCTTATACAATACTAAATTAATATATTTAAAACTTAACAGCATTTATATAATTAATAAGGCTTAATCCGACGTCCCATGATTTTTCAGCTACACACGAAATATTCGCAATTCGTAACGTATGAGATTGCTCGAGAGTCTGTAGGCCAATTGCAAATACATAGACCGAATCATACATTAAAGCTGGTTCAGCCTGAATCGAAAAGGAAAAAAAAAGAATATACAAAATTACTTTCAATACGAACATAATGTTCAATTTGTTTTTACCTGAATTACTTTGATTTTCTTATTTGCAAACAATTCATGTTGTCCATTATATTGATGATATGTTTCCATATCCTTTAATATTTCCCGTATGCTAACATCGCTTGCATCGACCAGACGAAATGCAGTAATATTCACAAAATTATATTTAAAATCTTCTAAATCGAACGTTTCAATATCAAAACTAGTGAATAAATAATGATATTTATATTCGTTCATTTGTAATTGCAGGATCTTAAAAAAAAGAATTGCCGAAAAAATCAGATAGAAAATTAATTAAATTCAATATTATAATAATTAAAACGAAATTTTTAAGATAAATTAAATTCTTAATTTAAATCGCAACAGCCACTTTGACCAACCGGGTAGATAAAGCTAAGATCACACACTGCAACTTTTGCATCAGGGTTTTTTTGGTTGCAGCTGCAAAAGTTGCGAGTCTTGTTCACACATGTAAGTAAAAGTGGCGCGCAATCTGAAGTTTTTATGCTGCTGCAACAAAAAATGCTGCAACCATAAAAAAAAAGTTGCAGAGGTGTTCACACATAGCATGCAGCTTTTATTGCTTGCAACTTCCTTGGAGTTTTTTCGTGTACGTGTTCAAAATTTGACGTCTTGTTTTGATTTGACGTCTTTTAATTTGAAGTCTTGTTTTAATTGTGATATTTAATTATTGCAATAAAATAATTTATTACGCGAATTACGTGTTGGAGATGAGTTGTTTTTTAAAATTTTTTTGCGAATATCGGCATCGAATTTTGATTCTCTTTTGGAAAAAGTGGGACCCATAATAAAAAAAAGGGATACTTTTATGAGAAAAGCAATAACTCCTACTGAACGCTTGCTTGTAACATTAAGGTTTTTAGCGACAGGTAAGGATTTTAAATTATTTCCTAAATTGTCAGTAAGATTCTGTTTCCAGGTGATAGTTATAAATCGCTGATGTATCTATTCCGTATACCAGCTAACACCATTTCAACTATAATACCTAAAACATGCAATGCCATTTTTAATGTATTAAAAGACGAATATTTAAAGGTAACGAATAAATTTTTCTTTTTATGGTAGTGATAATTTATTTAAAAAATTAGGTTCACAATCAGTTGTTAAAATAACATTTTCAGACGATTCCGTTTTAAAGCAAATTTGTTCACAAGATGATGATGATGAATGTGGTGTTGAAGAACGGGGCGGAACGAATAATTGACGTGCCCCATATTCAGTTGAAACTTCTAATAGTTGTTCTTGAATTGCAATTTTCAATTTAAATTGCAAATCCGGCGAATTTTTTTATGAACGAATTTCTGTCGCTACAAACTTCCCCAAGATAGAATATTCGTCTCTCTTATTTGATAGAACGCCCATGCATTTCTTTATAGCAGCTTGTTCCTGCATTTCAATGCTAGTTTGTTTGGCTTTCCGTTTTTTATTCGAAGAAGATGGTTGATATTCTGTTTCAACTGTTTCAACTGAATCAATCGATTCTAATTGACTATGCGACAATTCATTTTCCGCCACGATCTTATTATTTTTAAAATTGCTATTAGAGCTGCTACTTGCTTCATCATTATTGGTGTTATTTTCATGACTAGTTGTTACCTAAAATACAAAATGCAGCAATTAGTAAAAATATATAATAACAAAAAGATTTATATCAAATTAACTTTACAGATGCCGAGCACGGAAACCAAATGGGTAGAAATAGCAAATGATTTCAATCTTAACTGGAACTTTACCAATTGACTTGGAGCTTTGGATGTAAAGCATGTAGATATGTATGTGAAAGCACCAACGAACAGTGGAAGCTTATATTTTAATTATAAAAACGTACACAATTTTATTTAAATACTAATTATAAAGTTATTAATGCAATTGAATCAATTGTTTAATTTCTTGAAGTATGCTGAAACATAAACTCCATCGGTGAAAAATACTCCCATTTCGACTTGTATATGTCCGCTAAGCCGCTACCGGACTTTGAATTTCTAATCTTGACACGTTCTTTTCCATGTTGTGTACGCAATGTGCGTAATTTTTTTTTAATCTCGTCACAATTGATGTTTAAATTGGCGCTTATTTCCTCCAGAGCCAACCGTCTTTTAATGGAGTCATGGTATTCTTTCGAGGCCACATTCCACAAGCATGGACAGCTTTCAACTAATTCTATTAATTTCAGAATTTCTTCTCGTTTCCATATTATTTTTATCGATGCCATTTTCTAAATTTATATTTAATTATTAAAAGAATATTACAATAAAATTGAATTTCATTACATTTTAAAAACTTACCAACAAACAAAAAAAGCAATAACACTGAACTGTCAAAAAACTTGCATGCAGCATGCAACAAAAGTTTCAACCATTTTAACATTTTTTGTTGCATATGCAACTTTGTTTTTTACTATTCACACGTTGAAACTTTTCAGGTTGCACGCAATAAAAAAATTTAGTCATGCAGCAAAAAAGAATCGCAACTTTTTGTGTTGCAATGCTGTTCACACTTTGCAGCACTCTAGTTTCGCATCTTTTTCTGCTGCATTGCAACAAAAGTTGCAGTGTGTGATTTTAGCTTAAGGATGCACTTAGCACATCTGCAATAATTAATGCCGTTAACTGGAAAGAGTTTTGAATTAATTAATTATTGGGAGCAACTACTTTTATTTTAAATTCTTTTTAATAAAACTCATTTTTTAAATATTGTCATTAATTTGGCACAGAAGCTTCGAGTACTTAATTTGTTTCATCTAGCTTTCTATTTAATACTAGCAGATACTGACGATACCGACGATACCACGTTAATGGCGTTTACATGGCGACTTCAAAATTGACTAGAGATCGATTTGAAACTCAACCCGGGTTTTTCAGCTTCACCAGATTGAAAGATTGACTTGAAACCGACTTCAAATCAAATTCAGTTTAACAGGCGCTTGCAAACAAATTTTTATTTTCAGCTCTGTTCATACTCCATTTTAAATTTTCAAGTCTATTAGAAGTCGTCTGAATTTACATGCAAATTTCAAGTCGATCAGAAAAATGTTTGTGATCGGATCGACTCAAGTCGAATTGAAGTCGATCTGGGTTTACATGGACGATTTTTGGATTGAAGTCGACTTCAAGTAGATCATGTAAACGCTTTAGTTGGTAGTGTACTGACTCTATTTTAAGAAATAACTAATAAAGAGCACTTCCTGTATAATAGCGCTTTAAGAATAATAGGAGAAAACATAAAGGTATAGTTGCGCAGGTAAGCAACTAATAAATATAATACAAGCATTTTAGCATGCTATATATGTTATATATGGTTGTGTGTGTGTGTTTTTTTTTTTTTTTTACTATACCTAAATCATCGTTCAATGAAATTATCTTTCCCGATGCTCCCTGAGCACAAATAAAACAGGAATGCACATTTTGAAGTGCATCTAATTAAAAATTCTTGAAGGCCTTCTTAGATTGCAGCTAATTTGATGAGACCTTCCTACATAAAAAGGTTCTCCACAAGATATGCACGCTTTATTAAATAGTATTTCACTAATTTTTCTTAAATACAAGTAAAAAACAAGATAATTGCGACATCGGGTCTTTTATATAAATCTTTCGTCCCTATTGAGGGACTCTATGTATGGTGGCATTTAACTAATATGTGTACCAGTGCTGTAGTTGCTACAATAACGCTTTGAAAATTTTAGTAGCTAGCGTAGGTCTCCTAAACTGCCCACAAGCAAACGCTTATTTCTTTTGGAAATCAATCATAAATCATGGCTCGAATGAATTAGTACAGAATAAATGAACGGTGTGACAGTGAAATACTAAATGAATTAGAAAAGCGTCTAATAGCATTTCCATTAAAAATTTAATAAACCTTGAACACAAAGAAAAAATAAATAAAGAGTACAACATTAAACAAACCCATTTTAGTAAGAACGAAATGTTATCCGGTCGTGTATCGATAATCATATTGTGAATTTCCTTATTTTTTAATTCATTTAAAACATGAGAATACGTTTCTGGTTCAACTTGTCGAACATGTACGTCGACTCCAACAGTTTTAACAATATCGCGCAATTTTATTAAACCTGTATTTGAAAATGTAATATAGATCAACATTTAATCACATATTTTCATAAGAACTACAAATCGAAACAAACTAGCTGGCATCGTACACTGTACATTGATCGGCTAATACCAGCCAATGCAAAAGGTGTAACAACATCTCTACTATAACGCCACACCATCGTAACTAGAGAAATACTAATAAAATCAATGTGTTGAAAGAGACCAACACGTTTCTAATGTTATTTGCTACGTTTCTACCGAAGTGTAAATAGTATAAAGTACCCCAACTTATTATCCCTGCTGTGTTAAGGTTTGTTTCGATTTCGATTTACAGTTAGCACACAGTCATATTTTGGCCTAAAAATAAATTCTTACTCCGGGTGAAAATCTAGTCAGTTCTTTTCTCTAGTCCTGGATATGTGTATATCAAATTTTGTTGAAATTGGTGATGCGGTTCGCGAGTAATAATCTGCATAAAATTTTGTAGCAGGAGGTAGCCCTTTCTGCCAAAAATGAATTTTTAGCAGCCAAAATCTTATAAATTCATTTCCCTATTACAATGTATTGAACAAAATTTTAATATACTATAATTGAGTAGCGCCTTATTGAGTTATTGTGACTATATCAAAAGTGACTATAGGCGCCCGGGCACACAGGCACACATATAGATATCTGAGGAAAAATAGTGAATTTGGATTCTAGGGACCACAAACCGTATATTTCCGTTCAAAACCGGGTGTCGAAATTTTTCATGATTATAATACTTCACCTTATTAAGGTCTAAGAAAGTAATAAGAGTGATTCTATAAGACGATTATGACAAGGTTTCCACGTGGTTAATTTAATGTAATTGGTATTATTTCAGTCCAGTGTGTGAATTTTTTTTTTTACCCATACTTCGATTTCTATATTCTTTCTTTCAACCCATACCTTTTATTATTAGCTTTCTCCATTTTTTCATCATCATTTCAGATACTTTTGTACACAAGGAAGTGAATTTAATAATGGTATTAGGAAAATACGCACTCACTAGGGTACATGGTAAAATCAAAATGAAGAGTGAAAAATTAAAAAATTACCAAAGTTAAATCCACCAATTAGAGCAAAATAACCACAATTCCATTCTTTTGAATACGTGAGAACAACGTCCTGACTCTTAATATTTGCTTCGGGAATCTTATTATTTTCCGGTCTTCGCGTATTTACATATATATGAATATACACATGTTGCATGGTTATACAGTTTATGCATTATTGAATTCGAACCAAAACATTATCCCGGCATGGATAGAAAGTTGGAATACTTTACATTACTTTTATTTCGATCAAATTGTGGCCAAATAAATAAAGCATGCGTTTATTATGCCAATGTGTTATGACAACTAGTTTGGTGTGACCTATAATTTATTGGACAATACAAAGAAACTATTTTCTTCCGGAAATTGTTTCCCTATTTTTTCTTTACCGACAAATCGAATGTTTAAAATATATATCCAAATATAGCCTATTTTTGCACTCGTTGCACAATCAAAACTCCGCGTCCAATTTTGATGAAATTTACACAGTTTTTGTATTAAGGCCCAACTCAAATGTGGTTCAACAAAATTCACTTATGGCAATACTAATGCACGAAACTGCTTATAAAAATCCTTGTATATTCAAAATTTGTGGTCCTAATTCAACTACTGGCAGTTTAGGTGTTTCAACTTATCTAAAGCTGACTGGGTTTTCCGTCAGACGGGCAGAGTAGCACGAGAGTTGAGCTGGGTTTTCAAATGAGAGCGCAATGATGAATTGAATGATATTATCGGTAAAGTTTTATAGCGGTCAGGCCGGAATATAGAAAAGTATAAACTAACTTCTAGGGTTTATTTTACTCATTTTTTATTGTATGACTTACCGTAATTTTTTTCATAAAGTATTGCAACTTTTGTCCAATTTAAATATCTCATAATATCTTGAAATGCTAGATTAATTAAATTTGGTGGTGGATATAAATTAATAGAGAAGTCTTTAATACGTCCATCAAAATCTAAACGGAATTCTAAATGTGGTATATCGAGTGCATCACATATTGAATGAATATGTGAACCTAAAATTGGATCTGATGGTCCAAATATTGCTTGTACACCAATTTTAACTTGTTTACAAACTAGAACAAATTATTCTTATAATTACATTAAAAGAAAACTTTTTTAAAAATATATTTAACCTTTTTTACAAGCATGAAATGAATCATCTTTTAGCACGTACTCTATATTATATACTAAAGTTGATTCTGGTAAAATACTCTTATCGTTATTTATATTATGGATAGCATATTTAAATGCCAATTCGATGGGACTATTTTTTTGCTGTTCATTAAAAATAGCACCTGAAATAAAAAAATTCAAAATAAGAAGAAAATAAAGAATGACTATGGAACATTAAATAAATTAATTAAGATGAGGAGATAAAATACTTTGCCCAAGATGGGCTATAATAAATGAATGATAGAAAGCTTGTGAGGGTATACGTTGTGCCTCTATTTTGAAAACATACCAATAAATTAGGTCGCCGCTAACGATCTCCTTTGGGCACCAGTGGACAACACATTTTAGCGAACTACAACAAAGTTTGTCATGAAAATTTACACCAACAAAAAATTCTCTAAAAATTTGACAATAAGAAGCTCATAATGCAAGGTACAGTATTGAATCCATTCACATCCGAGCCAGCAGATATTGTTAGCATATCCCCGAGAAACAAGTACGACGAACAAAAACAACCCAGATTAAAGCTGCCGAGGCGGTGCCGTCACAAAACACCACCTTTGCAAATATCTGCACACCACGGGTATTATACCCGATCCCTCCTGCCGCAAATGCAAACTTCTAAGGAAACTTCATAACACGTTCCTTGTAAATGTCATGCAATTACATTAAGAGAATGGAGCTGTTGTTATAATGAGTTGAACATTGCACATATATATTATATCTAGGACGTATATACGGAATATATACGACCGATCCATTAAATAAGTATTCAAGAAAATGCAACTCATTATCACGACCTATTCCAATATTTATCGATAACGCATGCATGATATAAATGTGTCATCACTTAAATAATCATTCAAACATTCTCACTTATACTTTCTATAAGAAAATATTAAGTAATGGTTTGAAATTCAATGCCAATACCCTTCCCATATTTCGAAATGTGTTCACGAACGTATTATTTGTTTATATTACCAATGCATTTCTTCGTGTTTTGAAAATGCTATTAATATAATTAAATTAAACACTTCATTTTCTGTATTTTGGAATTCGATAAGTAACATATTAAATACTTGATTTTGACCAATGCATTTTCCCTATTTCAAAATGCATCGGGAAATACTATAAATCAAATGCTTATGTAAAAACGGTTATGAAAGAATATTTTCGTTTGATTTGTAGAATATTCTTGGCGGGAACGAATGCCCTAACTTCACCACCAAAAAAAGAACGAGTCAGAAAATGTAACAGGCAGTCGATAACGAAACACACCAAATATTACAAAGAACTCGGACCAAGCCATAATTTTCCTTGAATGACGCTGCTCTAGAAGTTCCGCATAAAATTGGTGATATAAGAAATTTAAAAAGAAATCTAACAAATAAAAAATATACATTTTGTTAAAATATAAAGGTTTTTTTATTCTTAAATCGACTCCCCTTTATCGCTTAACAAAATTTGATGGCAGCGGTGGGATTGTGACGACAGGTTTGTAAGACCGGTCACCCCTAAAAAGAAATTAAATTTAATAAAAAATAATAATAATAATAATAAAAATATAAAAGGATCGTAATAAAATCCAAGAAAATTGACGCCAGGCTAGTAAAACCGGTTATTTTCAATTAATACAAATTCTTTTTAAATACATTGGTTCGTATAATTGTGGCGCCAGGTTTTGACCGGTTACTCGGGGAAACAAAAGTATAAATAAAGCGTGAAGAGTTTGTGAAAAGTGAGAAAGGGTGAAAGTGAAAAAAAGAAGCAACAGAAATCAAAAAGAAAACAAGAGTCAGAAGTTCGTTTCCTGGCCAACATATTGTGGGAGGAGCGTGCCCACAGTGGCGGGGCTAGACCTAAATTTTATATGGGCAAGATAAGTTTTGCGAGGCCTCCTGGTGGCGCGAGAGAATGGATTTTATATACAAAAAAGAATTTTTTGAAATTGTCAAATTTTTATTCATAAAGTAATAACTAACCGTACAGAATTAAGGAAACTGAAATTTCCTGCTTTTAGTCTTATTGAACTCCTTAATAACTGTATCGTAATCTGTCTTAGATGCTGTATCTGCTTCAGTAGATAAAACTACCAAAGCTGAAAGTCTGTGCTGACCCATTGTACTCCTTAAATAAATTTTTATTAGTTTTAATTTTGAAAAGCTCCTTTCACCGGAGGCTGTACTTTCTGGTACTGTTAACAAAACTCGAATGACAATATAAGTATTTCGGCAAATTTCTTTTAAGTTATTTTCTGTTATATATTGGAACAGCTGTTTCACATCTTAAATAAAGTCAGGTAAATTTGGGATCATGGCATGTAATTCGTAAGGGTGGAGGTCACTGCTGTCACCTAGTTGCAGGACTGTGTGTAAGTCTTGACAGTTTTTTAATATATGCTCTTTTGGAATATTTTTTAACATACCTAGTTCATAGAGAAAGCCAAAATTATCAAAATGTTGATTTAAAGATATAAATCTTGAATCCATATTGCTCACTATGGAATCAATCATGGTGTTAAAAAAATCTGTTTACCGTCTGTACCGGCTTTCGGAAGACTGTATAGATTCATCGCTACTTTCATAATCGAATATCCTTTTCTTTTTGGCTACCCTTTTATTTTTAAAATCTTTTGGCAGATCATAACTGATTTTCTCAATAAGCTGAAGAGCGTCAAGAGCATTGTTTTAACCCAGTATGTCGATATTCTTTGATCCAGTCACAAAATGTACGCAAATATGTTCAAGAGCAATGCTTAAATGGACTTTACAGATTTCCATAATTTGCTTATGATATATACACGCGATAATATCTCATACCATATATATGATATAATAAATTCTCACCTGAGCATTTCGTTTAAAACCGAATCATAATCACTGAGTATCTGATTCTTCCGTGTAATTTTTTAAGCTTTCAATGCACTCAAGAATATCATCAAATTGTAATAATACGGCCATCACTGCTTCGATTCTACTTTCCCACCTTGTGTCTGATAAAGGCTTTATAGTAAGCTTTAATTTGCTTTTGATTAATTCGTTTTGGGTAGATTCTTAAAAAACGAATGTGGTAGGTTAGTATTGCCAGACGCTTGCTAACCGGTGGGATTTTTCATTTTATGATGAGTAAAATCTTTACTCGCGATCAGGCTTTTGATGATTCTAGCTAAATATTTTTCATGAGTTAAAGAAAGCTGCTATCTATAAACTTTCGAGGAGGCCCCTCGAATCGCGAGGTCGTGTGCCGTGGCCCACATGGCCCACGCCTTACACAGCTTATGCGTACCCACACAACTTTCAAAGAGTTATTACCAACAAACTGCAAAAAAAATCAGAACAATAATAGAAGCAAACAAAAGAAAGAGAGGCAACAAGATAACAACAACACGATAACAACAAATCAAATAAAAACAAAAAGAGCAGAAAAAACGAGGGAAGCAGTAAGTCAAATTTAGATATAAGGAAAGATAATTATTAAGCTGGAAAAAAAATAAACTAGAGTTCTTCCGCGTCAAAAAAAGGCAAAAAAATCTTTTTGAAAAAAAAACGGGAATATATATAAATTGATTAAACAGTTTAATCGGTTGATTTTGTGAATTTCTCTTTGTGAAAAACCCATACATTTCGCCATAGGTCCCCTACAAGAAGTACAAGAAGTCAAAGCAGAATTTCTACAGTCGCCAATTCCACTTCTCCTTTACGGGACACTCCTACTTCTGGTTTAAACACAAAGGACGCTGTAACCCTTATCCCTGAATAATGTGTTGTCAGCTCATCATCTCGTCCTCCTCTAGTGAACCTGAAAAACTCTGTCTTTTAACATTAATAAAAACAAAATAACAAGAAAAGCATATGTAGTGATAAAGTATAATTCGACGAACAGTTGGGAGGAATTAAAACAACTTCTCCAAGACCAGTGTTTAGAAAAAAGATCTCGATTATTCTTACAAAACGAGACGATTTCTCTTAAACAAAAACCTAAGGAAACCGTTTCTGATTATTCATTCCGAACCAAAACACTTCTTTCACTACTAAATGAAGTTACGCCAAATACCCAATCGAACGCAACCCTACAAGATCTGTTAATTTCGGAAAATAAAAAATTAGCGCCAAGAGCATTCGAGGAAGGTCTGATAGGATAGGCAGATAGAACAAGCAGATAGAACTGAGAATATAGGTAACACCAAACACTGTTCCAAATGTAACAATAATAAGCATACAGAGGAACATTTAGCCATATTCTGCGTACACATTTTATGTTATGTTATGTTGGATTTGACGTAACAGAATAATTTTCGTTAATTTTGTATTCTGCACACAAAGCGAATCTAAAAACATAAAGTAATTTAAAATCGGCCTATAGCCGATTTTTTGATGCCCTATGGTAGAAATGGGAGAGAACAATTGTGAAAACTAACAATATATGAAGGTTTTTCTTCATAACTTTGTTTGCCCTTTTCAAAATCTTCTCTAATTTACAAGTAACTCAGACCCAGACCCAGCATAAGTCTAATTTGCAAATTTCATTCAAATCGGTGCATTAGTTCTGAAAATACATCAAAAAAACTTTCTGAACAGGGTTATTTCTTCCTACGACTAATTCTTTCTCCACTATCCTTAGACCGATATCACTGAAATTTACAATGGTATCGTCTATTAATGTAGTCAACCAATATAATTAATTTAAACAAAATTGCTTTACCAATTTTCCAATTAAACCCGAAAAACTATATAAAAAAAAACGACAAAACTTTATGGTCGCTCCTGTTTTTCCTTAATAACTTGGCTGCCCCTCAGTCGATTTTGCTGAAATGCAATACCAAAACCACTATAGCAATAACCAAGTAGCATTCTAAATTTCAATAAAATTGGATAACGCGTTTTTGAGTTATTTTGTCGACGGACGGACGATAGCACCAAACATGGAGCATTAATATAGGGAATTTTTTTCCGAATTTCGGCTCATTTTCAAAACCCAATTACCCCAATTTGTTCCGCCTGAATTTCACAATTTTTTTTATAAATATTTTATAAGATGTCACCTTTTCAGCGCGCTATAATATAACTTGATGGGATTAAAACTACTAAAGTTATACGATTCTAAAGCCAACTATTGGAAAAAAAACCCCACGAACTTTCTGCTTAACTGAATATTTTAAGGTTCTTCTCTCCATAACTTCGTTTCTTCATTCTCAAATTGGCCCAAATTCACAGGCAGGCTGGAGTCTAATAGTATAAACACGTTTCGTAAATTTGATTGAAATCGGTATATAACTTTTTAAAATACATCGGAAAAACTTTATGAACAGGCTTATTTTAGGCTACAACTATTTCTTTCTCCACTATCCTTGGACCGATTTGACTGAAAATTAATTTGGTATCGTCTACTTATGCAGTTAACCTACATAATTAATTTAAACAAAATCGGGTCACAAATGTTCCAATTACATCCGAAAAACCATAACCAAAAAAACGACAAAACTTTCTGCTCACTCTGGTTTTTCCTTTATAACTTTGCCCCCCGTAGATCGATTTAGCTCAAATGCAATACCAAACCAAGTTAAGGAATAAGCAACTCAAATTATAAATTTCATCAAAATCGGATAACGCGCTTTTGAGTTATCTTGTCTACGGACGGACGGACGGACGGACATGCATAACTTTTGATTCCCTACACAACCATACCCTTGAAATTTTTCTCCGATTATTATTTCTATGTGTTACACACTTAGTGACAAAACTAATATACCCTCTGGTAGTACCTACCATAGGGCATAATGACCTGAATAGGTCATGTTACAATACAATATTTTAGGAATAATTTGAGAGCATTTGTCAGAAATTTGAGGGAGTATTAAAAAAAGAGAAATATTTTCATATCATACTGCTCATGCGTTGCTAGGGTTTCTCATTATTCGATATTTTCGGATTCGACGAATGCGAATCCTTCATTCTGAAGATTGGTGAATCCTTCGGATTCGTTTAGTTTATAAAATTACATCAAAATCATTCATATCATCATATCAGCATTGCCTGTATACATATATCGATATCACCGAGTTCAAATAACACAGGAACAGAAAACAAAAAAACAACAAAAACATATAGTAACTTAAAATCGGCCTATAGCCGACTTTTTGATGCCCTATAGTAGAAATGGAACAGAAAAACAGTCAAAACTAACAATATTTCAAGGTTTTTTCTTCATAACTTTGTTTCTTCTCCTCAAAATTCTCTCTAATTTGCAAGTGACTGAGACCCTACTAGCATACCAATCTGCAAATTTTATCCAAATCGGTCAATTAGTTTTTAAAATACATCGAAAAAACTTTATGGACAGACTTATTTTCTCTTAGGATTATTTCTTTCTTCTCTGTCTTTTCACCGATTTTGCTCAAATTTAACATGGTATCGTCCATTTATGTATTTACCCGACATAATTAATTTAAACAAAATTGATTGACAAATTTTCGAATTAAATCCGAAAAACCATTTAAAAACACCGACAAAACTTTCTGGTCACCCTGGTTTTTGCTTAATAACTTCCCTCCCCCCTATCGATTTTGCTGAAATGCAATACCAAATCCAGTTAAGGAATAAGTAACTTATATTCTAAATTTCATCAAAATCGAATAACGCGTTTTTGAGTTATCTTGTCTACGGACGGACGGACGGACGGACAGACGGACGGACATCCATAAATCGATATAACTTTTGATTCCCTACACAACCATACCCTTGAAATTTTTCTACGATGATTATTTCTTTGCGTTACACACTTAGTGACAAAACTAATATACCCTCTGGTAGTACCTACCATAAGGCATAAAAAGAACGGTTTCACTTAATAAAAAAACATATAGTAACTTAAAATCGGCCTATAGCCGATTTTTTGATGCCCTATGGTAGAAATAGGACAGAAAAGCAGTCAAATCTAACAGTATTTCAAGGTTTTTTCTTCATAATTTTGTTTCCTCTTTTCAAAATTTCCTCTAATTCGCAGGTAACCTAGACCCTAATAGGATAAATCCAGTCCACAAATCAGTATGTTAGTTTTTAAAGTACATCAAAAAAACTTTATGGACCAACTTATTTTCTCCTAGGATTATTTCTTTCTCCACTATCCTTGGACCGATTTTGCTCAAATTTAACATGGTATCGTCTATTTACGTATTCAACCAAAATAATTAATTCAAACAAAATTGATTCACAAATTTTCCAGTTAAATCCGAAAAACCATATAAAAAAACGACAAAACTTTCTGATCACCCTCGATATTGTTTAATAACTTCCCTCCCCTTTAGTCGATTTTGCTGAAATGCAATATCAAATCCACTATGGCAATAACCAAGTAGCATTCTAAATTTCATCAAAATTGGATAACATGTTTTTGAGTTATTTTGTCCACGGACGGACGGCAGTACCTTACATGGAGCATTAATATAGGGAATTTTTTCAGAATTTTGGCTCATTTCCCAAACCAAATTACCCCAATTAGTTCTGCCTGAATTTCACAATTGTTTTCATAAATATTTTATAAAATGTCACCTTTTAAGCGCGCTATAATATAACTTGATAGGATTAGAACTACTAAAGTTATACGACTCTAAAGCCATCTATTGGAAAAAAAGCCACGAACTTTCTACTTAACTCAATATCTTAAGGTTTTTCTCTCCATAACTTCATTTCTTCATTCTCAAATTTGCTCAAATTTACAGGTAGGCTGGAGTCTAATAGCATAAACACGTTTCGTAAATTTGATTGAAATCGGTATATAAATTTTTAAAATACATCAGAAAAACTTTATGAACAGGCTTATTTCAGGCTACAGCTATTTCTTTCTCCACTATCCTTCGACCGATGTGATTGAAATTTAATATAGTATCGTCTATTTATGCAGTTAATCTGTATAATTAATTTAAACAAAATCGATTGACAAATTTTCCAATTACATCCGAAAAACCATAACCAAAAAACGACAAAACTTTCTGGTCACCCTGGTTTTTCCTTTATAACTTTGCCCCCCGTGGATCGATTTTGCTCAAATGCAATACCAAAAGCAGTTAAGGAATAGCCAACTTACATTCTAAATTTCAATACAATCCGATAACGCGTTTTTAAGTTATCTTGTCCACAGACGGACGGACGGACGGACACTTAGTGACAAAACTAATATACCCTCCGGTAGTACCTACCATAGGGCATAAACAGAAATTTATTTAAAGGAATTCATTGATCGTGTCCTGATCAGATCAGACAGTTTTAAATTTAAAACATTCATTATCAATGATAATTTTTCATTATCACATAGATGACATATCGCAGAAGTCAATTCAAGTCAATTCCTTTGCGAAAAATATATGTTATGTTAAAAAAATAAAATATTCATGAAATTAAATTTATAAAATGATATTGTTGATATAGTAAAGTACTCAGTACTGTTATGTTACTTTTAAATGTACAGTACCTAACGCTTATTTATTTGCAGGACTGAGTAGAAAGTTAAAAATACTAACGCATTTAGTGACGTATCAGACAGTCTTGACCGTAGCTTGGTGCAAACATTTGATGAGACGGAAAAGGTCCTTTCAGAATCCGTTGAGGTTGGTTTTAGGGTTGTAAGGGCATCATATAATTTTTGGAAATCTGCTGTACGCTTTCTCGAATTTTTGAATATTCTGAATTCCTGTTTCAATTGCAATGTATTGGCTCTATAATCTGCTTGCTCTTGAGGAATTCCTTGTTCTTCTGCTGCTTTGCCTCTGTTTAAGTTTAACCTCTCATACGGTTCTTCTTCCATCGTCAGTTCAGCTGCAGGGATTCAATTTTGATCGTCAAAAGAAGTTTCTATAGACGTCACAACGGTAGGTGAATAATTTGCCGAGCATTCGCTTTCTTCGCGGAACAGTCTATTATAGTAGTTCGACCGCCAAGGTAAACGATTGCTTTCTTGGCGTCTTTATAGAATATTCTAGGCAATTTAACAAATGAATTGAATTTTGACCCATTCTCTCCTTTACTTGTTTCGACGAAAGAGAAACCCTATTCGGTGCCGATTAACTAGAGTTAAAAAAATTGTAGTTCACCATTATTTTTTTACATATTTTGTAATTTGATATAAAAAATATTTCATGAGGATAAAGATTAAATATAAAATATCCAATCAGACATGTTCCAATAATAAACGCATTCAAAAATATTTATTTTTTCCTCACCAACTATTTGAAAAAAATTTAACCTCACTTTTCAAAATTAGATAAATTTTTCGCCATATTTTCTTTTATTTAACTATTATGGTATTAACAAATTTTTATTTTTATTTCAAAATTTTCTTGAAAACTTATAAAAAACACACCAATTAAATAAAATATTTAAACTTCAAATACTAATGTACTAGAAATGTAATAAAATCTTGTACGTTTTCTAGACTTAAAATACCCCGTAAAAGAATTTTTGTAGAATACGAAAAGTTAAAATATTTTAGTAATTATTTTAGAAATAAGGCGAAATTAACATAACATAACATAACATATAAAATCGCAGAATAGGGCTAAATGTCTCTCTTTAAAAAACAGAAATATCAAAAATGAATTTCGAAACATTTTATGCTCTTATTGCAAGAGACCCAATCATCACATTTCTGAATGTGGAACAAGAATGTTCAACAACAATTCTCTGCGACCAATTCCACAACAACCCCCCCTTGCAGGATACAAAGACCCCAAAATACACACTTCAACACGAATTTCAATGCGAGAAATAATAATAACCCAAAAAATAAAAACCCTCGAAACAACATACTCCCACGGGTGGGATAGAAACCCCAATCAATCCACGTCCCGCCTAGATCAAATAATAGTGGAAGCCGGCGTGCACCACAAATAAGATATACAAAACCATTTAAGATCCAATTGAACGTTACTGCAAAAGATGTTACAGTAACGTTAGAAAATGACTTATCCAAATCAAGGAAAAGTACTTTTCTTATAGACACAGGTGCCGAAGTTTCACTCCATAAAGGTTCTTTTACATTAGGGAAAACCTTTATAAATCAATCGCAAACCATCAAAATATCATCTATCGCCGGTACAACCATTACCACAATCGGTACGGCCGAATCAAATATTTACATATCAAATCAAACAATCGAACATTTATTCCAAATAATAAAAGATAACTTACTATTAAGTTACGATGGCATTTTAGGACATGATTTGCTAAACAAATTCGAATGTAGTATTGACTATTCGAAGCAAATGTTATGATTTTCGGCACTTCCAAAACAACCTGTACAATGTTGTGACAAAAACTTTTTTTTTTTTTTTTTGAATTTATCCTAGGACAATGTTACTCCAGAGCCTAATTCAAAAGGAATTAGGGCCAGAGATTTACTTGGCCAAAGCAGTGCTTTAATTCGCCATTTTTCGATTATTTACTATGATTTTTTACACAATTAGGCAAAGTAATACTTTGACGCCATTTTACATAGAGTTCCTTTTTTTCACGTTTTTACTTGTTTTATCATGTATATCTTTTTTTTTTTCGACTTCTTTACATGTAGGGGTTTCAATTTTGATTTACTTTTTCTTCAATTATTTGGGTTCCAATTAAGTATTATTTTCTTTCATTTTTCACTTCCTTTATGAAGATTTTTAGACATTCTAGGTTTACACAATTTTTCCTTTATTTTATTTTTTATTTCTATAGTTTTATTTAATCACATGTTCATTATATTCTTAATTTAATTTTTTATTTTTTTTTTTTTGAACTTCTTCAATTATTTGGATTCCAATTTCAGTTTATTTTCTTCCTTTTTTCATTTCATTTTTGAAGATCCGTATACACTTAATGTTTACACAATTTGGCCAAAGCACAATTTGACGCCATTTTTACGTAATTTCTATTTATTTATTTTTTTTCGTTTTTGCTTGATTAATCATGCATATCTTTTTTATTTTTATTTTTTAATTTCTTTAATTGTTTGGGTTTCAATTATGCTTTGCTTTCTGAAGCTTTTAGGACATTCTAGGTTGTACACCGGTCAGAGCCACGCCCTGACGCCATTTTACGTAGATTTCTTTCATATTCTTCTTTTTCCTTTCACGTTTTTTCTTGCTCAATGATGCGAGGGAAACGCTCGCCCATGAGGTTAGTCTGCAGCTCAGAGCACGCAACCTTCCCCCTCACCATTCAAAACTCAGACCTAAAGTTGTGAATTGTTTGGGGTTCGATTGCAACCTCCAGCGCTTATTTTCATTTTACGATGATTCTAGGACTTTCCAGATTTATTCGAAATGGCAAGCAAAGCTTTCGCCATTTTGCGAAGATTTCTTTTTTCTTTCACGTTTTTACTTGTTATTCCCGCAACCTTCCCTCTCGCAAACCGGAAATAACAAAAAGGATTGCTCGAGGTCCAATTGCATCTGCATCTTTATGTTTATTCTTCTTCTTTATTAGCCTATTCATTAGAAAACTGCTATTTTACGATATTATTATTATTTTATTATTACACGATTTCTCTTTGTATTTTTCACGTTTTTACTTGATTTTACCCGCAACCTTCCCTCTCACAAACCAGAAAACACACCAAAAATGGATTGTTCGAGGTCCATTGCATTTTTGTCAAATCGCCCTGTTTTAGCGTATATTTAGGAAATGTAATAGTGAAAACCGACAAAAGCGGGTTCGCAAAAGTTCCAATATTAAACTCAAACAAAAACGATGAATACTTAGATATTCACGAACTAAAACCACAGGTCGAACATTTAAATAAATACAATATTTTAAACTTGAATACAGAGCACGACCCTATAGAAAATAGTTTAAGTCGATTAGAAAACGAAATCAATCTAAGCCATTGCAGTAAAGAAGAATCAAAATCCATTTTTGATATCTGCCGAGAATTTAATGACGTTTTTTACTTACACGCACCAACGCAATTAATCAACCAATCGCAATTCTATTTGACAAACCAATTGTAAATGTAAAACCATATAGACTACAACTAGTACATCGACCCGAAATCAATAGACAAATCGACAAATTAATAGAAGAACTGAAGAAGGTATAATTTCACCAAGTAATAGTCCGTGGAATTCACCTTTACTATTTGTACCGAAATAATCTGATTCATCTGGAAACAAAAAATGAAGGTTAGTTCTTGACTTTCGTCGTTTAAATTAAATCACTGTGGAGATGCATTCCCATTACCAAACATAACTGATATTCTAGATCAGTTGGGTAAAGCAAAATACTTTAGCACCTTAGATTTGGCAAATGGATTTCATCAAATACCGATGAGTGAAAACGACAAAGAAAAAACGGCGTTTAGTACCGCATATGGACATTATCATTATAATAGAGTGCCATTCGGTCTTAAGCGGCCCCAGCCACTTTGCAGAGACTAATGAATACAGTACTTATTGGTCTTCAGGGAATTGAATGCTTTGTCTACATCGATGGCATTGTAGTGCACGGGTATAATTTACAAAATCATTTTCCGACGAATCGTTTAGCAAACTAAAGCAAAGAGTAGCGTAAACACCAGTAGCAAAACATCATTGAAAAGAAACGCAAAATCTCATTAGCTTGAACTTAAAATTATTTCGATTTTCTTATTGTAGCTTGTATACATGTATTTATGTTTATAGTACATTTCGCGCATAAAAACAAGAATTTGATTTTCTTCGTTTTTTTTGTACTCTCCTCGTTTCAAAGAGAATTAATAATTTTTTTGTGGAAATATAATCGTCATCGATTGCAATTAGGTGCCTGCATGCGAATAGCATTACAGACAATAGAGCCAAGAATTAAAAATTTAGTTGGGAATGTCCAGGAGCAAAAGTCTCATTGAAATATTTTCGAATATTTTTTATTTCCGTGAATTTTTAAATGTTTATTATATTGCTGCCGGATTACACGTGGTAGAAATCTACAGTCAAGTTTTGGTAGAAATCTACAAAACCGATTAGACGAGGTATATTTACACCATAGTCTTTTATACAAGCTACACAAGGATTGTATTAGTGTTTGTGAGCACAGAATCAGTCGAACTTAAATCGTCAAACTGTTAGGATGTACTATTTTATTATTTACTATGTACTTTTAGATGCCTGTTGACGGTCAGTAAGCGAATGGTGCGCTTGAACTTTCAATTTTTTTCGATACCGACACAAACAGTGATTCTTTTTTGTATGCGTAAAAAACTCCGTTGCGCCAGCATTTCGAGAGGTAGATCTTCTGCCGCACCTCCAACCCACCGATACCTATGTCTGCGGTAGAATTTTACCCAAAAAACACCGCGTGTAATCCGGCACTTGGATAAAGTAAAAAGTTCGTGGATTTTTTTCAAATAGATGGCTTTAGAGTCGCATAATTTTAGTAGTTCTAACCCTTTCAAGTTATATTATAGCTCGCTTGAAAGATGACATTTCATAAATGATTTAAAAAAATTGTGAAATTCAGTCAGAAGTAATTGCCGTAATTATGTTTTGAAAATGAGTCAAAATCCTGAACAAATTCGCTATATTTTACAATATCACTTCGACCAAAGCGATAAAGCTTCGCAGGCTTGTGAAAAAATTTGTAGTGTTTATGGTGAAGATGCTCTATCAAAATCAGCAGCAAGTAAATGGTTTGCTCATTTCCGCTCTGGAAATTTCGATGTTAAAATGCGCCGCGCCCTGGTAAACCAATCTTTGAAAAAGACGATGAAATTCTCCAAAAAATCGAGGAAGACCGGCACATTTCAACTTATGACATTGCTGAGGAACTAGAGATTGCTCACAAAACAGTTTTCAACCATTTGTGTAAGGCTGGATACAAAAAGATGGGTTCCACATGAATTAACAGTGAAAAATTTAATGAACCGAATTTCCATCTGCGAATCGCTGCTGAAACGAAACGAAATCGAGCCATTTTTGAAAAGATTGATAACGGGTGATGAAAAGTGGATAACATACAACAATAATGGGCGAAAAAGATCGTGGTCCAAAAAGAATGAAGCTGCACAGACGGTGGCGAAGCCAGGACTAACGGCGCGTAAGGTAATCTTCGTGTTTGGTGGGATTGGAAGGGAATCGTGCACCATAAACTGTTCTAACTTGGCGAGACGATTGATTCCACTCTCTACTGGCAACAACTAATGCGATTAAAGCACGCAATTGAGGTAAAGCGGCCAGAATCGATCAATAGGAAAGGAGTTTTCTTCCATCACGACAATTCCAGACAGCACACATCTTCAATGACTAGGCAAAAATTAAGAGAGCTTGGCTGGGAAGTTTTGATGCATCCACCGTATAGTCCGGACCTTGCTCCATCCGACTACCATTTGGTTTGGTATCTGCAGAATTCGTTTAATGGTGTAAAGCTGACTTCAGAAGAGCCCTGTGTGTGTCACTTGGTTCAGTTTTTCGCCTCGAAATCCCAGAAATTCTACATGGCATAATGGTTTTACCAGAAAAATGGCAAAAGATTATCCATCAAAACGGCACATTATTGTTTTAATAGCAATCATTTAAAATGTAACAAAAATGTGTTTGAATTTTGGTGAAAAATATCCACGAACTTTTTACTTCACCCAATATTATTTTTTGTTCAAGTTTTTGTTAAATTTTTGTTTTTATGCTAAATTATGAAGTTTGAATTTAATTTTAATAGATAATGAAATAATAAAGTTATGTTGTATATTCATTGTATAAAAAAATCAATTTATTATAGATAATTTAATAAATGAGCTGTTTTTTTTTTAAAGTGGTATAAGTCCATTTTTTCGATTTCGAGTTATAAGCAACTTTGCAAAATGCTTCCCATACAAATTGTACTAAACAACTAAAATATATATCATTTTTTCGGCCTTTTTGAAGCAGAAAACTTACTATTAGATTATTTGCAAAGATACTACTATATGTATATATGACTGTAACGTACTTAACTCAATTTTTTCAAAAATGGACTTATTACACTTTCAAAAAAAAACGACTCAAATGTAAATTATTATTAAAAAATGTGGGTCACAAAAACATTATGAAATATTTGATGGGCCGCGAATCAAAAGTTATATCGATTTATGCATGTGCGTCCACCCGTCCGTGTACAAAAACGCGTTATCCGATTTCTTTGAAATTTAGAATGTGGGTTAGTTATTCCTCAACTAGATTTGGTATTGCATTTCAGCAAAATTGACCTAGGGGAAGGAAGTTATTAAGCAAAAACCCGGGTAATCAGAAAGTTTTGACGTTCTTTTATATGGTTTTTCGTATTTAATTGGAAAATTTGTGAAGCAATTTTGTTTTTATTAATTATATTAGTTAACTACATACATGGACGATATCATGCTAAATTTCAGTTAAATCGATCCATGTCATGTCAGCTCCATACTTTCGTTGACAAATATTTCTTGAACATTTCTTGTTCGTAGACAAATATTTTATTAGAGTATGGAATGATCTTTTTTTAGGCAAATATTGAATTAGACCCACCTCCGCAAATAGTCACGAGCCGCCGCTGGTGACGATAAACCAATTTGCTATGCAAGAAGAACTGCTAATAGTGCAGAAACACGATATTCAACTATCGAAAAAGAACTAGTGGAAATTATATTTGCAGTAACACAATTTCGACCCTACCTTTACAGTAGAAAATTCACTATTATCACTGATCGAAAACTGCTTACGTGGCTTATGAGTCTGAAAGATCCTACCTCTCGTTTAATGAGATGGAGAATAAAACTCAAAGAATATGAATACAAATATGTACAATATGTACAAATATGTATACAAACCAGGAAAAGCTAATTCAAAAGGCTCAAATATAATGTGCTCTGCCTGGCATAGCAAAACTGACAGAATGTACTAATATACATGAATCCTTTTCCAAGATTATATTATGCATACGCGTGCATTCCTTAAGTTCGATTTCCGTTTCGTTATGTTTAAGCAATACAAATCAGTTAGTACATTCCGTACGGAAATTTTGACAGTTCAATTGGAAATATTTTTCTGATGAAACGTGACTGGACGATTTGGTTTTTTTTTGAAAAATTGTTTTCTAAACGATTTTCAATTTTTTAAAATCACTTACATTGCAAAAACAATTCAAAAACAAAATTTTTTGAGTCAAATGGTTATTCTTGCTTATCAAGCGTAGGCATTAACTCGTTTTTACGATATCTGTGTCTGAAGCATTTATTATCACGCCGAACTGTCAAATTTGGAGGGGAAAAAAATTGCGTTTTTTTAATTTATAATTTTTAGTGCGTTTCGGATTCCAAACCAAATTCTTTTGAATTAAATAATCAAAGTTAATAAATTTCCTATATAAAGTGTTTAATTTCTGGGTGTAATAACAAACAACATCCAAAAATTCGTGGAATTTTCTTTCACAACTAAGTTTGACATATTTTTTATTAAAACGTGCGAATTTTCATTCTTGCCGTATAAAAAAAAGTTTTTATGGTGTTTATTTACTTTTTGGTAATCAAATAGAAATTATGTTAATTCATAAATTAGTAAAAAATTGGTTTTTTTTTAAATCACGCCGAAATGTCAAATCCCACTTTTTTTTTATTTTGATTTTAACGAAATGTACCAGTAACAGTCATTTTTTGGTTAAAATGGGGGCAATTCTTAAAATTCGTTGAAATTTTTGAAAATTCAGCATTTTCAGTTTTAAATGTTTTTTCTTTTGGTTTTAAAGTTTCCAAAAAATGAGGCTCTACGTATGAAATGGCTTTCGGCTATTGGTTTACGCAGGAAAGGACATATATAGGCACATACGTGTTTATAATTATTATTTAATAATTTAATTTTGTATGTTTAAGAAAAACTTGATTTTTTTAGCAATCAAACGCAAACATTTTTTTGCAATTCGGATGTTACAGAATGCATGAGCTTTTAGCCCATTTGCGATGTTGCCCCCCGAATTCATGTTTTTAACGCCACCACTACGCCGCAGTCATAAGCAAAAAAATGCAAGTGAATTCCAAAAGTGCTTCAATTTCCCCTGCGAAAGGCCTATCCATATTTTCCCTAATCTAAGTTGCTTATGCACATTATAATCAGTTCTACGGATTTGACATGCATAAGCTGGGATAAGGTTGCATTCGTTCAGTTTTTTTGTCTTTTCCTATGCCAGGCAGAGCACATTATATTTGAGCCTAAACGCAAACGCATTAAGTAGAATAAAAATTTTAATCAAAATAAAATACATCATATCGAAAAAGAATACAACGAAATCGAATCCAATAAAGAATGGAATAAAATATTTAAAGAAGTTAACAAAAAATGCGATAAAGAAAGAGAAGAAAAATCACTCTCGCTGCAAGAATCTCAAAAACCCAGAAATCAAGCACTTAATTGATATCCAAATATAATCCCTTGCGATCATTCTCGAATAAAAATCCATCGTGGAAAAACTGATTACATAAATTCTAGTATAATCAATATGAATAAAGCAGAGCGAAAATACATACTAACCCAAGAACCTCTTAAAGAAACCATAAGTCATTTCTGATTAATGATATGGGAACAAAATACAAAGACAATAATAATGTTAAACAAACTACTCGAAAATAATGAAATAAAAAGTGAGAAGTATTGGCCGAAAATTTTTGAAAAGAAACATATTTTGAATTTAACAGATGTTGATCTCACAGTGGAATATTTAAAAAATGAAGAATACACAACTTTTGCAAAACGAACCTTCAAAATTACAAATATTGAATCAAAAGAAAGTGAAACAATTACACACTTTCACTATAAAAATTGGCCTGACTTCGACACTGCAAATTTCTCTATCATAGAAGGAACTAAGCAATTTAACAATTTGTCTCAAGCTAAGGAAAATAAAATTATTCACGTAATAACAAGAAACAAAGCCGCAATTAATCCAGAATATAAAATAATTTTGGAAAACAAAAATTGTTCATTGAAATCAAGAAAATAACAAAATAAATATTTCATTTATTGTGGAAATAACAAAGAACTAGAAGGAAAATTTAAAGAAATTAAAGATATGAATCATGGAGACATAAAAGAATTCAAAGCAGACAAAATTACCTTCACTATAGGTAAAACACCTATACAGCAAGACCAAAAAGCACTCGAGAAAATATTTTCCAGTTTTAGAACGTCATATGAAACAACACAAGAAATATAAATTAGTATCCCTATTCAGGTGCTAAACAACGCCCACTATTTTGTAACTAAATCAATTTGCTCTAAAGTATTCCAAAATTCTCCAATTCAGCCTATTTTCTATATAAACGAAATCATAACGCTTACAGACTCGGAAGACATAAATGAAATCATAAAGGAGTACCACGATACACCCTTACGGGGTCACCAAGGAGAAAACCGAACTCTAAAACGCATAAGACATACTTGTAGATGGAATGGTATGACTAATGATATATAAAAGTTTATACGGAATTGCCCCACTTGTCAACTTAATAAAGTTCGAAAAAAGAGAAAATCCCTGATGAAAATTACTACCACAAGTTCAAAACCTTTTGAAAAAATTTCTAGATATAGTAGGACCATTACCTGTGAGCTATAACGGTAACAAATATATGTTAACATTCCAAGATGACTTAACAAAATACTCTAAAGCAATAGCAATAAAAGATGCGGAAAAAGCAACTATCGCACGACATTTTACAGAGGAGATTATTTGCAAATACGGTACCCCAATATAATTCTAACTGATAATTTTCTAAGCACAATGTTTTCAGAAAAATACGAAAAATACGAACAACCCCATACCACCCACAAACGAATGGTGCATTAGAAAGAAGCCACAGGACTTTGACAGAATACTTACGTCATTACGTCAACAAAGATCCACTCACTTGAGATACTTACCTTACACAATGTTCGTGTATAATACTTCCATACATTCAAGTACTGATTTTATCCCATACGAACTGTTCAGATCATACTGTATTTTGTTTAAATTTATATATTTCTTTTCAAACACCCTCTGTTTTATTATAAGAAAATGATCTTAAACGAATAAAGCCGATGACGCCACACAATCATGCAGAATGATAAAAGAGAATCATCGTAATATAAAAAGTTGTGTATATGATCATTTTGGCTTTGTTCTTTTGAGTTTATTTAAGGAGAAGTATTTTGGATTTCATCATATAAGGTTGTGTTTTTGTATAACATTCAATGAAATAAAAAAAAAATGTATTGTCAAAAACAAAATAAAAGCAATCTTTATGGAAACTAAAGTTGGATTGGGACCAGCCAATATCGGATGACACATTTGATTCGTGGAAATCTTTTCAAACCGAGTTGGAACAATTAAAAATTTTGCAACTAACGTGTGATTCAAACCTTACTTTTTTTCAATAGGGTTTTTTTGACAGCTCACGCGTGACTAGTGTCATTCTGATTTGTCATTTTTGTTCAGTATTGTATGGCAATTCATCATGTCAAGACTTACATCTGAGCAACGTTTACAAATGGGCGCTTGAACGCATCGAAGAAAATCCGGAATTTTCAAGTCAAATTTTGTTCAGTGATGAGGCTCATTTTTAGCTTAATGGCTACGTTAATAAGCAAAATTGCCGTATTTGGGATGATGAGCATCCACAAGAGTTTCAAGAGCTACCATTACATCCATTGAAAACAACCGTTTGGTGTGGTTTATGGGCCGGATGCATCATCGGTCCGTATTTCTTCAAAAATGCGGCCGGCGGCCACGTTACCGTCAATGGTGAGCGCTATTGTGCCACGATAACGGACTTTTTGGTACCTGAAATTGAAGCCCATGGTCTCGACAATATTTGGTTTCAACAAGACGGTGCTACGAGCCATACAGCCCGTGTTACAATGGATTTATTGCAAAATCATTTCGGTGGGCAATTAATTTCACGTTTTGGCCCAGTAAATTGGCCACCAAGATCGTGCGATATCACACCTTTGGACTTTTTTCTTTGTGGCTATGTAAAGTCAAAAGTCTTTGCCGATAAACCAGTGACAATTGAAGCATTGGAAGCGAACATTACACGTGTCATTCATGAGATTCCGGTCGAAATGCTTGAGAGAGTGATCGAAAATTGGACCGCCAGACTGGCCGAGCTGAAACGTAGCGCCGGCCAACATTTGAAGGAAATTATTTTCAAACATTAATTGCCATACTATGTGCTTAAAGTTGATAATAAAGATTTGATATTTGCATTCAATTCTAAGTGTTTTATTTTTATTTTAAAAAAAAAGTAAAGAATGAATCACGCTATAGAACGAAGGATATCCATCGACAATTCTAAAATAATTCAACTTCATGGGTGCTCTGATGCATCAGAAAAGGCCTATGGTGCATGTGTATACCTTCGATGTATTGATAAGGACCTAAATACATCCGCCAGACTCGTATGCAGTAAATCTAGAATCGCACCAATTAAAATTGTTTCTTTGCCACGTCTAGAATTGTGCGCTGCTGTACTACTCTCAACTTTAATCAAAACCGTTATTAATGCTTTTAACATGTCCTTTCACAATGTCTATTTATGGTCAGATTCCACGAGTAGTATTCCATGGATTCAAACACCTCCTCACAAATTAAAAACATTTGTCGCAAATCGGGTTAACACCATTCAAGAAAATTCAATGAATTATACATGGAACCACGTTGACTCAGCTTCCAATCCAGCTGACATTATTTCTAGTGGAGTTATGCCCTCGGAATTGGCCCACCTTGAATTTTGGTGGACGGGACCAAGCTTTTTACATTCAACACAAATACAGTTTGAATTAAACCTATCCAAATACATCGCAAGAGAAACGGAAAATGATGATCATGAATTGCAAAAAGAAACAATCACAATGACAACAGTGAATAAATCACTCCCATGGATTGAATCATATAGCTCTTACAACAAATTGCTGCGCATGACAGCCCTTGCTCTTCGTTTCAAACATCGTTTAAAACGTTCTGGTGTACTTCGCCTTGGAGGCCGGTTGAGAAATTCTCATTTTGATTATGACATTAAGCATCCAATTTTATTGCCAGCTAAATGTCATATAACCACGTTAATATTTCGTCATTATCATCATGCTAACCTGCATGCTGGACCTCAGTTATTGGTTTCAGTCGTCCGCCGAAGGTTTTGGCCATTGTCTGCTAAAAGCAATGCCAAAAAATTTGTAATGTCATGTGTCACATGCGCAAAGACCAAACCCCAAATTATGAAACAAATAATGGGAGAACTGCCAGTAGAACGTACAACAGCTTCTCGAGCTTTCTACACAACAGGAGTAGATTTATGCGGCCCTTTTTTTGTGAAAAACAAAACGCAAAGGAATGCTAAGACTACAAAGGTTTACGTTTGCGTATTTGTATGCTTCGTCATAAAAGCTGTCCATCTCGAAGTTCTTTCTGATTTGTCCTCTGATTGTTTTATCAGTGGTCTTAAAAGATTCATTTTTCGTCGAGGTAAACCACATTCAATCTGGTCAGATAACGCAACAAATTTCTTCGGAACTCGAAACAAGCTCAATGAACCGCATGAACTATTCAATGATGAAAAACAGTATGGCCAGATTATTCAGTTTTGTAACGTCGAAGAAATTAATTGGAAATTCATTCCCCCAAGGTCCCCTAATTTCGGAGGACTATGGGAAAGTTCGTCCAAATCTTTGAAAAATCCTCTTAAATGCGTCGCTGCAAATGTTATTTTTTCGTATGAAGAACTTCTAACACTTATTGTTTAGGTAGAAGGAATTCTAAACTCAAGACACTTATGTGCTCTCTCTGAAGACCCTAATGAGCCTGCTCCACTCACGCCCGCACACTTTTTGGGCATTGCAGGGCCAATCGTCGCTCCAGCGGAACCATCAATTGTTGCAATACCAGAAAGTCGTTTATCCAATTGGCAAAAAATAACTCGCATGGTACAACATTTTTGGAAGCGTTTTTCAGTTGAATACATTCACTTATTACAACAACGAACTAAGTGGAAGTCATCTGGTCAAGGCTTAAATCTAAATGGTGTCGTTTTAGTTGTGGATGAGAACTTACCCACCAGGTGGTTGCTCGGTCTAGTCGTTGAAATCTACAATCAGATGATAAGACGCGTGTTGCCTTGATTAAGACAAAAAATGGGTTATTCAAAAGATCCATCTCTAAATTGTGTAAATTACCTATCAATGATTGAATGAAGACGGTTTTGTTTGTTTACCAGTGCCATGAATTTGAATTTCTTACTTTTTGATTTTGTTATTGTATGTTAATTTTGAAATAGTTATTTCAAGGAGGTCGGTAAGTTGAGATCATACTGTATTTTGTTTAAATTTATATATTTCTTTTCAAACACCCTTTGTTTTATTATAAGATTATGATCTTAAACGAATAAAGCCGATGACGCCACACAATCATGCAGAATGATAAAAGAGAATCATCGTAATATAAAAAATTGTGTATATGATCATTCTGGGTTTGTTCTTTTGAGTTTTTTTAAGGAGAAGTATTTTGGATTTCATCATATAAGGTTGTTTTTGTATAACATTAAATAAAATAAAAAAAAAATTTATTGTGAAAAACAAAGTAAAGGCAATTTAGTTCCCATTTTTATTTAAAATAAATACAGTCCATTATTAATTCAAGAACCAGTATTTTCGCAATCAAATAAGGCATCTTGTTTCGTCATTATTCGCAAACACGAACTATACGATTTGCCACCAACAATTACGACAATTATGCCAATGGGCTTAAGGCTTGCCTTCAAAACAGTTATAAAATCGCACGAGAAAATCTTATTTATAATGAAAATAAATCTAAAAAATATTAGGACATAGGCAGCAAAACAAAAATATTTGTTATAGGCGACAAGGTACTATTAAAAAATCAAGTAAAGAAAAATAAGTTCTCAGCATTATGGATAGGCTCATACGAAATTATAGAAATAAGTTCTCCAGAAAACTCTACAATACGAGTTGGAAATAAACTAAAAAGAATTCATAACAATAACCTTAAATCCTTTTCAGATTAAAAATTGCTATCTTTATTCCAGTAAAGATGCTGCCGATATGTATACCATATTTATACTGGCTCTTCAAATCCAGAGAATTACCTCAGTCCAAATCACAAAATTGGAATCAAATCCTGGAATTTATTTCGAACAAGTTGGACATGTACAACTGTATAGCGATAGATGGAAAATCATCACTTATTATGATTTGGAATTATTCAAATCCGAACTAACTCATTTAAAGGAAACAATACAGCAATTATCATCCGTATGTAAGAATATTAATAGTTTAACTCCCAATCTCATTGAACCATGTAAGAATCCACTACAACAACTAAATTGTATACTAAAGGAAATACAAGACAGCGACGAAATCCTAACATCAAATTCTGACAGCTATCAACGGAGTTTATCTAACGCCGCAGGAACCCTAAGTGTAACGTGAGCAGTTTGGTTTTGCCACCACTGCATTTTTTTTATTTAAAAAAGTAATAGCGGATGGCAAAATTGAATTGCTATACAATTATTAACTTTTTTCAAATTTTTTTTTATAGCGTTAGTTGCAATTGGGGAAAGGAAAAAAATACAAAGCATTTTCTTTGTTTTTTTTTTATTTGTACAATTGCAACTGGAGAAGTTTTTGTTTGAAGAAAAATCGAAAGATCGAACGGTTTTTTTTTTTTGAGAAGTCGAAAAAACCAACTTGTGGGTGAACAATTCGGTGGGCGATTTTTTTTTAGTTTGATTTTCGGAGGCAGTGGGATGAGACTTTGAATAGAGTGCGGAAATTTAGCAAAAAAAAAAGGAGAAAATGTATTAATCAAAAGGAGTTTTTTTTTTGAGCCTCGGATAAAGAAAAACGTTTTTTTTTGGTTTTTTGCTTGGAAAATGTTTAGAATTAGGTGAAATTTTAACTTTATTATCAAGTGGAAGTTTTTTTTTCAAAAGGAAAAATCCGTGCAGTCTTGAAACATAGCAACTCATGCCATACAAAAAAAATATATCAAACATGAATTTAATTTTAATAACAATAATCTTAAAAATATTAATAAAACGACTTTTAATATACCATATATAACATAAAAGCACCAAATTGCAGTCTAGTTTTAATAAATATATAAATAATATATTATATTTCGAGTGCTAATTATTTTAAATAAGTACAACACTTGAAAAATAAATACAGTAGATAACATAAGAATGTAAAACATAACATAAAATAGAAAATACAACATAAAATGTGAACATAACATAATATCATACATTAATATACATAAAATATAACAAAATATAATACATTATATACCATGCAAAGACTTAATACATAATGTTTTTAAAACAAAGCATATAACACAAAACATATAATTACATATAATTAGTGTATATAAAATAAATAACATAAAGTCCAGCTAAATAGAAATCAACATAAAATATAAAACATATAATCACAAAAGCAAGAAAAAGGGAAGAAAATAGAGGATCATCTATGAATCAACATAAAATATAAAAAAATTATTAAAATTTATGAAATTTTATTTTAAATTTTCGCTTCGTTTTGAATTTTTTGTTTAGCTTCAAATCTTTTTCCAGGATAGGGTGTTTCATCGAGGCCTTGATGCAACAGCCGTAAGTTCCTTTATATTAATTTTTAAAATTTCTTTTCTTATATATATATATTTCATTTTTTTGTGATTTTCTTAGCATTATTTTTATCTTAGATATTAGATATTAATTAATTCACTCTCATTAATTTCATTATTATTATTAATTGATTCATTCCTGTAATAGAATATGTCTATATTTCCTTAGTTAAGTATTCTTTTAGTTAGATATATTGTTTTTTCTTTCTTTTAAAAATATATTCTTTTTATTGATTTAATTTTTTTCGCCACTAAATCTGTTTTTTTTATATACCCATTTTTTTTATTAATAAATAATGTGTGAATTTACAAAAAAAAAGGAAACATGGTTATTATTTAATTTACTTTTGTGTCAGGTTTTTTTTCTATTCTTTTGGGGTTATGCTCCCCTGGATTTCTTTTAAAATTTCTTTTTTTTTAAACCGCTAAATTTAAATGTACGGAGGAATATAAAAGCGAGAGTAGCGAAATAGGGTGATTCCACCAAAGTGAGTCAAGGGACCATGTTATACTTTTTTTTGGGCAAAAACATGGTCATGGGGAGTCCTATTTTGTTGGACTCCATGGGTGGGATAAATTAGCCCAGGGTTGAACAATATCATCGGTTCACCCCCTCCGATGACAGCACCAGCGTCACGCGAAATTTTGACGCCATAAATCAGTCCGTCTTTTGTCCGTTGAGGGTTTGTAATCATATAAATGATTCCCCTCTTTCCTTTATCTAGTAACCCTTGCTTGAACTTATAGTACCGCTAATTCCACAAGTTTGTTTTATAAAATTAGTTTTGCCTTTTTATTTTATACACCCGCTGATGATATGAAAAGGTGTGGACGTAATAAATCCACTTCTCCAGCCTTTTCGTCAGCCCAAACCATGGTACACATGAAACTTTGTGTAACACCGTGATTAGTGGTAGAAGGTAACCGCCCACTTCCCTCCGGCGAGCTAGTTAGAGCAATGAAGCTAGGTGTACCTTTTCTTGGTTACTTTCGGCTCTAATACCACTACATATAACTGATACCAGTCAGTTATATGCCTTTTAGCAAAGGATCACAATGTTAGGACATTTGTTTGATGAAGCGAACAAATTCCTAACATACAACCAACACCGGTTGTTACATAAGTAAAGCTCTCTTTGGTACATTAGATGAAAGCGACGCAAAATCATACGACGAACAAATTTCTACACTACAATCCAACGAACAACATTGCTCAAAACTACTTTCAGAACAAACTTTAATAATTGACAATACAGTTAATATTTTTAAAAGAAACAAAATCGAAATTCCAGAACAATTTAAAACAATAAAAACTAAATTAGATCATTACGATTCCATACTCAATAAACTAATTAGAGACGGAGAAATGCGATCCGAAACTATTCAAATAGAAATAATAATTTTTTCTCTTACGCTATCGTTGTTACATTACCGACAGACGCAACGCGTTATAATTGACTTACTCACAGACCTCAGACATGGTAAACCAAACCCATACATGATAATACCCCCACAACTCGAAAACGTTCTGAATATCATCCGGAAAAATCTAAAACATGGATTAAACCTTCCTATTTCATCAGACGATTATAGTCTAATCCAACTATACAAGATAAGCCAAACTGGTACAAACAAAATTGAAAATAAAATATTAATCGAAACAAAAATCCCCTTACCATTCGGAACCGGTTACTTATTATATAAAATCATTCCCTTACCTACTGTTTATAATCACAAATTCGCATACATTCAACCTTCCACTGATTAACTAGTTATAGATTACCAAAAAGAACATTCTTATTCCCTAAACGAACTAGATTTCCACACATTCATAAAAATGAAACCAGAAGACTATTTGTGCCAAATGACACACCCAATCTTCAATGTTAATTCGGAAAACCTAATAGGTGTATTAGAATTATTAAACCATCAGAATATACTTCCACCTACTTGCAAAATTCGAGAAACACTAACAGCACTATATTGGATTCAATTGTCGCAACCGAACAAATGGTTGTTCTCTCTTAAGAGGCGTCCAAACGCACAGTTTTTTACTTAGTTTTGCCTGCGCAAATCAGATTTGCGGATGCAAAACTGAGCGTCTGGACAAGTCACAGTTCGTTTGCGCAGGCAAAAGTGCGGCTTGTGCGATTTCAGATCGTGTCTGAAAAATAACTGGCACGTGCATGCAAATCGTAGCGTGTGGACGAAAACTCATTATTTTACACAGTTTTCATGCAATTGCGAAAGGCAAAAGGCACGAAAATATTTTCAAGAGACTTTTTAGAGCAGTTAAGCTTAAACTATTCATTATTAAAAGTTCTAAGCACAATATCTTGACATTAAGAAGTTCCAAAGAAAACTGTGTAAAAATATGGAAAAGACGGTATCGTGTGGACACAAAAATTGCGCAGGCTTTCCCACAGAAAAACTGCGCAAACTACGACTGTGCAAAAAGACTGAGCGTTTGGACCGTACTTTAATCAAAACGCAACCATTGACATAATCTGCAACAACGACTTGTCCTCTAGCCTTCTAAATGGATGCCAAATTGCTATATTCGCAGTAAGCAACTAACTCTATACGCTTTCTCAACCCGAAATGTTAGTTTAAACCAATTTTACTTACCATCCATGAATTTAAGTTTCCAAATAAGTCATTCAAACCATATAGAAAACATTACTGATACAATTGGTGACACTTTCGCCCTGAAATACTTAGATAATAACGCTCTAGATAACAAAAATATTTTCATCCCATGATTACCATCACTACGCAATGACGTATGTGCTACCACAGATTAAACAGAGAGACTAATATATATAAATTTTGTGTACCCTGTGTTTTCCTATCCGTGTGTAAAAGAAACCCTTAGTTTTATCATAGTAGAACGCGTTTTTATTGCAGGAAGTTATTAAATGGGATGCCATTTTTATTGTGATTTATTCCCCCAAAAAATTTCTGAAACATTTTGAAGGACTAATCAAAAAAAAGTCAACAACAATAAAAATTTTACATAACTGCTGGTTTTCAAAGGCAAAAAAAAAATTTATTAAAAAATATGGTCTTATACAGAGCGAAAGAAAATGAACGTTGCGGTATTCCTAAAGACCTATTAAGTCCCTTGCAGTATGCGCTGTGGCTTCATCTTGTTGGAACCAAAGTGTTGGATAGTTTTCCACAGCTAGCCTCAGAAAATTTTTCAACATTATCTGATATTGAGCACTATTGATGGAAACTGCAACACCGTCTTCATTTTCAAAGAAGTTGGTGTAATTGTCGTTTATGAACTGCACTTGGATTCTCTGTAGCTCATATCCCGTAGTTCTGCTTGTTTATCAAGCCATTTAGTTGGAAATCGGCTTCATTGCTCATTATCAAATTATTAAAACAATAAAGCGTTGATGTTCAAAATAAAGTTCAATAATTTTGCTTCGTTATTCGGTTGCGTATTGTTCCATTTTAAATTCCCCAAGCCCGTTTTACAAAATCCTGAAAAAAATTAAATATTTAAGAAAAAATTATAAATCATTCACAACACAACATTTTGCGCCACCCTGGTTTCTTCCAAATATGCACATATAATTATGGTGAAAAAAAAATAGACGTATCAGCCGTATGTTTCTAGGTAGACAGTTTCTAAGGAAAGAGAAAACTGGAAGGGGTTATTTTTAAATCTTTTTTTTTCTTATGATTTGAACCATATCTTTCTTTGCAAGATAATTGCATAGATGAGTGGGAATACATTTTCTGGTACAGTTTCTGTTCAAGTGATATCTGAAGGCAGAGGGGTTAGGATAAATGCATTTATGGGCAATTTTTTTATTCCTTTGGTTTTAAAATACCATAAATTCTTCGTCTAAAGGCCAATCTCCACACAGCCGACATCCTATTCTGACGCGAAAAATGAGAAAACTAGAAAGAGATGGACTTTTGCAATTTTCGCTAGGATTGATCGAATAAAAACTTCAGAGTCTCTCCACACAATTTAGAAAAATTGGTAGTGTGCGACTATATCCAGTGTGGTTATTGTGGGAGTATGCAAGTATTTATGAAATACTCTTGAAAATATTTTAAATCAGCCAAACCACTATGAACTTATATACATATGAATCGAATTGTTTATCTGAACAACTGAATTTCATAAGCATGACCGATCCAACCGATCGAACCCACCTTCTGATAAAACCGTTCTTGGGGTAAACAACTTCTCTTACCAAACTAGAACTCTACAATAATAGCCCAGTCAATGGGTACTCTTACATTGCAAAAGGTATAGGAAACTTTATATTTGGCATGATTGTTCAGTTAGGTGAGTTATGAAAAATTCCAAGTTTTCGACCTTGCGGGGGTGCCGTTCGCACCCCCACACCGGGTTAAAGGGGTGGAAAATCGCTTTTTCGCGATTATCTCGTTACTGGTGCGAGATACGATGATTGAGGTTAGTAAAAAAACTGTAGAGCGTACAATTCTCTACATTTTTTGCTTAACACATTTTTTTCTAAAGTTTATAGTTTTGAAGCTACAGTGCGTAGAAGGTGAGCATTTTCATCAATTTCTTGGAAAATTTGATTTCTGAACGAAATTTCTCGCTGTTTATTAATTTTTTACTCTTATACTTTACCCCTTTGCACACCACCGTAGAGGTAGAGTAATAGGGCGGCTGTTTTTAACGCGGTAGCACGAAGCATTCATCATGTTGTTGGAGATAATTAATGATTTGACGTTTTGACTTCTCTTGTATTCATTGATGAACCCGGTTGTTCTGAATCACTTAATGTTGAAGAACATAGTTCATCAGAGATTATGCACTCTACCTGAGAATTTTCCTCTTGTTCTTCAGGATCATCATCATCATCTGGCATTTGGAAGGACAAAAATTGGCTGATTTCAGATGGTTCATCGTCTTCATCGTCGCAATCGGATATTATTTCCGGAACATTATTTCATGAAATTCCTGTACAAGTGGCGCATATGATCGAACATTTTAGACCTGCCTTTCTACAACTGCATGTTGTCCCACATCCTTTTTTACATTTACATGGAATGCATTTTAACAGAACTTCAGATGCAGGGTCGTTCAACATAAGTATTGGAGTAAATCCGAATTTACTACTCTTCCATCCCCAATCACCTGCATTCTTGGATTTATTGTGCCATAATTGAACTTGATGGTAGGTCCGCAAAGAATGATATCGTGCAGCATCGCTTGTAGGGGGCAAAGAGGCCAATGTAAATTTATTTTTTGTTATGCATTTAATAAAATGTTGGTAACGCAAAGCATTTAAGGTAACGTCAGCATTATTTATTTTGTAAAGTGCAACCAAAAATTTTCCCCACCACAAATGATATCTTCGCTGTTAGCATTCTCATCTTTAAATACTTGTATTGATTCACTCAGTGATTTATTGTTCTAAAGTAGATTGAAAAATTTAATTTTACCTTTATTATAGAGATAAGACGTGGTATCGCAACCACTGAATGCATGTAAAAATAAAATATTATTAGCTACAACGTCACTGTATTTCAAGCTACGAGGAGAGAAAAGTTTTTCAACGATATTTCCTTTGCCAGGTTTTCTAAAATAAACATTTTGAAGAGATCTTGCTATCGCAGTTAAAAGGACAAGGAGATCTATATCTTCACCTACAACAAAAAGCATGCGATGGAGACATTTGAATTGCTGTTTTGATTATTAATAAATCTGCATCTTCGACGGCTTGTATCATTGCTATGTTATGTTCTTCAAATTTTTTTTGGAGCATGGAAATCAGGCGAATTTTTTTTTTCATTTGATAAGAACTTTTCTTGAGAAACATTAGCTTCCATTGTCTCATCAAAGTTTATCTCTATACAATTATTTTTTCTCGATCGACGAGCTCTTCTGCACTCTTAGTACTTTTATCAGCTGTGCCACTAGGATAACCATCGAATACAATGATGGCATTTGCACCATAATGATTCTGAATATATAGAATATAATTGGAGCAGATCGATGCAAATGATTGATTTTTACTCCAAACGAATGGATGTAGAAGATAACCACCATCTACAACATTTATGCTGTTACTACTTTCAATGTTAGGAGAAACCGGTGAGAAAATTTTAAAAAGAGATGACTTAGTGCCTTTACGCATTTCTTGCTCCGAAAAAGAGACATGGGAAAAGGAGCAAGTTCATATTTAAGATATTGCTGCAATTCCTCTTCTGATTGTTTCACTATACACATTCTCTGTAATAAAGTTTCTGCGTTAATGGGAACTATGTTGTCATGAATTTTAATACTGCTGTTAGCGATCGCTAGAGTAAGAACTCTTCTATTACGTTTAAATTTCACTGATTCAAAGTTGCTACCAATTATTTTTTTAATACCAAGAAGGCCTACTTCACGAGACATGTGGCAATCAGTTTTTTCAGTTCCGATGATTTCAGTTCCAATTGACATCAATTCTTCCATTCTTGAAAAAGGAAAATGCGAGGAGAGCCATTCACTGAGCTTCTTTAAATCTTCATCGTCACGAATAATTCGTGCACTTCTTGCATCCACGTGTTGTTCAGTTGTTCCCAATGATACGCCAGTGAACATTTCAACATCATCGTGAACTGCTTTCACAAAGGGCATCAAATATTTCCCTTATTTGCGTGCTCTGAATGTGTACAACCCACATGTAATCATTTCTATATAAATTGAGGAGAGCTTTGCAGCGCTGCAAACATCTCATCAATTTATATAGAAATGATTACACGTAGTACAACGCAGAGCGTAGTGTGTTCTCACAGATTTCATAAAAGCAAGTGAGAAAGAGTCTAGAGCACGTTAGGAATAAGTCTTTTTGTCTTTCCTCTAAAATATATGCCGTTATCCAGCAATAAAATATGCATTAAGACCCCATAACACGAATAATACTTTAAATTCGACAATATGCTTACATTCTACGCGCTGTAGCTTCAAAGCTATAAACTTTAGAAAAAAATGTGTTAAGCAAAAAATGTAGAGAATTGTACGCTCTACATTTTTTATGCTAACCTCAATCATCTTATCTCGCACCAGTAACGAGATAATCGCGAAAAAGCGATTTTCCACTCCTTTAACCCGGTGTGGGGGTGCGAGCGGCACCCCCCCAGGGTCGAAAACTTGGAATTTTCAATAACTCACCTAACTGAACAATCATGCCAAATATAAAGATTCCTATACCTTTTGCAAGCTGGAGCCGTTTTTTACGCTCTATTGACTGGGCTATAAAGAGATTTGCAAAAAAAATTCCATTTTATTATTATACAGTTCGTATAGAAGTTAAAATAGTTTAAAAGTTTTTAGAGGAAGAATTCATTTCAAAACCAAAGAAATAAAAATATTGTCAAAAATGTATTTATCCTAACCCCTTGACCAGAAACTGTACCAGAAATTATATTGTAATATACTGGGTAACTTTTTAGGCGTTTGGTTTTTCAGTATTGCCTTATTGATATTTCACCCGTGATTCGTGACATGTGTCACAGTCAAACATGCTCTGTTCGCATTGCCATTACATCATAGACTTACAGGCGAACAGCGTTTACCAATTATTGAATTTTATTATCCAAAATCGTGTTCTTTGAAAAATGTGAAAATTGTGTTCAGCGACGAAGCTCACTTCTGGTTGAGTGCGTTTGTTAATAAACAAAACTTTCACATTTGGTGTACTGAGCAACCACAGGCAATACAAGAACTGGCAATGTATCCAGCAAAATGTACTGTTTGGTGCGGTACATAGGCTGGCGGAATCATCGGTCCGTATTTCTTCAAAAATGATGAAGGCACCAATGTTACCGACAATGGTGCCCGCTATCGTTCCACGATTACGAATTTTTTCTTGCGAAAAATGCATGAACTGAATCTGGACAACATGTGGTTTCAGTGGGACGGCGCTACATGCCCCACAGCAAGAGAAACGATGGACCTATTGAAACATGAGTATGATGAGCAATTTATCTCTCGTTTCGGTCCGATAAGTTGGCCGCGTAGATCGTGCGATTTAACGCCCCTAGACTATTTTTTGCGGGGTTACGTGAAGACACTCGTCTATGCCGATAAACCGAATTCAATTGAATCCTTGGAAGACAACATTACTCGTGTTATTAGCGAAATACCAGCCGAAATGCTCGAAAAAGTGTTTAAAAATTGGATTTCTCGAATGGACCACTTAAAACGCGGTCGTTGTCAAAATTTACATGAAATAATCTTTAAAAAGTAAATGGCAAGAATTGATTTATGGATTTAAATAAAAATTTCATATACTTTTTATATTTTTCTGTGTTTTTTTTAAACTAAAAACCAAACGCCTAAAAAATCACCCAGTATTTTTCATGGAATCAAACGAATCCCTTTAACCCAACAAATATTCCCCCCTCATCTATGCAATTATATTTAAAAGAAATATACGGTTCAAATCATAAGGAAAATAAAAATTTAAAAATAGTTGTCTACCTAGAAACATACCGTTGATATTTCTATTTTTCTTTCTCCGTAATTATATGTGCACATTTGGAAGAAAGATAGCGTGGCGCAAAATGTTGTGTTGTAAATTATTTATAATTTTTTTTATATTTTTTTTAAAATTTTATTTCAAGATTTTGTGAAACGGGCTTAGGGAATTTGAAATGGAACAATACACAATCGAACAATGAAACAAAATCATTGAACTTTATTTTGAACATCAACGGTCCATTGTTTTGAAAATTTGATAATGAGCGATGAAGACCATTTCCAACTAAATGGCTTGGTAAACAAGCAGAAGTTCAGGATATGGGCTACAGAGAATGCAAGTGCAGTTCATCAACGGCAATTACACCCACTTAAGTGTACTGTTTGGTGCGGTGTACCGTCTGGGAGGATACTTGGTCCGTATTTCTTTGAAAATGAAGACGGTGTTGCAGTTTCCATCAATAGTGCTCAATATCGGCAAATTACTGCAAGGGACTCAATGGCTCTTTTAAGGAATACCGCTACGTTCATTTAGCGCCACCCTGTATACAATTTTTCTTTTAAACAAAATTTCATTCTCCCTCTTTCTGATACATTTCGCCTTTGAAAACTAGCCGTGATCTTTTGCACTTATTCCAAGAAAAATTTGTTTTTATCTCTGTTTTGATTCGTGCTTCATAATTATTTAGGAATTTTTTGGGGGAATATCAGAATAAAAATGGTATCCCATTTAATCAATTTATTCAAATTATTTTGAAGAGGTGGTCATGCGATAAATTACACACACACTCTCAATTTTGACCGTTCAATACTAGTGAAACTCCCGGGGCAAACTGTTCCCATACTGAGATTGGATTTTCAAATTCTATGGTTTCCTTATTTTATGGTATAATCATAGAGTTATATTAACGAGAGATATTAATTTTCTGTCTCACGTGGGCCGACAGAGGAGAATATGAAACTTGAGTTTATTTGTATGGAAAATAAAAACAAGGCGAATTTTATATGCTAATTGAGGGGAAACCAAGATAAATTATTATATCGTGTTGGTTAAGCGGCGAGTCGTTATCTCCGAAACTTGGAAAACCTGGGCTTCTATCGTTTGGAGTAAGCGAGCGAGAAGATAAAATAGTGACCATTTCTCCTCCATAATTTTGTATGAAAACGAGAGAAATGAAATCTCCAGCTAATGTAACTCTATGGGTATAATACAATAATTACATTGTCTGTATCTCTTCCATATTTACAGATAGCACATTTAAAAAGATACTGTCAATAAGGGTGCTTAGAGTAGTGGTAAGTCGTTGGATTCTTTCTTTTTTTTTTTTTAAATCCATTTATTGTACGGTTCTTCTAATATAATTTTCACTTAAATCTAATGGGTAATTCAGTTTTTGCTTAGCCTAAGTAACCTTAACGTCTAAACTTAATTTAACTTAACTAAGGTAATTAATGAATAAATTTAAAATCTTTGACTTAAAACTAGAATATTGTATAAAAAATGTATTTGAAAATTAAAATAAAAACAAACATGGTTGAACCCATAGGCTAGTATTCTATTAACTTTCTCGAGAGGGACGCGCATGCGGGGTCATCATTTGATAGAATTTCACGAGAAAGTAGTGACTATTTTACTATCGGCAATCCAATAGGTTTGTGAATGAATTTTTCATATAACCGGTGTATTGATTCGTCCGTTGGGAGTGATTTTAAAATTAGTTCGTTTTCATGATTTTTTATTTTGTGGATATATCTGTTCGTCTGGGCCATAATAATGTCTTTTATTGGTTGCAAGTTCGCCATTTTGTAGAGTTCAGAGTTATTTACTGTATTGGAATATTTTTCATGAGCATTAGGCCTTTTGTAAGTTACTCCTAGGCAGTTCCTCAGCCATTTTCTCTCCTGAATTTCAATTTTCTTCCATTGCGTTACTGAGACTAGTTAACTACAAAAGGCCATGGCACGTTTTCAAAAGAAAAAAAAAATTATTTAAAAAATATGGTCTTATACAGGGTGACACAAAAATTCCAATTAATCATCATACACTTCGTATAGAAGTTAGAAAATAGTTCCTTTAGAAGCAGAATTCATTTCAAAACCAGATTTTGGAAAATTGAAAATCTTCCGGTAGAAAAAATTTTAACACAAGACGAAAAGAAATGCGAAAAATTATACAGGCAGAACGTTAAAAGAACAGAAAATGGTAAATATACTGTTAGCCTACCGTTCAATGACAAACACAAATATGAATTGTTAGGTGATTCAAATGAAAAGCGATAGCGAGCTTATTACAGAAGGAACGCAAATTCAAAACACCTCGCTTTACGGCTTAGATACGTTCCGGAAAAGTTGGCCGTACAGCGAAGAGCCGTATAACGAATCAATTATTTTTATAGTAGTGCTGCCTAAAGCGAGAAGCTGAAACTTAACAAAAGATCGCTAGCAACATGTACAACAAATTTTTGGCCATGTAACGAAAAATTGGGGACCGTAAATCGAAAAACTGCCATAATTAAAAAGGGCCGTTATAGCAACATGCCGTATAAAGAGCGGCCGTATAGCGAGGTATAGGTGTGTAAGGCCTTCATGACTGAACACTTAAAACTTGGTCATATGATACAAACAAAAACTAAGCAAAGCATTGATCAAGAAGTATTTTATCACATGTAATCATTTCCATACAAATTGATGAAACGTTTGCAGCGCTGCAAAGCGCGCTTCTTTTTTAATAGTATTTGTAAAAAAGACTGTAAATACATGAAATTTTATATCACGCAGAGTCATTTTAACAAACACTATTAATGAGATAGCGCTTGCAGACGTGCCCAAATTGGAAACTCTCATTATTTTATGCTTTTTGATTTTATCTACCACACCATGCAGTAAGCAAACCAGATAGTACAACCAAAAACATAAATATTTTAAGATGTGTAAAATTGGGTTTGCCCACCAATTTGGACTTAAAAAACTAAATAAAATATGAGGAAAAAATATACGAGGAGAATTCTTTCTTATTTTTACATTTCGTTCTGAAGCTTTGGTTTTTGTACTGCATTGATTGGTTTTTTTTTCTAATTTTAGAATTAAAATATTTGATGGTAGAAAAACTTTTATTCAATTTATGTGCGGATGGAAGGAATTTGTGGCTTTGAATATAACTTATGGAGAAATATGAATGGCATCAATAGGTTTATTTTGGTGTCGGTTTTTTGCTATTCTGATTTTAGAACTAAATTGTTTTTTGGAAATATTTTGTATGTTAGATTGTGTGCATAATTTGATAATATTGAATGTATTATATTTTTTCTGCGAGTTTCTCGTGTACTTTTAGATAACGCTAACTTAACATTTTGATATCTTTTGAACTTTGGCCAAAATTTTAACATCGAATGTTCACATAATTTGTTTCAGGAATGCTTTGAATAACCAACTAATGGATTTCAGTATGGCAAATAATTCCGAAACCATGATAGAATATACAATTACTACTTATATAATACGAGGAATGTTTGCACAACGATCTCGAAAACGCGTCTAACGATTTTTACGAAACTTGGGAGTTAAGGGTTTTCGGGGACTAGAAATTGATGTAGATAGGTCTCACCTCTGGGAAAATTCGTTTTCCCCTCCCCTCGATACCTCTCGCTTGGTATTTTCGAATTGGGTGGTCCGATCTTAATGAAACATTACAGTATTACTAAGGGAGCTAAGGGATTTCGATTTTACCACTACAAACTTAACTTTTCCCCTCCCCTCGAACCCTACGCTTGGTATTTTCGAATTGGGTGGTCCGATCTTAATGAAACTTTGCAGTATTACTAAGGGTCTAAGAGCTTTCGATTTTCCTACTACAAAACTCACCTTTCCTCTCCCCCTATACCCCTCGCCTGGTGGCATCGAATTGGGTGATTCGATCTTAATGACACTTTACAGTATTACTAAGGGGCCTAAGGGCTTTCGACTTTTCCACTACAAAACTCACTTTTCTCCTCCCCGATACCCCTTGCCTGTTGGCTTCGAATTGGGTGGTTCGATCTTAATGACACTTTACAGTATTACTAAAGGGCCTAAGGGCTTTCGATTTTACCACTACAAAACCCTCCCATCGATAGCCCTCGCTTGGAGTCTTCGAATTACGTGAAGGGATCTTATTGAAAATTCGCAATATTGCTAGTGTAGGGAACCTCCAGTTTTACTTAGTTTTTAATATTTTTCTTAGTTTTAATTTTTAATCTAGTATTTATAATACTTGTTAATAAATTTTGTAATTAAATATTTTTCATCAGAAGTTACCCTTTTTTACTATAATAATTTTTCGTGATGAAAAATATTTTTCAGTTTTTCAAAAAGCCTAGAATAATTCAGATCACATAATCGCCTTCAGTCCTTATATAAAAGGAATTTTTATTGTAAAGATAATTAATTTTAAATTAAAATATAAAAGAACAACCAACATAAGGATAATTTAAATATTATAAAAATCGTTTTAATACTAAAATAAAATAAATAATTTCCATAAATTTGTGTACTGAATATTTTCCTAATTGAACAATATTGCCCCACATAATTGGTGACCCCGACGTGATTACTGCTATACTGTGGTCGAAACTGTGGACCAAGCCTTTTTACTGGTGTAAGGCTGCACCCGGCACTTTCACCATAAGTAATTCAAGTAATTAATACAACAAAACGTGGGGCAATACAGAATTAAAAAGGTTCAAGACAAGAAAATCACATCACGAAGAGAAATCACGAAAAATTGGATCTGTTTTGTAAGAATTTTCCTCAAGAAATAACATCACGAAGAGAAATCATGAAAAATATCAATCTTCTACAAGAAAAGTACATCCGGATGCAAAATTAGAAGAAGGGATTTGTATATGATTTGAATTTCGCTTGTCGCTGATCCCATAAAATCTGTACCAGGTATTTGGTAGTCTTTGTAAATTCTCGAGAAGAGGATTTTACGTAAAGTCAAAATAAATGAAAATTAAATAAAAATACAATTATTCATGTATCTATGTAATTTATTTACTTAAAGTTTTTTGGGGGGGGGGGGGCAGAGTTAGTACTTATTTTGTTAAACAGTTCTTCCCTTCCAGTTGAATTCATATCGTTTGTTCGGTTTTTTTTTGTGAGTGTGATTTGGAAAAAGTTAAGTGAAGTTTCAGTTTACACCGCGTATCTGAAGTGTGCTCCTGATGGCGACGGGACAAGAAATTCCCCCCGGAGATGGCGTAGCACCTGTTATAGCGGCTGCAGCCATAAAGGTTCCGCCGTTTTGGGCAAACGGCCCCGAAATGTGGTTTACCCAATTAGAAATGCAGTTCTCTTTAAACAACATAAGTCAAGATTCCACAAAATATTTTTATGCTGCTGGAGCGTTTATGGAGGAAATATTTTATTCCGTGTACGATATTATAATGGGAGGGTTCAGCTAGCGAAAAATACGAAAACATGAAGATAACTCTCATTTCTAGGTTTTCACTAAGTAGCGAAAAAAATTGGAAGAACTCTTTTCGGGTTTGAAGTAAGGTGATCGAAAGCCATCAGACCTCCTTAGGGAAATGATCCTGCGAGCCGGAGATTCTGTCAGTCAGGAATTGATTGTGTCACTCTGGAAGCGGCGACTTCCTAAAATCGTTTCGGTGGCTTTGTCTTCTAATTCAGAAAACAATCCCACCGAACTTGAAAAAGTCGCAGACAGAGTGTGGGAGGTTTCGAACTTTCACGAAACACAATACAGAAACGCGTACCACACACAATTCACCAACAATATTCCAGGGAATCAGTTCGAACTTTTACAACCAGCTGTTACGAAGCTTACTCAAACAATTTCAGACTTTCAAACGCAACAAAATAATTAATTAGAAATGATGCAGAATCAAATTAATGCTTTTCAAGCAGGGCAAAAATTTGTCAGGTACAGAAGCAAATCCCAAGCTCGATCTCGTGATTATACCGATAAACCCACATGTTTTTATCACTACAAATTCGGTGATAAAGCGCGTAGATGCATGGGAGCATGGTGCTTTTTCTGGAATGAAAGTAAATTTGTAGAAGATTCTAACCAGGAAAACTAAACAAAATCATCGTGAACGCGACTAACGATAGTTCATTCACAATCCGTCGCGTTTTTGTGCAAGATTTTAAAACAAAATTACATTTTTAAGTTGATACAGGAGCCGATATCTCTATTATTCCAAACAACATATTTCCAAATAGCAAAAAAGACCATCACGTTCTTCTTTCTGCAGTGAACGGATCAAATATTAGCACTTACGGCAAAAAACTTTTAAACCTTAATCTGGAATTAAGACGCGAATTTCCTTTTATATTTCCAATAGCGGGCCTAGATAAACCGATTTTAGGTGCCGATTTTTTAACGAAATTTGGTTTAATGGTAGATCTCAAAAATAAAAGATTAATCGACACTAACACTTCTTATTTTATTAATGACTTCTCATGTAAAGCGAATGCCATTTCACCTAAAGTTTTCCAAATTTCTAATCCATACTCAAAACTTTTATCAAAAATTCCGGCACTTACTTCAGAACCAAATTATGCTGCTCCACTTAAACATAGCATTCGCCATCACATTATTACTAAAGGTCTTCGCCCTTTGACTCGACCCCGTAAGCTAGACAATACCAAATTTAAAGTGGCAAAAATGGAATTTGAACATAGGTGCAAGTTAGGTATCTGTGGTCCTTCCTCCTTGCAGGTTGCTTCACCTTAACACGTGGTACCTAAACGAGATTCTAATGATTGGAGACCTTGTGGCGACTAGAGACAATTAAATGCAGTTACAGTTCCAGATAGGTATCCTCTTCCACTAATTCAAAATTTGAATATAAATCTTAGGGGATGTCGAATATTTTCTAAAATCGATTTAATCCGCGCTTACCATCAGATTCCGGTTGCAGAAGAAGACATTCATAAAACTGCTATAACTACACCGTTTGAACTGTTTAAGTTTCAACGAATTCCTTTTGAGTTGAGAAATGCAGCTCAAACTTTCCAACGGTTTATGAATACAGTTATTAGCGATTTGGACTTTATTTTTGTCTATTTGAATGACATTCTAGTAGCAAGTAGAGATGAGAACGAGCATTTTAAACATTTAGAAATGATTTTCACTCGTCTTGACGATTATGGTATCAATATTAAACTCTCAAAATGCGAATTTGGAGTATCTCAACTGCGATTCCTAAGTCATAACGTGTCTGCTGAAGGAATTAAGCCCGCTGAAGATCGCATACAAGTTATTAAAGATTTTCCTCGTCCTTCTTCACTTAAGCAACTACAACAATTTATTGGCATGGTAGCATATTATCATAGGTTTCTTCCAAATCTATCCCAAAGTTTAGCACATTTGAATAAAAATAAAATTAAACGAATTCCTGATTGGACTCGGGAAAACGAAAACAGTTTTTGCTCCATTAAAACTAAACTCGCAGATGTCACTTTATTAGCTCACCCTAAAAACGAGGGTTACCTAACTCTAACTGTAGATGCTTCATCCTCGGCCCTGGGAGCGACGCAAGAACAACATGAACAGAAAACTTGGGAGCCTATAGCAAATTTCTCCCAAAAAATGTCTGCAACTGAGTCTCGATATTCTGCTTTTGACAGGGAGCTGTTAGCCATGTATGCAGCAGTTAAACATTTCAGACACTTCATTGAAGGTCGTAGCTGCATAATATACACTGACCACAAACCGTTGATTACCGCTTTATTGGCTAAAACGGATAGGAGTCCACGACAAACGCGGCACATGGAATTCATCGCACAATTTACAACAGATGTACGACATATTTCCTGTAAAATGAATGTTGTTGCAGATACCCTATCTAGATTAGACGACATATCAGTTTTATCTATAAAAGAATTAGATATCGAAACGCACAACAACACGATTCCGAACTGAAATCTATTATCTCAAATAATTCAACTAATCACAAAAACACGCTTCGAGAAATTAATATTCCTTTCTGGTGGTGTCACGTCTCCACTTTGGAACACAGACCTTTTGTTCCCAAAGTATTTAGGAAAATTGTATTCGATAAATTCATAACGTTACACACCCAGGTATACGTTCAACACGGGCTCTTATAGCTAAAAGTTTACTGGCCTCACATGAACACACAAATTAACATGTGGTCCAAGACTTGCTTAAATTGTCAACAATCAAAGACACATCGGTACAACAAAGTTAATCCGAATTTCTTCCGTATAACGAAAGGACGATTTGAGCACATCCATTTAGACCTGGTAGGGCCTCTTCCGTCTTCAGGTGGGTGCAACTATATCCTTACTTTAATATATCGTTTTACTCGATGGCCTGAAGTATACCCAATCAAAGATAGTATGGCGCAAATTCTTGCCGAAACATTCTTTACGCAATTTATATCTAGATTCGGAGTTCCACACACAATCACTACGGATCAAGGTAGACAATTTGAATCCAAATTATTTACAGAACTAATAAATTTTCTGGGGGCGCATAAAATTCATACATCCACTTATCATCCTCAAAGTAATGGGATGATAGAAAGGTTTCATAGGACGTTAAAAGCAGCACTAATGGCACGTCTTAATTGTTCGAACTGGAAAATAGAAGTGCCTATCATTCTAATGGGCATACGTACAGCCTTCAAGGAGGACCTTCGTTGTTCTCTAGCAGAATTAGTTTATGGACAGAGTTTTCGACTCCCAGGAGAGTTTTTTACAACATCGGAATCCACTCTGGACACTCCACAAATAATACTGGAACTTAAAAAAGCGTTTAAAGACATTAAAGGGACAGAAACACGTTCTAATGATATCGGCAAAATGTTTTTACATCCAAATCAGTATACCTGTACTCACATTTTCATTAAAATTGACCGTTCTCGTCCAGGTTTGACTCCTCCTTATGAAGGGCCTTTTGTAATTATTCGACGTACAAGGGACCATGTTTATATCAGGAGAGAAGAAAAAATAATTCCAATTCACGTCAGTAGAACTAAACCCGCACACATCTTAAACTCTCCGTCCGAACAAATTAAACCAAGAAAAAGGAAACTTTTATAATAAATTAACTAGAAGGGGAGTATTGTAGGGAACCTACAGTTTTACTTCGTTTTTAATATTTTTCTTAGTTTTAATTTATAGTCTAGTATTTATAATACTTCACTGAGAGAAAAAAGTATGGGAATTTTTCCTATATTTATAGGATACTAAAATATAGATCTGTGAACTATATTTCTAGAACTTATTTATGAATTGACAGAGATCAGACCAATATTTTAAGGAAATCCCACTTCATAATAAGGAAATTGACCCATAATCTTAGAAAACCAATTTTATGTGCGTTATATCCAAACATGGTAGGCATTTCTCCTATAATTTATTGTCTTTGGAACAAAAATTTTGAATGTTGCCAATGATACCAATAAATATTGTTTAATGCCCAATGTCCATTGGAAAAAGTACTATAAGTTATACATGTAAAGCCGTATGAAAATTTGAAGCTTCAGTCTTTGTCTAAAATTCGAAGAGTTAACTTGTGCCGTATATATTAAAAATTTTTTTTTTAAAATGGATGTTTTAAAACAAAAATTAATTGAGTGGAACATGGAAAATTTAATTAGCGTATTTATTGGTAAATTTATTTTATATATAATATAAAATCATTTTTATTTGTTGTTTGGTAAATTGTGCAGATGAAGAAATCGATGATGACGCATTTAAAAATTTGGAATATGTGAATGTGTGTGAAATTATTAAAAAAGTTGGACCGAGAGTAAAATTTTGGCAGAAATTTTGTGATGAATTTAAAAACTCTCCTGAATCGGTAAATATTTTATTAATTATTCACATTTTTTTCAAAAATTTGTTTTAAAAAATTCGACATGATTGTACATGATGGATTATGAAGCATGAAATCCGTTTTTGTTTAATCGTACGGTGTTCATTGTGTATTCTTTTACATTTACGCGATGCAAAGCACGCCCCATTGTTAATAGAATTTTTGTGAAAAAGATTATAAATACGTGCATTTTTATATCACACACAGTTATTTTGACAAATACTATTAAAGATGGGACATGTGCAGACGTGATTAAATCAGAATCCAAGTTGGAGTCTCTGTTTATTGTATTCTGTGGTTTAATATAAGAATTTATACATTTGAATACAAAATTTTGTGCTTGATGAAATTTTTTCAAGTGTATTTTAGAATATACATAAAGCGTAATTTTCAGGAATAAGTTTATGAAATTTGCAAATAGTTTGAAGTTTAAGTAGATTAAATCACATTCACATTCTTATTTTACTAATTTTCAGCCACAAAGTATTTCGAGAAGTAGTACTTTATCAAGTATTTCAAATTTAACTCAAATATCTGCGAATTCCCAATCCACTGCTATTATAGATAACATTCACAATGAGTATATCGAAAATGTAAGATATTTTTTGTTCTTTTTCTATTTTTTATTTTTTTTTTAAATCAATTTGTTATTTCCAGAATGAAAATACATCAAACATATCAAACCATTTAGATGAATTATCAAATAATTCAGATGAAACACAAATCATATTAAATTTGCCATTATCAACGACAGTGCATAGTAGTCTAAATACACCTGAGAGTCACCAAAAAGGCACAATAAAAGATTACTTAAATTCCGCTGATGGTACTATTATTTTGAATTATTATCATCAGTATAAAAGATTTGAAGATAAACATAGGAATGGTTTGGTTAATCTAATTATCCAAAAAGAATTTGAATACTCCAAATGTTTGGATGGAAGCAGTTTTAAAATAAATTCGGAAAGATTTCAAGACTTAACAAATGAAATTGTGAGCATTTTTACGAACGAATTGAAGTCAACCTATTATAATCCATATTGCAGTAAAACCAAACTAAAAGCATCTGGAAAACTTTCGGAGAAATTGCAAACTTTTAAAAAACAGCTTAAGTCTAGGAAACCAAACGCTATTGCTTGTTTTTCCGCTAATACATCTGAAGAAAATAAAGATAAGTTGAATTATCTTCAGAAATACTTGGAACCACGGGATAAAATTGAACATTTTTGGTTTGAAACTGTGGATCAACGCTTGAAACTGCTAAAAGAAAACAAAAATTTAACTATTGGTGAATATATGAACCGATTTCCCGTTTTAAGGAGTCCTAATGGATATAAATTATTAAATACTGATTTTCAATACCTTTTTAAAAATGCTTAAAACAATTTATTTGAAAAATGGCCAGAAATACATTCAAAAATTATTGAACTAGCAAAACGAAAAAAAAAGAAAGAAATAGATGACATTTTAAACTATTCAAGTAATTTAGTTGGATTATTTCTAATTCCCCAACTATTATCTCCCTCGTTTTTGAAAAAAAGAAGGGCAAAAGGGATTTTACGCTATTCAAAACAGGAAGTTTTAGATTCGTTTATAATAGTGGCTTCGGTAAGTGAAACCAATTTTTTGCAAAATATGTTTTAAATGTATTTTGAATTTTTTTTAGGATGCTTCTTCAATTAATGAAATTATTGAGAAACGTAAATCTAAATTGAAAGCCCAAAAAGAAACTTTGCAGCCAACACCTGGTTTTGTAGGAAACAATATTGGCTCGATGACAAGTGCATATTTGGCAATCAATGACATTTTGTATAAATGTGAAGGTCCTATGGATGCAGCTGACGCGTGCTTTAAAAGTTATATGGCGTTGAATGCTAAATTCCTAAATGGTTGTGAGCAGGTTTGGTTATTTATTCAAACATGTATTTACGAGGTGGAAACTGAGTGGGACAAGAAGTTCATTTCTGTGAGTTCGTTAATAAGTGATTTAACATAAGAGTGGGATTGAGAATAAGATTTATCTATAATTACATATTCATACATACATATATGTATATTTATATAATGAACTATTGAACTTCTATTTTACTTTCTAATATATCTTTATTTTAAAATTAAATAATTAAAAATCAAAATGAAATGCTTTGTATGGAATATGTCCATTCAGAATTTATCAATTTACGTGAGACATATAAAAATGAAACATACATTTTTGAAAATATACAAATGTTATGAATGTTCAGAAGAAAGAAATTTTAATTTTTTAAATAGTTTTAAGAAACATATGAAAATGCACTTTCATAATTTAACTTTAAATGAACAACATATTGGCAATACTACAAAACTTTGTAAAAACCAACAAAAAGACGAAGTGAAACTAAATTCGGAAGTGGTTTTTAATAATATAATAAGAAATAAGGATTTACCTAAGATTAATTTTGAAATGTTAAATGAAAACGCCAATATAAGATTAATAAATAGTTTATATGAAAAAAACAATTTATCTAGGAAAGACGTCCAAGATATTGTCGAAATAATTAACCAGTATTTTTCAAGTGAATTTTTCCAAAACTCAATTGATTTTCTTAAAAATGAATTATTGTTAACAGACAGCAATTTCAATTTTCAAAAATTCGAGGAAATTTTTAAGTTATTAAATCGTCCTTTAAAAATTTTTTTAACGGAATATAAACGAGTTAATATTTTATCAGAAAATTCTTTGTATTTGCCCTCGACATCTACAGCAATTGGAAGCAGATTAGATTACGCTAAAAATGATCATCACGTTACTTTCAAAAAAGTTATTGATCAAGAACAAATGATTCCGTTGAAAGATAGTTTAAAGATATTTCTAGAAAATAGTGAAGTTGTGGATCACATTAAAGAATATAGGCAGGAATTGTTTAATGAAGAAGATACTATAAGTAATGTGATGCAAACAACATTTTGGAAAGAAAAGTGCTCCCATTATAGTTCGGACAGTATCGTCCTACCTCTGATTGTTTATTTTGATGATCTAGAAATAAACAATGCTCTCGGTTCTAGAACTGGATATCAAAAACTTGGAGCGCTGTATGTTTCATTTCCATTTCTTTCACCACTTTTTCGGTCAAAACTAGAAATTATTTGGCTTTCAATGTTATTTCACACATTGGACAGAAAAATATATGGCAATAGGGTTTTTCAACCACTGGTTGATGAGTTAAATGACTTAGAAACTAATTTTTTAAAAATCCATGGTGTGAAATATTTTTTTGTCCTCATAGCTTGTATAGGTGATAACTTGGGTCTCAATTCAATGCTTGGGTTTACAGAAAGTTTTACATCAAACTTTTTTTGTAGGATCTGTAAAATGCATAGAAAACAAACACGAAAATCTACTAAAGAAATGGAGTCATTGCTTCGGAATTCATATAACTATGAAATAGATTTAAGTTTTCAAAATGTTAAGGAAACTGGTATTTTAACTCCATGTATATTTAATGATCTAATAAATTTCAATGTTACCCAAAATACAAGCGTTGATTTGATGCACGATATTTTTGAAGGCATTTGCAATTTTAAAATTTCATTTATATTACACAATTTTACTGCAATACAAAAATTATTTTCGTTATCAACACTTAACAACCGATTAAGAGCTTTCAATTTTGGTGAGTTTGAAAATATTAACAAGCCACAGGAAATATCTAAAGAATATTTACAACAACAAAAATTAAGATATTCTGCATCGGAAATGATTTGGTTAGCAAAATATCTCTCCATTATAAAAGGTGACTAAGTGCCTGAATCTAATAAGTTGTGGAGGGTTTTTTTAACTTTGGGGGAAATAATAGAGATCTTATTTTTAGAACATATTGATGAAGACGTTATTAAATTCTTAGAAAACTCAATACATAAACACCATACTTTATATTTAAAATATTTTAAACTGCCATTAAAACCTAAACATCATTTCGTAACACATTATCCTTCCATAATGCGCAAATTTGGACCTATAAAACAATTTTGGTGTATGAGACATGAAGCTAAACACAAGGATTTAAAAAAAATTGCTTCCTCTACTAGATCCCGAAAAAATATTTGCTACACAGTAGCACAGCGGCATCAATTGAGTTTTTTGGAGAAAATTAGAAATATTGAATTTTCGATTAATATACATTTTGGTAAAATTATTGGATCTCTTGAAAAATATGGTCATTTACATGAAAATATAGAGAATCTAAAAAAATCAAGTGCAGGTGTTGTTTTCGTTGGTTGGATAGAGAAATGGTTTTTCAAAATTAAAATAGGAATGATACTTGAATTCGATAATATTGATAATTTAACATGTGTCGGATTAATTGAAATTATAGCATTTTTATCAAATGAAGACCTAGTTTGTATATGTAATTTGTTTGAGACAATTTATTTTGACAATCACTTAAGTGCCTATCGCATTAAAAAAAACAAACATGTATAAAACAATAGAACTAAATAAAAATAACTTTTTTCTTCATTCCCTCCATTCAGCAAATGCAGGCTTATATTTCATATAATGTAAAATGTATGAAATTTTGAATTAGAATAAACATTTTATTTGTCATTAAATTTGTTTTTTATTCCTACATATATTTGCTAAATACCGAAATATATAGGTGAACCATATGACCTATATAGGAATTTTTAATATATTCTTTGCTTTCACACCCATTCTTTTCATATAATGCATAAATATAATATTGGGAAGATTCAAATAAATCTTGGAGAAAAACCCATAAAATAAAGAAAACGTTACAATTATTATAGGAATTTCGGATAATATCTGATGAATTTATACCTATATTTCCATTTCTATCGGTAATTTTACTATAAGATATAGGAACTTTGCCAGAACGGAGTGAACTTATCCCATTTAATATGATCGGCAACCGAAAATATTTACCTATATTAATATTGGAAATAAATCCATAAAGTATTGTTGTCACGAAAACGCCTATAATTATAGTTGTAGCGAGTGTAAAAATTCGGTTACCAGTCCTATCTGTTTTTTCAGTGTTGTTAATAAATTTTGTAATTAAATATTTTTCGTCACAAGTTACCTTTTTTTATTATAATAATTTTTCGTGATGAAAAATATTTTTCAGTTTTTCACAAAGCCTAGAATAATTCAGATCACATAATCGCCTTCAGTCCTTATATAAAAGGAATTTTTATTGTAAAGATAATTAATTTTAAATTAAAATATAAAAGAACAACCAACATAAGGATAATTTAAATATTATAAAAATCGTTTTAATACTAAAATAAAATATATAATTTCCATAAATTTGTGTACTGAATATTTTCCTAATTCAACAATATTGCCCCACACTAGGGAGTAAGGTTTTTCGATACGCATAAAACTATCACTTTTTAGATATCTGTCGGCAGCGATAAATAGTAACTACAAAACCATCAAGTTCCCTGAACCTCATTATACGAATCAGGTTACAATTACAATCGGATTCAATTACTCAGAGACAGACTGCATTAGGAATTACAATTCATGGCCAATTGTAATTACTATTTCAAACTGTCTCCAGTATAACTTGCCAGTTTCATCGCGACCGGGGCCTTGGCACTCTGACGTATTGCTCGAACCATTACATTTTGATGAGAAGTCGACTACTTCAACTCAACCTAGTCGTACTGCTAAGACCAGAAGTAAAAAAAAAATATCCGAAATCAAGGTTACCGAAAATATGTGAAAAAATTGCCGAAAATTGAAACATATGGATATATAGGAACTTTAAAATTTCTATATTTTCAATTTTTCGGCATACTTTAACCTTGCCTTATCGAGCAAAGCTCGGTCCCCCGGTACTATATCAATAAATTAAAGAATATTTGAAAAGTCTGAAATCATAAATGATAATTGAATTGAATTTAAAACTTCTAGGAGGTAGGAAAATGATTTATTTAAATGAATTATACTGTCTAGTTTAGTAAAGAATTTTATAAAGTGATTTTAACTGAATAGAATAGCTAAAATGACATCCAAAAATATTTGTCTCAAAATGTCAATTATAAGTCTGCATCTTGTTATAATTTCTTTCGTGATAATTTAGGTCTTCACTTATGGTACCTAGTCAGTCAGCTATATATAGGTGGAGTCCTGTGAAACGACTTCAACCAGGTTTTAATGATCTTTCAATAAAAAATTTGGCACAATTAGTGAACAAAATGTACAAGCAGTGTTATTATTTGAAGAAATATCAATCAGTGGGTGAAAATGATTATTACTAGGAAAACAAATATGGGCTTTCATGATCAGGGGCTTATTTTCTAACCCAAAATATATAACTAGTTATTTTCTTTCTGAGAACAGCATTGATGGTGCTTTTTTAAAACAAAAGTTGGAGGCTAATATGGAAGTATATTGCGAAATAGGGCTTACGGTTAGAGCTGTAGTTTGCGATCAAGGTATGAATAATCAAAAATGCTATAGGCTGTTAGATATTAATAAAGAGAAGCCATATTTCTATTATAATCAGAAGAAAATAATTGCATAATATGATCCTCCTCATTTATTAAAAAATATAGGAAATACACTCAAAGATTGCACTATTGAGACTCCTGACGGACCTGCGAGTAGGGAAGTTATAAAAAGCGTTTATAGCATATACTAAAAATTAAAAAAATATAGGTTGTTTCCAAAGATAACAAAAAAACATATTGAACCAGGGATTTCTGATAAAATGAATGTCAGACTTGCAGTGCAAGTCCTGAGCATAAATAATAAAAGAAGCCTTAAACTCCAAGAGTAATTCCGACGTTGCAGACTCAGCAAAAAAATATATTCACGGCTACGGAATTTAAAAAATTATTTTAAAAAACATATAGTAGCTTAAAATCGGCCTATAGCCTATGTTTTGATGCCCTATGGTAGAAATGGAACAGAAAAACAGTCAAAACTAACAGTATTTCAAGGTTTCTTCTTCAGAACTTTGTTTCCTTTCTTCAATTTCCTCTAATTTGCTGGTAATGAAGACACTACCAGCATAAATCTAATCTGCAAATTGTATCCAAATCGAATAATTACTTTTTAAAGTACATCAAAAAAACTATATGGCCAGACTTATTTTCTCCTAGGATTATTTCTTACTTCGCTATCCTTCCACCGATTTTGCCCAAATTTAACATGGTATCATATATTTACACATTCAACCAACATAATTAATTTAAACTAAATTGATATACAAATTTTCGAATTAAATCCGAAAAACCATATAAAAAAAACAAAAAACTTTCTGGTCACCCTGGTTTTTGCTTAATAACTTCCCTCCCCCCGGTCGATTTTGCTGAAATGCAATACCAAACCAAGTTAAGGATAAAGCAACTCATACTTGTATTGTAAATTTCATCGAAATCACGCTTTTGAGTTATCTTGTAGACGGACGGACGGATGGACGGACATGCATAAATCGGTAAAACTTTTGATTCCTGACACAACCACACCCTTAAAACCATTCTACGACAATTATTTCGATGTGTTACAAATGGAGTGTCAAAACTAGTATACCATCTGGTAGTACCTACCATAGGGCATAAAAATAAACTGTCCAAATTGAGCCATGATAATGCATACAGATGAATGTGATTTTCTTTCACCGTCGGAACAACTTTATTAAACACAAAAATTTCAACAAAAATATTGAAAGGACTTCGCTACAAAATCGTTCCGAGTTTTTTTTCGAACTTTTTTCTTGCATTTTCAAACATTATTTAAAACAAAATTAAATTCAATTCTTGGCCCAAGTTCTAAAAATTTTAAATTGTTTATTTAGCATTATCTAAAACACACGAAACTCGCGTAACATATAATGCAATCTAGTTACACACACAATCGAACATACAAAATATTTCTAAAAGTACATTTTAATTCTAAAATCAGAATAGCAAAAAGCCCACCACAAATATATCAATCCATGCCATTCATATTTCTCCATAAGATATATTCAAAGCCACAAATTCCTTATATGCGCACATGAATGTAACAAAAGTTTCTCTACCCTCAAATGTTTTAATTCTAAAATTAGGAAAAAAAAACAACAACAAAATATAGTCATCTACGGCATTCATAATATGAATGAATTCAAAGCTTAAATACCTTATCCAGTACAAAAGCCAAAGCTTAAGAACGAAATGTAAAAATAAGAACGAATTCTCCTCGTATATTTTTTCCTCATATTTTATTTAGCTTTTTAAGTCGAAATTTGTGGGCAAAAGTAATTTTACACATCTTATATTATTTATGGCTTTGGTACAACTACCAAATTACGTGTAGTGCTTGATTCATCCGCTAAAAGTAAAACCGGAATTAGTTTAAATGAAAAGTTACTAATAGACCGGATCTTTCAGCAGGAGCCTTTTACTATACTCGTAAGTTGCGGGAAGCACAAATATGCATACAAGGCAGTTATTGAGAAAATGTATCGGCGGATACAAAAAAATAAAAGGATCAACTACTGCATAAAATTTTATGGCGAAACTCCGAAGAAGAATCTATAAAGGAATACGAGTTAACAACAGTGACTCATTGTAAGGACATATTAGAACAGGTGCCAAAGGAATCAACAGATGGGTCTATTAGTCTATTTGAAATAAATGAAGAAAATTCAAAATGAGTCGTTAATTGGCACTCTGGTAATAACCAATTCCAATTTAAAGTAAATCTACCGATCGATAACACTGCACCAACTAAACGAAGTCTTCCGTCAGAGGCGTCAAAACTATTTGACCCACTACGATGTTTAACCATCTTACCAGTAACAATAGCAGCAAAAATTATGTTTAAAAGCTGTGGCTAGCTGGCATAAATTTGAATCAAGCACTATCGCCTAACATGAGAAAAAATTGGCTCACATTCAAAACAGTATTACCAGTCTTAGAAACCATAAGAATACCCCGATGGATAGAATATGAAAAGGGTAAACGCGTTTGTGAGCTGCATGGGATTTGCGACGCATCAGAGAAAGCAAATGCAGCAGCTGTTTACATACGAACATTAAACGATAGTGGCAATAAAATTACACACCTCTTAGCAGCCAAATTAAGGGTAGCGCTAATAAGTAAGAGGCTTTCGCTACACCGTTTAGAATTATGCAGAACCGTCTTATTAATCAAACTTGTTGAAAAGGTAAAATCTGCTATGGAGTGGAATGAAGCAACTGTTTATGCATGGACAGATCCAACAGTTGTTTTAGCGTGGCTAAAAAATCACCCCAACAAGTGGAAAACCTTCATCGCTAATAGAGTGCCTGAAGTACACTCAATCCTAAATGCAAACCAGTGGCATCATATCAAATCAAAGGAAAACACGGTGGACGTGGCATCGCGAGGAATTAGTTTAAAGAAATTAGTAAAGTGTGAAGAATGGTGGATAGGACCATCATTTTTGAGAGAACCATCGTTTTGCATACCTCAAATGGAAGATGCAATAACAGATCCTGAAGCCCGGAAAATTTCAATAAATATGGCATTTACTGCAGACGATACCATAATGGCATAATTATTAGAAAAGTATTCAACTCTGCGCAAATTATCCAGAATAATTGCTAATTATCTTCGATTTTGTAACAATGCAAGAAAACCAAGAAAAAAGCGAGACTTTGGACAATTAACAACCAAAGATATTCAAGAAGCAACTAGCCGATTAATACGTGCAAAATTAAGAATTTCCTAAAGAAATCCGTAGTCTACAATGCAAGAAGAGACTGAAATCTGACAGCAAACTGTTAATAATTAAATCACTTTTTGGACACAGAAGGAATTATACGTGTTAGTGGGAGATTACAAAATGCGGACATCAGCTACAATGAAAAGCATCCTATAATATTACCAAGCAAAAACAGGTTAACACAGTTAATAATCGAAGAAGCTCATAAGACTACCATGCATGGGGTAGTTCAGCTAATACTAGCACAAGCCAGACAACAATATTGGATCATCAATGGACATAGCTCTGTTAAACGAATCATGCACAGATGTGTTACCTGCTTCCGGCACAAAGCACAAATAGGAAACCAGTTAATGGGAGATCTTCCAAAACATCGAACAACGGTGGCAAGGCCATTTACCAACAGTGGTATATACTATGCAAGACACCTAAAAATGAGAATGTCAAGGGGCAGGGGAGTTAAATCATACAAAGGATATATAGCAGTATTCGCATGTCTGGCTTCTAGAAGCTGTAAGCGACTTAACAGACGAAGCATTTCTAGCAGGGTTTAAACACTTTACGGGACGCAGAGGTGCAACCAACAACTTGTATAGTGGCAGCGGTACAAACTTTCTACTAGCAAATAAGATACTTCAAATCAACCCAAACTTTCTACTAGCAAATAAGATACTTCAAATCAACCCGGAAGAAAATATATATGGAGAAACTGCCAATGGAAATGACAAATTTGGGAACAACTTGGCACTTCATACCACCATCAGCTCCGCATTTTGGAGGGCTATGGGAGGTAGGCGTGAAATCAGTAAAGCATCGCCTAAAATGAGCTGCCAGCGAAATTATGCTGACATTTTAGGAGATAACCACATTCCTAATTCAGATTGAAGCATGTTTGAACTCACAACCATTATGCATTATGAATTGGATGTATTAACACAGGGACATTTCTTAATAGGCTCTCCTTTACTCGGTCAACCAGTACGGAGTAGAACGGCTAGTAATATGCACAGCTTAACAAGACGGCAGCTTTTGGATCGGTTACAACAAGACTTTTGGAAAAAATGGTCAATGAAATATTTAACACGACTACAACAGCGACCAAAGCATTAAACATTAAAATCGGGGACATGGTTTTCATTAAAGATGAACTAGTACCATCGACAAGATGGGTCTTGAGTAGAATTACGGACATGCATCCAGGTCACGATGGACTGATCAGAGTAGCATCTATAAAAACGAAAACAATACACTGAAACGTCCAATAACTAAAATTTATCTTCTACCTACCGTGGATAATGACATCAAGAAACCTCCAGTATCAACCATATTAGTACACACTCATCAAATTGGAGACATAACAGCCAAGAATAAGCTTAATATATGGTTGGAGAAATTGAAATGACTCGCATCAACGAAAAAATCTCTTAGAGTTAGTTAGAAATCAAACTTCAGTAATCGAAGCAACAGTAAATATTTTAAAGAGTGGTGACGAATCTATCAAATCCAAATTCAAGGTTATTGATATTCAACTAGAAGCATTAACTAAATATGCTGAAGCAACCACTTTACGTCATTTCTGCTAAAGACAACACTAATACTTCAGGATTATCAGCGAACACAAAATGCCATTTTTAACGTATTAACAGATCCTCAACACGGAAAGATTCACCCCCTTTTTCTTACACCAAGAAAATTACGGAATCAGCTAACATAAAATAATAAAATGTAACATGTGCCGTGCAATGACGCCTCCACTGTATTTTGATTTTTTTTTTTGAGTCATAAAAATCAGCTGGTGGCAGAAATTGCACTGTACATTTGCATTGATTTTTTTTTCTCAATTTTAAATTAAAGCTATTGTTAAAAAAAGTATATAATATTATATATTTTTTTTTATTTAACAACTGGGAGAGGTCAGAAAGGAAAACGGGATTTGGAAAAATCGGTTTTTTTTGGGTGTGGGAGAGAAAAAAACGGAAACCAGACTTGGGATGGATTTTCAATAGTGAACGGACTTAAAATTTGATTTTTTGATATTTTTTTTATTAGTCAATTTCTCTTGGAGTTTTTTTATTATAGTCAATTTTCTTAGTTGGATTTTTTTTAGAGAGTTTTCTTGATTGATGGAAGTGAAAAATATTAAGTTTTTTGGTGTGCAGTTCAAAAAAAATTAACGAGAGTTTGGTTTTATTCGAGAGTTTTTGGAGTTTTTCACTTTTTAGACGTTTTTAGTTTTCCATTTTTTTTAAAGTTTGGTTTAAGTCTCAAGTGCGGATAAAGCCGAACATTTTAACAGCATTTAAACATACAAATAACAAAGAAAAAACCAAGAAAAAATTAAATTTAATTCTACAAAGGAAATATAAAGAAAAACTAATATTATTAATAACAACTTAAAAAAACACTTCTTGTATATAATATAAACCTAAAAAAATTTAACATAAAGTTCATGTATGTAAATTACAAACATACAAAATATCAACAGCAAAACTAGTTTCATCATAAAATAACACAAATTAAAAATTCTGATCATAAACAATAAGAAATAGCATAAATATTGCACTATATTTCAGTTAGAATACTGGGTGATTCATTAAAATCATCAAGTATTCTAAGAAACAAGAAAAGAACACCATACCACAAAACAATAAATAAATCATTGTCACAAAACAATGATTCACCATACAAGAGCTTTCTAGAAACGACAAGAAAAAGCTTTCTAACACATTTCGATAAAAAAAAAAATGGAGAAGCTTCTCAATTAAATAATTTCGACACGTTTCGATGAAACTTCTGGAACTTAGACCGATAGGTATATAAGGCAAAAACGCCGTCGAAACATCATTCAGTTGAAGTCTAAAGCTTCGTCCGAGATTATACAAAACAGAGATTGGAAACGTGATTATTTTTGTGGAAGCGATTGCAAGGGCGATTTGTGATCAATTATTAAAGATAGTGATTGTGGTGTATTTTTATAAACTGTGATAAATTAATTGTAATAATTAAATTATTGAAAGACAAATATTTTTAAGACTAATTGTAACGCAGAAATAATTATAAATAAACTTTATACACTAAATTCACATAAATAAAAAGTGTTATCATTCTAATAACATCGAACCGAAAGAGTAGCACGTCACAATATATATATAGTAAATACTATTTCTTTTTAAAATCTGTAGTGTAAAAGCTTCAAACAAATATACATGATAATACAAACTAACTTAAATACCAAATCTTAATTTCATTTATTAATAATAATAAATAACACATAACACTAAGTTCTAAAATAAAACATCTACCATACGACAACATAACATAAAATAAAAGCATAACCACATAAAAATACACGATATTTGGATTGGAAAGAACAAATCATATTTGAAAAAAAAGGGTTTCCACAAAGTATACGAGTCGACATCATACAAATACATCATACACAAACCAACAAGGCAAACACCAACAAAATACATACAACAACAAAAAACCAAAAAGGAGCGCTTACCAACACCCAACAAAAATTTGATTTTTTTTCGATTACCGAAGGAATTTTCTTCTTGAGGATTTTTTTTTTAAATAGAATGTTTTTTTTCCAGGAGAGGGTGTTTCATTAAGGCCTTAATGCAGCAACCGTAAGTTCCAAACATTATATTTTTTTTGTTATTTTTAAATTATTTTTTTGTTTGTATAGCATACTTTTATTAAGCTTTTGGTGTTTTTTTTTTAAATTATTAATTTACATATTTAAATTCGTTTTCTTTCCAATTTTGGTTTATAAACTTAATTTTTTTTTATTATTTTGTTTCTAATTTTTCATTTTTTTCTATTATTTTAGTCCCTAAGATATTCGTTTGTTTTCTTTTCTTTATAAATAAGCAATGTGTTTTCTCTATCTTGATTATTTAATATGAAGTGTTAAAGCCAGTTGTGCGGGAGGGCATGTGAGTAGGAGTAGCGAAAAATGGTGAATCCATCAAAGTGAGTCAAGGGACCATGTTACATATTTTGGGCAAAAACATGGTCATGGGGAGTCCTGTTTTGTTGGACTCCATGGGTGGGATAAATTAGCCCAGGGGTGAACAATATCATCGGTTCACCCCCTCCGATGACAGCATCGGCGTCACGCGCAATTTTGACGCCATAAATCAGTCCGTCTGTTGTCCGTTGAGGGATTTGTAATCATATAAATGATTCCTCTCTTTCCTTTATCTGGTAACCCCTGTTTGAACTTTTGGTTCACCTAAATCTCCAAGTTTCATTAAAATCAGTTTTGTCTTTTTTTTTTATACTCGCTGATGACATGAAAAGGTGTGGACGTAATAAATCCACTTCTCCAGCCTTTTCGTCAGCCCAAATCATGGTACACATGAAACTTGGTGTAACATCACTTCCCTCCGGCGAGCTAGTTAGAGCAAAGAAGCTAGGTGTACCTTTTCTTGGTTACTTTCGGCTCTAGTACCACTGCATATAACTGATACCAGTCAGTTATATGCCTTTTAGCAAAGGATCACAATGTTAGGATATTTGTTTGATCAAGCAAACAAATTCCTAACATACAACCAATACCGGTTGTTACATAAATGGCGCCCAACGATATGGCTTAAGAGTTTTGGTTGTGCGCTGTGTAATTTAAACTACGGTTTAAATTACATAAACAGCGCCCAACTTTAAAGCTTTGCAGCTTTTCCGAGTTAGTTTTTTTTTCAGGTTGTGCGCGGTGCATCATAAAACTGCACGTTTTATGTTACACAAAAATGGCGTATATCCTTATTTTGTTTGAGTATTGGCAATTTTGATTGCCCATTAAACTTCCTTTTATTTGAATTAAATGAATCTTTTCTGGTGTAGATAATTATCTGCACATTCGTTCGTCCAATTAATTACATTACCATTTTAACTTTAATTTTTTTATTTTTGCTTATGCTTTGTGGCAGATAAATTGCGTGTGGTTGTCGTCTGGTTGGGACAAGTGTTGGATCTCACACTGTCGTGATATTTGGCATTTGTTTCAATCGGATGATGATCAGCAAAGGTATGATCGAACACTGGATGGACACGGCAAAATAATTATTTTAGGTAATGTCACCTGAAATTTTGCCGTGTCCACCAGATAGTTGGTCAGTAAGTGGGCCCGATTGATACCATCGAGTATTATGGGACGCAATACTAAAAAGGTTGAACACCCGCGTAATTCGCGACCTACTCGTATGGATCAATTGTGCCTACCGAGAACTTTTTTTTTGGAAGGTGACTGTGTTTGAATACTAGTATGGTTCGCGGTATATGGGTTCTTCACTCATAAATTAAGAATTATTTGAAATCTAAATAAAATTCGAAATATTTTTTTTGCGCTCTGCTTCATCAAACACAGTCAGCTTCCAACTTTTACCATCACCTGGTTAATTATTAAATTAACCCAAATGCTGCGCTGTGTTGTCAATCAATTTGGTGGATTTTCCCTGCCGCTGCTCTCGCTGCACTCCTCCCTGTACATTTCATTCAACGGTTTTCACTTCATATCGAAAAGAAAGAATACAGTGACCAAACACTATATATAGTTTTTGGAAATTCTTTTTTTTTTCTTCATGCAAAATAAATACGCAATAATTAATAATAATAAATAAGGATAAATTAAACAAATTAAATGAAATTAAACAAATTAAATAAATTAAATAAATTAAATTGAATTTATCACCATTGTTAGGACAGTCGGGTTCTTAAATACTTGACTGATTGGATTTTTTTCACATTTTTCTATTTGATTCGGATTTTCTTATTCTTTCAAGTATTGTTGGATGAATTGATTAAAGTTGAAACAAAAAAATCAATAAATACAAATTTGATTTGTTTTAGATAATACATTTTTTTTTGGAAAAAGAAAATATTTTTTTTGAGTACTCTTTTATATTATTGTTTATTTCTCGGATTTGTCAGATTTACATTCGGAAAAATTCTTTTTTGGTCTTTGTAGTTTTTCTCAATACTTGATAGTACTAAAATATGCACGGAACTCGAAGTGGGGCAGCCAAACGCAGCCAAAAAGGTAAACGACAGCTTTCCGATATTATGGAACATAACATTTATCCTCATTTGGGAAATGTGATGCATACCCCAATCTCGGAACAAGGTAATTTTCCATTACGGAAACAAGGTGCCCGTCCCAAATCCATGCAATTTACGGGAGACAATATGTCAGGCGCGAAATCCCTGCTAGCACAGTCGAATAATAATAATTCATCAACTAGCGTGGGAACAACCCAAATTTACGGGATTTAGTAAATATGTTTTTCTCGCCACAACAACCTTATAATAACTCCAGATTAGCTAACACTTCCGTTTCACAACCGCCCCCTGTAGTTCTCAATAAGGAAACAATTCAAGAATGGATTCAGGCCGCGATGAAACAAAATGAGGATTCCCTCAGGGACGACCCACCATCTTACACTACTCCAATGCATCCACAACCTGGTGTGGCGAGTGAGAACATACAAAACATGCACTCAGTCCCGCAATCATTTTCTTTATCCCCACCAAGCATTGGCGATAATCGGATGGACAAATGGGGAATTAAATTTAGAGGAAGTTCTCACGGAATGCCAGTGGACGATCTCGTCTTCCGTGTTGAGACTTTACAAAGTCGGAGTGGAATTCCGTGGCATGTAGTATGCGGGAATTTCCATCTCCTATTAACAGAGATGGCAGAAAGTTGGTATTGGTATCACGCGTTACCATCCTAAAACGTGATCCGTATTGGAACGTACCTGTTACGAAAAACACGACCCCGATAAAATCGCTTCATCAGAGACAGATGGAGTATGAGGATGCTCGAAAAAGAATTTTCGAGGTCCTTCCAAAAAGCGGTGTTTCAAAACACATTGAACGCAGTCGAGCGCGCGCGGCATGACGTAGACAGTTTAGGCAAGACATAGGAGCAGTGTCAAAGCTAAAGAAGGATAACATTCGACCCTATGCTCGGGTAGAAATCGCTGGTGAACCTCTGCTAGGTCTCCTAGACAGGGGCGCTAGCATTTCATGCCTTGGCGCAGGGTCCATTGAATTCCTTGAACAGAAGAGCTTGCAGTTGTCAGGACGGAGTTCTGAAGTCAAGGCAGCTGATGGTGCTCGTCGATCAGTTCTTGGGCATCTCTCTCACCAATTACGTACAAAAACGTAACAAGAGATGTTAAACTCTACGTTGTGCCCGGTCTAACGCAGGTACTGTACCTTGGCATCGATTTTTGGAAGGATTTTGATATAGCTTCACATCTGTTTGGATCTGTTGATGCGATTGATGACGACCCCGTTGAGGACCACAATATGCATGTCCTAAACGGGAATGAAAAGATGCACCTTGGAAAGGCCAAATCGCGATTTCCTTCTTTCAACCACTTCGGGCTCGGTAAGACCAATCTCGAAGAACACGTGATTGATGTAGAGGGTGTAGAGCCAATTAAGCAACGGCATTACCCTGTTTCGCCAGCGGTACAAAAATTAATGGATGCAGAGATAGACTGGATGTTGGGTATGGGAGTAATTGAGGTAAGCCACAGTGCCTGGAGTTCGCCTATAGTCCTGGTTCGCAAGCCCGGAAAAGTACGCTTGTGCCTGGGCTCAAGAAAGGTGAACCGGGTGACTAAAAAGGATGCTTACCCCCTGCCCTACATTGAAGTTCTCCTCAGCCGTCTCGAAAATACGAAATACATTTCGAGCATTGATTTAAAGGATGCCTTTTGGCAAATACCACTGGAAAAACAGAGTAGAGAGAAAACGGCTTTTACTATTCCTGGCCGCCCTCTGTATCAATTCACAGTGATGCCCTTCGGTTTGTGCAACGCTCTCCAGCGTGTGTGCAGACTGATGGGCAAAGTCATACCGACCCACTTGAAAGAACAAGTTCTCGTGTATTTGGACGATTTATTGGTAGTATCTAAAGATGTTGAGACGCATTTGGACCTGTTGAACATTGTCGCTCGTTTCCGGTACCATCTTCTCCAGAACAGGTACGGCGGTTTTTGGGGATGACAGGCTGGTATCGAAAGTTCATAGCCAACTATTCTAGCCTTGCATCTCCAATAACCGATTGTCTCAAAAAGTCGGTCAAATTAAAACCTTAAACCTTAAACCTTTCATCATTCATTGTGATGCATGTAAAACTGGAGGCGGCAGAATGCTTTTGCAGTGAGACGAACAAGGGAACGAGAAACCAATCGCCTTCATGTCACAGAAACTAAACGCTGCACAGCAAAATTATAGCGTTACCGAACTTGAATGCTATGCTGCTGTCCTAAGTGTAAAGAAGTTTCGGGTGTATGTGGAAGGACAACCCTTCAAAATTGTCACCGATCATGCGAGTTTGAGGTGGCTCATGGATCAGAAGGACCTGAGCGGGCGTTTGGCGCGATGGAGTCTAAAGCTTCAGGCCTTTGACTTTGAAATAGAACACCGTAAGAGATCGGAAAATGTGGTTCCCGACGCTTTATCCAGAATTCTGGTGGAAGAAGTGACGGAACCTGTCCCTTGCGTTGATCTAAATTCGGAACGCTTTAAGTCGGAGGAGTATCAAGCATTGATCGACACGGTTACGGAAAACGGACACAGGCTACCCGATATGTAAGTATCGGATGGCTATGTGTACGTTAAAACCGAATTCACAAAGAATGTCGATCGTGCTGACAGAACCTGGAGACTTTGGATTCCGGGGCAACTGACGCCCGAACTGGTCCGACTGGCACATGATCCGCCTCAGTCTTCGCATGGTGGTATCGCGAAAACATTGAATCGATTACGGCAAAGGTACTTCTGGCAGAAAATGCCAGCGGAAGTCCGAAAATACATAGCTGATTGTGCAAAGTGTAAAGAGACGAAAGCCCCTAATTGCATATTGCGTCCGCCAATGGGTAGTCTGGTGGAGGTCAATAGGCCGTTCCAACATTTATACATAGACTTCCTAGGTCCTTATCCAAGATCTAAGCGAGGGAATACAACCCTCCTCATCATATTGGATAAATTTTCGAAATTCGTTTTCCTGAAAGCGTTGCGTCATGCGAGTGCGGCGAATATCGTCGAATTCGTCGAGGAAAACGTGTTTCAACTGTTTGGTGTACCTGAAGAAATGGTTTCCGACAATGGCCCCCAGTTCCTCTCAAAAAAATTCGCTAAATTGTTGTCAACTTATGGTGTAAAGCATACTCGTACCGCGGTATATTCTCCGCAGTCAAATGCTTCGGAACGCGTAAATCGGTCAATTTTGGCCGCAATAAGATCTAATGTGCGTGACGATCACCGGGAATGGGATTTGATCCTTGGAAGCATTGGAAGTGCCCTTAGGAGCACTGTCCATGCGGCGGCTGGTTCGGATCCATACTCCCTGGTGTTCGGTACGCACATGGTGACACACGCGAGCACGTATAAACTCCTCCGAAAACTTGACTGCGTTGCGGAACAAGATTTTGAGATATTACCGCAGAGTGATCACCGTAAGTTGGTACACGAGCTTGTCCTGAGGAACTTGGAGAAAGCACATGAACACCATGGAAACCAATATAACAAGCGGGTGAGGCACGTTACCTACGTGCCCGGTCAAGAGGTTTACCGATTGAACTTCACACTTAGCGATTTCTCGAAAAATATCAACGCTAAGCTAAATCGCAAGTTCCTAAAGTGCCGAATTGTCCGGGCCGTGGGTAATTCCATGTACGAGATCGAGGATCTTCGCGGCACTCACATTGGCATGTACCATGCAAAGGACCTAAGGCAATAGCCCGGCTAGCATGGCATAGCACGAGACTTCTCCAGGGTGTGGTCGAGTCCCACGTTGGGCTGGTTCAAGATTACACTGATCTCCAATTGCACCCACAAGCTTTTCAGCTTCTCAAGGAACGTTTGCACATTTCCTTGAGAATCTCTGTTGTAACATGTGCCGTGCAATGATGCCTCCACTGTATTTTGATTTTTTTTTTTGAATCATAAAAATCAGCTGGTGGCAAAAATTGCACTGTACATTTGCATTGATTTTTTTTTCTCAATTTTAAATTAAAGCTATTGTTAAAAAAAGTATATAATATTATATATTTTTTTTTATTTAACAACTGGGAGAGGTCAGAAAGGAAAACGGGATTTGGAAAAATCGGTTTTTTTTGGGTGTGGGAGAGAAAAAAACGGAAACCAGACTTGGGATGGATTTTCAATAGTGAACGGACTTAAAATTTGATTTTTTGATATTTTTTTTAATAGTCAATTTCTCTTGGAGTTTTTTTATTATAGTCAATTTTCTTAGTTGGATTTTTTTTTAGAGAGTTTTCTTGATTGATGGAAGTGAAAAATATTAAGTTTTTTTGCGTGCAGTTCAAAAAAAATTAGGGAGAGTTTGGTCTTATTCGAGAGTTTTTGGAGTTTTCCACTTTTTAGACGTTTTTAATTTTCCATTTTTTTTAAGGTTTGGTTTAAGTCTCAAGTGCGGATAAAGCCGAACATTTTAACAGCATTTAAACATACAAATAACAAAGAAAAAACCAAGAAAAAATTAAATTTAATTTTACAAAGGAAAAATAAAGAAAAAATAATATTATTAATAACAACTTAAAAAAACACTTCTTGTATATAATATAAACCTAAAAAAATTTAACATAAAGTTCATGTATGTAAATTACAAACATACAAAATATCAACAGCAAAACTAGTTTCATCATAAAATAACACAAATTAAAAATTCTGATCATAAATAATAAGAAATAGCATAAATATATATATAGTAAATACCATTTCTTTTTAAAATCTGTGGTGTAAAAGCTTCAAATAAATATACATAATAATACAAACTAACTTAAATACCAAATTTTAATTTCATTTATTAATAATAATAAATAACACATAACACTAAATTCTAAAATAAAGCATCTACCATACGACAACATAACATAAAATAAAAGCATAACCACATAAAAATACACGATATTTGGATTGGAAAGAACAAATCATATTTGAAAAAAAAGGGTTTCCACAAAGTATACGAGTCGACATCATACAAATACATCATACACAAACCAACAAGGCAAACACCAACAAAATATATACAACAACAAAAAACCAAAAAGGAGCGCTTACCAACACCCAACAAAAATTTGATTTTTTTTCGATTACCGAAGGAATTTTCTTCTTGAGGAATTTTTTTTTTTAATTAGAATGTTTTTTTTCCAGGACAAGGTGTTTCATTAAGGCCTTGATGCAGCAACCGTAAGTTCCAAACATTATATTTTTTTTGTTATTTTTAAATTTTTTTTTTGTTGGTATAGCATACTGGTTTTTTTTTTTAAATTATTAATTTACATATTTAAATTCGTTTTTTTTCCAATTTTGGTTTATAGACTTAATTTTTTTTTATTATTTTGTTTCTAATTTTTCATTTTTTTCTATTATTTTAGTCCCTAAGATATTCGTTTGTTTTCTTTTCTTTATAAATATACAATGTGTTTCGGTTGAAACGTTGGTTGGTTTTTTTATGGTATATTGTTTTCTCCATCTTGATTATTTAATATGAAGTGTTAAAGCCAGTTGTGCGGGAGGGCATGTGAGTAGGAGTAGCGAAAAAGGGTGAATCCACCAAAGTGAGTCAAGGGACCATGTTACATATTTTGGGCAAAAACATGGTCATGGGGAGTCCTGTTTTGTTGGACTCCATGGGTAGGATAAATTAGCCCAGGGGTGAACAATATCATCGGTTCACCCCCTCCGATGACAGCATCGGCGTCACGCGTAATTTTGATGCCATAAATCAGTCCGTCTGTTGTCCGTTGAGGGTTTTGTAATCATATAAATGATTCCCCTCTTTCCTTTATCTGGTAACCCTTGTTTGAACTTTTGGTTCACCTAAATCTCCAAGTTTCATTGAAATCAGTTTTGTCTTTTTTTTTATACCCGCTGATAACATGAAAAGGTGTGGACGTAATAAATCCACTTCTCCAGCCTTTTCGTCAGCCCAAATCATGGTACACATGAAACTTGGTGTAACACCGTGATTAGTGGTAGAAGGTAACAGCCCACTTCCCTCCGGCGAGCTAATTAGAGCAAAGAAGCTAGGTGTACCTTTTCTTGGTTACTTTCGGCTCTAGTACCACTACATATAACTGATACCAGTCAGTTATATGCCTTTTAGCAAAGGATCACAATGTTAGGATATTTGTTTGATCAAGCAAACAAATTCCTAACATACACCCAACACCGGTTGTTACAAAAAGAAAATCTAACTCCTACACTATCAATATCAGGACAAGGAAAAGACGGCGTACTAAGAATATACAATCTAATGACAGCAAAGGTTAGAGTAATGAGACCACGTATTCTATTCAGCATTAGAATACCACTTCTTCATAACGAGTTTTATCAGCTATTTAAATTAATACCTGTACAAACTCCCCACAGCAACGAATTTATATTTATTGAACCATTCACTGACTTTCTAACACTAAGTTTGCATCGAGATCGGTTTTACCCTCTGTCACAACTAGAGGTGGATAAATGTAAACACTTAGAAGAGTATGGCGACTTGCAAGTTTCTAACGAAACTTTTCAGACTGTCGTATTTGTATCTGGCATCATTGTTTTGCAAAATATAATTTTAGACCGATTACTTAGATAAAACTTTTAGAACGGTTACTTATATTAAAATTTTTGAAAAATATTTTTCCAAAAAATAAAACAAAACTTTTCAGTCTTTGGAATTTTCTTGATGCCTAAAGGCAAACATAATTTAAAAATATTAAAAATCGTTAATTTTCTTATTGCCCTAAATTGTTAAACATAAAATACTTTAATCCTTAAAATAAATACTAATTAATTTAATGTAATTGTAAAAAGGTTTTAAAATAATAATTATTGATTCAATAAAGAAAATTTAAAGTAGTGAATTGAGTATTTTGTATGAATCATTTTAAATGCAATTCATTAAACAATTCCTGCAATTAGTGACCCCGACGTGATTCGAACGCGCAACCGAAGTGATATTGTAAAATATTATTAAAAAGGCCCAAGGAATATTGCAGAAACTTCCAGAAGAAAATTCAAGTCAAGATCATTGCAAAATAGTGCGGACCAAACCATTATTGCCGGTGTGAGGCTGTACCGAGTACTATTTTGCATTTCAGCTGACTCATAAAATATATATATTAAAAGAGCCCAAAGAAAAGGTTTTGAAGAGTCGCCTAAAGAAGAAATCATCAAATTTGTGGATATATAAAAGAAAAAGGAGCCCAAAGAAAAGGTTTTGACCAGCAGCCTCAAAAGGAGATTTGAAGTCATCAGTAATACCACAAATTAACAACTAATTTGTCCTGAGTTTCCACATAACAACTGTGTAAACCGATTAAATATTTGCGAACCAGGCTAATTTTATTTTTTTTCTTTCTTTTAACACGAAACTTTAATTACACAGCAAAAAATTATAAAAATATAGTATTCACAAAATTTTGAAATTTCTATATTTTGGTTTTATTATTACATTAATGAACAAATTTATATAATTACTAGCTGTATCTGGCCACGCGTTGCTGTGGCTCAGTCTGCTTAAATGGAAAAGAGAAAGCGGACGTTTGTGATATGTTTTATTTCACAATGTTTGTGGGTATACAATACTTTTTGTTGTATAGAGATTGTCTGGTTTGTCGACTCTAGAACACGCAACATAGAATTGTCCATGTGAGAAGCAATCCGTGTCTAGATCTAAACCGCACAATTCTAAAGATTGGCCCTGAGCTTTGTTGAAGGTGATTGCAGACGTCAATCAAATTGGGAATTGCAATCTCTTAGATTGAAATGACATTTCCGTTGGAATCATAGGAATGCGAGAAATGAGGACATCTTCACCTTTGAAAGCTCTGTGGTAGCAGATCAAGTGAATTGAAAAATTCGGGTGCAACTGCTTCAACTGCTTCTACAACAACGTCGACGGACTTGTATGTGACGGCCTAGCTTTGAATGTTAGACTGAATAATATTGTTAAGTTCGTAGACGGCCGCAAGAATAGCTCATTTACTCTCGCAATCGTGATCCTTGTAATCGGTTTGGATATTGGGAAATACTACACGAATTTGATTTGGATGTGTAATAGTTCATTCGCTGCATTTCATATTTGTTTCTTCGCCATTGACTGGATTTATCATCTTAACGTCAAAGTGATATCCATCGGCACCATCCCAACAAATGATTGGATATTGCAGAGCATCGTAGCATCGACGAATTTCTGAAACTTTGGAACGTTGGAATTGATCTCTGACTGTAACAATTGCGACTTCATCTATAGTTGGAGCATTGAATCATCGTACTTGTTCACCAGCAGGCGTTTTGTCAGCATGAAGAAAAATATTGTGTGAATCAGATGACATCATGTCAATTGCTGTTTTCAACTAAGGCACTAAATTGTTTTTTTCGTGAAGAAGCTCTTGCAGTTGCGAAACGATAGACCTTTTTATGCCGGTAGAAATTCCGCAGCGTGCATTCAATTCATCATTGCCATCACCGATGAAATACATTTGTAAGAATTTATGTTGAACATATGTTAAACGGAAGCAGGGAGCCAGCCCTATGATGTCCTTTCACTTTTAAAGTTTTCATGAATTGAGCTGTTACGATTTCTGCGACAAACGATGTCATTTGGAAGCATGAGTTGTATTTCCTGATGTTAGATATGAAATGCTTTGATTCGGCGGTATATCCGGCAAGCAAAATTTTAATGGCTCTGACAGCTCTGCAAGTTGAGGCAGTCTAATTATTCCGGCGGCGCAACACATTCCTTTCGTTTCTCCATTAAATTTCAAAGCCTTGCAAAAAAGACACACTTCAGTCAAGTGCCGATTAAAACATGCGGGCTCAAACTATAATCATCAGCTGGATAGTACCGGAATGCAAGGCGATTGTAATCGAGTGATTGCCGTGCACGGAGTCTTGTTTGACGTTGATCTACAGTTTCTCGTTGACATCGTTCAGCCAACCTCAGCCTGTCGCGTTCATTTTGTTGAGAACGAAGCAGATCTGAAGCTGCAAAACGTGATTATCGTGCCCGCAACCGTGCATCCTCGATTCTGGCTGCACGTCGCTCTTCTGCTTCCTCGGCACTAATTTGAGCCATTGTTTGTCTGTTTCGGTCGTTCACTGATGCCTGTTCTTCCTCAGTTTGATTTACAATTACTCGTCACACTGCTTCCGCTTCGCGAGTACGACGCCCTGAGTTTGATTTTCTGCACTGAAAAACCAAATACTCAAAAAATCATCCAGTAGCAGATATATAGTATAGTATAGTATAGTGTAGCATAGTAGATATAATTGGCTCGTTACATTTCAATAAAGAGGATCTAAAGCGAATAATTTAATTTTGTACGTTTAAGTGAAACTTGTTTTTTGGAACAAATTGTAACGGTAATAATTCCATTTAGTTTTGTTTTCACTACTGGCTTGCTGATGGCCACGTTTTGCCGGGTGTCTTCAGCCTAGTTTGATTCAGGGTGCCCATCAGCGACCAGAGTGCTTGATAAACGTGGATAGGTAATAACGATAAAAAAAAATCAATACTGAAAAATTGCGGGATGAGCTTGCTGAACAAAAACAAAAAAAAATTCCTCCAAAAAAACGGGACCTACTGAAAGCTGTTATTGGTGTAGAAAATTCATTTTGTTTGTCCATTGGTATGTCAACCGCAAAAAAAAAAAAAATCATAATTTATAAAAAAAAAGTTATAATTGTAACTCAACAACGATCCTCATTCATTACACGTCAGTGAACCACCCCATTTCCTTATCGGTTTTATTTTTCCATATTAAATTTTAACTGTGAAACAAAAATGAAATACCGCAAAAAAAAACCATTGAATATAAATAAAAAAACTTGAATTATATTATAACAAAAAAACAATTTTATTTTCAATTCTTTTTCCAGAAATCAGAATGTTATTTTCAATATAGTTCATCACACAGGAAAATCTTAATTATTCAAAAAAAAAAAAAATTCAAAATTCAAAATAATACTGCAATAATTTTACAAGTCTATTCTTAAACCACAGAAAAATTCAAAAATTAAAATTAAAAAAAATGCGATCCACAAAAAAAACTACAAAAAAAAACTAGGCGAATTTGCACTAACTTCAGTTTGTTTACTTTAGTTTAATTGCATTTCAGCCTGATGAGTTCTTTAATTTTTCTTTTATTAATTAATTCATTGTATTGTCTTCCTTTTTTTTTTCTTTTTCTTTTTTTTAATGTAATGCGGAAAGTGTAAAAGAAATCACGTTGATATTCCTTTTGTGACGTGACAGTGAATTAAAAAAAAATTGATGAACGAAAAAAAAAAAAAAAAATAAAGAAATTTACCGTGAAAATATTAACGGAAGAATAGGTGAACTAACACCAGTGCAAAAAAAAAAAAAATTTGTCCAAAATGAAGAAAAAAAAAATGGTACTTCTTGGTAATTCTTTATAAGGTAAGAAAGAATTTCATAAAACTCTAAAAAAAAAATCAAATCTAATCAAAAATTAGCACTTAGCTTTCTTTTTTCTCCTTTGTTCATTCTTCTTTTTCTTTCTTTCCAATAGTCCAGTTGATCAGATGTTGAAAACTATGGTAACCTTGACCTCTGTTGAACCAGTCGATTTCGTCACGGCTCAAGAATTCAATTTCTTTCCTTTTTGAATATGATGTAAGAAACCGAATGCAGTAACTGAAAACACCCACATTCACCCGGTATTTGACAAAATAAAACTTAAATACTTCCTTTTTTTTAACTTTTTCACAAAAAAGGAATTAAAAAATTTAAAAAAAAAACGGTTAAATGAAAAATTTTATAATTTTAATTTGGCAGAGCAACACCTTACACTTTGCTTTTTGAAAAATTTTCTGATCTCTTTCTTCGACAGTGGTTCCTTTTTATACCTTTTGGTATAACAGGACCTGTGTCTCAGTCTCTAAAATATGATTTTTATATGTAAATACTGTTCCTTAGACACTTTCTTACATGTCAAAATAAAGATAATTATTTTCTACATCTTTTAATCATCATTTTATGTAAGAATATTCATTAATTTTTCTTTATTTAACAAATACTGGTTTTTTTCTTTGTTACGTAGCCGTTACTTCTGCCATGGAGTAAAAGTACAAATTTTCACTTTTTTACTTCGCCGCAATTAATTTTTCAATATTGTTGAAACTATTTTTATCAAATAAATAGGTGTCTCTGGCTGTTTCCGACAGCGCCCGGTTTTCTGAATCCATTCATGTACATAATTTCAAAATCCTTGATATTTTTCATTTATAACCAATTCAAAAAGGAAATGGTACAAAGATTAGATTAAAACCGCTACTGACTTTGAATTCCCAACCATATACGACCAACTCGTCTTTTAGTTCTCAGCAGGTCATAATGCTAATTAAATATTTGGTTCATGTTGTATGAGGAACAAGAAGGTTTCATCAAAAAGAACATCCATAAGTTTCATCATCTGTCAACGGCCCCTCCGTATATATAACGCTCGGATCCATTCCACCTAGTGCTAAACAAATTTTTTTTTCTTTTGTAGTTTCTTTTTACAGTATTGGAGTGGTAATAGCAAAAGAGTTTTAATAATAATCAAAAACAAATTTATAACGTTGTTTTCTTCCCAGATGCTACATTTTCAGGCTCACTTCTGGATGCATTTATTGTACGCCATTTTCATCATGTAAGTGACCTATAAGTAAGAGCCATTTTTAGAAGAAATCTGTTCCATGTTTACAGAAAACACATAAGGTGGACTAGGATACATAACAACAACATTACAAACAGATAAGTGGAACTAATTATCATTTACTTTCTTTTCTATAAAAAAAAAACTAAGGTGATCTCCTTTTTATTTCTTTTTATTTTTAGGACAAAAGAATGAAATAAAAAAAAAGGATTTGTTAAAAGAAAACTTAAAAAAAACGGTCGTTACAGGCAGATTCGTTGGCAGATTCCTAATTGAACCAACGAATCTGAAGACTCAAACCGGAGGTTTGACAACCGTCCTTTCAGCAATAAAAAAAAATTATCTACAATTATAAAAAAAAAATTTTTATAAAAGATGAAAAATAACAAAAAAAAATGGATAAACTATTAATTACTTTATAGACTAAGTAAAGAGCATCTATATATATGAAAAGAAAATAGAAAAGAAGAAAAAAATAACAATATGCACCTCCTATAACCAGGTTTGATCTAAATATTTGTATTAGTTCTAATTCGATCCATTTTACTTTCAGGAATTTATATCTTTAGCATGGTACACGCCAATCATCTTACCATCCTTGTTTTTTAGTTCATAGTTCACTTGACCTATCTTACGATTAACTATAGCCGGGATAAATTTAGGTGCTAGTTTTGCCGCGAATTTCTTGGTTGCGTCACTCTGTACAAAGTTTCGGACAAACACCTTTTGACCTGGTTGGAATGAAATTGGTCTTGTTCTAAGGTTGTAACTTTGTACGTTACGTAAATAAGACTCAAAAGTTTTTGCACTTTTTCGTGTACAATAGGCATCGTATATATTTTTGGAGGTAATTCTAGATCATTTTCTCCCACACAATCTATGCTTCGCAATAGATCATATGCATTGCCATGGTTAATAATGTGGTGACCAAACATCAAGAAATATGGGGAATTACCAACTGTTTCGTGGATGGAGTTTCGCAAAGCGCATGCCACTGCAGATAAATGCTCGTCCCAACATCTGTGGTCTTCTTTGATATATGCTCTAATCGCGGCCAATATTGATCTATTCACCCTCTCAGACGCATTTGATTGTGGAGAGTAAACGGCTGTATATATATGTTTTATCCCATGATGTACTAAAACTTGCTTAAATTCATTTGACTTAAACTGTACACCGTTGTCTGAATGTATGAATTCTGGCACACCGTAAACGTGAAAAACTTCTTTTATTAAATAACTTGATAATTTCTTACTGCAGGCTTTAGTAAAAGCTTTCACCAAAACAAATTTCGTTAGTTGGTCCACTATAACTAAAATGGTAGTGTTACCACTTTTCGAACGTGGATACGGTCTATGTATAGTCACTGCCATGGACGTTCCGAGGTCGACTGTTTCCCCATTGGAAGTCTTAAAATTTTATTTGGAGCCTTAGTGGTTTTACAAACAACACAATTTTTAATATAATCATAAGTGTGTTGGCGCATTTTAGGCCAATAATAATACCTTCGTATTCGTTCTAGTGTCTTGGTTATTCCGCCGTGAGATGCAAGAGGATCATCATGTTCTTCGCGTAGAATATCTTCACCTAGCTGTTTCGGTACCCATAATTTCCATAGAGTAATATCTGATAATTTGTCTTTTCTCAAAGGTTCAAGCCGTATATATATTTTGTTGTCCTGTACTTTGATGTTTGGGTACTGGTCTGGATCACTATTTATCGCCGCTCTCAACCGAACATATTCAGGATCCTCGAAATGGTGTGATTGAAGGTCCACTGCATTTATTTGCAATTTCTCCAGTTCTTGGACTATTTCGTTTGTCTGCTCCCCGTATACACGTGATAACGCATCCGGTACCACATTTTGAGATCCCCTTTGATGCTCAATCTGAAAATCGAATGCCTGTAATTTCAAGCTCCATCGCGCAAGTCTGCCACCAAGATCCTTTTGGCTCATCAACCACTTTAAACTCGCGTGATCCGTGATGATAGTAAAAGTGAAGCCTTCAATGTATGGACGAAATTTCTTCACACTTACGATAGCAGCTAAACATTCCAATTCAGTAATGCTGTAGTTTCTCTGTGCTTGATTTAATTTTTGGGACACATATGCTATCGGTTGTTCGTCTTCTTCTATTGTCTTTTGAAATAGAACTCCTCCAACTCCACTAGTACTAGCATCACAGCGAATGAAGAACGGTTTATTGAAATCAGGATTCGCCAAAAGGGGCTTGGTAGTTAGGACTTCTTTTAGCTGGTTAAAGGATGTTTCTGCTTCAGATGTCCACTGGAACCTCTTTCCTTTCTTTAGTAAATCTGAAATTGACGCCGTTAATGCCGCATAATTCGGAATAAACCGCCTATACCATCCAGACATGCCTAATAATCGACGCGTCTGTTTCACAGTTGATGGAGTCGGGAAGTTCCTTATCGCTTCTATCTTCGAAGGATCAGGGCGTAAACCGTTTCATGCCCGGCCTGTACAAAGTACTTCGCTACTTGGGATAACAAGTTGACATGTTCTTCAAAGGTCGTCGATATCAGTAGTAAGTCATCCAGATATACAAAGACTCGATCCCTGATTTGATGAGGAATTACCTTATCCATCAATCGGCACATCCGTTGCGCCGCATTACAGAGTCCAAAAGGCATGACCTTGAATTGGTATAGTGGTCTACCTGGAACTGTGAACGCTGTTTTCTCCCTGGACAAAGGTTCCAGAGGAATCTGCCAGAATGCATCCTTTAAATCTAGGCTGGAAATATATTTGGTATCCTGCATTCGACTAAGAAGACCATCAATATGTGGCAACGGATACGCATCTTTCTTTATCACATTGTTGACTTTTCGCGAGTCCAAACATAGTCGCACTTTGCCACCAGGTTTCTTTACTAAAACTACTGGACTACTCCAAGCACTAGAACTTTCTTCTATCACACCTAATTCTAACATCCTGTCGAGTTCCATATATAAAAGTTTTTGTATTGCTGGTGATACTGGATAGTGACGCTGTTTGATTGGTTGTGCATCACCGACCTCTATTATGTGCTCCTCCACACCAGTACGTCCCAAACCTCTGGTATTGTATGATGGAAACTGTAATTTCACTTCGTCCAACATTTCTTGTTGCTTTGGTGTTAGGGCGTGTATTGGCAATTCATTTTCTACTATACCCTCAATAGAATTTACTATTTTTGGAACAATATTGAACGCTCTCCAAAAGTCAATCCCCAAATACAACTTTTCTTTTAGACTGGGGACAATAAAAAATCGTATCTTCTTCTGTCTTTGCGCGTATACTGTCTCCATATCTACGTAGCCCAACACCTTATTTTTAGTTCCATCTGCTGTGCTAACAGAAGCTTCCAGCTTGTTGATTTGATGGTTGTTGTCTCGAAGGAACGTAGTTGAATCAGCTCCTAAAATGCTGATTGTAGCTCCACTATCAAGCAAGCCTTGTAGGATCTGTCCGCCTACTGATAGACTTATGAATGGTCGTTGGTCATCGCTAGTGGTTATAATTGAAGATATTGACATCTTTATCTGTCTTCGGGTTGCCCAATACTTACTAGTACGTGAAGAACATGATGATGTTTTTGGTCCTACTGGGTTTATTCGCGTGTTGTTGCTGGTGATTATTTTTTTTGATGTTTGTCAGATGTTTGTGATGGCTGGAATTTTAAGAACATCATCTATCGGTGTGTCGATGGCTCGGTGTTGGTTGCCGCATCCATTAATGTTTTGGGACGTCTGATGACCTGCATCCTGTTTCCCAGACTCCTTCTGCAGTTACCACAATTTGGCTTCAGAATCCCGCTTCGTCCACATCCGTAACAGAAGATTTCAGTAGGAGCTACCGTACAGTCTTGGTATGAATGCCCTATATCCTTACAATTCCAACATACCCTCATGTTGTCTGTTCGCGGTGTGTTAATGGGAATTGATTGTCGTCCTCTGGGTGTTTGGTTATAGTCTGCTATGGCCTGTACCTGCATTTGATAGCTTTCTTCTTCTTCCTCTGGATATACGATTTCACCAGCTGCCGAGGTATCGAAACCATTTAATGCGTTTATTCCGTGTGTTCTCTGTCCATAATTACCGTGGTTATGACTTAAACGTGGATCGTAACCCGACCTGGACCACAACCGCTCCAACCTCTGACACATAACCCGTAACACCTCCGTACTATTAAAAAAACTTGTCATCGTTGCAGTTTGAAGTGCTGGATGCATGTTGTCCCGTATAAACTCCAACAGCTCAGTTTCTTTATAAGGTTTGCACAATCTGCTGTTCAGCACTTCTATTTCTAGCAGATAGTCGTTGAAACTCTCTTTCGATCTCTGTTTTTTTGTTTGTATCACCCTACGAGTTTCTTGGTCGGTATCGTAGCTGCAGAATCGAGATAGAAATGCTGCCTTCAATTGTGTCCATGATGCATTTGGAAATTTCTGGTCATACACCCAGTACCAGTTGCTAGGTTTATCTGCTAGATGATTTGACATCACTGGGCCTAAGTCAGCGATTGGAAACCGGTCAGTTCTAGCATGTGCTTCTAAACGGTATATGAACGCGTTTGCATCCATGCTTTGCGATGTTCCATCAAAGAACACGTTCCATTTAGGTGACTTCCTATACCCTAATTCTTGCCTTTGTTGTACTGCATACGACCTGGTCTCACGATGGTATCTTTCATGATCATCCTCCGGTACATTATTGAAAATCATTCGTTCCTGAAAATGATGATTACTTTGATTATTTGATGCCGGAGTTGACCCCTGAGTTCTATTTTGACTCCCTTGGAAACTTCCGTGACGTCTTTGGTTTGACCTTCCCACATTCGCATTTGCAGCAAAAAAGTGTTGACCTAAAGTAAGGTCTCTCAATCCACCTACCACTTCAGCAGTTACCGAATGATCTTCAGAATCCTTTGGACTACTGTGATGTAATGGAGAGTCCGGTTTCTCACTGGTCTTTGCCACTGCACCTTGACAGCGTTTGTTATTCTCCAACTGCCGCATTTTGTTTTTAATCTGTCCAGCGCACTTTCCAATCTTTGGATTATTTTCTCAGTTTCTTCTAACGTGGAAGCATCTGAAACGCTGAGACGGACGGCTCTGCCATGCCAGTGTTTTACTCTGGCTGTTAGGATCTGAATTTCATCGGCTTTGATACCTGCCTTGCTTGCCTTTAAATCCAGTATATCACTTTCCTTTTTGCAAGCTTGCACTTCTGCCCCTGGATTCTTGGAATTATGGGAGTGAGTCGGCACCATTGTCGAACCGCTACACTCAGCCTCCAATACTCGCACCAAATTCTGCATAGACTTAGGTTCATTAGCAGCTAATTTCCTAATGCGAAACTCGACTTCTAGCTCACTCGGGCTTAGCCAGTCTATTTCCGTAGGTAACAGTAACATTTTCACCCACAAGCTAAGAACTGCGACACAAAGCGAATGTATTCACACTAACTCCGCGATAACACAAGTGAAATGAACTCAATGCGAAAATTATAATATCCAGTCTTGGCAAGATATATTGGAACGAAAAAAAACAAAATAAAAAAAATAAAAAAATAAAACGAAAATATGAAGAGAAACAAAATATGTATATATATCTCGTAGTATTCTTAAATTGACGCGATAATAATAAAAAAACTACCTTAAAGCTACTGATAAAAAAAAGTATTTATTTAAAAAAATAATCCAAAAAATAATAATTGACGAACGACCAACAAAAATGTTAGCCTATAAACCTAAAAAAAAAATGAAACCAAAATAAAATATTGAAAAAGAAATTTATTTATTTTTTTATTTATTCATTTATTGATGGGTTTACTAAATATCCATGTTTCATGTATATTATTAATATAATCATATAATATTGTTAATATTGTTGATATTCACTATTTTCTTCAAACGTACTAATTAGTAATGACAAATGGTAATTTATATTCAAAGACGATATTATTTATATTCTGATAAAGATAATAGGTAATAGGAGTAAGGGTGGATCATCTGATGTGCATAGATAAGGTTACTGTTTATAGAGAAGAAATAGATTTATAAAATTGAGAAGCAAAATAAAATGAAAATTAACCAAAAAAAATAAAAAAAAATTTGACAGTTCATATCTTGGAACAAAACAAAACAAAGGCTTGCACCTCTTTTCAGCAGCTATAGGTGTACCTATTCAAACCTTTCCAATATCTCATTGGATGAATACTCAATTCTCAACAATGGACAATGGAAGAGCGATATTCAGGGACCTTAGCCACAAACAAAAAAAATTTAGTACTTCACTCTAGAATCAACTCAAACGAACAGCGCTTCGCGGAAAAAGGGATTCTCCAAACTTCGACGAGAAGAGCTGGTCGTGATGACTGATCCCTTAAAAGTTCCAAAAAAAAACACAGCATACGAAAAATATGAAAAGTCAAAAGCAAAACTGATAAAATGTGAAAGTAATCAATAAAAAAAATTTTAACAAAAAGAAAATAAATTAGATTGACCTGAAAATCTTTCAGGTCCCTGCTCGGGCGCCATTTGTAACGGTAATAATTCCGTTTAGTTTTGTTTTCACTACTGGCTTGCTGATGGCCACGCTTTGCCGGGTGTCTTCAGCCTAGTTTGATTCAGGGTTCCCATCAGCGACCAGAGTGCTTGATAAACGTGGATAGGTAATAACGATAAAAAAAAATCAATACTGAAAAATTGCGGGATGAGCTTGCTGAACAAAAACAAAAAAAAATTCCTCCAAAAAAACGGGACCTACTGAAAGCTGTTATTGGTGTAGAAAATTCATTTTGTTTGTCCATGGCGCATTGGTATGTCAACCGCAAAAAAAAAAAAATCATAATTTATAAAAAAAAAGTTATAATTGTAACTCAACAACGATCCTCATTCATTACACGTCAGTGAACCACCCCATTTCCTTATCGGTTTTATTTTTCCATATTAAATTTTAACTGTGAAACAAAAATGAAATACCGCAAAAAAAACCATTGAATATAAATAAAAAAACTTGAATTATATTATAACAAAAAAACAATTTTATTTTCAATTCTTTTTCCAGAAATCAGAATGTTATTTTCAATATAGTTCATCACACAGGAAAATCTTAATTATTCAAAAAAAAAAAAAATTCAAAATTCAAAATAATACTGCAATAATTTTACAAGTCTATTCTTAAACCACAGAAAAATTCAAAAATCAAAATTAAAAAAAATGCGATCCACAAAAAAAACTACAAAAAAAACTAGGCGAATTTGCACTAACTTCAGTTTGTTTACTTTAGTTTAATTGCATTTCAGCCTGATGAGTTCTTTAATTTTTCTTTTATTAATTAATTCATTGTATTGTCTTCCTTTTTTTTTCTTTTTCTTTTTTTTAATGTAATGCGGAAAGTGTAAAAGAAATCACGTTGATATTCCTTTTGTGACGTGCCAGTGAATTAAAAAAAAAATTGATGAACGAAAAAAAAAAAAAAATAAAGAAATTTACCGTGAAAATATTAACGGAAGAATAGGTGAACTAACACCAGTGCAAAAAAAAAATAAAATTTGTCCAAAATGAAGAAAAAAAAAATGGTACTTCTTGGTAATTCTTTATAAGGTAAGAAAGAATTTCATAAAACTCTAAAAAAAAAATCAAATCTAATCAAAAATTAGCACTTAGCTTTCTTTTTTCTCCTTTGTTCATTCTTCTTTTTCTTTCTTTCCAATAGTCCAGTTGATCAGATGTTGAAAACTATGGTAACCTTGACCTCTGTTGAACCAGTCGATTTCGTCACGGCTCAAGAATTCAATTTCTTTCCTTTTTGAATATGATGTAAGAAACCGAATGCAGTAACTGAAAACACCCACATTCACCCGGTATTTGACAAAATAAAACTTAAATACTTCCTTTTTTTTAACTTTTTCACAAAAAAGGAATTAAAAAATTTAAAAAAAAAACGGTTAAATGAAAAATTTTATAATTTTAATTTGGCAGAGCAACACCTTACACTTTGCTTTTTGAAAAATTTTCTGATCTCTTTCTTCGACAGTGGTTCCTTTTTATACCTTTTGGTATAACAGGACCTGTGTCTCAGTCTCTAAAATATGATTTTTATATGTAAATACTGTTCCTTAGACACTTTCTTACATGTCAAAATAAAGATAATTATTTTCTACATCTTTTAATCATCATTTTATGTAAGAATATTCATTAATTTTTCTTTATTTAACAAATACTGGTTTTTTTCTTTGTTACGTAGCCGTTACTTCTGCCATGGAGTAAAAGTACAAATTTTCACTTTTTTACTTCGCCGCAATTAATTTTTCAATATTGTTGAAACTATTTTTATCAAATAAATAGGTGTCTCTGGCTGTTTCCGACAGCGCCCGGTTTTCTGAATCCATTCATGTACATAATTTCAAAATCCTTGATATTTTTCATTTATAACCAATTCAAAAAGGAAATGGTACAAAGATTAGATTAAAACCGCTACTGACTTTGAATTCCCAACCATATACGACCAACTCGTCTTTTAGTTCTCAGCAGGTCATAATGCTAATTAAATATTTGGTTCATGTTGTATGAGGAACAAGAAGGTTTCATCAAAAAGAACATCCATAAGTTTCATCATCTGTCAACGGCCCCTCCGTATATATAACGCTCGGATCCATTCCACCTAGTGCTAAACAAATTTTTTTTTCTTTTGTAGTTTCTTTTTACAGTATTGGAGTGGTAATAGCAAAAGAGTTTTAATAATAATCAAAAACAAATTTATAACGTTGTTTTCTTCCCAGATGCTACATTTTCAGGCTCACTTCTGGATGCATTTATTGTACGCCATTTTCATCATGTAAGTGACCTATAAGTAAGAGCCATTTTTAGAAGAAATCTGTTCCATGTTTACAGAAAACACATAAGGTGGACTAGGATACATAACAACAACATTACAAACAGATAAGTGGAACTAATTATCATTTACTTTCTTTTCTATAAAAAAAAAACTAAAGTGATCTCCTTTTTATTTCTTTTTATTTTTAGGACAAAAGAATGAAATAAAAAAAAAGGATTTGTTAAAAGAAAACTTAAAAAAAACGGTCGTTACAAAATAACGCAAATATTTATTGAAGTTCTGATGTTGGAGAATACATGAGCATTAAGCCCATTTACAGTGTTGCCCACCCAATTTAAATTTTTAACGCCGCCACTGCGCCGTAACCATAAGCAATACAAATGTAAGCGAGTTTCAAAATAGCTTCAATTTCCCCTGCAAGGGCCCATCTTTATTTTCTATAATCTAAGCTAATCTTGCGAGTAAGAGTAATCACTATATACTATAGTGTATATACGGATATTGTCGATGGAAATGCATGAATTACATGATGCTTGTGTCATAGTATTAGTGATGAACTTTATAAAACCTTTTTTTACCTGTCATAGGTGTGACATAAGTTTAAAAAAGTACATAAAAACTTGCTCAAGGCAATCGGTCAATAACTTTCGCAGATTAGCGATTTTGTACACACGTTCAGAAACGATTTTATTTATATAGATAATTTAAATGAAAATGCCGCAGTTTTGAAATTTACTGTCAAACTAATAGAGTTCCAAAGAATTATATATTATATATTATTGTATGAAAATAAATAAGGGTTCAAAACATATTAAGTTGCCTAATACAAATCATTTCTGCAAACGGAAAACATAATCCCGATGGGGACCAGCCAGTGGTCGAGTCAAATATTTATATAATTGCTCTAAAACCTCCACCTTTTAATCGCGAGGATCCTGAGATTTAGTTTACGCAGTTAGAGGCTCCATTTCGTATCGGTGCAATAACTCAAGATAGCACAAAGTACGGTTATTTACTTGCAGCGTTTGATTGCGAAACAGTTAAATGTGTCCGGGAAAAAGTGATAAACCGTCCAACTCAGAATACATACACGGATCTTAAAACGACTATTATTGACAGACTCGGTGACTGCCCGAAAGAAAATAGATAGACTTTTGAGAGGACTACAATTAGGGGACAGAAAACCTTCGCAACTTTTGTGGGAAATGCAAACATTGGGTGGCGGACAAATTGCTATAAAATCTTTGTATGCAACGTCTACCAGGCCATGTCTAAGAAATAATATCGAGCATCGAACATACTGGTTTGGATAAATTAGCAAATACAGCTGATAAAATAGCGAAAGTGTGTCAAGAGGCTAATATTTACTCGGTTTCCAATAATCCTTCAAGTACCATGTCCTCCCCGTCGAATCCACTGTCCACGGAATTGGGGTTATTACGTGAACAGATAAATACTTTGACAAACGGTTTGACACGATGAATGATACAAATTTTAGAAGACGTCGTTCACGCTCTCGTTCACACTCTCGCTCAAAATCTACCTCTCGTAAATACGATATATGTTGGTACCACTATAAGTTCAAGCATGACGCTCGAAAATGTATCGCACCATGTAAATTCGAGAGTTATAAATCGACAAATGATACAAAAAACTAAATACGACTAAACTGCCGGTGAGCAGTGATAGTCTTAACAGTCGTCGCCTCACCTTACTCGGCTCTACTTCAAAATTACAATTTTTAATAGATACTGGCGCTGATGTATCTGTCGTACCTCTCTCTTTCAGAGACAAAAAGAACAAAACCGATTTCAAACTTTTTGCTGCAAATTCAAGTGTTATCGATACTTTCGGTGAGAAAACTATAACGTTTGATTTAGGTTTACGCAGATACTTTCAATGGCGTTTCACAATTGCAAACGTTGAAAAACCAATTCTTGGAGCCGATTTCATAAATCATTTCGGTCTACTGATATACTGAAAAAGGAAAAAACTGGTGGATCCCCTTATAAATTTAGAAATGGTTACTAATATCGTGAATGGACCTTCGTATTCACTCACGACAATTTCCGCTGATTCTTGTCCTCCAGAAATATTCAACTTATTAAAAAAAATACAGCGATATTAGTATTGAAGGTCCCACATTAAATAAAATAAAACACAAGGTTACTCATTCTATAATAACCACTGGACCTCCATGTGTTGCTCGAGTTAGAAGATTAAATCCCGAAAAATCTACTATTGCGAAATAAGAATTTTTTAATATGTTGCCACAAGGCATTTGTCGTCCGTCGTGCAGTGATTGGTCTAGTTCATTGCATCTAGTAAAGAAAAAAAATCGGTGATTGGATACCATGTGGAGATTTCAGTGGTCTTAACTTCGTTACAAAACCTGATCGTTACCGAATTCCTTACTTAGCCCATTACACACAGCAACTTGATAACTGTACTGTATTCACGTCACTTGATTTGGTTAGAGCATATCATCAAATACCAATTTGTGTAGATGATACCCCCAAGACAGCGATTTGCACACCTTTCGGGTTATATCAATTCACTCGTATGACTGCGGGTTTGCGTAACGCTGCGCAAACGTTTCAACGTTTCATGCATTCAGTCCTACGTGGTTTAGCCCTTTGTTCTCCCTATATCGATGACATTCTAATCGAGTCGGAAACATGGCAGAGCATGTAAAACCTTTGGAAGCTGTCTTCCAACGAATAAAACCTGCTAAATGTAAAGTCGAAGCTATTGCTAGTTTCAAGTTACCAGAAATGGTTATCCATCACCAAACGCCACACTCGCGATTATGGTTGATGTATCTGACACTGCGATTGGGGCTGTGTTACAGCAACACGGTTCGAATGTATGGCAACCGCTTAGTTTCTTTTCAAGACAATTAACAGGAACTCAAAAATGCTACAGTACATATGATCGCGAATTGTTAGCAACTTACTCAACAGTAAAGTATTTCAAACATTGGTTAGAGCAGGCATGTCAAACACGCGGCCCGCGGGCCGCATGTGGCCCGCCAATTTATAAATTGCGGCCCGCCGAGACTTGAAAATTTTTAAATATCAAGCTTTGACACTTGAAGGTGGAAAGTTTGAACTTTTTCAATTGTAAAGAAATTTGTATTTGTATTTGTGAATTAACTGACAAACTAGCGAAAATGTACATGTGTTCAACGACAAGAGTGATATCCGATGTGGAAACTTTTCGCTCACCGTTTTCTTTCCTCTCACCACGTTAATATTTATCTCACTTCGCGTGGAAAGCGCAGAACCTATGTGACCGTACACTTAGCCATGATTGTAGGATGGCTATCAGAGTTAACAAAGATAGTTAATGTAAAAAAAACGCTGACAACGATCTTGATTCAGCCAGTTCAGTTTGGATCGTTGTTGAAAAAATACAAAATAAAAAAGTTGAGATCATTAAAATAAAAGTGTTTTTAATCATTCTAAAAATCGTATTTTATTATTTTTTGAACACTGAAAACATGCGGCCCCCAACTTAATACAAAATAGATCATGTGGCCCGTAATGTTATATGAGTTTGACATGCCTGGGTTAGAGGGACGTATTTTCACTCTGTACAGAGATCACAAACCCCTCACATTTGCTTTACAACAAAATTTAGACAAGGCGTCTCCGCGTCAATGCAGGCTCCTTGATCTAATAGCACGACATACGACAAATATTGAACACATTTCGGGTAAAGTTGTTGCGGACACGCTTTCTAGTATTTCTCAATAGTCAATCGGTGAGAGTATCAACTATTCTGATATGGCAGAAGCTCAAATTGGGGACTCAGAATTGAAATCACTAAAAGAAGCACACAATTTACTTCAATTTCAATTATTTCCAGATATCAAAATTTTCTGTGATATCACAGGAATCACTAGACCCTTAGTCCCAAAACATTTTCGGCGAATTGTGTTCATAAATTGTCTCATCCAAACATTCGATTTACTGTTAAGGCAATTGTAAAAAAATAGTGTCGTCTGTTTAAGTGAGCAAAGTACATTATTAATAAAAACAAACTAAGTGTTAAGACATACTGAATCAGAATTTTGTTCAGAAAAAAAGCAATCAGGGGAACAGTTGAAAATTTATTCCTTTTTTCGGTTTTGGAGTTATACTAAGCTGCCAGATTTATATTTAAAAATGCGTCCAAGTTGGAAATTTTGAGAGCATCGAATGTTTAAAATTTGTAGATTTCTTTTTTAAACATCTTTGCTCTCGGTAGGGGCTAGTTGAAAAATCGACTGTGATCATCAGATGAGCGGAGCCATCGAAAATTAAACTTGGAAATAAATATATCGTTGAGCAAAAAAAAAAAAAAAACAATTTTTGATATGTTGTAGAGAATTAGTTGAAATGTGGAGAAATTTTGTTCCCGGGGAGATTGGGGGTAGGGTGGTTACAAAAGGGGGGTTTGACAGCTCATTTTGGAAAACCTCATTTATAATCTGAAATATACATCGGACATGATTCTGACCTGAGACAATGTTATTGAGATTTTTATGGCGAGGCAATACAAATTTAATAACTTTTTATATAGAAGTCACACGCGAATACAACGTTTAGTAAAGTTGTGGAAGTTTTCATGGGGATTATTCCTGTCGAACACCATATAGTTCTATCTCTCACCACTTTGGCGCTGGAGTCCATACAAACTTTTGAAATTCATATATAGAGGTCACACGTGATTACAATGTACAGCAAAGTTGTGTAGGTTTTCATCGGGATTATTCCTGTCTAAGACCATATAGTTCTATCTCTCAACACTTTGGCGCTGTAGTCAATATAAACTTTTGAACTTTTTATATAGAAGCCACACGCGATTACAGTGTTCAGCAAAGTTTTGTAGGTTTTCATGGGGATTATTCCTGTCGAACACCATATAGTTCTATCTCTCACCACTTTGGCGCTGGAGTCAATACAAACTTTTGAACTTCATATATAGAAGTCACACGCGATTACAATGTACAGCAAAGTTGTGTAGGTTTGCATGGGGATTATTTCTGTCGAAGACCATATAGTTCTATCTCTCATCACTTTGGCGCTGTAGTCAATATAAACTTTTGAACTTTTTCTATAGAAGTCAAACCCGATTACAATGTTCAGCAAAGTTGTGGAGGTTTTCATGGGGATTATTGATGTGTAAACATCTTTGCTCTCGGTAGGCTAGTTGAAAAATCGACTGTGATCATCATAGGCTCCGCCCATGAAAATTCATTTGAACCTCTGTTTTCTGTATAATTGTGAATTCAATTTTAACAGTCTGCACATAATTCATAACAAACAGCTGTGTGAATTAACTTAGCAAAGGTCTCATTTACTTCAAGGGCACACGTTTTAATAGAAAAATGTCAACAGCTGCGTCAATTGACTTAGCGGAGGTCTCATTTACTTCAAGGCGACATGATTTAAGAGATAACTGCCAACGGCTGTGTGAATTGACTTACCGAAGGTTCTATTTACTTCGAGGGGACACGTTTTAATAGAGAAATGTCTCATTTTTACATTTTTGTCTCTGCGCATTACAATTGGGCCCAGATTTTCAAAAATTTTAATTTTGTATTATCATTACAATGTTAACTCTTTAATGATTTTGAGTTATATCAACTTCTGCCACATTTACCTATTAAAACATCCCCACGAAGAGAATCAGGACTCAAAGAAGTCAATTCATAGAGCGGATCGATCTATAAATATAATTTCTTGTCATATTGCCTCGGAAAGTTGATATTTTAATACATTTATATCAATTTCAGGATTCAGCTTCCTTTGGCCTGCTAGTAAAATTTCGGATTCACCGAGGGAAAATTACACTCAACAAACGTCCGATCAAGATGAACCAACTGCGAAAAAAGCTAAACCAGCTGCGTATTCCCGTGCTTATCGAGCTCGAAAAAAGGCTGACGAGAAAAATAAAACGGCATCTACGAAGTAACTTGAAAGTATTCAACATCGAAGAGCCAAAATTGCTGAAAACACGAGGGCTTATCGGCTCCGACAAAGGACTGCAATAACTATAAATCCAACAGTTCAACTGGCAACGAATGAGACGAGAGCAATGCCGTTGGCCTCCAATGAGCCCACACCGATGCCAGTGGATTCCGCTTCGACTGCAACATTTCAAGTACAGCCAAACGAGGAGATCCAAGAACAATTGACGCCGTCAGTGCCAACCACCACTTATGCAGCTTTCTTTACACACGATAAAGCTCATGCTTAGTTCAGAGAGAAGTTTTTAGAGAATAATTTTGGATTAGCATGTGCCATATGCGACAGATTATGGTACAAGAACGATTTAAAGCCAGTTCTGTCTGATTCCATAACTCTTCTCTCAGCAGAATTTGCTGATATAAATGTGCAATCGACACGAGCGTGCGGCACTTGTTATAGTTCATTGTAGAGAGGAAAAATACCTACTTTATCTACGACAAACGGTTTCAAGTATCCTCCACTGCCAGATAATTTGCCACAGCTTGATTTAGTATCTGAACGTTTAATATCACCTCGCAAATAAGAAGACTTAGACATGGTCAAGGTCAATATGGAATTCTTGGACAAGTTATAAATGGTGCAGTTTCTGTTCATACTATGGTTCACCGTCTGCTTCGAGAGCTCGACGACGATTACTGCATTAACGTTCATATAAAGCGCAAAAAGATACACAAATCAAGTTACCTTGTCGGCATGGTTAAGAAACGCGTTATCAAGAATTGGCTACGGTATCTCGTTGACACACCAATGTACAAATTCTATGACATTACTATTAACGAGTCCTTTTTCTCAACGAATGTGCAAGCGGTTGATTCCATCGAAGATCTGAGTGAAGAAATCAACATAGAAGAAAGTCTACATGCTCAGCAACAAACTCTTTACTGGAACGAAGATAAATATCTACGAATAGCTCCGGCAGAAAATGAGGTCACGGGGAGTGTACTGTTCGACGAACACTGCGAGGAGTTGTCATTTCCCTCTATTTATCTCGGACAATTTCGTACTTTCAAGGAAGGACTCGTTGTAACACCGTACATGATAGCAACCAGTGAATTGCGAAGAGCAGATAGACGTGGAGTTACTCCACAGCACTTGCTGTACATGGCAATGAAAATCTTACGAATACGTACACGAGATGCATTAACAGTTGCTTTCAAGTTCGTTGGGAAGGATACGAAACTCACCAGAGAACAAATAGAATCAACTGATTTCATCGATGGATGTCTCGAAAAAAATTTGGCGTTCTTGCGGTCGATTCCTAATTCCGTCTACTACTGGTCGCAAAGAAATAGAGACTTTTTGCAATGATTCGCCAGTTAGGAAGACCTACATTTTTCTTAACGATGAGCGCGAATGAAATTGGTTGGCCAAAATTAATGAAACTCCTGTATAAACTACGAAATAAGGGAGCGGACATCGACTCAGACGATCTCGCGAATATGCACTACAATTCGAAAACTACTCTCATCAACGAGGATTCCGTCACTTGTGCTATCCATTTCAATAAACTCGTGCAAGTTATGGGTATACTACAATCGAAACGCTTCAGCCCCTTTGGAAATCACTACATCCAGCATTACTTCAAACGGATCGAATTCCAGCACCGCGGTAGTCCACACGCGCATATACAGCTTTGGTTGAATGAACCTCCAATCGATGCCATAGGAGAAGATAAGGCTGCAGCTGAGAGTCTAATTGACAGACTTGTCTCCGTATCGCCAGTTGATGCTTCTGGTCATCAAAAGCTTCAGCGACATAAACATACGTTCACGTGTTACAAGAAAAGAAATTCCACCGCCTGTCGTTTTGAGGCGCCGTTCATGCCAAGTCGCTCAACAATTATACTTCAACCTATGGCAAAAACAGATCCACGTCGCATGCCGTATTCAACGATTTATAAGCGTATCTGGAAAGGACTCGAAGATAATGATTATCCTGATTTCGACGAGTTCTTAAGAGTAAAAAACATCAAGTCCTACAAAACGTACTTGGATATCTTGAGAGCCGGCAAAAACAGGCCACGAGTATTCCTCAAACGTCAACCTGCAGACAAGTGGATGAACCCATTTAATCCCTTTATTCTCAGTGTGCTAGGTTCAAATATGGACTTGCAGTTCATCATTGAGGAATACTCTTGCGCCGCATATGTGGTCGAATATGTGAACAAAACGAATAGGGGCATCAGCAACCTTCAGCGGAAAATTATTGAGACCATGGACGAGCACCCTGAATTCGATATAGTAGAGATAGCGAGAAAACTCAGAGTCGATATGTTAAACTCTGTAGAAATCACCAGCCAAGAAGCTGCTTGGTATCTTCTTCGTACAAGACATGTCAAGGAGCTCTGTCAAGGTGGTTTATATTCCAACTTCATGGCCAGTGGAGCGTGATCGCGTTCGAAAATCAAACAAGTTATTGAAAGAAGAAAATGTTGATCAGGACTCATGTGACGTTTGGCTACAAAACTGTTTTGACAAATACCAAAGCAGGTCTCAAGGTGGAAATGATATTACTCTGGCCCAGGCTGTTGCATATTATACAGTATCGAAAGCCAATGCGTGGAAACAACGTAAGGTTCAGCGAGTCATTAGGTATCGGAACTATGACATGACGGCTGATCCAAATGAATACAAACGTTAAATGGTCACCTTGCATTTTCCTTTCCGTGACGAGGAAAATAAAATTTTCGCTGAGAAAAAATACGTTCAACTTTATGACGATAACGATGTGCTCATAATGGAGCGAAGGCGAGAATTCGAGGCGACTATCGATATCGCTAAAACGATCGAAATCTGTCGAATGGTAGGTCTAACATTGTGGCGGAGCCTGAAATTCTACGAACTCAACGAAGTCATTCGTCAAGCCAACGTCAGCTTCTCGGGTTTGCTTACAAAAGTCGGAAACGGCCAAATATTGGACGAGTGCGAGCAGAATTTGATTGAGTCTCGCTTCTTCACTAAAGACGAAGCTGACGAACAATGTCCCAACGGAGTACGGTTGTTCTTCAAAAATCACGACGTCGATAATTACAACAGAGAGATTCTTAACACTGCCTCAGAGAAAGTGTTATCTGTAGCGAAAGACATTTTCGCCGGCTACAATAGCGCTGAACAACTAGCACACGTTCGAAAACAGCTACATAAAAAGGCCGTTTTGGATACTGGAGGATTGCCATATGAACTTACGCTCGTTAAAGGGCGGTCTTACATGATATCGACGAATATTGACGTGTCGGATGGTTTAGCAAACGGAGCCGTAGGGTTTCATTGAATATGAGAACGAGACCCAAGCCTATGACAATAATATCGACGAAGAGAACTTTGAAAACAATAGCATTCGGCAAGACAACGGCACGGTGAAGCGCGTGTCGTTACGATTTCCTGAAAATTGCAATATTGGTCGAAAAGTGATGAGACTCGCGACAAGATACGTACTACGAAATGATATAGCAAAAGACTTGGTTCCCATCGCACGCAGAAATTCTACTACTTACTTAAACATGAATCGCGAAATCATTTTCCTCTCATTCCTGCCTGTGGTATGACGATTCACAAATCACAAGGTGGAACTTTCGACCAAGGTGTCTACGCTTACGACAAGTCGCATGACCAACAGCTCGTCTACGTGGCTCTCTCGAGAGTAACTAATCTTGGTGGACTTTTCATTGTTGCACCAAACAACAATCGACAATTTCATCATGGGCGGAGAATTGCACGCACCTTGATTCCACTCCAAAATGAATTTGCTAGACTTGCAAATAATTCGTTACACACCTATCAGGACTCGATTTTAGAAATTTTGGATCACAATCTATGTACATCGTTCCTCGTGTTTAATTGTCAAAGTCTTAGGGCACACAACAACGACCTCACAGATGCGGTCACTCAACAGTGTACTTTCTTGATGCTCAGCGAAACTTGGCTACGTAACGATGAGCATATTTCCGTTCCAAACTTTGATTGTTGCGTGCAGTTTAAAAGAGAAGGACAACGAGCTGGTGGTGTAGCGATATATCAGAAGCGTGATACAGCACGTATAAATATACCAAATGTGACTATTACAGATCGCCAAATTTCGAGTGCCACAATGACGTCAAGAGCAATTGGAGACGTTGGTGCAGCTGAATTTGTAATGCAAAACAGACAGAAGATACTTTCAGTAGTCGTGTACATCTCGCCAAATCAACCCGTCGACGAAATTATAAAATTCATTCATTTTGTTCTTTTACCATACACTCCGGTCGGATCCACTGAGCTTGGGGCAGACCTCGACAAATTACCCATGATATTGGGAGGCGACTTCAACATTAACTTCGCCTTAGATGAGGCAGAGCCGCTCATTACATTCTTGCGGGAAAAATTAAACTTGGAAATGAATTCGAACAGACACATTCCAACGACGAACATAAAAACGACAATCGATGCGATATTTTCACGGTACATCGATACACTTCAGACGACGGTATACGTCTCCTATTTCAGTTACCACAAACCAATTATTTGTTCACTTAAACATTAAAAATAAATTTTGTCTTTTACATTAAATATATATAATGGCTTTATTTCAATAAAAGACCAAAATCTCTAGCTTATTAAAACCACAACCTCTGCGATATTCCCACATGCAACGCTAACGAGCCTACATGTTTACACATCAACTACCGTGAAAGCAGCGTCGCTCACACCTTTTTTGTATACTGACCTCAATCAACGTATTTCCTATCGGTAACAAGATAATCGCGAAAAATCGATTTTCTACCCCTTTAAACCAATATGGCGGTGCGAGCGGCACCCCCGAGATCGAAAATTTGGAATTTTAAATAACTCACCTAATTGAACAATCGTACCAAATATAAAGTTTCCTATACCTTTTGCAAGGTAAAAGTACCCATTGACTGGGCTACAATAGAATGGAAAAATATTAATTTCCTCTCACTTCTTCAAATATTACTTGAAAAAACAGAGAGTTCAAATTATATCGAAAAAAAATAGTTCCATTCGATCCCTTTTCTTGGCTTTCCCCTTTCCTAGAAATTGTAAAGCCAGATTTCAAACTTTTATATATTTCTTCAGAAAAATCAGACGCACGTTTACGTAAAGACACAATGGGAAAAAGAGTATGGCAACTTAAAATCGGTCTATAGCCGACTTTTTATACCCTATGTTGTACAAGGGATTCGTAGTCAAGAAATCTATAGTTCAATCAAATAACTCTGAGAAAAAACAACCAAACTAATAATATTTCAAAGTTTTTCTCAATAAATTTAATTTGTCTTCCTCAAATTCGCTCTAATTCAAAAGGGGGCTTAATAGCATAAATATATTTTACAAATTTTATTGAAATCGGTATATAAGTTTTTAAAAGACATTGAAAAAGCTTTCTAAACAGGCTTATATTTTCCAACAACTTTTTCTTTCTCGAATGTTCTTGGACCGATTTACTGAAGCTTAACATAGTAGCGCGTATTTATGTAGTCAACCCATGTAAATAATTTCAACAAAATTGCTCCACAAAATCTGCCGATTAAATCTGAAAAACCGTAAGAAAAAAACGTCAAAACTTTCTGGTCACATTACTTTTTGCTGTATAACTTCGCTCGATAAAACGTTTGATTCTCTAAAACTAATATACCCTTTGGTAGTACCTTACCATATGGCATAAATATTTATAATCTGAAGAAGTTTAAAATGATGACGTCATGTCGTCTGTTCGATGGAAGGTTTTTAGAATATTTCATTCCCTTGTGCTTTGAAAACAACTGGCCCAGCTTTTCTACACTTATTGTAAGATATTTTTCGTTTTTGACTTCGTTTTGTTCAGCGTCTTATAATTATGCAGCCATTGTTCGGGGGAATATATCGGAATGAAAATGGCCTCCCATTTAATCATTTTCTGTGTTACTATAATGAAATTATTTGTAAGAGGTAGCAATACGATAAATCACACACATAGTCTAAATTTAGACCGAACAATAGTAATGTAACCAGAGCACCAAACTGTTCCCACTTACACATAGAGAATAAAACTGCTGTTTATTCCTTCTTTTATGATAATACCCTTGGTCAACCATTCCTGCAATATTTTATTTACTTCTTCGCGTACTCTATATCGAAATAACCTCCATTTTCTAATTCAATTCTCATCTCAAATTTCATACATGGATCTTCACGTTTTGGATAACATTCGTAAAATTGCTTATATACGCCGACAAAAATTTCCTTATTTCCGTTCTCAATTCCCGGATTAATATTCAATTCGAATGGAAGATTACTTTCCTAATTTATATTGAAAATATCATTCGTTTCGGTACTGATTTCACAATTATGCTCTTCTTCTCCGATGACCACTTTACTATTGAATGATTCTAGAAATTCCCTCCCAATTATCGTGTCAATCGTTACTGAATACATAATACATACATAATATTTAATAATAAACATTCCATCTTTTATTTTAGTGCATAATTTTAACGAACCTAAAACTTTTAATTTAGATTAATTTATACTATAATACTTTTTTGAAGTCACATCACGCGTTTTTTGACACTTCCAAACAAACCTTTCTTTTACTAAGTTAACTGGACTTGCAGTGTCAAAAAGACAATATACATTCTTTATATTCATTTACATTTCGCTATCATTTTTTCCATTAAGGGCCGATTTCACAGTGGTGGTTTAAGCTCAGCTAAAGCCTAAGCAAGATTCTAGGCTTAAACTCAGGTTTTTTATTTTTACATTTCACAGTGTGGGCTTAAATGATTTTGACAACTGGGCATTATTGTGAATATTTCTTCATAACTTGCAATCGTGAATGATTTGTTAAACATTTTAAATGTCAAAATTTTGTTCGCGGTAAAAATTTCGAATTTAAATAAAATAAATTGCCATTAAATTAAAATAATAAATTCAAAATTTAAAATCAATAAAATCAATAAAATGGAAGGAAGAAATAAAAGGAGTGCGAATTTCTCGACGGAAGAAATAACACTTCTTTTACATTTAGTTAAAAAAAAAATATATAATAGAATCTAAGAGAACAGATAGGACGACAATGGAAGATAAGTTAAAAAGTTGGAAGACGATTGAAAGTGAGTTTAATACCGAAAGGGGTGAACATTTTCGTAGTTTGGAAGTGTTAAAAAAGAAGTACGAAAATTTAAAAAAGGAACTAGAAAAAAATTTAGTATCGAGAAAAGGAGAATGTACGGTACAGGTGGAGGACCTTTTCAACCCGCGGAACTCGATGAAAATGACTTTACAATAAAGGATTTAATTCCGAGTCAGGTTGAAGGAGGAATTCCGATTTATGATTGCGATGCTGTAATAGTGCCAACTGGTGAGCTTTTATTTTCATCATTTTTTCGATATTTTTTAACATATTGACAATTGCAGCATCTACAAGTGACGAAATCATAACATTTGATGAGGAGCTACCTGAAGAAGTTTCGAAAGTAGGTGAGGATGAAAGAGATAAAGTCGAACCTGGTATGCTCTGAAATATTTCAAGTTGTATTTATTTAATAATTAAAAATATATTTCCAGAAAAGGAAACAAGTTAGTCAACTTATACGCCTAGCAACGTCAAGCGACCAATATCAGGAGAACTGATCTCGGAGGCTAGGAAAAGGAAATACACTAGCCGCCGGTTGCAAAATTGCGGAAAGGGCAAAATGTGGAAAGATTTGGCCGAGACCAAAAGAACAACTACGGAAGTAGTGGCAAAAAGTGCTTTAGAGAAGCACGAAGAGGAAATACGGGCATTAAAAGAAATGAATATAATACAATTAGAAATAGCAAATACAAAATTAGAAGTAGAAAAGAAAAAATTAGAAGTAGAAGAAAAAAAACTGACAACAATAAGCGAAGAGCATGAACTGAAAATGAAATTAATAGAAGCTAAATTAGAGAGAAATATAGATTAATTATAAAAAAACATTTTCTTACTTTACTCATTTTGGCTTTTATTTTGTACAATTTGTTCACATTTATGCTGTACAATTATTATTTATTTGCAATCTGAACTTCACAAAAAAAAAATACAAAATTTAATACATAAAATCCGCCTAAACCAAATTTTGAAAATAGCCTTCAATGAGCTGTCGCCGAACTATATTATTATTTCTTATATTTGTTCACGATTATGAGGAACACTTAAAACAACATTTAGAGCGTTTTCTGCGTCTTCATCTAAAATTGGTGATTCTCTGTCTTCATTGAGACAACAAACATTATGAAGGATCGCAGTTGCCATAATAATCGCTTGTATCTTTAGTGGTTTACATCGCATTCCAATGGATAACATAGGAAATCTTCTCTTCCCCACTCCATACTTCCTTTCCACATAGTTTCTTGTCCGAATATGAGATTCATTATATAAATTTTCTGCTCTGGTTGTTACTTGTCCTAACGGTGTTAAAATGTAATTTTTATTAGCATATCCACTATCAGCGACTATAACACGATTGCCGAATTCTCCACTTTCAAAGCGAGAACATATTCTGGAATTATTGAAAATTGTGGAATCGTGATTCTATGCAGGCCATCTTGCAACTATATCCAATATTTTTAAGTCAGAATCGCACATAGTCTGAACGTTTATAGAAAAAAACCTTTTCTATTGCTATACACTTCCGAATTTTCTCCTCCTATATATATAAAAAAATATTTTCACAAATAAAAAGCAAATAATACCAGGTGACAACATTCTGACACGGGTGCAATCAAGGGTAGCTATCACACGTGGAAAATTGGCGAGTTTGTAAAAATTTTTCATAACCTCAGATTTTCCTTGATCATCTTCGGGAAATTTTATGAACATATCCCTTAAACAAGCTATATGATGCGAGACTTTTGCTACAACGTGAGAAGCTGTTGATACTGAAACACCACAAGAATCACCAACAGTACGCAGCACGGAACCTGTCGCGTAGAATCTCAAAGTTAAAAGAAACATTATTTCCGGGGTTAAGCAATGATTCCTGAAAGTATTTAAAGTCAAACAACTTTGCACAATTTCGAAATAAAATACTTACCAAGTTGTAGGATGTTTTATCGCCGGCGCTATCAAATCTAGAACCATCCCAGCAGAAGCTTTGCTCAGCCTAAATCTGGCATAAAAATCCGTGTCTTCCCAAATATGAATGTGGTTTGGTGGCTTCCTTATTATTTTCGGGCGTCGCAATAAATTCACAACTAATTCTAAATGTAACTCTTCATCATTCATATTTTCTTCGTCAGATGACATTTTTATAAAAAACAATGAATAATTTATGCCTATTACGATTATTTTATTATTTTTATAATATAAATCAATTGAACTTAGCAAATTTTTTTCAGAAAATAAAAAAAAATTTGTTTGTTTTGACGTCTATGCATTCGCTGTCAAATTAAAAGAATTGAGCTTAAGCCGTCGATATTGCTAGCTTAAGCTCTACTCAAGCTCTGAATAATCCGCGCTGTGAAATGCACTTTGTAGCTTAAGTATAGCTTAAGCAACAAATTAGGCTTAAGCCACCACTGTGAAATCGGCCCTAAGTACATAAATTCTTATACCATACCATTGACTAAATAATAAATAGACTTGAGAAGTAGGAGAAATTTTTTTTCAGATTTTTCTGATTTCTAGGTGGATAAAACTACGCCATCTCTTATTAAAAATATTATTCCAAATTTGTTGGTGTTTGTATTCGGATAATTTCTTATTCACACTGGGATTTATAAATTCGATATTTTTCGCTTTTTCTTGCGAAAATGCATTTATTATTTTTTCATTCATGTTGCTATAGGAAACGTAAATTGTGTATATTTTCAACTTAGAATCTCTTTTTTTAGTGTACACAAAGACTTCTTATAGAAGAATTGAACTGAATTTTTTTTCTTTTAATATCCGATTTTGTCGGTGAGGACAATGGACCACCTGAAATCAATCAATATTTGACTTTACAAATGCCAGATGATGATGGTGGTGATCCTGAAGAACAAGACGAAAATTTTCAAGGAGAGGCCATAATCTCTGACGAACAATATTCTTCAACATTAATTGATCCAGAACAGTCGGGCTCATCAACGAATACAATAAGCTTAAAGAAGTCAAATCATTAATTATCTTCAACAACTTGATGAATGCTTCGTGGATTATGCCTACTGGGCAGTGGCGTACGGGACATATGAGCTGCATATATGCTGCGCCTCGTAGCACGTAGAAATATCTATGAAAGTGTAATATCTTTGTGACTAACTTTGGTGATGTTTTATGATGATGTTCGAAATAATAGGCTGAAAAACAATTTTGTTGTGTCAGAAAAAAAGTAATCGAATTTCAACAGAACAATTTCAGCTAGCAGTAGTAGAAAAATTAATAATACTACATCGTAGCCTGTCTTAAGCACATCGCTCTACTATTAATGAACATAAGATATTATAAGTTACTGCAAAAATGATTTTGAAAGTTTAATTTTAAATATGTCTTCTAGAGACTATAGAAATTAACCTGTAAAATCATATGGCTAGTTTAAAAAAAAAAAGCTCTATAACCGTCAAGATGTGCAGGAAAAATTCTGCACGTTCGTTGTTTTCTTATTATTCTTTGCACACCCTGCCTGATAACCCACCGCACGCCATTGCTACTGGAAATACCGCGTTAAAGACACAACGCAATATTACTCTACCTGTACGGTGGTGTGGCAAGTTGTAAAATAAAGGGTAAAAAATTAAAAAACAGCTGTAAATTTTGTTCAGAAATAAAATTTTCCAAGAAATGGATAAAAACGCTTACTTTCTACGCGCTGTAGCTTCAACACTATAAACTTTAGAAAAAACAGTTTCAAGTAAAAAATGTAGAGAATCGTACGCTCTACATTTTTGATGTGTAAACATCTTTGCTCTCGGTAGGGGCTAGTTGAAAAATCAAGTGTCAGGGAGTGTATATCGTTGAGCAAAAAAAAAAAAAAAACTATTTTTGATATGTTGTAGAGAATTAGTTGAAACGTGGCGAAATTTTGTTCCCGGGGAGATTGGGGGTCGGGTGGTTACAAAAGGGGGGTTTGACAGCTCATTTTGGAAAACCTCATTTATAATCTGAAATATACATCGGATATGATTCTGACCTGAGATAATGTTATTGAGATTTTTATGGCGCACATTCTGACACCCACGACAAAGTTCAATTAGCCACCGCTGTGGCGCTGGAGGCAATACAAATTTAAGAACTTTTATATAGAAGTCACACGCGAATACAATGTTCAGCAAAGTTGTGGAGGTTTTCATGGGGACTATTTCTGTCGAAGACCATATAGTTCTATCTCTCACCACTTTGGCGCTGTAGTCAATATAAACTTCTGAACTTTTTATATAGGAGTCACACGCGATTACAATGTTCAGCAAAGTTGTGGAGGTTTTCATGGGGACTATTGATGTGTAAACATCTTGGCTCTCGGTAGGCTAGTTGAAAAATCGACTGTGATAAACATGAAAATTCATTTGAACCTCTGTTTTCTATGTAATTGTGAATTCAATTTTAACAGTCTGCACATAATTCATAACAAAGAGCTGTGTGAATTAACTTAGCAGAGGTCTCATTTACTTCAAGGGCACACGTTTTAATAGAAAAATGTCAACAGCTGTGTCAATTGACTTAGCGGAGGTCTCATTTACTTCAAGGGGACATGATTTAAGAGATAACTGCCAACCGCTGTGTGAATTGACTTAGCGGAGGTTCTATTTACTTCGAGGGGACACGTTTTAATAGAGAAATGTCTCCTTTTTACATTTTTGTCTCTGCGCGTTACAATTGTCCCCAGATTTTCAAAAATTTTAATTTTATGTTCTCATTACAATGTTAACTCTTTTATGATTTTGATTTATATCAACTTCTGCCACATTTACCTATTAAAACATCCCCACGAAGAGCATCAGGACTCAACGAAGTCAATTCATACAGCGGATCGATCTATAAATATAATTTCTTGTCATATTGCCTCGGAAAGTTGATATTTTAATATATTTATATCAATTTCAGGATTCAGCTTCCTTTGGTCTGCTAATAAAATGTCGGATCCACCGAGGGAAAATTACAGTCAACAAATGTCCGATCAAGATGAACCAACTGCGAAGAAAGCAAAAGCAGCTGCGTATTCCCGTGCTTATCGAGCTCGTAAAAAGGCTGAGGAGACAAATAAAACGGCATCTACGAAATCACTTGAACGTATTCAACATCGAAGAGCCAAAATTGCTGAAAACACGAGGGCTTATCGGCTCCGACAAAGGACTGCAATAACTATAAATCCAACAGTTCAACTGGCAACGAATGAGACGAGAGCGATGTCGTTGGCCTCCAATGAGCCCACACCGATGCCAGTGGATTCCGCTTCGACTGCAACAATTCAAGTACAGCCAAGCAAGGAGATCGAAGAACAATTGACGCCGTCAGTGCCAACCACCACTTATGCAGCTTTCTTTACACACGATAAAGCTCATGCTCAGTTCAGAGAGAAGTTTTTAGAGAATAATTTTGGATTAGCATGTGCCATATGCGACAGATTATGGTACAAGAACGATTTAAAGCCAGTTCTGTCTGATTCCACAACTCTTCTCTCAGCAGAATTTGCTGATATAAATGTGGAATCGACACGAGCGTGCGGCACTTGCTATAGTTCATTGCAGAGAGGAAGAATACCTACTTTATCTACGACAAACGGTTTCAATTATCCTCCACTGCCAGATAATTTGCCACAGCTTGATTTAATATCTGAACGTTTAATATCACCTCGCTTGCCATTTATGCAAATAAGAAGACTTAGACATGGTCAAAATCAATATAGAATTCTTGGACAAGTTATAAATGTTCCAGTTTCCGTTCATACTATGGTTTACCGTCTGCCTCGAGAGCTCGACGACGATTACTGCATTAACGTTCATATAAAGCGCAAAAAGATACACAAATCAAGTTACCTTGTCGGCGTGGTTAAGAAACGCGTTATCAAGACTTGGCTACGGTATCTCGTCGACACACCAATGTACAAATTCTATGACATTACTATTAACGAGTCCTTTTTCTCAACGAATGTGCAAGCGGTTGATTCCATCGAAGATCTGAGTGAAGAAATCAACATAGAAGAAAGTCTACATGCTCAGCAACAAACTCTTTACTGGAACGAAGATAAATATCTACGAATAGCTCCGGCAGAAAATGAGGTCACGGGGAGTGTACTGTTCGACGAACACTGCGAGGAGTTGTCATTTCCCTCTATTTATCTCGGATAATTTCGTACTTTCAAGGAAGGACTCGTTGTAACACCGTACATGATAGCAACCACTGAATTGTGAAGAGCAGATAGACGTGGAGTTACTCCACAGCACTTGCTGTATATGGCAATGAAAATCTTACGAATACGTACACGAGATGCATTAACAGTTGCTTTCAAGTTTGTTGGGAAGGATACGAAACTCACCAGAGAACAAATAGAATCAACTGATTACATCGATGGATGTCTCGAAAAAAATTTGGCGTTCTTGCGGTCGATTCCTAATTCCGTCTACTACTGGTCGCAAAGAAATAGAGACTTTTTGCAATGATTCGCCAGTTAGGAAGACCTACATTTTTCTTAACGATGAGCGCGAATGAAATCGGTTGGCCAAAATTAATGAAACTCCTGCATAAACTCCGAAATAAGGGAACGGACATCGACTCAGACGATCTCGCGAATATGCACTACAATTCGAAAGCTACTCTCATCAACGAGGATTCCGTCACTTGTGCTATCCATTTCAATAAACTCGTGCAAGTCATTATGGGTATACTACAATCGAAACGCTTCAGCCCCTTTGGAAATCACTACGTCCAGTATTACTTCAAACGGATCGAATTCCAGCACCGCATATACTGCTTTGGTTGAATGAACCTCCAATCGATGCCATAGGAGAAGATAAGGCTGCAGCTGAGAATCTAATTGACAGACTTGTCTCCGTATCGCCAGCTGATGCTTCTGGTCATCAAAAGCTTCAGCGTCATAAACATACGTTCATGTGTTACAAGGAAAGAAATTCCACCGCTTGTCGTTTTGAGGCGCCGTTCATGCCAAGTCGCTCAACAATTATACTTCAACCTATGGCAAAAACAGATCCACGTCGCATGCCATATTCAACCATTTATAAGCGTATCTGGAAAGCACTCGAAGATAATGATTATCCCGATTTGGACGAGTTCTTGAGAGTAAACAACATCAAGTCGTACAATACGTACTTGGATATCTTGAGAGCCGGCATAACCAGGCCACGAGTATTCCCCACACGTCAACCTACAGACAAGTGGATGAACCCATTTAATCCGTTTATACTCAGTGTGCTAGGTTCAAATATGGACTTGCAGTTCATCATTGAGGAATACTCTTGCGCCGCATATGTGGTCGAATATCTTAACAAAACGAATAGGGGCATCAGCAACCTTCAGCGGAAAATTATTGAAACCATGGACGAGCACCCTGAATTCGATATAGTAGAGATAGCGAGAAAACTCAGTGTCGATATGTTAAACTCTGTAGAACTCACCAGACAAGAAGCTGCTTGGTATCTTCTTCGACAAGACATGTCAAGGAGCTCTGTCAAGGTGGTTTATATTCCAACTTCATCGCCCGTGGAGCGTGATCGCGTTCGAAAATCAAACAAGTTATTGGAAGAAGAAAATGTTGATCAGGACTCATGTGACGTTTGGCTAGAAAACTGTTTTGACAAATATCAAAGCAGGCCTCAAGATTTAAATGATATTACTTTGGCTCAGGCTGTTGCATATTATACAGTGTCGAAAGCCAATGAGTGGAAACGACGTGAGGTTCAGCGAGTCATTAGGTATCGGAACTATGACATGACAGCTGATCCAAATGCATATAAACGTGAAATGGTCACCTTGCATTTGCCTTTCCGTGACGAGGAAAATGGAATTCGAGGCGACTATCGATATCGCTAAAACCATCGAAATCTGTCGAGAATTTTGCATTGATGAAGCCAACGAGGACGAAGAACTTTCGAGCGATATTAATCTACTGGGAGCACACGTGCAAGATACAGATCCTTATGCTTCCTTGAAAACGCTAATACGGATGCCAACGCGGACTTGAGACTGGCTACTCTAAATCGTCTTCGCTCTACAGTTAAAAAACGTGACAACGTCGTGGACAAGTCGGACTTTAATCGTCTGATGCGTTCAGCGAATCACCACCAGAAAGATCTCTTACTGCATGTCATCTCACATCTCTTAAACAACGAGACTCAGGAAAAATTGCAAATTTTCTTCATGGCTGCGGAAAAACATTCGTCATCAACTTGCTCCGTGAAATTTATAATCGCTTCGGCCATACCGATGGGTATTGCAATGCATATCTCACCTGCGCGTCGACAGGGAAAGCAGCCGTTGCTATTGATGGAACAACCGTCCATACCGCTTTCAAAATCTCGATAGGGCGGACGCTGCCTCTATCATTTGAAGTGGCCCAACAATATCGCAGTCTCTTCAAGTACATTCAATGCATTGTAATTGACGAAATCAGCATGATATCAGCGGAATTGAACGAAAAAATTGACTCGCGATTGAAACAGATCACAGCTCTTGACTCTTTTTACGGTGGAAAAGACATTTTTCTCATCGGGGATCTACGACAATTACCAGCTGTCCGCGCAACTGCTATTTATAAACAATCGAAAAATACCATGGTAGGTCTAACATTGTGGCGGAGCCTGAAATTCTACGAACTCAACGAAGTCATTCGTCAAGCCAACGTCAGCTTCTCGGGTTTGCTTACAAAAGTCGGAAACGGCCAAATATTGGACGAGTGCGAGCAGAATTTGATTGAGTCTCGCTTCTTCACTAAAGACGAAGCTGACGAACAATGTCCCAACGGAGTACGGTTGTTCTTCAAAAATCACGACGTCGATAATTACAACAGAGAGATTCTTAACACTGCCTCAGAGAAAGTGTTATCTGTAGCGAAAGACATTTTCGCCGGCTACAATAGCGCTGAACAACTAGCACACGTTCGAAAACAGCTACATAAAAAGGCCGTTTTGGATACTGGAGGATTGCCATATGAACTTACGCTCGTTAAAGGGCGGTCTTACATGATATCGACGAATATTGACGTGTCGGATGGTTTAGCAAACGGAGCCGTAGGGTTTCATTGAATATGAGAACGAGACCCAAGCCTATGACAATAATATCGACGAAGAGAACTTTGAAAACAATAGCATTCGGCAAGACAACGGCACGGTGAAGCGCGTGTCGTTACGATTTCCTGAAAATTGCAATATTGGTCGAAAAGTGATGAGACTCGCGACAAGATACGTACTACGAAATGATATAGCAAAAGACTTGGTTCCCATCGCACGCAGAAATTCTACTACTTACTTAAACATGAATCGCGAAATCATTTTCCTCTCATTCCTGCCTGTGGTATGACGATTCACAAATCACAAGGTGGAACTTTCGACCAAGTTGTCTACGCTTACGACAAGTCGCATGACCAACAGCTCGTCTACGTGGCTCTTTTGAGAGTAACTAATCTTGGTGCACCTTTCATTGTTGCACCAAACAACAATCGACAATTTCATCATGGGCGGAGAATTGCACGCATCTTGATTGCACTCCAAAATGAATTTGCTAGACTTGCAAATAATTCGTTACACACCTATCAGGACTCGATTTTAGAAATTTTGGATCACAATCTATGTACATCGTTCTTCGTGTTTAATTGTCAAAGTCTTAGGGCACACAACAACGACCTCACAGATGCGGTCACTCAACAGTTTACTTTCTTGATGCTCAGCGAAACTTGGCTACGTAACGATGAGCATATTTCCGTTCCAAACTTTGATTGTTGCGTGCAGTTTAAAAGAGAAGGACAACGAGCTGGTGGTGTAGCGATATATCAGAAGCGTGATACAGCACGTATAAATATACCAAATGTGACTATTACAGATCGCTAAATTTCGAGTGCCACAATGACGTCAAGAGCAATCGGAGACGTTTGTGCAGCTGAATTTGTAATGCAAAACGGACAGAAGATACTTTCAGTAGTCGTGTACATCTCGCCAAATCAACCCGTCGTTATAAAATTCATTCATTTTGTTCTTTTACCATACACTCCGGTCGGATCCGCTAAACTTGGGGCAGACCTCGACAAATTACCCATGATATTGGGAGGCGACTTCAACATTAACTTCGCCTTAGATGAGGCAAAGCCGCTCATTACATTCTTGCGGGAAAAATTAAACTTGGAAATGAATTCGAACAGACACATTCCAACGACGAACACAAACACGACAATCGATGCGATATTTTCACGGTACATCGATACACTTGAGACGACGGTATAAGTCTCCTATTTCAGTTACCACAAACCAATTATTTGTTCACTTAAACATTAAAAATAAATTTTGTCTTTTACATTCAATATATATAATGGCTTTATTTCAATAAAAGACCAAAATCTCTAGCTTATTAAAACCACAACCTCTGCGATATTCCCACATGGAACGCTAACGAGCCTACATGTTTACACATCAACTACCGTGAGAGCAGCGTCGCTCACAACTTTTTTTTTTAGGTTAAGTACACCCGAAAATTTTTCTCTGAAAGAAATTCTGCCATGGAACGATTGGTAATGAAATGAAACAAATTGATAATCAGCTGGCCCGAAATTTAATGTTCAGGGAAATATATTTTCATAATTTTTGAAGAAGATATTAAATAAAATCAAATCGTGTTAACAAAAATATCAACATTATATGATTGCTGATATTTTGTAATCATTTTTGAAACAAGTTATTGCATATGATGTATAAAAAAAGCAAATGAAAAAAAAATGTTTTTTTTTTTAAATTTTAAATTTTAAAATTTTAAATTTCAAATACGGATTTCTACTTTTCAACGCTCATGCCACCTGTCTACTCACTCTAAATTTAACAAGCTCTCGTAATACCCGTAGCAGGTCAATCATGAAATCCGGTGTTGAAGAGAGAAAGAAGAAGAAAAATAAGAAAAACACGTATTAAATATAATCAGATCAAATTAGTACCGGGTGGACTTAAAAAAATTTGTTTGCTAAATTTTTGTCGAAAATATTTAAATTAAAATGTAGCTCTAAAATTGAAAAAAAAAAAAAAACAAAGCAATACAACCAATTATTCTATTTGGCTGGACCGGTTTAGGAAAAACTTGACTCGTGAATGGAACTCTTTAAGCCACGACATCGTTCGGCATCGTGTGCATCGTGTGGTCACATACCATTCGAAAAATTATAAATTTACTATGTATTATAAGCTATCATTTCCACAATTTTTAATAAAACCGACCAATAAACAAGAAAATTACAGCGTTTTCAACTCTTCAACACTTCAATTGCCGGACCCGGTACAAAGTCTACAAGTTACTGGAATCATGATCTCCACGTTTTAGAAAATTCTAAATCGTTTGCAATCATTTCTAACCAATGTCCGTCTGTCCGTCCGTCCACCTGCGGTAGGGAGCGGTTTCTCCACATGGGAACCATTCTAGCAGAAGTTGGGCAGATCGGACTAAAACTGCCGGTACCTGCCGAATAAAAGTTCGTTTTTTTGTGTTTTTAAATTACGGGGTATTGCACCGTTATTTATTTGCCGATTCTAATGGAATTTGGTACAGGATATTTTTTCAATGAAAGAACAATTGTGTTTCAAACTCAATTGAATCTGATTACAACTTCGGGTAGCTGCTGAACGAAATTTGAATTTTTGTATGAAATGAAACGATTTCTGAAATTTTCTTCCATATTTATAAGTTTTAGTTAGGATAACTGACAAACTTGTCACCCGATTTCAGTGAAATTTGGCGAGTTCATTGGCTGTACGTGGGGTAAGATACTAGCTGTTTCTCGTCAGAATCTAAGGAAGGATTCGGGTCCTGCAGAACGAAATCCTTTTAGTAGAAGTACATTTTCAAGGAATATTTATGAAATCTTGCACCAGTATTCCAATGATGAAGACCCATTACCCAACAGTGTAAAAAGACTAAAACGCTAAAACGCGAATCTAGTTAAAAACTTGGTTTCGAAGTAATCTCCAAAAAATTTTTTATTAAATTTAACATAAGAGGGACTGAATGAAGGGAATTAGAAGAAAGGAAGAAAAGGATAAAGGAATTAAATTACAAAAATTTTGACGAAAAATTACTCCATCTAAGTGAACTTTTGGACGAATTACAAAGAAAAAGATAATAATATAGACAAACTGGCATCTTCCTCTGTTATGATGCAACATGACTTGTCAAAAATAATTAAAAAGACGACGCAATTCGAACTGAAACCTAACACGCTTCAAGGAGATCTTTCTGAATTTATGTGTTCGTCAGTCACATCTCCTGGGGTGCCTCTAATGGAAACCCGTTTAACGGACAAAACTATGTTGGACAAATTGGACATGTTGACTTCACTAAAGGATTATCGTCCCATTAATACAGAACCTATCCCCGTTTTTAACAGTACCGGAACCGCACCAATTTCCAGCGTGAACGCAGTTAGGAATATGTCAAATTCTCCTTTGAGAGTTAGTCGTAAAAAAAAGAATCGGTGTAGAAGGAAGGCTCTCAAAAAAAAAAAAAACTAAGTATCTCCTGTCATGTGTGGCATTCCAACTTAAGGCGTTTCTCCTTTCGGCGTTAATACAGTGATTTTGAAAACCGTAGCCGCACCAAACAAAATTTTCTTTCCGCGTGTTAACCCCTCAATATCCGCTGACGATATTTTGCAATATATATCTTCCAAGGGTATAGACATTTCTCGTATCAAATGTGAAAAAATAAGCAGGACCTCTAGTATGGTCTCATCTTTCAAAATCAGTTTTTCCTCCCAGATGTTCTCGTGCTTAGTTTCTTGCGAATTTTGGCTTCCTTCCGCCTTTGTCAAAGAGTGTATGCGTAAATGGGCGAAAAAAGAAAAATAAGAATCTTACTAATAAAAGATATAACATAACCATTGATCCGAAAAACTAAAATGTATGTCCCTTTACTACGAGAATGTAAGGGTACTTCGCACTAAAACCCGTGAGTTATTCCCCGCGATTTTTTTAGTTCACATGATGTTATTGCTCTGTCCGAAACTTGTCTAAATCTCAGTTTTCTGAACAGTGAGTTGTTTTGTTCCGATTATGAAGTGTATCAGTAATATCGCTGTTCAATGGATTTAAAGTCCCTGTGTGAAGGAGTCCTCATAGCTATCCGTACGAATTATATAAGCTCGTTGGCCCATCTTCCCAATTTGGGAGATCTAGAATTCATATGCGTTAAAATGTCAGGTCAAAGTGGCAACAATTGGATAATTAATTGCTATATTCCGCCAGACAGAGGCAAAGTATTAACTTCTGAGAAATGCAATTGATTACCTTTTTGACATTATGGAGGCTAAGGATGACATTTCGATTTTGGCGACCCCCAAACTTACACTGGACGCAAGTTTTGGTACCTATTCAACCCTTTGTTGATACAATAGCATCGAGGCCACCAAACATGATTGATCTGTACAAAGGATCAAAGTATGAAGGCATGTGTCTAGCAGATGTGCGGGCAATATTCAAATAAAGCAGCGGCATATAAAATTCAAAGGCCTTCATAAAATATTATAAATACTCAAAATCCGGAAAACATCTATAAAACAGTATAAACATTTTTAGCTATATATCAATAAAATTTCATCCCTTATTCAACAAATAACATATATTCTAAAAATAAAATTAAGAACATTTAAAATAGAAAAGATTCAGACTAAGTTTTGAGTTAAAAGTCGACAGACGAAATATTGTATAACTCCTGTATAGTTATAAGTTTTTGCTAAGCTATTATAAATAATAAAAGATTAGTCTCCGTGACTGAAAATAAAAATTAAAATATTAGTTTTATATTTTTAGCCACTTTAAACAAAATTGGCGCAGTCGGTAGGAATGTGAAAGTTATAAAGTGAAAAAATGAATTTAAACGTAAATTAAAAATCATCTTTTTCGATTAAACGCGCAATCCGTAATCCCATTACGTTAAAAGGAAACAGTATTTAATATAATAAAGAAAAGAAAAATATATATATAGTATATAGAAAGCGAAAATAAATAACCAGTCTCAACAAAGAAGACGTGAACACACCTACAACTACAATTCCACTATAAAGAATAAGAAAGAATAAAAATCAAGATGACGAGCCCGATTTAACCAGGAATCCTAGGTAACACTAACAACACAAATCAAAACTCAACTTCATTTAATATATTAACAAACAATTTTGTAACTAAACGTTTAAGAGAAATCGATTTCTATGATGGAAATCCGAAAAATTTATTTACATTTATACAAGAAATTGATAATTGTGAACTATTTATTCAATATTATGACTTTCCGTCTAAACGTATAATTTCAGATACTATTAAAGCTAAACTAACCCATAAAGCCAGGGAAGTAATAAATATTCATTGCACTAATGCGCAATCGTGGGGAGAAATAAAAGATATTTTAAATAAATATTTTGGAAATTTAGAAAGTGAACAAAGGATTTATGAACGATTACTAAATATTAAATGTAGAAACAATATAATAGGATCTTACCACGAAATCCAAACAACTCCGAGTGATATGTCACAAAAAATTAGTAGTCAGACAGAAGCCCGCGTTTAACTCCATATGTATAAAATAGTAGCTCTCAGAATATTTACATTAGGCCTTCCAGAAAACATGAGAACCGTTGTGTCCTCACATAAAGTAAACGATGTACGAGAAGCATTAGAAATCTTAACAGAACAAGATAGAAACATAGTCTTGTAGACCCAATCACCAAAATTTTATAAATAAATAATATATTAAAAATCAAAATAATTTCAGTTCCCAAAAAAATTCCTCTTTTAACACAGATCTAATAAACACACTTTTTCCCATAATAATATTAATAATAATTCGCAACCGCGCCCAGCATTTAATAATAATCATAATAATTGGCCACCTCGCCAACAACTCAATAACTTCCAAAGAAGTAATAATCTATATATAAATAGGCAAACACAAAACTTTACCTCCCTTTTATGCATATTCTAACAAAAGATGTGATGAGGAGAAGTGTTTAAACACAAAAAGGATGTTGATATATGTTCGTTGAGCCAGGTTCGAGAGGTAAAAGTTTCCCATATATTTATATGGGAACAACAAGAAAATATATGGGAACAACAAAATATATGGGAACAACAACAAAATATATGGCACACATTCATTTCATTTCATTTATTGAGGCTTGATGAATTCGATACAGTTTTTTTATATTTACATGAGTAAGTATGTTACTTAAAACTATAATATAATTCTAACTGCTGACTTATTGCCAAGCTCTAACTAATAAAAATTAAGGTAAAATCAATCAAGATTTAAATCTATCACATTAAGTAAAAACAAATAAACCGTTAACTTTAAAAATTAATAGTGCTTGCTTCCGGCACTAAGCCAAATAAAGAAATAAAACTTAAAAACTAAATAAAACTTAAAACTAGATAAAACTTAAAACTAAATAAAAATGATAATAACAATAATAAGTATATTTTATAAAATTTCTCAATTTGTTTTCAAAAACATAACGAAACTCATTTATTCATTTTGCGAGCGTCCAAAAAAGAAAGCCGAACTATTTACCCTCTGTAAGTTCCTGGTGATTTTTTATCGAAAAATTCCAATTTATGCGAGTCTTCCGAAGCGAGCAGCAAATCAGAGGAATTCACGTTAAGAATATTAACTGGCGATAAGTAATACTGCTCATTAAGAGAATGGCCAATATTTGAATCATAAATTGACTTAACCAAGGGATTGCAATGATTTTGAAGATTTGTAAGCCGTTTCATCACTAGTCCTATCATATAGGTCATTAGAGGAATCACTCCCGATTCATTATAAATCGTGTTATTAGAGAACCACTTCCTATTTGGCTTTCTGTATTTCGACAGGGACTGACGAAGAATTTTCCGTTCAAAAATTTGAAGCTCCTCTGCTAAGTTCGGTGTTATAAAAAACCAATAACCAAAGGCATAACATAAAATAGGTCGGATTAATGTTTTATACATTAATAATTTAGTTTTAACCTCCATAGATTTTGAGCTAAGCAGTGGTTTTAAAATAGCAGTCGCCTTTCTGGCTTTGTCCAAAACATATCTTGCATGTGGATTATATTTGAGGCGATGATGGAAGAGGGCGCCCAAATATTTTAAAGTATTTGTAAGGGGTATGTTATTGCCATTTATTGACAGCTTTAATAGCTTGCTTTCAGGTACTGCTAGATAGTGACCTTTCCCACTGGCATTTCTGAAACAAATAAACTCGCATTTGTCATAATTAATATTATTAATATTAATAAGTACTCTAAGACTTCAGAAAGATAGAGTTTGAGCGCATCAAGAGCTTTAGGAAGTTTATCGTTATCTGCAAATAAGATGGTGTCATCTGCATACAGGATTACTTTGCTATTATTGGAGGAAACTGGGAAATCGCTTAAGAAAATATTGAATAGTTTTGGGCCTAGTATCGATCCTTGAGGTACACCCGATCTAAAAGAAACTGAGTTGGATTTTTTCTCATTTAACTGTATGTAAAGTTCTCTATTCTTAAGAAAGCTACAGATTAATTTTAAAAGCCATGAGGGGCAATTAAGACTATGTAGTTTGAATATTAATCCCTTCATCCAAACTGAGTCAAATGCCTTTTCCAAATCTATAGCACAAGCTATAGTACATTTTTTCATCCTTAAACTTTTAATTATATTATCCTGAAGTAGAAGCAGTGCATGTTCTGTTGAGTGTTTTCGTTCAAAACCAAATTGGAAACTTGGAATAATTTTCGAAACCCTACAAAATTTTTCAAGGTGAACTAATAGAATTTTTTCCAAAATTTTTCCAATATTTGAAAGCATTGAAATTGGTCTAAAATTAGAAATACTATTGGAAGTCTTGCCTTTTGGTATCGGAATTAATTTTGCAAGCTTCCATTGAACGGGAAAATAACCATTGTTAATGCAATTGTTGAACAATATGGATAACGGAGGAGCAATCTGTTCTGGGCATTTGCCAAGTACGAAGTTGGAGATCCCATCCGGTCCTGCAGACCTCTTTTTTTTATTAATGTCAACTATTGCAATTATTGCATCTTCGGAAGTAAAGTATTCCGAGGGACTTGTGGAAAGATTTGTTGGACTAAATTCCGTAATTGCGCTTGATCTGCATTCATTGAGGAAGATATTGGTCGTTGAGTGAACAAGACTATTCAACGGAGCATTAAAGGTCGGATTTCGTTCCGAGAAAAGATCAGTATAAAAACCTTGGAAGGCGAGGAGTTTATCAGAGATACTACGATAATCTACTCCCTGGTAGACAATGCTGTTATTGATACAGGTTAGATTGTTACGATTTTTACCAGTAATTCTAAATATCTCCTTAAATGCATTAGGACCCGGTTTAATTAATTTCAGTCTATTCCTGAAAGTTTTATTTAGTTCAATTCTCACTCTGTCTTTAATTATCTTCGTGAGACATTGAATTCTGGAGGACCACTCCCGATACTCCGAATTCACTCTATTATAATTTTGATGAAAAATTCGCTTAAGAATTCTCAACCAATTTTTCCTAACCCTAAAAAGGTTTAAAAGTTCTTGAGAAAACTTACTATACCTCTTGTTACCACCATCCGATAAAGTTTCAGTGTGTTCTTGAATACATAGGTTTACTGAAGCCGTCAATTCGGAAATACTCATGTCAATTTCTTCGTTTGATAAGTTTCTATCAGATGGTAAGTGCAACGAGTGCATTTTTAGATGCAAGTTTCTGCGGAAATTGGGCCAGTTTGTGTTTTTAAAAGAAATAAATGATTTAGGAATAGATATAAATGGACCAAAACCATTTAATTTGATTGAAAGTAAAATGGGAAAATGATCGGTAGCAGATGGAAGAGTAATACAACTGAAATTAACTTGATTCGGCAAAGTATTTAATAAAGAAGCTGATACTAAAAATAAATCAATAAAAGAAGAAGACCGTGGAAATGTTGGGTCAGAAGGATTAATAATATTTAATTCTAGCAGCGGGCCATTCAAAAACCACGAATGCAGTTGGTTTCCATTTGTATTTCTCCTCGAGTCACCCCAGTATTCATGCCTTGCATTAAAATCTCCACCAACAATATAGTGGTCGAACTGAGAAGTTAAGTTAGAGAGACTATCAAGATCCCCAGATAAATTGGAACCGATGTTGGAAGGAATATATAAAGCGCATAAGAGTAATTTTTTATTTTGTTCATTGTGATCAATAAAATTTATTGAAATGAGGGTAGCCGAGATTTTTTGAAAGGAGTAAGACAATTTTTCGTATTTAACATTCTTTTTGATCAGGATTGCCGTGCCTCTTCCTTCATCATTTCTTATGATCGAATACTTTTCAAATACAGGAATATGTCTATCTTTAAGGCAAGTTTCCGAAAGAAAACAAGCTAAGGGTTCAGATTCGATAATTAGAGAATTTACATAAAATCTCTTTTCGTGGGAGACTATCGAATTCGCGTTATATGCGATTATTTTTAATGTGTCAAACATTTATTTGGCTAACACATCAATCAAAAAATTAAGGAAGGTACTTGCCTTCTCTTCAGTATTGTTAATCTGTTTGTACATTGGTACAAAGTTTCAAAGTTTAGTAATCAAGCCGAATAAAGAAATACCAAATAGGTTGACAGATTCATCTCTAAAGAAGGCCAAATTATTCCCATCCTCTGAGTGAGTTACAGCTTGACCCCTTTGGGGATCCACGACATTGGCGAATGAAATACCAGGTTGAATTTGACTGCTAACCGCATTTGAAACTATCAGCCTTCTGCTATCAGTCATTACCCTAGAACGAGATCTTATTTCATCTCTCTTGGAGATAAATTCTTTATATTTCGGGCACCCTCTGTAGCTCGCAGGGTGACCCTCAGTACCACAATTAACGCATTTTGGGGGAATATTATTTGCGATATTTTTATCACACTCATCTTTACCATGTGCTAGACCGCATTTAACGCATCTTCTTACATATGAGCAAAACTCACTAATATGACCAAACCTTTGGCATCGGAAACACTGAATTGGACCCGTTTTCCGCACTTTTCCCAGTAAACTCGTTGATAAAGTAATCTGTCGATATCTAATAGCTCTTTAACACTTTGGTTGGATTCAAGATGAACCAGAAACATATTTAGGATTTGACCCGAACTTCTATAGTGGATGGTCGAGTAATTGGAAATTTTAGACAGCTTTAGGTTGGGATTAATAACTTTTAGTTCGGTAAGAATGTCCTCGGGAGAGTATACTCCAGATAATCCCTTTAAGAGTAGGACTTCCTTTTTTTGCTTCTTGGGCGTAGATTGAGATTTAATTTTAGGGTGTTCCTGTACTGCGACCTTAAGATCTATTGTACCCACTTTTTCTTTGGTGTAGTAGTTAGGTTAACTTCCCATTCTACAACACCTCCTCCAGGCCTATTTCTCTTAGAAATTTTAGTATCCGCAGTGGATTGAGAGATTGTATCTCGCTTGGAGAGAAGCAATATGCCCCGAGATATTTTCTTCTCCTACGGAGTAATGCCTCACAGTAGGAGAGAATATGCCTTGGGGTTTCGTCGTCCCACTCGCAGAATCTGCAGGTGCTATCTCTTTCAAGTCATAGTTTTTTGAGGTGTGCTTTGAGTCTGCAGTGTCCTGTAAGGATTCCTGTCAGAACTCTTATATTCTTCCTATTAGTGCTAATAAAGGCTTTGAATCTCTGGGGGTTGAATTCCCCAAGGAGATCCTTGGCCTGCCTTAGTCCTGGTTGAATTTCCCAGTATCTGGTTCTTTCTGCCGCCTCTTCTTTTATTAAAATTTCTCGGATTATATGTGGTCCGATTCCACAGAAGGGTTCTGGACCTATGAAGGGTGTTCCTGCCCCTAATTTCGCCAGTTTGTCGGCTTCTTCGTTGCCCTCGATACCCACATGCCCTGGTATCCAGCAAAGGGTAACTTTGTTGTTTGTGCCTAATTCATTTAATTTGGCCACACATTCTTCTACCATCTTAGAGCATATTGTATGCGAGCTTAGTGCTCTGATGGCCGCCTGACTATCTATCATTATCGCTATTTCCTTGTTGCGATAGTTTCTTTTAAGGTTGACTGCAGTGCACCTTGCAATAGCGTGCACCTCTGCCTGGAAGATACTGGTATGTGTTCCCATAGGTTCGGAGTATTTCGTTTTGGGCCCATATACTCCGATCCCTGTACCTTCGGCTGTCCTGGAACCATCTGTATACCATTTGATGGCATGGTTTTCTATGGGGTAGTTGGTGTTTTCCCCTCTCCATTCCTCTTTGTTGCTCAACTCTGAAGTGAAGTTCCTTCTGAAGTTGAGTCTTTTGTCAACGTCATCCCGTGTGGATAGCAGCCATGGGTTGTCCTTCGCTAAGGAGCTAAGGTGTTTAGTACCTATGATTGCTCCTGTCTCTGCTGTTTCTTTTCCAAGTCTGATTAATGTAGCCTTGGAAGCCTTTTGTATCTTTAGGTGTAGTGGAGTTAGTTCCAGAAGCACCTCTAATGCTGCAGTGGGGCAGCTTCTCATGGCACCCGTAATACATACGCACGCCAATCTTTGTACCTTCCCCAGCTTCTTTTTCACCGTGGTCAGCTGTGTTCTACCAGCCCAAGCAATTGCCCCATAGGTGATGATAGGTCTTATCATCATGGTATACATCCATCTCAGAGTGTCTGGTCTACATCCCCAGCTCTTTCCTGAAATACGTTTGCATACCATTATGGCCATTGTCGCCTTTCTTACCACGTTGTCTAAGTGTTTGTTCCACAGGAGCTTACTGTCAATGGTGAGTCCCAGGTATTTTACCTCTTGTTTTACATCTATTAATGCCCCATTTAACCAGATAGGATGCATATGTTCTAATTTTCTCCTATTGGTGAATGGTACCACTGTGGTTTTTCCAAGGTTGAGCCTGAGTCCCACAGACAGGCACCACTCATGGGTGATTCTTAGACCCCTTTGTAGTATATCACAGAGGGTTTCCTCAAATTTGCCTCTTACTATGAGGACAATGTCGTCCGCATACCCTTGGCATTTTATGCCCTTGCTGCTTAGTATTTCTAAGAGTTCGTCTACAACAAGGCTCCACATAAGAGGTGATAATACAACTCCCTGTGGGCAGCCCCTCGTTGTTTTGATCGTGATGGTGTTGTTTCCCACCACGGTCTCCGCACTCCTAGTTCTAAGCATCTCGCACATCCACTTTGAGGTTGTGCGATCTACCTCTCTTCTTTCTAGTGCCTTTCTTACCGCCTCATGTGTGGTGTTGTCGAAAGCACCTTCGATGTCTAAGAAGGCGCATAGAGCTATTTCTTTATAGTCTAGTGCTTCTTCAATGATATTTTTCAGTTCATATAGAGCGGTTTCTGTAGATCTGCCCACTCTATATGCATGCTGGTTCCGGTGCAGAGGTATTCTCTTTAGAACCGTAGTTCTTATGTTGTTTTCTACTAACTTCTCCATTGTTTTCAACATGAAGGATGTTAGGCTAATAGGTCTGAGGGCTTTAGGCTGCGTGTGGTCAGTTTTACCCACCTTTGGTATAAATACCACCCTGACCCTTCTCCATGCTCTCGGTATATACCCGAGTGCTAGGCTGCTTCTAAATATTCTTATTAGGTGCGGTAAGATTCCCTTTTTGCAATAAAGCTGGGATAATCTTGTCAACCCCGGCTGATTTATATGGTTGGAAACCCTCAATAGCCCAGCTTATTCTCTGCTCAGAGCAGATGATTGAGGCCTGCTTCCATTCAGCCGAGGTTGGTCTTGTGATGTTCTCACTTTTAGCCTGTTCCGTCATTGGATGGCTACCAGGAAAGTGAGTTTCTAAAAGGAGAAGAGTTCTCTCCTCTACACTTTTGGTATAACTGCCATCCGGTCTTTTCAGCGTACACTGCATGTCGGTACTGTTCTTAGCCAGTGCTTTGTGCAGTCTCGCCGCGGTCGGTGTGTTCGAGATGCTTTCACAGAATGCCCTAAAGCTATTCCGTTTCGCTTCTCTTATTTCGAGGTTATAATTGGTGAGCTCCCTTTTATAATCCTCCCACTGACCTGTTCTTTTGGCCCTATTAAATAGTCTTCTCACGCTGCTTCTTAATTCTGATAGAGTCCTATTCCACCATGGAACATCAACGTTATTTTGTTTTTCCTTTAGAGGGCAGCTCTCTTCATAGGCGTTGATTATAGCTCCATTTAGTTCTTCTACTGCAAGTTCGAGTTCACGGTAATTTTTTGCCACCTGTTTCACTTTCACTTGTTCTAAATTAAACTTTAAATAGGTGTCATATTTTACCCAATCGGTTTTCCTTGGGTTTCTTATGGAGATAGCTTTTTCACTCTTTCTTGGGCGTAAATGAATGACCCGAAATATTGGCCTCCCTAACCATACAAATAATTTTTTTATGCATCACTAGGCAATTCAAAGAAAGTTTGAAACTTCCATAACTTAAATTCTTAATATCCATTTTTATCGTATTGGAAGATTTCTTAATAAAGTCGATTATGAGTTTGACGCTCGCACCATGTATAAAAATAGGAGGACACCAATCAATTTTTCCGGTTTTCTCTAAAAAAGTAGTTGATTTAATATTATTAATATTATTGTTATTATTATTATTATTATTTTTATTATTAGATTTTAAATTCAACGGGTTACTTAAATTTATCCTATCAGAGTCCATGTTATCACGCCCACTTAAGGGATGAAATCTGTTGAACGAAATCAGCTTAGATTGCTGCGAAAGAGGATCGCTCAATCTTTTCCTCTTTTTATTCACCACCTTAAAGGTATCGCTTTGTTCAATTAAAGAGCTCACCATTCCCGCATCCATGTTAAGTGCAATCGGATTAGCATCAGAATTAGTATTCGTATCAGGATCAGAATCCATCACTGAATGCCCCAAATTGCTGTTATGAGATTTTCTCAAAAGGTCCAAATTTAAAATTGTGTGGTCTGATGTAAATTGGAAAGCTTGAGCTGCTGCAGAGGCCTTTTCCGTTATTGGGGGCCTAAAGCTATCCTCTTGACATCCTATGCTGCTAATAACTTTTCTTATAGCGTTCTTTTATACTTTGAGGAATGTGCCTTGATATCCCAGGCACACCGGTGTCAGGAAACACTGAATATATTTCTCTATTTTTCCTTCAAAGAAAACTCAGGAATTCCTTCAAAAGATTAACAATAAATCTCCAAATCACTTTTTTTTTTTTTTTTTATACAAAAGTAGACAAAAAATATTAAAAGAAAAAACAAAAAAAGGAGAAAAAAAAATTATTCTTTTTTTTTTTATATTATTATAATTTCCCAGATTGTCAATACACGTTCTCAGGTTCCTGAGATTCAGACAAAATTCCAATATATGGCACACAGTTGTATGCTTTACGAATTTGTGTAATGAAGGAATGGAAATAACTGAAGGTTTTAGAAGTTTTTGATTCAGAATTATATAGAAAACAGCTGTTTATTTTTTTGGACCAAATTCACGAAAACCATTAAAAAAAGCATTGATGTTTGGATTTGTAAATAAATAAGTGGGAGAATAAGAATATCATATTGAAATTCACAAGTTTAACTTTTAATTATTGCAATCGATATTTTAGTTTTAATTTTATTAGGTCGAATTTCGACCAATAGGCCTAGTACCGCCTATTTTAATAATTACCCACAAAGAAATGTATTTCAGCCAAATCCCGCTCAAAAACCAGTTCAAGTACATAAGCCAATGGATGTAGATATATCTACACAAATGAGACGTAATTATCATAATGCAACTCATATCGAAATCAATAATGAACCAAGCCACGAAGAACATCAAAATTTTCTATTATCACACACAACAAAATTACCCTATATAAAAATCCCAACAAAACCCGCCCTATTGATTTATTAATTCATACTGATGCAACCACATTTATTATAAATCCATTAATATGTACACTATTCTTAATACACAAATTAAACACAGAAATAACTATAAAAACTATTAGTGCAAATTTTCACATTACTCATAAAGTTCGTATACCAAAAAATTATTGCAATTTACCAGTCAGGCAAGAGATAACTGAATTCCTAATATATAAATTCCATGATTCATTTGACGGTCTTATTGCAAACGACATCCTTCTACAAAACCAATTTAAAGTAAATTATGACGACAGAATAACAAAGCTTAGCAACACAGAACTACCGCTATATTTTAACATAAAATAAGAAGAAGAAACATCAGATACTCACATAATAGAGAAACTACCAGTAATACAACAAATATATTTTACCCATGACATAAATGACGATTTAAATAATGGAGAACAAAAATATTTAAGACAGACCATATATAAATACAAAAACGTATTTTTCAAAGAAGGAGATGACCTCCCATTTACAAATAAAACAAAGCCTTCATTGCATACAACAAATGATTCAAAAATCTATATATATAGGTACATATAGGTACCAACACGTGCATAAAGAAGAAGTAAATAATCGAATACAAGAGATGCTAAACCAACTATGCAAAAATTGTCAAACCTACTCATATACAAGGAAAAGAAAATATAATAGCTGATGCACTCAGTAGAATTAAAATAAATTCAGACGAAAATAGAACAATTGGTCCTTCAGACAATAAATATATAAATATAAATATATATATATGAATATATAAAAACCTAATGCGCATAGAAGATTGAATGATCCTTCGGTAGACTTAAAAGAGTTCAACGTCTCAGAATTTGAATACGAAACTAAAGAAATAAATACCTTCACGGTAAAAATAAACCAATGTTCGCTATGCTCATTACAACTCAGTAAAAAAAAAAGTTACGAAAATCATATGAATCACCCTACAGTACATCGATTTTTCTACAAGAAAGAAAAATTCCAATGCCCAATTATATGCTTACTATATTATAAAAAACAAAACATCTGGGAGTCTCCCGTAAAGTATTTACATCATATTTCTAAGTAAGTTAGTCGATAATAAATATTAAACCGATTACAATCTTGAACGTTGGACCAAGCCATAATGTTTTAGTGTGAGGCTGCACTAGGCGTTCAAAAGTATTATTTAATAAACTAAGAGATTTTAAAGTATAAAATAAAGAATAATTAAAATTATCGAACGAAGTTTCATTCAAAGTAAAAGCTGAAACGCGAGTGTAAGTGCTGAAGTGAAAAAGTGTTTGAAAATTACGGCGATAAGTATAACCAATTTGGTGCCCAAGCACCGGGTTACAACAAATTTGGTGCCAGCCATACTGTTGAAAATCGATTATAATAAGTCTGGACGATTGAAATAAAACAATGTGTTCGGTGTAAGGTTATGACAAGAAAAAGTATATATTTAAGTAACAAAAAACATAAAAGTTTTTACATTTACTCTATTACAATATAATATAAAATCTAGTTGTCTTTCTAACACCCCCACTAGAACTAATTTCTGTAGAGGTTTGCTCCAGTCCCATTGATGCAACACAAAACTCATGTTTCTTTAACGGCAAAGATTTTGTCATAATATCTGCTGACATATTCATTGTTGAAACATGATGAAGATCAATCCTTCCTTCATTTATGACATTACGAACGAAATGATGCCTGACATCAATATGTTTCGTCCGAAGATGCTAAACAGATGGCACTTTGGTTGTCACAAAATAACTTTATTTTTTCTGAAGTTCTCAATATTTCGGCATACAAATTTTTCAACCAAAGAATTTCTTGCACTGCTAAACTCATCGACATGTATTCGGCCTCGGTAGTAGACAATGCAACAGTCGGCTGTTTCCTGGAACACCAAGATATAGCGCCCCCTTGTAACATAAAAACATACCCAGTGACAGATTTTCTTTCATCGACATCACTGGCGTAATCAGCATCACAAAATCCAACTAAATTTTCATTTTCATTGTCTCGTTGAAAGCACAGCTTAAAATGCTTAGTTCCTTTAAGATATCTGAGTATACGCTTCGCTGCAACCCAGTGTGGTTTTCCGGGATTATTATTGAATTTACTCACATAATTGACGGCAAAACATATATCCGGTCTGGAGACCTGTGCAGCGTACAATAAACTTCCGACCAATTCTTGATAAGGCATTTGAGAGATCTCTGCTCGTTCTTGTTGTTTTCTTGGCGACATACTTTTGGATAATTTCTGATTTGGATCCATCGGAGTTGAACATGTATTACAATCCTTCATTTGAAAACGGCTCAACATATCCATGATATACTGCTCCTGGTCAATCCAAACTTTACCCTTTATTCTATCTCTGGTCAAACGAAATCCAAGGAACGATGTCGACGTAGCACATCCAATGTCTTTTATATGAAATTTACTTGTTAAAATTAATTTCAATTTAACCTTTAGTTTCTCATTATTTGAAAAAATTATCAAATCGTCTACATATACAGCGATTATTAAAACTTTATCTTTATCAACTTTAAAATAAATGCACGGATCAACTTCCGATCGCTGCATACCAAATTCTTTTAAAGTTTTATCTAATTTAATGCTCCAAATTCTCAAAGATTGTTTCAAGCCATAAATGGATTTTTGAAGTGAAAATTTTTTAGCCGCGTTGGAAGTGATTTGAAACTCGATAAAACGCTTAAAAAGCCACACTCTTTTACCAAGATGAAATACCAGTCGATCAGAATTCATAACAAAAAAAATTTTGCATAAAAAAATTTTTCAGATAAATACATATGCCCATATTTCAGAAAAAATTATTTTTTCTGAAATTTTGCCTTCGGATTTCTGAGCGCCGTATACATAGAATACAGAATACAGTGTTTCCTATTATCTTCGTCTCTTCTTTGTGCGCTGTTTCGTAAAGATATATTTATTATCAAATAGACCCTAAAGAATTCATAGTGTCGTATATTGTTCACGTGTATCGTTTTGTGAATATTTTATCATTTTAGTATGCCGAAAACTAATGCCACAAAAAGTTTATGAGCTCGTGTACAGGATCTTCAATTAGAGAGAATAGCATGGTCTTCGAATTTTGTAACTCTTACTGAGACGTGGGTTATTAATAAAATTATTGTAGACATTCCAAATTTTGATATTGTTGTTCAATATAAAAGAAAATATACGAGGGCAGGTGGAGTTGCAATATACCATAATAATCCAAATGACGGAGTCCGTGTTGTTACTCCACAAATAGATCTCAATGTGAAACAACTAGAATCATGGTCTGTTCAGCTTTCTAAAGTGGAAGAAATATCTGCTTGTGAAAGCAGATTGGACCATAATAAATCAGTTATAATTGTGGCAATTTACATTTCTCCCAACCAATCAATAAATAAAATTATTGAATTCATCCACGAGAATTTGTTAAAGTACACACCAGAAATATCGCGGATTCTTAAAAAAGATTACGATAAAATTCCGATGATTTTAAGTGGGGATTTTAATGTTAGCTTTGCATTGGATACAGCGCTCCCTTTGATTGAGTTCCTCAACACCAAATTAAATTTAAAATATGCAATAGTCGCACTGAATCGACAACAAGATCGAAAACAGTAATTGACGCTGTATTTTAAAGATACATTGTTCAAATCCAAACCAAAACCTTCATTTCACACTTTAGTTATCATAAGCCAGTCGTGTCATTTATTGAAATTGAAAACAAAGAGTGTGAATAATAAAATGTAAAATAACTTTTAAATTTGGTACCAATATTTTAATAAATAAACCCTTCAACTATCCCACCCCTGATACTGTATTCATCTCATTCTCTGGCTGTTTAGTTTTCCGAAGGTTTCACTTCTACCGCGTGTGCACAGCACACATGATTTTTTTTTAATCTCACTACATTGTTATTCTTGCAGTATCCTTCAGGCTGAGATATATAAATTTCCTCATTTAAGTCTCCCTGAAGAAATGCGGTTACTGCATCCATTAATTCAATATCTAAATCCTTTTTTGCTGCTAAAGCTATCAAAAAGCGAATTGAATTATATCGGACCACGGGTGAGAATGTTTCGTAGTAATCAATTCCTTTTACCTCGTCGCAGCTTTTTGCAACCAATCGAGCTTTGTACTTACAAACTTCACCATTGGAATTTCTCTTAGTTTTAAAGACCCATTTACATTTCAATACATTTTTATCTGATGGCAATTCTACTTCTTCCCAAGTATCATTTTGTATCAAAGATGAAAATTTTTCTTCTATTGCCTTTTTCCAAAATTTTCCATCTTCTCGAGAAATTGCTTCTTGATACAATATTGGATCTGCCATTGTACTGGAATGTGCCATAAACGCTACATAATCGTCTAAATTTATTGGTTTCGGTTTTCTCATAGATCTTCTTGGTCCATCACTGGCAACTAAATCAACCGCAATATTTGTATCTTTACCAGAGTAAAATTAATCTATGTCATTAGATTCAGAACTGCTAACGGTTGAAATATTTCCTCCTTGTAAATCGGATTCAATACAGTTTTCTTCTGACAATTCCCCCACTGAATTTTGCTCTTCTGACAAATATTCCTTCCAATTTTTCTCTTCTGGAAATACGAAAAAATGATTAGTATTTTCAAAATATGTTTGATTTTCCAAAAAACGACATCCCGGCTGATGATAACTTTTTTCTTCTTGGGATCATACAGTCTGTAAGCTTTAGAATGCTCAGAATATCCAATCATCACACATCGATTGGATTTTGAATCCCATTTCTTACGTTTTTTTCTAGGAACATGTACCATTGCTGTACAACCGAATGTTTTCAAAATACTAAGATCTGGCTTCTTTTTTGACCAAATTTCTTCAGGAGATTCATTGTTCGCTAATGCTTTATTCGGCAATCGATTAATTATATACACTGATGTCGACACAACTTCTACCCAATACGATTTATCTAGTCCAGTATCAAAAAGCAAACACCTTGCGTTTTCAATTATCGTACGATTCATTCTCTCTGACTTTCCATTTTGTTCAGGTGTATACGGGGCACTCGTCTGATGACAGATACCACTTTTACGCAAATAGTTCTTCATCGCAGCATTGCAGTACCATTATCGGTGCGTAAAATTCGTATTTTTTCCCGGTTTCAGTCTCTACAAGTTGAATTGAATAAACTTTTCTGTCACTTCATGTTTTGACTTAAGTATATACACAAAAACTTTTCTCTAGTAATCATCCAAAAACAGCAGAAAAAATATCGAGCCACCCAATGCATCTTTTTCCATTGGACCACATACATCCGAGTGAACAATTTCCAAAATATTATTACTCTTGGTTTCTGAAGTCTTAAAAGGGAATCTAGATTGTTTTCCCTTTAAACAAATTTCACAAGGCTGATTATTTTTGTCGGAAAAATCTACACCAGTTACTACTCCATTCTTTAGTTTATCCATCACCTCGGAACTTGAATGAGCTAGCCTACGATGCCATAAATCATATGAAAGTTTTGTTCTCGCCATGTTTGCAATTCTGTGCGCCTGATCTAATTTAAACATATTTCCATTTAAAATTGCCGTGGCAATCAACTTTCTCTTCTTATTAAAAATCTGATATTTATTGCCACTGAATTTAACGTTATTGCCATTACTCAACATTCGAGTTACAGAAAGTAGATTTGCACAAACGTCAGGTACATACAAAACATCCTTGACTTCGACCTGAACTTCTTTTTGATTTACTAAAACTTTCATAGAAACATCTTCTTTTGCTTTTATTTGCAACCGTGTATTATTTGCAATTGTCACCTCTTCACCATCACAAGTCCTGATATTTTTTAGCCCATCTTTTCTCTATGCAATATGCGACGATGCACCAGAATCAACATACCAAAAATTATGATCTATTTGTTTGACATTAAAATTTGTAAATAATACCTCTTTCCTCTTGTCCTCTGTATTCTTAGATTCATTTCCCCTTTTTTTTGGACAATCTCTTGCAAAATGTCCAAATTTATTACACTCATAGCATCTAAATCATTTCTTTTTGGATTTAGAATACAATGCCATGGCTTCATTGTTATCATTACCAACACTCTCTTTTACATCTTGGAGTAACTTAGCTTTTATCGAATCGCTTGTAATTTTTACTCCAGAACTCTCAATGCCCATTATCATGGGTTTCTACTCCTCAGGTAAACCAGCCAGCAATGGCGTTCCCACCCATTCGTCAGAAACTTTCATACCAATATTATTAAGTTTGTGAGCGGTTAAAATTATTTTGTTGACATATTCCTGTACATACGTAAAATCTTTCATGTTAGTGGTAATCAATAAACGTAACAAACTGACTCTTCTGGTGAGTCCAGAATCTTCAAACGTAGCTGTGAGCTTATCCCACACTTCCTTTGCGTTTGTTGAATCCCTTACATGCACATAATTGATTGGATCGATAAGAAGTATGAGCTTAGATTTCGCTTTCGAAATCTCCTCAACATCTGTTTCTTCTCCGGTAACACATTTCCACAAACCTTCATGTTCCAAATAATTCTGGACAGCAAACTTCCAGGAATCAAAAATTTTCCTTCCTTTTAGTTTCTCTATCATTGGCAACAAAGCAGTCATGATGTCACACAAAAGAAATCTTCTTATATCTCAGCAATCCCTCAAAAATTTCCAAAAATTTGAATCAATTACTAATTTCAATACACTACTCTTTATTTTAATCTTAAAATGCCAGCATCTGGGCCCATAACCTGTTGAAAATAGATTATAATAAGTCTGGACGATTGAAATAAAACAATGTGCTCGGTGTAAGGTTATGACAAGAAAAAGTATATATTTAAGTAACAAGACACACAGAACCCAACAGCAAACGACGATTTAAAAAAAAAGGCAGAAGAAAAGAAAACTATACTCCAGCCAGGCGCTCAGGAGTGTAGCTACAAAAAATATATATATAAAACTAGAATTTTTGAAATCGGTCCAGTATTCGTTACAAACATATAAAAATACAAATTATTTAAGTTTTAGTAGGGATCCCTAATTTTTTCTAGCAATAAATATAGCCTATGTTACTCAGGAATAATGTAGCATTCTAATGGTGAAAGAATTTTTGAAATCGGTCCAGTAGTTTTTGAGTTTATTCGTTACAAACATATAAAAATACAAGTTACTTAAGTTTTAGTAGGGATCCCTAATTTTTCCTAGCAATAAATATAGCCTATGTTACTCAGGGATAATGTAGCATTCTAATGGTGAAAGAATTATTGAAATCGTTCCAGTAGTTTTTGAGTTTAGTCGTGTCAAACAGCCAAACATTTCCTCTTTATAATATTAAGTATGATAAGAGGCACACGAAATATTAAAATTACATGGACTTCCTCGAAGAAGACGAAGAAACAGTGCCATTCAGCAAGGAGGACTTTGACTTCATCAAAGAAATTAAAAAACCGGGATCGACGGAAATCAGCACCAACTCAACTTACCAAGGCGATTAGAGGCAACTTTCTTGGCGTGCATTTCAATGTAAGTAATAACTTAAAAAAAATATTATTACAAAACCTACAATTGTGCAATATCATTCGGAAATGATATGCTCAATATTTGGAAAAACAAAACGAAAAATATGCGGAATATTTTTCTAAAAATATTAAAAATATATTTTATAAAAAAAAAAGATTAAATCAAATAAATAGGCATAAAACTGCCAAACAAATGCATCTAAAATATAAAAGACAAAAAATAGAATCAAATCTTAATTAAAATGTTTTGTTTGCAACTATTTTTTTTCTAAAATTATAATAAAAGATTTTGTAAATGTATGTGATATAATTTTTTTCTTTAATGTACAATTTCAAAAAGTTTTTAGCGACTAAGTTTTTTTGCGTCATTCGTACCCTCAAATTATAAAAAAAATAATGTAAAGTTTTTCGCGTGTTTTCTGGTGAAAATTGTGAGCTATATACCTACATAAGTGAAATTTTATCTCGCTTCAAAATAGTGCTAACTCGATCAAGAACTGCCAAGCAGGTAACAATGGCAACAGAAAACCCCCTTCCTACATCGTTACGAATTTCGATAAATGAAGCTCCTAGCCTAATACCTGAATTTGATGGAAATCCAAGTGATTTGCACAAATTTATCGCATGCAATGATATTCTTTTTTCACAAGCGGCAAGTGTCCCTGATAAAAAACTGTTCTTAAGTTTAACGAAAACTAAATTATCGGGTACCGCTTACGATATATTCAAATATACGGAAATCACATCTTGGGAACAGTTAAAATTAAAATTAACTGAACTATTCGAAGAAAAGAAATCGCGAATGGTTAGGCAAAATGAGTTAATGAGAGCAAAACAGCAACCTAGGGAAACGATTGAAGAATCTGGGCAACGTGTAATTTATTTATTAAATGAACTAAATAGTGCCACATATTTAGAAGCAAGTGATGTTAGTGGTCGAGAATTTTTAGTTCGCGAAAACGAGAAAAATGCGCTAAGAATTTTTGAAGATGGCATTAAAAATGAGCAATTAAAAATAATTGCCAAAGCCAAAAGCTCTTCAAATCTAAAAAACCTGTTATGTAACAAAACATTACCTACATCCCTCCAAAGAGTAACGCACTTCGCAACAACATGTTTCTTGAAACTAATATGTTTCTGAAACTTCAAATGTTGTTGTAAACCAAAAATGTTCCGCAACATTTTTGAGAGCAATAATGTTTCCGGTAAACTAAGAAGTTTCGGAACATTATGTACTTCTTCAGCGGAAATTGTACTTTGCCCTATCAGCAATAAAAATAACGGAAATTGCGAAATGCATTAACCTTTGGTACATTTCGAAATTGATGATGGAAAGTTTCCAAATTAAATGGAACACTAGGTGCAAAGTACGTAATTTTCTAGCTATAAAAAGGCTGCCTTGAATAATCAAAAGGCAGTTCAGAAAGTATCAGATACAAAGCAGTTCAAGAAATATCTGGTACAAGTGTAGTTTGAAAAAGTACCAGATACAAGTGCAACGGCGGTTCAGAAAAACATCGGATACGCGGAACAAGTCAGTAATTGGTAGTCAGTAATTGGTAGTCAGCAATTGGTAGTCAGTAATTGGTAGTCAGTAATTAGAAGTCAGAAGTTATTGTGAAAAGAGAATTCTTAAGTTAAAAATAAGATCAGTTGTTGTGAAACTGAAATTCTTAAATTGAAAGTAAAGTTATTGTGAAAAGAGAATTCTTAAATTAAAAGTAAGATAAGTTATTGTGGAAAGAGAATTCTTAAATTAAAAATAAGATCAGTTGTTGTGAAACTGAAATTCTTAAATTGAAAGTAAAGTTATTGTGAAAAGAGAATTCTTAAATTAAAAGTAAAATCAGTTGTTGTGAAAAGAGAATTCTTAAATTAAAAGTAAGATCAGTTATTGTGAAAAGAGAATTCTTAAATTAAAAGTAAGATCAGTTGTTGTGAAACTGAAATTCTTAAATTGAAAGTAAAGTTTTTGTGAAAAGAGAATTCTTAAATTAAAAGTAAGATCAGTTGTTGTGAAACTGAAATTCTTAAATTGAAAGTAAAGTTGTTGTGAAACTAGAATTCTTAAATTAAAAGTAAGATTAGTTATTGTGAAACTAAAATTCTTAAGTAAAGTTATTGTGAAAAGAGAATTCTTAAATTAAAAGTCAATAAAAAAAAATTGAAGAGTGAATATTAAAAAAAAAGGGGGTTTTCATTTCATTAAACCATCCGGACACCAACTGTAGCAAAATATTAAGTAAGTTTTTTTTTTCTTTCTTGGATTATTCATTTCTTCATTACTTCTGCGGGAAACCCCTCCCACTTGATAATACCATTTGGAAATTTTTTGAGAAGCAGAGAGTTCTAAAACCAAATGGAAAGAGAACTTTTCCAAAGAGCTTTTATTTAATTCCTGCGGTGGAACACCCGATCATAAAGTTAAGTTTGAACCACCCAACAAAGAAAATAAAACATTGTTCGATCACAAATCTCTAATATTCAGATTCTGGAAAGAGCCAGTTTGAAACAACATCAAAGAATTTCGCCATAACAGTGGCGCAGCTACGGTAGTTCTGAGTCGCTAAGCGTTAAAAATCTCAGAAGAAAGAACTAAAAATAACTGCGTAAAAATTCGGCGAATGTTTCAACAAACCTCTCCTCCGGAATTTGAAAACGAAGATAGTGATCGAACATTTGCGGAGAAACTCGACGAATTATCATCAATAACAGCAGCTTGGATTATTTTCTCACATTATCAATAATCTACGAACCAGGATGCACGCAAAGCATCAAATATCATCAACAACAGAACAGCAGATTTTGAAAAAAGAATTTAAGTCTTATTAATCAATAAGTCACAATATGTCATTAGAAAAAATAAGCAGTTTTGTGTGCAATTCGATTCCTTTATTAAGCGCGGAACTCGGACCTAATTTAGCATCCGAGGTAACGGTATTTATAGGATGTTGCCGAACAACATATAAAATTCTTTCGGCAGAAGAGCAAAAAATTTTTTTATCTATTCTTCCCCTCAGATTCCGTGGTCGGGCCGCCGCTATTTTAGTAAATATTCCGACGGGAAATTTTACTGATTTTTTAAATAATGTGCAAGAAAAGTTAATTGAATGTAAGCCATATCCGACCTTGTTACACGAATTACGATACTTAAGTCAGTTACCGGGTGAAACTTTATCTGGATTTGCAGGGCGAATGAAAACTTTGTTAAGGGAATGCATAAACCAAGCAATCCAGAGGCACCCGGAGGGATATGAATCAGTTATAGAGGATTTAGAAGAAACAGCTGTATTTACATTCCAAGCTGGACTTCTAAATCCAACTTACCGAATATTTTTTTTAAATCATGAACTTAAAAATTTTGATCAGCTTATTAAAAAGGCTGAATACCTCGAGAGGGCTGAGAAACAATTTGCGTTAGCAACCTCCTCATCTTTTAACAATTTTACACCCAACCTACAGGGAAACTTTCAACCCAGTTTAACAAATGAAAATAATTTTCTTTTAAATGAGCAATTAATATTGAACAATTGTAATTACAATTACAATTTTGGACAAAATATAGAAGAAAATTTACTTACCTACAATCACTACAATAACTTCCCAAGTAATAGTACCGGACATTGTAATAATAATAATAATAATGATAATAATAATAATAAGAATAATAGAAATAATATTGGTAATAAATAGAATAATAATAGAAACAAAAACTTTAAAAATAATCAAAATAATTTCAATAGAAACGGTAATTACAATAAAAATAATAATTATAATAATAACAATTATAACAATAATAATTATAATAATAATAGCAACTTTAATTATCAAAATAATAATAACGATACGAATGGCCAACATTTTAATAATGACTTTTACTCAAATCAACAGATACAATGTGGTTTTTGTAGTAAATTTGGTCATCTTTACGATGAATGCAGAATTCGCATGCGCACTCCCTACTGCGATCATTGCCGTGTGTACGGACACACGAATAATACGTGTAATTTTCTTTTACCTAACAATATAAGTAACCACATACACATGGTTACAAACGATGATAATAATAATAATAATAGAAATAATGATAAATGCAACTTTTGTTTACAAGCGGGACATGACGAAAACACATGTTACCCCAAAAAACAGTGGGAGAAAAACTACTTGTCTCCACTCAAGCAACCTGTAATGAACCCTTCGAATATAATTATAACATCAGTACCCAAACCAATCGAAACAAACAGCCCGGCCGAATTAGATATAAGCAATATAAAAAAATCGTCGCTAAAAGACAATATACAAACAAATATAAGAAATAAATCGACACGAGGTCAAAACAAACAGAATAATGAAGAAGATAAAATAAAAATTAAAACGGCATCCGGCACTTTTCAAAATATGAGTACATATTTTATAAATTCTCCAAAACAAACAGCCACTCTGAATTTAAAAGATGGCATATCAGGGTTCGATTGCGTGCCTCCAAATTGTATTATTGAAAGGACAAACAAACACATAAGTTCCGAAAACACCAAATTTAACAAGGAAAACGTTGAAATTCCTCATTTTAACAGTGTATCCACAAAGTCCATAAACACGGCCCATATACATGTCACCCAGAAGAAGGTTAAAAAACCAATTCCCAAGGTTAAAATTATAAGTGACCATCAGGACGGACAAACACTGCTGAACCAAATTTTCCACAAGAAGAAGCTAGAATGCGAAACAAAGACTCAGAGAGAAATTCGCACTCCTCTTCTAAGGAAATTAATTCAGATAAAAATGAATTCCAAACAAGGTAAACCATGCTGTTTGAAAACAGTTTATCTTGGAAGTTCCCTTGTTGACCCAAGTGACAAGAAAGTTACGATTTGTAGAACCTTTAATAAACAAATAAGAGAGCAAAAAATCATTAAAAGTCCTCAAAAAACAAGTAATATGCTTGATAATCAAATTACGTATGAAAACAAAAGGCCTAGAAGCTCATCAAATAGCGGTGAGATTAAAACATTTAATAATATTATACTATCTGACATTAAAAACCCAGTTGAACACAACGAGCTCAAAGCAAATATTTTAGATCATAATCTAAAAAATTATAAAACTCGTAAGAGAAAGAGAGTCCCAAAAACCAATTCGGAAGTTAGCAAAAACAAAAATTTTTTTTTCCGCGGTATAGGGTAACCAAATTATTTAAAAAAATTTTTTTTTTTTTTTTCTCTTTATAACAAATAATATTATGTAATCTTTTTTATATACAGAATCATACTTCATCCATTTTTAAAAAAAATAAAAAACGAAAAGAAAATAAGGTTAAATAAGTTCCAATAAATTTTGCCTCTTAAACCCAAAACTTGGTCATATAAATATATGTCATGTTCTTCTTGCAAACATTGCAAACATTTTTTCTTTAATTAAAAGGTAAATAAACCAATTCATTACTGAATACCACACGTCAAAACAAAAAAAATTTTTTTAATTATGAATCACTTAAAAGGTGATTATTTTTCCCATTCATAAGTTTTTACAAATTACTTTGTTTTGAAATAAGATATCCAAAAAAAAAAAAAACGCAAACACATAAATTGAAAAATCTTTTCCGTACATTGAAATAATTTACATTTAATATTGAAACGTAAACCTTTCGTATGTGAAAAGGCTGACCTAGCAAATCATTTTTTTTTTTTTTTTTTTTTTGTAAATTGAATTGAACACAAATTTAAACAATAAGCTTTTTAAATTTTAGAATTAAGTAATAAAAATTATTGTTATAAAAAATGTAAACAAAACAAATATTTACATTTATTGAAAATTTAATTTAGAGAAAAATAATAATAATAGTAAGTTAAAATTTTTTTTTTTGAACAACAACTTTATTTCTTGTTCTTTAACATTCGGGCGATCGTTTTTTATATGTAAACATACAGAAAATTATATCTCCTTTTTAACAAAGTATTCGTTTTCCTTGTTTAAAAGTAAATATAATTTTCTTGCGGCAATATGAAGGGATGTTATGTAACAAAACATTACCTACATCCCTCTAAAGAGTAACGCACTTCGCAACAACATGTTTCTTGAAACTAATATGTTTCTGAAACTTCAAATGTTGTTGTAAACCAAAAATGTTCCGCAACATTTTTGAGAGCAATAATGTTTCCGGTAAACTAAGAAGTTTCGGAACATTATGTACTTCTTCAGCGGAAATTGTACTTTGCCCTATCAGCAATAAAAATAACGGAAATTGCGAAATGCATTAATCTTTGGTACATTTCGAAATTGATGATGGAAAGTTTCCAAATTAAATGGAACACTAGGTGCAAAGTACGTAATTTTCTAGCTATAAAAAGGCTGCCTTGAATAATCAAAAGGCAGTTCAGAAAGTATCAGATACAAAGCAGTTCAAGAAATATCTGGTACAAGTGTAGTTTGAAAAAGTACCAGATACAAGTGCAACGGCGGTTCAGAAAAACATCGGATACGCGGAACAAGTCAGTAATTGGTAGTCAGTAATTGGTAGTCAGTAATTGGTAGTCAGTAATTGGTAGTCAGTAATTAGAAGTCAGAAATAAGATCAGTTATTGTGAAAAGAGAATTCTTAAATTAAAAGTAAGATAAGTTATTGTGGAAAGAGAATTCTTAAATTAAAAATAAGATCAGTTGTTGTGAAACTGAAATTCTTAAATTGAAAGTAAAGTTATTGTGAAAAGAGAATTCTTAAATTAAAAGTAAAATCAGTTATTGTGAAAAGAGAATTCTTAAATTAAAAGTAAGATCAGTTATTGTGAAAAGAGAATTCTTAAATTAAAAGTAAGATCAGTTGTTGTGAAACTGAAATTCTTAAATTGAAAGTAAAGTTTTTGTGAAAAGAGAATTCTTAAATTAAAAGTAAGATCAGTTGTTGTGAAACTGAAATTCTTAAATTGAAAGTAAAGTTGTTGTGAAACTAGAATTCTTAAATTAAAAGTAAGATTAGTTATTGTGAAACTAAAATTCTTAAGTAAAGTTATTGTGAAAAGAGAATTCTTAAATTAAAAGTCAATAAAAAAAAATTGAAAAGTGAATATTAAAAAAAGGGGGTTTTCATTTCATTAAACCATCCGGACACCAACTGTAGCAAAATATTAAGTAAGTTTTTTTTTTCTTTCTTGGATTATTCATTTCTTCATTACTTCTGCGGGAAACCCCTCCCACTTGATAATACCATTTGGAAATTTTTTGAGAAGCAGAGAGTTCTAAAACCAAATGGAAAGAGAACTTTTCCAAAGAGCTTTTATTTAATTCCTGCGGTGGAACACGCGATCATAAAGTTAAGTTTGAACCACCCAACAAAGAAAATAAAACATTGTTCGATCACAAATCTCTAATATTCAGATTCTGGAAAGAGCCAGTTTGAAACAACATCAAAGAATTTTTACATAACAAACCTCATAACATACGTAGCCGATCATGAGGGTAGAATCGAGAAAAAATCGGTTCATTTTAGCCTTCCTCGAATAGAATGCGAATTGTGTCATAAGAAGGGGCATGCCAAAGAAACATGTTTTAGAAATAGAACCCTACCGACCTTTTCACCGGCTCCAGTAAGAAGAATAATTCAGTGTGCATATTGTGAAAGAAATAACCACAATGTTAGTCAGTGTCGTACTAAAATGCGTGACGAAGGTTATAATCTAAATCAAAACTATAACCAACCGCTAAGATTAAATCAAAACCGAAGAAATTTCAACGTAGAAAATTATAATCAAAACTATAATCACAGACCAAATAATAATCAAATCGTGGAAATTTTAATAATCAAGCTCGATATATGTTTAAAAATGATTCTCCTAACTTTAGACAAGTTAGATGGGCTAAAAATGAGTCGGAAAACCAGATGCAGCGGGAAGGCAAAGATGGCAATCCTTCTCGCAAAATAACCACGGCCGATATTCATTAAATGTAGTATATACGCGAGTGCCTATAACGTGTACAAAAAACGCAATTACGGTAGAACTTCCATTTTCTATCGCAACTAAAACAACGACTACTTTTTTAATCGATACGGGAGCCGAAATAAGTTTTCACAAGCTATATTCGACATCAGAAGAAAGCCTAGTGGATGTTAGTCAAAAGTGTTCAATCACAACCCTATCGGGTGACTGCATTGCTTCAGCGGGCGTTTCTTTTGATAAAGCATGATTGTGGTGATATTTTAATCGAGCACCCCTTTCACTTAATTAAGGAAGAAAGTGTTTTAGAATACGATGGATTATTGGGAAACGATTTTCTTAACAAATATAAATGCAAAATAAACTATGCGGAACGGGCAATGGAAATTCAAGTAAGAAAAATTAACTTTTTGACAATAACGAATACAAAGAAATAAAAGAACATATAAAAGAAGAAGATAAGAAACATGAAGAAATGAATCAAACAGAATTCAAAGAAACGATTATTCAAGAAGAATTTAAAAAATTAGAAGAAACGAATGAAGAAAATATAAAAGAAATAAATATAGAAGACGATATTAAGGAAGAAAATAAAATAAATACCACTATAAGTGAAGAAAAAATAAAAAAATTAAATCGTGAAAAGAAAGACGATAAAATTCAAGAAAATAAAATGTCAATAAAAAGTAAACAAATCCATTACACCGAATTAAATAAAAAGGAAATAGAAGTACCCGCACGAAGTGAGAAAATCGCACAAATTCCAGCAAAATACAAAAATGAAATTTTAATTCTACAAAAAGAAATTGAACCAGGCGTTTTAATAATAAATGTACTAACTAAACCAATAAAAGATTTAGCAAAAATACTCGTGATAAACTCGAACGAACAATCAATAAAAATTAAAATAGACGAAATACATCCGGTAATTGAAGATCCGGAAAATTACAAAATAGCCCGCATAAATTATAAAGATCCGAAATTTAGAACAACAAGTTCAATTAGAGCATTGCAATTATGAAGAAAAGCAAGCAATAACTAAAATTATATGTGAATACAACGAATTGTTTCATTTAGAAGGAGACCATTTAACGTACACAAACATTAATCGTCATAAAATAACTACAATGATGGATAAAGCACCGATACATGTGAAACCATATCGATTACCAGAAACACAAAAGGAAAAAATAAATAGGCAAATTGATAAAATGTTAGAAGATGGGATCATCAGCCCGAGTACAAGTCCGTGGAACTCACCACTACCATTAGTTCCAAAGAAAGCAGATAGTATGGGTAACAAGAAATGGAGGGTAGTAGTCGACTTTCGTAAATTAAACGATATAACGATAGGAGATGCATACCCTTTACCGAATATTACTGACATACTCGATCAACTCGGAAAATCTAAATATTTTACTACTTTAGATTTAGCTAATGGATTTCATCAAATAAAAATGCATGATGCAGATAAAGAAAAAACAGCCTTTAGTACACCTTTTGGGCATTATCATTATGAAAGAATGCCGTTTGGATTAAAAAATCCTCCAGCAACATTTCAAAGAGTTATGAATAACGCATTAATGGGACTACAAGGTTTAAAATGTTTCGTATACATGGACGACATAGTGATATATGGATATAATTTAAATGACCACAATAATAATTTAATTGAAGTTTTACAACGACTTAGAGAAAACAATCTAAAGTTACAACCAGACAAATGCCATTTTTTAGAAAAACAAATAATTTATTTAGGGCATATAGTTGGAGAAAACGGAGTTCAACCTGATCCAGAAAAGATTAAAGTGTTAACTACCTATCCGATTCCGAAAAAAGAAAAAGATATAAAAGCTTCTTTAGGTTTTGTGGGAAAATTTATTTCTGATTTTGCTAAAATATCTAAACCTCTTACTAGATTGTTGAAAAAAGATGTAAAGTTTGTATGGGATACTTTTTGTGACGAAGCTTTTAATCAATTAAAAGACAAGTTAACAAGCGCACCAATATTAGCATATCCTCAATTCGACAAAGAATTTAACATGACAACTGATGCTAGCGATGTAGCTTTAGGAGCGGTATTATCGCAAGGAACAATAGGACAAGATAAGCCTATATGTTATGCCAGCAGAACATTAAACCCAGCAGAGACACGATATTCTACTGTTGAAAAGGAATTGTTAGCAATAGTATATGCAGTAGAACAATTTCGCCCGTATTTATATGGTCGAAATTTCACTATAATAACTGATCATAAACCACTAATGTGGTTAATGAATTTTAAGGATCCTTCATCAAGGCTGACACGATGGCGATTACGATTGGAAGCATATGACTATAAAATCATACACAAACCAAGACGTTTAAATGACAATGCTGATGCTCTCAGTAGAATTGTAACTGTCGAAAATGCAGAAGAACAACTAAAAACTGTGAATATGTTAACTAGACAACAAAAGAGGTTATTAAAAGATAACAACGAACCATCGTTAGATCAAGAATATGAATCGTATATTTCAACAATGGACCCTGATACTAGTTATATTATTGAAAACAAACAGTGTCTATTAAAATAAACTGCTAAATAAAAATTTTTTCTTCTACCAAAAAACTTAACAGAAATCGAAGAAAAATTAAAAAGACTTCTTATTCATATACCAGAAAGCACTGAAAATATATATGTTCACACATCTGGAAAATGCACATATATAATAGCAAAAACTCAAATACCAAGAGTCACTGAAGAAGACAAATTATCGCTAATAAAAATATACAAACAAATTTTAAATTATTGTAAACAAAATAAACTTTTAGAAAGGAGTTTATCCATACCGAATGTAGATCAAGTTACACTTGCAGAATTAAAAACATTTAATACACATGTATTCAAGAAATCTGATATACAAGTTATTTATTTTCGTTCAGAAATTATTACGTTAAACAATCCGGAAGAAATTGAAAAGACAATTAAAAAGTATCACATGACACCATTAGGAGGTCATCAAGGATCGCGATAACGATAAAACGATTAAAAATGAAGTATTATTGGTCTAAAATGAAATCTGACGTCACTGAATATATAAGAAAGTGTACTTCTTGTGAAATAAATAAACTAAGCACAAATATGAAAATTCCTATGAAAATCACTACAACAAGTTCTAGACCGTTTGCAAAAATTTACCTAGATATAGTCGGACCATTGCCTGTTAGCTATAATAATAACAAATACTTACTGACATTTCAAGACGACTTAACTAAACATTCTGAAGCAATACCAATTCCAAATGCAGAAGCGCGTACAGTTGCAGAAAACTTTACGACAAAAATAATATGCAGACATGGAATACCAGAAGCATTACTAACCTACCAAGGAACGAATTTTTTAAGTTCTATGTTCACTGAAGTATGTAAATTGTTGAAAATTAAGAAATTGCAGACTACGACATATCATCCTCAAACAAACGGAGCTTTAGAAAGAAGTCATCGTACACTTACCGAATACCTAAGACATTACGTTAACAGAGATCCTTTAACATGGGACACATGGATTCCTTACGCAATATTCGTCTACAACACTACTCCACATTCAAGTACTGGATATACACCACATGAACTCTTATATGGATTTCCAGCAAAACTACCAAATACTATTAAAGGTGAAATTAATAACTGTTATAACTACGAAAATTACTCTAACGAACTAAAAGCACGATTAAGACATGGGTATAGAATAGCTAAAGAAACAATTTTAAATAATAAAATTAGATCAAAACAATATTATGATAAAAACGTAAACGACAAAACTTTTCATCTCGGTGGCGAGGTATTATTAAAAAATCATGTCAAGAAAAACAAATTTTCTACACTTTGGACAGGACCTTACGACATTATACAACTGGACGCTTTAGAAAATACAACGATTAAAATAGGAAATAAAAACAAAACAATACATAACAATAACTTAAAACTATACAGGGAATGACGATTCTATTTACATTTCTTTAGGGCTTACTTTACGACAAAATAGACAAACTAAATCACTTATATTTACCATCATTAAATCTTCCTACATTTGTAGAAAAACATTTCGCTATTAGTAAACAAATCGTTTTGAACAACTAAACCAAAACTCATTTAATGAAATTCGAGGATGCTGAAGGCATAGAAAGAATAAGCGTTATGATAAAAAATTAGAAACAAATTGAAAATGAAGGGCTACCTCAACAAACCTCACATTTAATTCATCACTATACCATCAGTTACGTTTTACTTTCATGTATATTAATAATAATATTCGTTCTCATATGGAAATTCAAAATAAAAAAATGCAAAGAAAAAGTCCTTAAAACTAATGAAATTACAAACGAAATTCCTGCAGAAATTGCAAACGGAATTCCTGAAGAAATTTTAAATGAAATAGAACCTAATAAGGTCGAAACAAGAAACCGAAATAATTTGTATACTCTGACTACATTAGGTAGTCAGCAAGAATTGAAATTAGATCTATAGGAAATATAAAAAAAATAATAAGACAAAACAATACTTTGAAAAATTGTAAAAATATATATAATAGTAATATCAATTTTTATTAAAACTTAAAAATATCCAATAAAAGATACAAAAAGATACATTAAAACTTAAATTAGAAAATATATGCAAAAAAATAAAAAAAGGTGTGAGCGACGCTGATTTCACGGTAGTTGATGTGTAAACATGTAGGCTCGTTAGCGTTGCATGTGGGAATATCGCAGAGGTTGTGGTTTTAGTAAGCTAGAGATTTGGGTCTTTTATTGAAATAAAGCCATTATATATATTTAATGTAAAAGACAAAAATTTTTTTTAATGTTTAAGTGAACAAATCATTGGTTTGTGGTAACTGAAATAGGAGACGTATACCGTCGTCTCAAGTGTATCGATGTACCGTGAAAATATCGCATCGATTGTCGTGTTTGTGTTCGTCGTTGGAATGTGTCTGTTCGAATTCATTTCCAAGTTAAATTTTTCCCGCAAGAATGTAATGAGCGGCTCTGCCTCATCTAAGGCGAAGTTAATGTTGAAGTCGCCTCCCAATATCATGGGTAATTTGTCGAGGTCTGCCCCAAGCTCAGCGAATCCGACCGGAGTGTATGGTAAAAGAACAAAATGAATGAATTTTATAATTGCATCGACGGGTTGATTTGGCGAGATGTACACGACTACTGAAAGTATGTTCTGTCCGTTTTGCATTACAAATTCAGCTGCACAAACGTCACCGATTGCTCTTAATATCATTGTGGCACTCGAAATTTGGCGATCTGTAATAGTCACATTTGGTATATTTATACGTGCTGTATCACGCTTCTGATATATCGCTACACCACCAGCTCGATGTCCTTCTCTTTTAAACTGCACGCAACAATCAAAGTTTGGAACGGAAATATGCTCATCGTTACGTAGCCAAGTTTCGCTGAGCATCAAGAAAGTACACTGTTGAGTGACCGCATCTTGTCGTAAGCGTAGACAACTTGGTCGAAAGTTCCACCTTGTGATTTGTGAATCGTCATACCACAGGCAGGAATGAGAGGAAAATGATTTCGCGATTCATGTTTAAGTAAGTAGTAGAATTTCTGCGTGCGATGGGAACCAAGTCTTTTGCTATATCATTTCGTAGTACGTATCTTGTCGCGAGTCTCATCACTTTTCGACCAATATTGCAATTTTCAGGAAATCGTAACGACACGCGCTTCACCGTGCCGTTGTCTTGCCGAATGCTATTGTTTTCAAAGTTCTCTTCGTCGATATTATTGTCATTAGCTTCGGTCACGTTCTCATATTCAATGAGTTCCAAAAACCCTACGGCTCCGTTTGCTGAACCATCCGACACGTCAATATTCGTCGATATCATGTAAGACCGCCCTTTAACGAGTGTAAGTTCATATGGCAATCCTCCAGTATCCAAAACGGCCTTTTTGTGTAGCTGTTGTCGAACGTGTGCTAGTTGTTCAGCGCTATTGTAGCCGGCGAAAATGTCTTTCGCTACAGATAACACTTTCTCTGAGGCAGCGTTAAGAATCTCTCTGTTGTAATTATCGACGTCGTGATTTTTGAAGAACAACCGTACTCCGTTGGGACATTGTTCGTCAGCTTCGTCTTTAGTGAAGAAGCGAGACTCAATCAAATTCTGCTCGCACTCGTCCAATATTTGGTCGTTTCCGACTTTTGTAAGCAAACCCGAGAAGCTGACGTTGGCTTGACGCATGACTTCGTTGAGTTCGTAGAATCTCAGGCTCCGCCACAATGTTGGACCTACCATGGTATTTTTCGATTGTTTATAAATAGCAGTTGCGCGGACAGCTGGTAATTGTCGTAGATCCCCAATGAGAAAAATGTCTTTTCCACCGTAAAAAAAGTCAACAGCTGTGATCTGTTTCAATCGCGAGTCAATTTTTTCGTTCAATTCCGCTGATATCATGCTGATTTCGTCAATTACAATGCATTGAATGTACTTGAAGAGACTGCGATATTGTTGGGCCACTTCAAATGATAGAGGCAGCGTCCGCCCTATAGAGATTTTTCAAGCGGTATGGACGGTTGTTCCATCAATAGCAATGGCTGCTTTCCCTGTCGACGCGCAGGTGACATATGCATTGCAATGCCCATCGGTATGGCCGAAGCGATTGTAAAATTCACGGAGCAAGTTGATGACGAATGTTTTTCCGCAGCCAAGAAGAAAATTTGCAATTTTTCCTGAGTCTCGTTGTTTAAGAGATGTGAGATGACATGCAGTAAGAGATCTTTCTGGCGGTGATTCGCTGAACGCATCAGACGATTAAAGTCCGACTTGTCCACAACGTTGTCACGTTTTTTAACTATAGAGCCAAGATGATTTAGAGTAGCCAGTCTCAAGTCCGCGTTGGCATCCGTATTAGCGTTTGCAAGGAAATTAGCATAAGGGTCTGTATCTAGTACGTGTGCTGCCAGTAGATTAATATCGCTCGCAAGTTCTTCATCCTCGTTGGCTTCATCAATGCACAATTCTCGACAGATTTCGATGGTTTTAGCGATACCGATAGTCGCCTCAAATTCTCGCCTTCGCTCCATTATGAGCACATCGTTGTCGTCATAAAGTTGAACGTATTTTTTCTCAGCGAGAATTTCATTTTCCTCGTCACGGAAAGGCAAATGCAAGGTGACCATTTCACGTTTGTATTCATTTGGATCAGCCGTCATGTCATAGTTCCGATACCTAATGACTCGCTGAACCTTACGCCGTTTCCACTCATTGGCTTTCGATACTGTATAATATGCAACAGCCTGGGCAAAAGTAATATCATTTAAATCTTGAGGCCTGCTTTGATATTTGTCAAAATAGTTTTCTAGCCAAACGTCACATGAGTCCTGATCAACATTTTCTTCTTCCAATAACTTGTTTGATTTTCGAACGCGATCACGCTCCACTGGCGATGAAGTTGGAATATAAACCACCTTGACAGAGCTCCTTGACATGTCTTGTCGAAGAAGATACCAAGCAGCTTCTTGTCTGGTGAGTTGTACAGAGTTTAACATATCGACACTGAGTTTTCTCGCTATCTCTACTATATCGAATTCAGGGTGCTCGTCCATGGTTTCAATAATTTTCCGCTGAAGGTTGCTGATGCCCCTATTCGTTTTGTTAACATATTCGACCACATACGCGGCGCAAGAGTATTCCTCAATGATGAACTGCAAGTCCATATTTGAACCTAGCACACTGAGTATAAACGGATTAAATGGGTTCATCCACTTGTGTGTAGGTTGACGTTTGAGGAATACTCGTGGCCTGGTTATGCCGGCTCTCAAGATATCCAAGTACGTATTGTACGACTTGATGTTGTTTACTCTTAAGAACTCGTCCAAATCGGGATAATCATTATCTTGGAGTGCTTTCCAGATACGCTTATAAATCGTTGAATACGGCATGCGACGTGGATCTGTTTCTGCCATAGGTTGAAGTATAATTGTTGAGCGACTTGGCATGAACGGCGCCTCAAAACGACAAGTGGTGGAATTTCTTTTCTTGTAACACGTGAACGTATGTTTATGTCGCTGAAGCCTTTGATGACCAGAAGCATCAGCTGGCGATACGGAGACAAGTCTGCCAATTAGATTCTCAGCTGCAGCCTTATCTTCTCCTATGGCATCGATTGGAGGTTCATTCAACCAAAGCAGTATATGCGCGTGTGGACTACCGCGGTGCTGGAATTCGATCCGTTTGAAGTAATACTGGACGTAGTGATTTCCAAAGGGGCTGAAGCGTTTCGATTGTAGTATACCCATAACTTGCACGAGTTTATTGAAATGGATAGCACAAGTGACGGGATCCTCGTTGATGAGAGTAGCTTTCGAATTCTAGTGCATATTCGCGAGATCGTCTGAGTCGATGTCCGCTCCCTTATTTCGAAGTTTATACAGGAGTTTCATTAATTTTGGCCAACCAATTTCATTCGCGCTCATCGTTAAGAAAAATGTAGGTCTTCCTAACTGGCGAATCATTGCAAAAAGGTCTCTCTTTCTTTGCGACCAGTAGTAGACGGAATTAGGAATTGACCGCAAGAACGCCAAATTTTTTTCAAGACATCCATCGATGAAATCAGTTGATTCTATTTGTTCTCTGGTGAGTTTCGTATCCTTCCCAACGAACTTGAAAGCAACTGTCAATGCATCTCGTGTACGTATTCGAAGATTTTCATTGCCATGTACAGCAAGTGCTGTGGAGTAACTCCACGTCTATCTGCTCTTCGCAATTCACTGGTTGCTATCATGTACGGTGTTACAACGAGTCCTTCCTTGAAAGTACGAAATTGTCCGAGATAAATAGAGGGAAATGACAACTCCTCGCAGTGTTCTTCGAATAGTACACTCCGCGGAACCTCATTTTCTGCCGGAGCTATTCGTAGATATTTATCTTCGTTCCAGTAAAGAGTTTGTTGCTGAGCATGTAGACTTTCTTCTATGTTAATTTCTTCACTCAGATGTTCGATGGAATCATCCGCTGGCACATTCGTTGAGAAAAAGGACTCGTTAATAGTAATGTCATAGAATTTGTACATTGGTGTGTCGACGAGATACCGTAGCCAAGTCTTGATAACGCGTTTCTTAACCATGCCGACAAGGTAATTTGATTTGTGTATCTTTTTGCGCTTTATATGAACGTTGATGCAGTAATCGTCGTCGAGCTCTCGAGGCAGACGGTGAACCATAGTATGAACGGAAACTGGAACATTTATAACTTGTCCAAGAATTCCATATTGACCTTGACCATGTCTAAGTCTTCTTATTTGCATAAATGGCAAGCGAGATGATATTAAACGTTCAGATACTAAATCAAGCTGTGGCAAATTATCTGGCAGTGGAGGATACTTGAAACCGTTTGTCGTAGATAAAGTAGGTATTCTTCCTCTCTGCAATGAACTATAACAAGTGCCGCACGCTCGTGTCGATTGCACATTTATATCAGCAAATTCTGCTGAGAGAAGAGTTATGGAATCAGACGGAACTGGCTTTAAATCGTTCTTGTACCATAATCTGTCGCATATGGCACATGCTAATCCAAAATTATTCTCTAAAAACTTCTCTCTGAACTAAGCATGAGCTTTATCGTGTGTAAAGAAAGCTGCATAAGTGGTGGTTGGCACTGACGGCGTCAATTGTTCTTCGATCTACTCCTTTGGCTGTACTTGAATTGTTGCAGTCGAAGCGGAATCCACTGGCATCGGTGTGGGCTCATTGGAGGCCAACGGCATTGCTATCGTCTCATTCGTTGCCAGTTGAACTGTTGGATTTATAGTTATTGCAGTCCTTTGTCGGAGCCGATAAGCCCTCGTGTTTTCAGCAATTTTGGCTCTTCGATGTTGAATACTTTAAAGTTACTTCGTAGATGCCGTTTTATTTTTCTCGTCAGCCTTTTTTCGAGCTCGATAAGCACGGGAATACGCAGCTGCTTTAGCTTTTTTCGCAGTTGGTTCATCTTGATCGGACGTTTGTTGAGTGTGATTTTCCCTCGGTGAATCCGACATTTTACTAGCAGGCCAAAGGAAGCTGAATCCTGAAATTGATATAAATGTATTAAAATATCAACTTTCCGAGGCAATATGACAAGAAATTATATTTATAGATCGATCCGCTCTATGAATTGACTTCTTTGAGTCCTGATTCTCTTCGTGGGGATGTTTTAATAGGTAAATGTGGCAGAAGTTGATATAAATCAAAATCATAAAAGAGTTAACATTGTAATGATAACATAAAATTAAAATTTTTGAAAATCTGGGGACAATTGTAATGCGCAGAGACAGAAATGTAAAAAGGAGACATTTCTCTATTAAAACGTGTCACATCGAAATAAATAGGACTTCCGCTAAGTCAATTCACGCAGCCGTTGGCAGTTATCTCTTAAATCATGTCCCCTTGAAGTAAATGAGACCTCCGCTAAGTCAATTGACACAGCTGTTGACATTTTTCTATTAAAACGTGTGCCCTTGAAGTAAATGAGACCTCTGCTAAGTTAATTCACACAGCTGTTTGTTATGAATTATGTGCAGACTGTTAAAATTGAATTCACAATTACACAGAAAACAGAGGTTCAAATGAATATTCATGGGCGGAGCCTATGATGATCACAGTCGATTTTTCAACCAGCCTATCGAGAGCACATCAATAATCCCCATGAAAACCTCCACAACTTTGCTGAACATTGTAATCACGTGTGACTTCTATATAAAAAGTTCTAAAGTTTTTATTGACTACAGCGCCAAAGTGGTGAGAGATAGAACTATATGGTCTTCGACAGAAATAATCTCCATGAAAGCCTACACAACTTTGCTGAACACTGTAATCGCGTGTGGCTTCTATATAAAAAGTTCAAAAGTTTATATTGACTACAGCGCCAAAGTGGCGAGAGATAGAACTATATGGTGTTCGACAGGAATAATCCCCATGAAAACCTACAAAACTTTACTAAACGTTGTATTCGCGTGTGACTTCTATATAAAAAGTTCTTAAATTTGTATTGCTTCCAGCGCCACAGCGGTGGCTAATTGAACTTTGTCGTGGGTGTCAGAATGTGCGCCATAAAAATCTCAATAACATTGTCTCAGGTCAGAATCACATCCGATGTATATTTCAGATTATAAATGAGGTTTTCCAAAATGAGCTGTCAAACCCCCCTTTTGTAACCACCCTACCCCCAATCTCCCCGGGAACAAAATTTCTCCACGTTTCAACTAATTCTCTACAACATATCAAAAATTGTTTTTTTTTTTTTGCTCGAAAGGTGTGCAAATCGCTGTCTTGGGGGTATCATCTACACTAATTGGTATTTGATGATATGCTCTAACCAAATCAAGTGATGTGAATACAGTACAGTTATCAAGTTGCTGTGTGTAATGGGCTAAGTAAGGAATTCGGTAACGATCAGGTTTTGTAACGAAGTTAAGACCACTGAAATCTCCACATGGTCTCCAATCACCGATTTTTTTTTTCTTTACTAGATGCAATGAACTAGACCAATCACTGCACTTAATTGACTTTATAAGGGTAAATCAGAAACAGTATAGAGTTTCTATTGAAGAACAGTGTTGCGTTCACTTACCAACTAAATGTAACTAAAAGCGACTAAAAGTTACACTTTAGCGTTTACTGCGTACCAATATTTAACTACGACGACGTCTTGACACCGACACTCTATTGTTCACTGGTTGCTACCAGTGTCGATTTGAGTATCTTTTTCCGGTCAATATCATGGGGTGTAGTCGATTATTGTCATTTTTATTTCGTCAGTTAGATTTTGAATTCAAAACGGAATTTTCTGAATTCATTATTTTTTTTTAATTGTTCGGTAAAGTTATAGAAAAGTTATAATTTTAGTAATAAGTTTATATTTAATTCGTTAAAATGTATTAGAAAAAAATTATTAGAAAATCCATCCTCTTGCGCCACCAGGGGGCCTCGCAAAATTTATCTTGCCCACATAAAATTTAGCTCTTGCGCCGCCACTGCTAGTGTGAGGCTGCACTAGGCGTTCAAAAGTATTATTTAATAAACTAAGAGATTTTAAAGTATAAAATAAAGAATAATAACAATTATCAAAGGAAGTTTCATTCAAAGTAAAAGTTGAAACGCGAGTGTAAGTGCTGAAGTGAAAAAGTGTTTGAAAATTACGGCGATAAGCATAACCAATTTGGTGCCCAAGCACCGGGTTACAACAACCCCTTCCAGCTGCCTCCATACGAGAATAAATTAAAACTTATTGATCTTCTTTCTCTGGAAAAAAGGCGACAGGTGGCTGATGTGGTTTTTGTCCAATAAACTATTAATGGCTTTATAGACGCTCGCTTTCTTTTAGAAAAGAGGCAAAAAAAAGCAGACACATGTTCTCTGAGGTCTATAAATATATGCAAACTAACGTATCACACGACTGACTGGGAAAAACGAGCCGATTTCTCGAATGTTGCGGGCGGTGATTGACAACGCTCAAGATTTTGATTTCAATCTGAGCAAAGCGAGTTTAAAAAAATCGTTATATTTGTGATTATACATTTCTTTCATGTATAATGTTTTTAGTTTAATGATGCATTTAGCGGTAAAAAAAAAACATTTATTGAAAAGTAAAATTAATTGCATATACACTTGGCAGAAAAAGTTTACGTGCACCAGGTGAAAATTTTGAAAAAATTAAATAACTTCTAACGGCGTTATAAGCAAAGTTACCCACTCTTCCTTTACGGAGTTTAAATTAGCGCCAAACATTTTATACAGTCTTGAAACATTTGTTAATTCGATCTTAAAAATATTCTAAGAATTCCCAACAGATGGCTGGAGAAACTCAAATAGACTAAAAATTTTGATTGAACGAAAGAATGAGAAAAACGGAAGAGAAAGAGAAAACCGAGTTTTCTTCGGCCACGTTTTAAATTTTTCTTCAAAAAGCTTAAATTAGTTCTAGAAGGAAGTCATATCTTTTTTTGAGATGAATCATCATCAATGAGAAAGGGAGAGATGAATAGATACCTGTTGGTTAAAGGTGATGCGTTTTTTTCGAAAGACGGACAGAAAGGAAGTCTTGAAAAATGTCTTGAGCAAGTCGATAATAGGTGATCAAAGAGGAGAGTGGTTTTTTTTAGATATTGGGATAGAATCTTAATTTTAGAGAAATTCGGAAAGTTTTAAAATAAAAAGAAAAATTTCTGAAATTAGTGAAAGAATTTATAATAAGAAGGAAAAGAAAAAGCGATAGATAGAAATGGTCATGAATTCTGATGTAAAAAAAGAAAAAAATGTGTTCGGAAATTAAGAATAATATAAAAATTTGTGAAAAAAGCAATGATCGAAAAAAAAAAATTTGAAAAAGGAATGGTGCAAAGAAAAGAAAATGAAATTTAAATAAATGTAATGATAAAATTTTTCAAATTAAAGTTAATACCAAAGCTTTGTTCTAAAATTAAAACTAATACAAAAAACATGTAGTAACTTAAAATCGGCCTAAGCCGATTTTGATGCCCTATGGTAGAAATAGGACAGAAAAACAGTCAAATCTAACTGCATTTCAAGGTTTTCATAACTTTGTTTCCTCTTTTCAATTTGCAGGCAACCTAGACCCTGACAGTATAAGTCTAATCTGTAAATTTTGCTCCCCCTAGATAGATTTTGCTCAAATGCAATACGAAACCAAGTTAAGGAATAAGCAACTCATACTGGAAATTTCATCAAAATCGGATAACGCGTTTTTGAGTTATTTTGTCTACGGACGGACGGACGGACGGCCGGACTGACGGATGGACATGCATAAATCGATATAACTTTTGATTCCCTGCACAACCCTTGAAATTTTTCTGCGATGATTATTTCTATGCGTTACACACTGAGTGGCAAAACTAATATACCCTCTGGTAGTACCTACCGTAGGGCATAACTATGTTTTGAAATTTCAGATAATACAAAAAACAAAAAATAAATTTAATTGAAATTTTAAAAATAATACAAAAAACTATGCTCTGAAAATTCAAATAATACAAAGATATGGTTACAAATTGTTTTTTTATTTCGATAAATTTGAGCGTTACAATTGATGCAGATAGAATTAGTCAAGTTCTTGAATAATGACCAATGATAATGGAAAGAATAGACGGCATTTGGTATAAAGGTAACATTTATTGGAACTAGCATTTCAGATTCATCCTCACATTCGAATGGACACCTGTGTTTATCGTTATTAACCAAGGACTGGCCACCAGCATTTTCAGCGCAATCATTTTGAATTACCATCGCATCAATCTTGAGCATCTGTCAATAATAATAATAATAATAAATCACCCATTATTTTAGCAAGGATTCAGAGTAATTCTCCAGCATTTCAAAATAATATGAAGCATCAATATTCTACTAAAGGTAATAATTTAATTTTTTGATTAAATTACAATTAATGAAACATTACGACTCGAAAAATGTGCATCTACCGAGAAATATGATTTCAACTTACAAAACGAACATTCAGCAAATACAGCAAATCCTGGTTTAAATTGCATATGGACGCCATCATGAACCGGTTATTCATTAACTCATCAATTTGCGCAAACAAAAGTGAACTTATGTTACATTAACGTATCTGTAACTGCGATGGAATTTATGAATTCATATACGTTTTGTTTTCTATTAAGTAAGTCCATTATTTGTCATCCTAAATAATTTTCCAATTATGATTTTGATATTTTGGATTCATTAACATACATTTAATTTTTTTTTTAAATTATTCGATATTATTAACTTTTTTTTCTTAAAATACTAAAATTTCAAACATAAAATGTTTTGTTTATAAAAAAAAAAGAAAAATAAAATCATAATTTTTTTTCAAAAGTAAATTTAACATGAAAGGAAAAAAACTAAAAATCACTTCAAGGTTGGGATGATGAGTAGGTGATGCAGGGAGGGCATAAACCGAATACGGGATCGTGTCTATAAAAGGGGCAGACACCATCATGGGGGCCAAGATTTAACCTCTTAGTCCAGAAAGGGTGGGTCGACCCCCAAATAAGATTGATTGGGACCACATCTCAGCCAATCGGCCCCAGCATGAATCACGATCACGAAAGCAATCGGGTGAAGTTGGTCAGGTTCAGTGACGACGAACCTCCATTCTATTCGGTTATTTTCTCGAAAACCGAATATTCCTTGCTTGATAGCTTATGCCATCATAATAAAGTCAGCACCATATTTAAAAATCTATCGGCACGCATAAAACCTATATATATTTTAGTATTTTATTGTAGTTCTTGCTTACTAGAAGTTATTTTAATGAGGAGTTACTACGTTTTCTTTTACGAATTATTAGGAGTTTTTAAAATGAAAAATAAAAGGAAAGAGATTGGTGTTAATGAAAGGAAAATGATTATAAAACTCCGGAAAAATGGAGAAAGCTATTGGAATATGTTCAAGAACATAGTAGAATAATACGTTTCTATATTAAATTGTAATCAATTGAAAATTAAGTATCAGCATATAATTAGTCATTTACGTTTATGTGGAATAATTAACTAAGTTGCAAAAATTAAGTATCAGCACATAATTGGTAATTTACTTTTATGTGCAATAATCAATTACTACTAGACCTCGGTTTGCGTCGTAGATACGTTTCAAAATTTTGCGACGCAGTCTGAAACAACGCAAAGTGAATTAACATTTTGTATGAAGAAAAAAACTAATAAAATTCATAATTTGAGAAACATAAATAAAAGAAAGTTTATTAATTTTTTTAGAACAAAATTAATATTATTATATTTTTTGATTGTAAAATAATTATTTATAACAAAAAAATGTAAATTTGTAGCTTAACCTTTATGTCAACAGCAGAACTGCTTTACGCACGTCAACAGCAACATACCTGGGTATATACATACGTTTTGTATGGGGAATGGCATGCCGTTAGCATACAAATGCTAATATCTAACTCGTTTGTTGGAATTTCTGTATTAGTCATTGTATTGTATTAGTCATTGTTTGTTGAAGAAATAAGTGACCACGATTCAATAGTTGGTGATGAGGCTTTAGGTGAATGTGTAGGTGATATAGGTGGTGATGACTCAGACGTTGGAGAATCCACATTACCAGAATATGACCCCCCAGGGGACGACAGAGATTCTGATGAAGAACTTGAAGATGCACCAATTGAAACTGGCGAATGTTTTACTGCCAGGGATGGTACTGTTTGGTCTTCGATACAACCACAACGTGTAAGATTCCGTACGCACAACATTCTATGAAGTGCACACTCTGGACCAGTACGGGCAACGCAAGGTTTGACCATTACAGAAACGTTCCAATTGATAATGTCAGACGAAATATGCGACATAATTATCCGTGAATCAAATCGAAAGGCAAGGCAATGCTATGATAATGACAATGCAAAATATCCAATAAGAGAACCGAGATCATGGATTTCCATAACAAAAAGTGAATTTGATGCATATTTGGGCTTACTTTTGCTAAGTGACGTTATACATTCTGGTTATGTGCATACAAAAGATTTGTGGAAAGCTACATCACATCCATTATATCGTGCTGCAATGAGTGTACGACGATTTAGGGAAATAAGCCGCTTCATACGTTTTGATAATGGAAACACACGCCAGCAACGCAAACAAACTGACAAAGCAGCAGCAATATCGGACGTTTTTTGATGCTAAACAGCTGTCTTCTTAGATATTACGTGGCAGGAGCCAACGTCACCGTAGATGAATAATTGTATGCTTATCGTGGTGGAAGTGGCTTCACGCAATACATACCATCAAAACCTGCCAAATATGGGATAAAAGTGTGGTGGGTGTGCGACTCCATTTCGTCCTATCCATTCCAGGTACAATCAATATTGTTGAAAATTGTTGAAAATCTAAATAACTAAATTGAATTTAATTTTTCAATGCAGGGACAAATCTATACAAGAATGGCACCGTCTGCTGAACGTGAAAGAAACGCTGGCGAAAGAGTAGTAAAGGATTTATGTGTCAACCTTTTTGGTGGAAGTGGAAGAAATATTGTATGTGACAACTTTTTCACTGGCTACAACCTGGCAAAATCTTTGATGATAGACAACACTTTATCTACATTGGGTACTTGCAACAAAAGGCGTACATTCGTGCCAGCAGAATTTGCCAACCCCAAACAACGTGAGGCTGAATCATCAATGTTTGGGTTCTATAATAGCGTTACGATGTGCTCGTACGTGCCCAAGAAAACAAGGTAGTTGTAATGTTGTCCACTACTCATTATACAACAGAAACGGCCGGTCCTAAGAAGAGGCCATTGCTTATATTGGACTACAACAAAACCAAAGGTGGCGTTGATAACATGGACAAGTGCTTGTCCGAATTTAGTACCAAGCGTCGCACAAATAGATGGCCTTTGGCTTTCTTTTATAATATTGTGGACGTTGCTGCCTTTGCTGCATACGTAATATACGTTGACAACAACATTCACCTGAAGGCATCTACAAGCCGCCGTAGGATGTTTCCCCATCAGCTAAGCGAGGAACTATGCAAGCCAGAAATCGAGACAATGGCGAATAACAGCAGCATATCCAGAGTTTTTCCAACGCGCAACGCCATCGAAGCCATGAAAGGTGGACCCATCGGAGTTGTGGATGCTGGAGCACATGAAGCGGCGGAACGTGATAGTATGGGCCGCCTAAAAGTAAAGGGGAATTGCTACATCTGCTCGAAACGACGCCCTACTCGTAAAGCATGCAACAAACCAGTGTGCGCAGAGCATTCTAAAGACTTGCCGCAATGCGATAGATTTATTTGAATTTCAATAATTTTAAATTTTATCGTAGTTTTTTTAATATTTTGTCCATAAATATCTTATAATTTATAATAATTTTTATACCATAAGTATTTTTTTCATATATTTTCATTTTGTTTTACTATACATGCTATACTATACATACTATGTATGCTGTTGCCGTAAGGGTGCAACTTTGTAAATGGGCTTTATCTTCCAAACGGATGATCCAATCCTAACCACTTTTGCGTAGAAGAGTTTTGGCTAGGCTATTACGAAATTTCAAGTCGATCCGATTATCCAGTTCAGAGCTACAGCGTTTTGAAAACGCAAAACATACCCAGGTTGGTTGCCGTTGACATAAAGGTTAAAAAATAAAATCAAAAAAAGTTAACGACGCAACTTCGAAAAATCTACGACGCAGAGTGAAAATTGGTGTATTTTTAGGAGCGACGCAAGATCGAAAACAACACAAAACGAAACGACGCAAAGCGAGGCCTAGGTGTATTAAAAATATCAATTTTATATGTAAAATCGAATTATGTTAAGTTAGGAAAATTTTACTATAAATACTGCGATTTTTAAATCAATAAAACGGATTGAAATAAAGTCTCAAATCGGTTGTTTTATTAAAAACAACTACATATTCATCAAGCAACAGATAATGCTTAAGCATCAACAATTTCCCTACAAAACTTCTACATAGCAGATTTGATCTCAGGGAATGACTCAATGGAAGAAGCATTGGAACCACACTCAGAAATTCAAGTTTTAATTAACAAGGCAGGATTCACATTAAGAAAATAGGCAAGCAATCATGAAGGTATTGTTGAGAAAATTCCTGGAGAATCTAAAGACAAACAATCACAGCAATTTAACGAACTAATCAAAACTTTGTGTCTTCCATGGAACACAAACAAGGATGTTTTTCAATTTAAATAATCCGTTTCAAATCAGAATATCGGGTTTTTCAATAAAGGCATCAAAAATATTTTTTTAAATAAAACATAAACGGTTTGAGATATCAATGAATTTTTTATTTCATGTTAAAGCACATTCTATGCCATTATGCATTGAATTCAATTTCCTTCGCATGACCACCACGGGTACGTTTGCAAAAGTCTAGTCGTTGAACCCAATTTCCGACCACTTTTTCACATAAATCTGCCGATATTGCAGCAATTTTGCGTTTAATATTTGCTCTGAGCTCTTTTATTGTCGACGGTTTATTCGTATAGACTAATGACTTCACGTGACCCCAAAGAAAATAGTCGAGAGGCGTCAAATCACATGTACGAGGCGGACAATTGACGAGTCTATTTCTGGAAATAACATGCTTACCAAACTTACTTTTCAATAAATCGATTGCAACGTTCGCTGTGCCGCTAATAGCACTGTCCTGTTGAAACCACATATTGTCCAAGTCCATATAACGCAATTCATTCCAAAAATAATCAATTAGCATGGTTCGATAGCGATTTCCATTAACAGTAACGTGGCGGTTTTCACCATCAACGAAAAAATATGGCCCAATGACACCTCCAGCATGTAATCCACACCACACAGTTATAACCAGTGCTCGAAGTGAGGCGGGATGGGATGGCATGCCATCTAAATAATGGTAAATTCATCCCATCACTTCTTGGGGAGCATATATTGCATCCCGGAACATATTTTTTTAAATTTTAAATAATTTTTTTTCATTTTGAATTTCTTTTATAATTTAAAATGAATTTTAAATTTCAAATAGTAATGTATGAATATAAAAAATTTGCAAATGAAATTGTCGTTTCTACGGAGCTTTCTTTTTTTTGTTACTAAGTAGTGTATTTCTTTTGTACCAATTTTCGCAACTTTTCGCAAATTTCAAATTTAATACCATGTTTCCATCTCCCTGAAATCTCGTGATTTCGAGAAGGAGATTTCAAAGTGATTCCATCTGGCAGCGAGATTTAGTTTGACGTTTATAATTATGAAAACTAGAATTCGAAAAAAAAAAATTTTAAATGGAAACATTCCAAAAAATAATTCTTTTAGAGCATCAGTTGGCCATATTGAAAAAATTTATAGAGTTGTAAGTTTTATAGAATCTACACTATAGAACAACTATGATTTATTTAGAATTTTATTTTATTTTCTGATGTATTAATTAAACATTGCAGGTGACAGCTTGAAATAACTTATTGTTTTTATTTTATTTTTGTAACGTATTTTTTGCTAAATAAATGAATTTATATGCTGTTAAATTACATACGCTTGTATTTTTTTTAACCATTCCGCCACTTTTAACCTGCCACTTTGACCACTGGTTACAACGCATATTTTGCTTATTAACAAATCCGTTTAGCCAAAAATAAGCCTCATGACTGAAGATGACTTTTCGATGAAAATCAGCTTCATTTTCAAATTGAGTCTGAGCCCATTTAACGAATCGGCGACGCACCAAATGATCAAGCGGTTTTAGTTCTTGTGTCAGCTTGTTCTTGTATGGATGTAAGATAAGATCTTTTCGCAAAATTCACCACAACGACGTCACAAAGATGCCAAATTCTTGGCGCAGATTGTACAGGTCCGATCGAGATTCGAGTGTCAAAAGGAAGAGGACCTAAAGCATACTAAGGTTACATCGCCATTTTTATATGTTTATGTGTAATGTTTTAGTATTTGGAATAAAAGACGACTGTCTTCGTTGACTACTAGATTTATTATGTGAAACTCTATCATACAATTAAAGCATAGTAAACTATAATTTACTAAATCTAAGTGCATAGAGTACAGGGTTGTACTCTATAATCTCTACATCTCCCTTTTCTCAAATCAAGGGATTCACGAATTATATATATTATAAACATATTTTAAGATTCAACAACTTAACGTAATAATATTTTCATTTAAACATTCAACAATTTAAGGTCGTAACAATGACTTGAACAAGCATAACACTCAAATTATTTCGAATGCCGATTTCTTATAAAATATGAATTCCGCCTAAGTAATTTTCCATCAGGTAATTCAATCCAGTACGATCTAGGAGTATTGTGTTTTTCTTTAACTATTGCTGGTATCCATATTTTATTCTTTCTAACCCATATCTCTTCCCCTATTTTAATTTCATTCTTATTTTTTGTTTTTCTGTCATAATACTTCTTATTTCTAGCATTATTTTTATTCAAAACTGGGATAATTTTGTTTTTTATTTGGGTATTTTGAAATAAAGTAGTTTTTCCCGGTATCAAAGTTCGTGTTTTTCTCCCCATAAGAATTTCCACTGGTGAAAGATTGGAATTTTTGATTGGCGTATTACAATACTCTAATAAAGCTAACCAGAGAGACGTTTTACTTTCTGTGCTTTTTTTAACTAATTTTTTTGCTATTTGCACACACCGTTCTGCAAATCCATTGGATTGTGGATATATAGGGCTTGACGTAATAATTTCAATATCATATTTTTGTGCAAAATTTAAAAATGAAAATGAATTGAATGGTACATTATCAGAAATTATTTGTTTTGGTATCCCATGTGTGCTAAATAATATCTCAAGTTTCCTAATAATGGCTTCAGCCGTTTTTTTATTCAATGGTAATATTTCTAAATATTTCGAATAATAGTCTCCAATTACTAAATAATTTTTCTTCGATATTTCCATCATATCCATTCCTATCTTATGAAAAGGTAATGGGGGTATTTCATGATTTACTAGTGGTTCCTTAATATTGGATGCATTATGTTTCTGACAAATATTGCACTTAATAATTTTATCTTCAATGTCTGAGTTTAATCCTGGCCAATATACAAGACTTCTGGCTCGAGTTTTTGTCTTCTCCACACCTAAGTGAGGGTCGTGTAATCTATCTAAAACATACTTTTTTAATTTTGTCGGAATAAAAATCCTATCATTAAAGAATACTAAGCCATCATCAAGAAAAAGCTCATTTTTGTGCTTCGAAAAACACTTAATATTATCAGGAATTTTTTTCTTATTCACTGGCCATCCTTTCAATATTATCTCTTTTAATGCAATCAAAATTGGATCATTATTGGTTTCCAATTTGAATACAATTTTCTTTTCATCAGTAACATTTATGGTATGAACCATTCCATTCAAATCAAAGAGCTCTAATTCACTATTTTGACCATAATTCCTAGACAATAGATCCGCTATATATAAATATTTTCCAGGTAAATACGTAAATTTCAAGTTATATTTTAGAAGTCGGAGTTTCATCCTTTGAAGTCTAGGTGATGGAATTTTATTGAATTCCTTCGCTATGATTCCTAACAGGGGTTTGTGATCCGTAATCACTTCAACTTCTTTTCCATAAATATACATGTGACATTTTGAACATGCAAATACTACTGCAAGAAATTCTTTTTCTATTTGAGCATAGTTTATTTCCGTATCCGTCAGACTGCGTGATGCAAAGCACACAGGTCTTCCTTGTTGCATAAGACAACAACCTAATTCTCCCTTAGATGCATCAGTTTGAATCGCAACTTTTTCATTGCTATTGAAAGTTTTCAATATTGGTGCATCCATTATCATCTTTTTAATTTTCTCTAAACATAGGGTGTGAGCATCCAACCACTGAAATACAACATTTTTCTTTAATAGTTCCCTTATAGTTTGTTATATACCCGATAAATTTGGTAGGAAACTGCGTAAATAATTAATAAATCCTAGAAGCTTTTGGACATCTTTCTTATTTTTAGGAGCTACTAAATCCTCAATAGCTGTCATTCTATTTCGATCGCACGCATTTCCATCCTTAGAAATTATATGACCTAAAACGTAACCTTTGGTTTCTTATATTGGACTTTATCTTTATTGAAAACTACATTCCTTCTCAGTGCTCTGGTTAATACCATCTCAACAATTCTACCATGTTCCAATTCCGTTTCCGTGGCTATTAATACATCATCTATATAAATTAATATATTAAGTATGTCGGAAAAAATTTCTTCATTAACTTTCGGATATACTTCCGGCGCTACTTTAATACCAAACGGTAGTCGCAAAAATTGATAACATCCAGATGGAGTACTAAATGTACATAATTTACTGGAAGATTCATCTAATTAAATTTGCCAAAACCCATCTTTAAAATCAAAAACTGTAAAAAATTTCTTATTTGCTAATTTGGGAATCATTTCTTCAAATGACGGTATTGCATGTATATGATATTTTAAAGAAATATTGAGATCCCTCGGATCTAGGCATAATCTAATTTTTTTATTCGCTTTTTCAACCAATACAATATTTGATACCCATTCAGCAGGTCCATTTACTGGCTTTATAACTTCTCTATCACATAGATTTTTTAACTCTTTTTTAATGGTTCTCTTAAGGAAAGTGGGATTCTCCTAGCAGACTACTACTGGAATTACCGAATCTTTTATTTCCATATGGAAATTAGTGAAACAACAGCCTAAACCCGTAAATACTTTCTTGTATTTTAACACTAAACTATTTTCATGGTCAATGTTTATATTATTTATTCTAGAAACAAGCTCCAATTCTATACAACTTTTCAACCCTAAAATTGGCATCGTGTCATTATCTACAATAAAAAATTTTTCACCTGTCCTTTTGTTTCTAGCTATACAATTTAAATTAACTGACCAAACCATTTTTATTTTCGCACCACCATATGCTTCAAGTTGTGTTCTTGTTGGCATAATTTCTATGTTCTTTATATCGCGAATATAAGTTAACGGTAGCATATAGACATCTGCACCGGTATCTAATTTAAATTTTATGTTTTTAAACTGATCACTCTTAGTCGTATTGGATTGAATTTTTACTATTTCAAACCATGACGTACTATTTTTAATATTTTCACTTTGTACCGTGTTAATTACAAAATTTCCTTTATCGGCACTAGAATTAACCTGATTGTTACTAACCTGATTATTTCTACAAACCACTGCGAAATGATTGTATTTATTGGAATTATTGCAGCGCTTTCCATACGCAGGACATTTTCCTTTCTCATGCTGTCTTTTACAATATTGGCAGAAGTCATTGTTACTTTTAATCTGCTGATTTACAGTTGTTTTGTCTGCATGAGACCTAAAAGATTTTTTATTTAAATTATTATTATTAGTTTTATTATCTTTTAAAAATTTATTTTTCTGAAACTTATTTATTGCATCCAACGATGTCCCTGGATTTTGCATCTCCTTACTTTGGAGATTTGATAATTCTGCTGCTCTGGAAAATTCTACAGCTTTTTCAAATGTCAATTCCTCGACTTCCAATAATCTGTTTTGCAATCTATTATCTGCTACACCAAAAACAATTCTGTCACGCATCATTCTATTTTCCTGATCCTTGAATCCACATTTTCTTGCCATTTTCTTTAAATCCAAAAGAAAATTATCAAAAGGCTCATTTTCTGCTTGTGATCTCCCATGGAACATGAAACTTTCATAGACTTCATTCGTCTTCGGCTTACAGAATTTTTCGAATGTATTGAATACCTTTTCATATTTGAGTTTTCCATCATTGTTCAAATTGAAAGAGTTGTATACTTCTATCCCTTCAGCTCCAATTGCGTTTAAAAACACAGCAATTTTAACTGTTTCAACTTTTTTCTCCAGCTCAATTGCCATAGCGAAAATTTCAAAATTTTGACGAAAAACTCGCCAATTTTCCGCTATATTTCCGGATAATTTTAATTCGTCAACTTTCTTTACAAAATCCATTTTTGTTTCTGTATAAATTTTTTCACTTTTCGGCGGCCTACCACGTCCTCGTTTTATGGAATCGCTTTCTCCTTCTTTTGATAATATCGTTAATTATCACACAATTATTTTATCAATATTGCTGCTAGACAATTTCTATTATTTTTTAATTCAAAATAATTCTTCTTTTTTCACTTTCCTTTTTTCCTTTTTTCAGACTGCGCCATGTAATGTTTTAGTATTTGGAATAAAAGACGACTGTCTTCGTTGACTACTAGATTTATTATGTGAAACTCTATCATACAATTAAAGCATAGTAAACTATAATTTACTAAATCTAAGTGCATAGAGTACAGGGTTGAACTCTAAGATCTCTACATTACGTACAAAAGCAATACATATAGAAGCAGTCTCAGACCCTCCAGTTGAGGCATTTATAGCAGCTTTCAAAAGATTTACAGGACGGAGAGGACTAGTAGCAAACTTATACTCTAACAATGCAACAAATTTTAAGGCAGCTTGTAACGAATTTGACAAAGCAAGCAGACCTTAGCCGACAGTGGTACACAATCGCATTTCATACCACCCGAATCTCCGTACTTCGGAGGAATATGGGACGCCGGTGCAAAATCGATTAAGCATCATCTAAAAAGAACAAAATTATCATACGAAGAATTAGTAACAGTGCTGGCACAAATAGATGCTTGTGTCAATTCAAGACACCTGTATCCATTAACTGATGATTTTTAGGTTGACAGGTTCAGCCCTACTAGCACGACGGCAAGGCCATGTATTAGACAAAAATATAGATAGCCTAACCAGATGGATAAGAATACAATAGGAAACACACAAATAGTTTTACAACTATAGTAAAATTTCAAACCCATACAAACATTTTCGAGAGTACTTCTCAAATAACCATGACAATTATACCAGTTTAAACTGGTATAAATTCATATTTTGGACATAATTATGACCCGTTCGCTAGAGTACGAATTTTCGCAGCAGTCATAATTACAGTCAGAATATTATTGTCGTAAATATTTATGACAGTAAAACTGTCACGGCGCCAGAATAGAGGGGTTAGTGTTGTTAAACGACGAAATACTACCATATATACCAATAATACCCTAAGCTTAACCCCTTCAGGAGGAGCAGTGTCATGCTAAGGTCACCGAACGGAAGAGGCAATCAGCAGGCAAAACCGGAGGCATAAATGAACTCACCACAAATCCAACCGAGAGCCACCGTGAACTCTAAAAGCAGCGGGATACAGAGAAGAATGAACGAGTTAAAGAAGAGCATTGTCGACCTGCAAGACTATGTTAAGGACAGGAACAATGTTCATCATGCGATTAAAAGGCTTGTAATTTCCATCAAGTCCTGCTACAACAACTTAGAGCAGGGGCACGCAACGCACAATGGGGGAGAACGCAGTGAACGCTTGAAATCCACTTCCCTGACGGAAATAATGAAGGTTCTGCCAAACCTAGAAGAGACGCAAATATATGTCAATGAGAGCGCGACGTCCAATAACGAAAAGACAGCAACAAGGCCAAAAAGGGTAAGAGAGTTCAGCGAGGAGACACCAGTAGCTCTCTTACGAAACTCTACTAAGAAACCGAGAGGAAATAGATCGCCGAAACAAGTGGTAAAGGATTAAACAAGGACCTCAAACCCGACACCAAGCAAGAACCAAGCACAGGAACACGGGGAGTGGAAAATTATCACTAAAAGACGGGCAAGGAGATGAAACACTAGACCCTCGAAACCTGAGGCTATAATGATTGAGAAGGTGGGCGATATCTCCTACGCGGACGTCCTAAAAAAAATCAAAAGCGATGAATCACTGAAGGAACTGGGGGAGAACGTCAATAAAATAAGACGCACTCAAAATGGCGGCATGCTCTTTGTATTGAACAGGAAAACCACTTCCAGTACTACCAGCTACAAGGAAAAGCGGGAGTCGTAGGTGGAGATTTTAGCGTCAAAGCGCTAAAGCAAGAAAAAAGGGTGATAATCAGGGATATGGACGAGGTTTCCACTGAGAAAGATGTCCAGTGCGCCCTATCCACGCAGTTCTTCCTTAGAGAACTAAAGGTTGAATCGGTAAAATGGATTCGAAAAGGGTATGGTGGCACACAAATCGCTGGCGTCAGCTTACCGATGGACCAAGCGAACAAAGTCCTGGAAGTGGGCAAGGTCAAAATAGGTTGGACCGTTTGCCGGGTTAAAGAATTGTCACACCCGAAAAGATGCTATAGGTGCCTCGAATATAACCACAATGCGAGAGAGTGCACGAACACCGATCGCTCAGGCAGATGCTGGAAATGTGGAGAAGAAAACCACCGAGCGAAGGCGTGTACTAGAAATGCTAGATGTATGATATGCGCCGAATCAGGAAGTCGAGACGTCGATGTAAACCACGCACCTGGTAGTAGTAGGTGCCCGGTGTTTAGGAGAGCTGTAGCAAACAGACCATAATGAGAATTATACAAATTAATTTAAATCATTGTGAAGCGGCACAGGATCTACTGGGGCAAACAGTGATGGAGGAGAATATCGATCTGGCGATTTTATCCGACCCGTATAGAGTACCAAGGAACAGCATGACTTGGATCACGGACAAAGAGGCAGGGGCAGCGATATGGGTGTGCAGAAAATACCCTTTCCAATGGCTAGAAGCTATCATCCGAGAAGGATTCGTATCGGCGAAAGTTAATGGTGTCTTCTTCTTCAGTTGTTACGCCCCTCCAAGGTGGGCACTTGAGAAGTATCAAGAGGTTATTGGGGATCTGGAGCTGAGCGCACGGGAAAAGCAACCACTAGTCATAGCGGGAGATTTCAATGCCTGGGCGGTAAATTGGGGCAGCAGATCCACCAACAACAGAGGCCAGATCCAGCTAGAGACAATTGATAGTCTTGATGTCACCATGGGCAACACCGGAAACACTGCCACCTTTCAAAGTAACGAAAGGTCATCGGTGATAGATGTCACATTTGTGAGCAGCCCTCTGGCCGAGCGTCTGAACGGGCGCGTCAGTGAAAAACTTACTCTAAGTGACCACCAGGCGTTGCTGTATAGCATCGAAACACAAGGCGTAGAGGTCTCCCATTCTAGTAAGAACGCAGGCGGATGGGTTACGAAAAGCTTCGATTCACAAATGATTCGTACAAGCTTCTGCAGTACCAGAACTATATCAGGCACGGCAACAGAGAAGGCTACCTTCCTGATCAAGCAAATAAAAATCGCATGTGACGCCTCTATGAGAAGGAAGCCCAAAAATGCGAAGAATAGGAAGGCAGCCTACTGGTGGAATGATAACATCAGAGAACTGCGCTCGAAATGCCTACAAAACAGAAGAAAGGCCCAAAGGTCTATCGGCAAGTCTCAGTATGGGGAGAAACTGACACTCTTCAAGGCAAGCAGAGAGGAGCTTAAGAAAGTCATCAAATCCAGCAAAGCACAGTATCTGAAAGACCTGATTGACGCTGCAGAGGAAAATCCGTGGGGCACAGCGTACAAGATTATGGCAGCCGGAAAGGAAAGTGGACCTAAGGAGCTATGCCCAATCCTGTTGCAGGAAATTGTGACCACTCTCTTCCCGCGGCATCCCCCAAAACCGGCAACTAAGATCGACAGATTATATCCCGAGCAAATCCCCGCAATTATGACTGATGAGCTAAGAACAGCTGCAAAAAAGGCTAAAATAAATGGCGCACCAGGTCTAGATGCCATCCCCAATAATGTCGTGAGAGCAACCATAGAGGAAAACCCGGACATTTTCCTGGACACCTTCCAAGAATGTCTCAGAGAAGGGACCTTTCCAAAACTGTGGAAGAAGCAGAAGTTGGTATTGCTACCAAAACCTGGGAAACCACCAGGCGAGCCTTCCTCCTATCGGCCTATCTGCCTACTAGATACAGTCGGCAAGATCCTGGAGAGAGTGGTACAGATGAGGTTGACACAAGTCACTGAGGACAAAAATGGCTTAGCACCTAACCAATTCGGTTTTCGTAAAGCCAGATCTACCGTCGATGCCATTAATAAAGTAGTGTCAGCTGCACAAAGCGCGGTCACGATGCCTGTCCGAACTAGACGCTACTGTGCCATTGTAATATTGGACGTGAAGAATGCCTTTAACTCGGCTAGTTGGATTCGCATCATGACAGCGATGCGAAGCATGGGACTGCCGGATTACCTCCTAAAGATTACAGATGATTATTTATCGAACAGATTACTTCTCTATGACACGAGGATAGGCACATCTGTTTACAAGATAATCTCTGGTGTCCCACAGGGTTCGGTTCTGGGACCAATCTTGTGGAACATCATGTATAATGGCGTGCTCAAGTTGGCACTCCCGGATGGTTCCGAAATTGTGGGATTTGCTGAAGACGTGGCGGTTATAGTAACGGCCAGACAAAAGGAAGAGGTCGAGCTTATTGCCAGTGAAGCAGTAACAACCGTTCGCAGTTGGCTAGACTCTATGGGACTAGAACTCGCTGAAGAGAAAACAGAGATAGTCCTTGTTAGTGGTCGAAGGAAGAGGGAGACTGCTGAAATAAGAGTCGGTAACCACACGATAAGGTCGAAGCGAACAATTAAGTACCTGGGAGTTATGATTGACGATAGGTTGTCGTTTAAAAACCACCTGCAATACATGACAACAAAGGCGGCAAAGAAACTATCGGTGATATCCCGTATGTTACCAAATATAGGAGGACCTCGGAGTAAAAAGCGCGTACTACTGGTGAGTGTAGTCAGCTCAATTATGCTCTATGCGGCACCTATTTGGGCTAAGGCATTGGAGACAAAATCTTATCGGAAAATACCAGAAATGATACACAGACGTTGTGCTTTGAGAGTCATCAGCGTCTTCAGAACAGTATCCTCCGATGCGGCACACGTAATCGCAGGCTTCCTTCCGTTCCACATTCTGGTAGATGAGTGTTACCGAATCCATACGACCGTAAAACAGAATCCAAATATCTCTCGCAAAGAAATTAAAGAAAGAGAGAGGAGGAGCTCAATCGAGACATGGTAGGCTGAGTTTAATGATAGCCCAAACGGGCGATGGACCCACGAGCTAATCCCGAAAATAAACGATTGGATCAGCAGAAGACATGGCGAAGTAAACTTCCAATTGACGCAAGTTCTCACTGGACATGGAGTATTTCGCAGCTAGCTGCATAGGATTAACAAAGACCCATCACCGTCCTGTCGGCAGTGTAATAGGGCAGACGAGACCCCCGAGCACATCCTTTTCGAGTGCCCGCGCTTTATTGAAGGAAGGAGAGCAATAAATGAGAGAGTTGGTGATACGTTGAATACTAGCAACATCATTAGCACAATGTGTGGCTCATTAGCGAACTGGAATGACATTCGCAAAGCTGTAACTGAAATCGTAGATAAATTGAGACAGGAAGAGGGAAAGAGTACGTCTCAAAATGATAGGTGAATAACTTACGGCAGATAATGCCTAGTATAGGCTCCACCTCGAAGTAATGCTAACGCGGTTCCTCCCTGGAGGGAGATAGGTTTTAGTGGGTATGGTCAATGTGACGAGCCCCACACTTCGTGCGTAAAGTGCATTTCCGAACTCCCATAAAAAAAAAAATAATAAAAAACTACCACCAGCAAAATGGCAACTAGGAAGGATTGTAGAAGTACATCCTGGTGAACATGTCTGAGTAGCTACGGTAGAAACATCAAAAAATACTTATAACCAATAACTAAAATTAGTCGCCTTACAATTGAGATTACAAATATCGAAATAAAAAATGAATCGTCCAATAGAAAATATGAAGGCATATTACTACATCGAAAGTTAAGAAAATATCATCTAAAAAAGCATAAATAGCAACGAAAGGAGGGAATTAAACACTCCAATGTCTTGCAGACAACAAGTCTTTGCAATCAAAGGAAATACACCTTTCGAGACATATATCGGATTTTTCAAAAAGGATATTACAAATATTTTTTAAATAAAACTAAAACAGTTAGAGATATCAATAAACTTTTTATTTCATGTTAAAGCACAGTCTATTCTATTCATGTATGGAATTCAATATCTTTCGCATGACCACCCCGGGCACATTTGTAAAAGTCCAGTCGTTGAAGCCAATTTTCGACCACTTTTTCGCATAAAGCGGCCGATATTTCGCAATTTCGCGTTCAATATCTGCTCTAAGCTCTTTTAACGTGGCCAGCTTATTGCCATAGATCAATGACGGGTCCATTTCTGGAAATAACACGCTCACCAAACTTACTTCTCAATAAATCGATTGTCAGGTTTGCTGTGTGGTAAGTGTCACCGTCCTATTGAAACCACATATTGTCCAAGTCCATATCACGCAATTCATTCCAAAAATAAACAATTAGCATGGCTCGATAGCGATTTCCATCAACTGTAACGTGGCAGTTTTCACCATCAACGAAAATATTTGGCCCAATGATACCTCCAGCATGTAATCCACACCACACAGTTATTTGTTTGGGGATGCACTGGTATCTCTTGAACAATGTGTGGGCTGCGGCCTGCCCAATAACGCATATTTCACTTATTAAAAAAGATTTTTCGATGAAAATCGGCTCTTAAAGTTGCAGCAACCGACTCAGAATATCGGTAAGAAATTTTAATAATTTGTAAACGTTGTTCAAGTGTGTAATAATGAAATAGCAACTATTCGCGAGCATAAATGTCAAAAGACGAAAAAAAATATTGCGTGGTTCGCCGTCCCTATTGGAAAATATTTGTAGTGTCCCATTTGAACTGCCCTTTATATGCTATTTTCTCATCAGTAGTGTCGGGAAGGGAGGACGTGTTTGAGGAATATTAGTGCAGCATTGAGATAAATTAGGGGAAAGGAAAAAAAATACCATCACCAACCGCCACCTTCAACCCACAACCCATTCACCGATACAAAATAAAATAAAACATATTACTATAATGTCAGTCTCACCATGCTCAATAACAAAAATACATGTGGGCAACAACCAATAGAACATAAAAAGGTTAGCCGTAGAGGTTACATATCCGATGATACAGCAGGGTCAGTGACGAACACACTCTTCAGTTTCTCCTTACTTAGCGAGAAATCGAAGTGCGCATAATTATTGTTTACACTCTGCAACATTCTAGCAACTGGCTTAAACCTTACATAGTCAGTACGCTGACACTCGATCATGAATAAGCTTACGCTTCTCAATGAGTGCGCGTTAACTTTGAATTGTATGCGTACGAGAAGGCTCGAAGACTCAATGGCACCAACAAGAATTTGATGAATGAAGACTATGTCAGCTACTTCGCGCCGTTTCTGCAAAGTCTGAAGATTAATCAGCTTGAAACGATCACGGTAAGGAGGGAGACTGATAGCATTGCTCCAAGGAAGACCTCTAAGAGCAAAGCGAACAAATTTACGCTGAATTGCTTCAATTCTCTCAATGTGTACTTTATGATACGGAGACCAAACTTGACTGGCATATTCAAGCACCGGTCTTAAGGTAATGTGTAGAGATTTAGTAATATATTGGTCAGAGAACTCTTTAGACCATCGTTTTATAAAGCCCAGCATTGACGAAGCTTTGTTGATAATTGTATCAATATGACTACGAAAATTAAGCTCGCTATCACATATGACACCTAAATCTCTAATAAAATCAACTCTCGAAATAGAGCTTCCCAATAAAGTGTAATCAAATACGACTTTGCACACATAATCCGAGAAATTTTAGTAAAAGAAGGGGTGGCAGAAAGAACCAAGCACTGGGAACAACAACCAGGACAAAGACAGGCCAAAGATCTCCTGGGGGAATACAACCCAAAGAGATTCAAAGCCTTAATCAACACAAACAAGAAGAATATGAGAGAACTGACAGGAATACTAACATGACACTGCAGACTCAAAGCACACCTAAAAAAACTAGGACTTGCACTAGACAGCAGCTGCAGATTCTGCGAGGGTGAGATGACTCCAATGCACACCCTCTTTAAATGCGCAGCAATATTCCGCAGAAGAAGAAAATACTTGGAGGCATACTACCTCCCCCCAAATGAAATACAATCTCTTGATCCACTCCGGATAATAAAATTCCTAAGAGAAATAGGTCTGGAGGAGGTGCTTTAGAATGGGAGCCAAACCAAACAACTGCATCAAAGATAAGGGGGTACAATAGATCTTAAGGTCGCAGTACAAGTAATCTAATCTAATCTAATTTAAAATAACGATTGGGGATGCATTTCCTATCCCCCGAATTGAGGATATCCTCGGCCAATTAGGCCACTCAAGGTATTTCTCTACACTTGATTTAGCGAGTGGTTACCATCAATTCAATATAAAAGACCCCACATCCCGGTTAAAAAATTTCCATCACAAGTTTTCAGAGTATAAGTATTCGATAAAATATAAACCCGGTAAGTACAATACTAACGCTGACGCTTTAAGCAGAATTGAAGAGTGAACATCTTAAGTGCCCAACTGGTTGTAACTAGAGCTCAAAAAACTTAAGCTGAAATTACAACACAGCCGTTAAATTCGACTATAGACCTAGCAACTGAGATCAAAGAAAACACCGGTGAAACAAATAGCGTTTGTAGCACAATAGATTTCGAAAGTAGCAGCGAATCTGACGAGAACGATAATGTCATAAAGCTAACTAATCAAGAGCAAATACAATCGGTCCTAAGGGAGAACCACGACTCTCCTTTAGGGGGTCACAAAGAAGTCTATAAAACGTATGTGCGCATCAAACGAAATTTCATTTTGAAAGGCATCTTGCCTGATGTTCACCACTACATCAAGAAATGTCAGAAATACCAACAGGCAAAAAATTCAAGATCACCTAAAATGCCTATGGTAATAACTGACACAGCTACACTATCTTTTGGGAAGGTATATTTGGATATAGTAGGTCCGCTAGATGAAACTCATCATGGAAATAAGTACATCGTAACGTTTGAAGACTATTTGACGCGATTTATGGACTGTTGTGCGTTACCAGACATGGAGGCAGCCACAGTAGCAAAACAATTTTTCGAAAAAATTGTTTGTCAATATGGATTACGGTTGGTACCTGACCAAGGTACAAATTTTACAAGCGATCTTTTTAGGCAATGTTGCAAGTTGTTGAGAATAAAAAAAATTCAAACAACAGCGTACCTTCCGCAATCGAATGGAGCTTTGGAGAGGGCACATAAACCCTTGGCAGAATATTTAAGAACATTTGTAGATAACTCGCCAGATACATGAGATGAATACCTCCGACCTGAAATGTTCGCTCACAATTCAACTATTCATCGCTCTACTAAATTCACACCAATGGATTGCCTGTATGGGTTTACATCAGAAGTACCCTCGGTATGGAGGAAAAATCCCGAACCAGTCTACAACTACGAAAATTACGTGTTTGATTTGAAATATAAGTTACAGTTATGACATCAGTAGAAAAAATTTAAAACACAGTAAAACAATATCGAAAAAATACTATGACAAGAATATACACCCGGTAATATTTCACGTAGGGATATGGTTCTATTGAAGGATGACGCCCGGAAAAACAAACTCTCACAAATTTGGCGGGGGCCGTACACAATAATCGAAATTAACTAGCCAGAAAATAGTACCATACAGTTAGGTAGGAGAAAACGAATAATACATAACAATCGTTTAAAACCCTTCAATGAATAAAACTCACACGAAGTTCCTCTTCTTTCAACCCATAGGTCAATATGAAGTCAATCAGTATGTTCTTAATCGTTATAGCAACTTTACCAGAAGTTAGAACAAATCAAGTGAGCACAATCATTCCACTCGCAGATATAGGGGTATACTTCGAGACCATAGGAGATGCTTCCTTTTATACAAACGAGTGGCACTTAAATTCACTGATATGGATGCGATGAAACATTACGCCACATGGGGACTACAAACCGTAAAAAATTTGTGCAGGATCGGTATAGTATATTTCGAATAAGAATGTCAAAAGCTGACACACAATACTAATATGCTTTCACATCATATTGTGAGCACCGCAGGCATGCTACAACCACCAAGTACTCGTCGTTCATTAATTGACGGAATAGGCAAGTTAGAAAAAATGTTGTTTGGAGTAATGTACAACGAGGACGCAACACAAATATACCAAAAATTAGGAGAACTAGAGAATGATGAGCAGCATACATTGCATTTGCTCAACGAGCAAGTCAGTGTGGTTCGCTCAAATTATGAAGAAACTAACAAACATCTTATCTCTGAACTCAGGCAAATTACATCCGCTGATATTGAGTTACGACCAAATTACTAAATTGTTGAGGGATCGCGTGCCGAAAATGTTGTTGAGTTAAGTAGGCATGCAGCCTTTTATTCTACAGCAACTGTCAAAGGTAAAATATGTCCATCAAGATAAAATCTTAATAATCAGAATATCAATCCCTCTCCCGGACCTAAATCAGTATGTCCTTAAAAAAATGTATGCTCTCCCAGTTCACATAAAAGAAAATAGCTACTCCATATATGATATCTCTGACCAATATATAGCTCATGATGATCTTAAAAGTCGATTCATATTACTCAAAGAACATGATGCTGATTTGTGCCAGAAAATTATTCTGAACATGAACAACACACTACGGGTTTGTCCACTAAAAACATTTTTGCATATTTCTACAGGAAATATATGTCCGTTAATGCTCATGAAAAAAATTCCTGAGAAGAAGGGCATGTACCATAGTACCTCAATTTCGTTAACAAATCACATGTTAATTAAAATGGAAGGTGGGAATTCGTGGATTTATCTAATGCCAACACCGCTTACAACGGAAATCACATGTGGAGATCAGAAAGAAGAAATTTCGATACACAATCTCTGAATACTACAAATTGCTCCAAAATGTATCGCTGGATTGGGAACCGCAATGATACGCAGTGAAAATTACCCAACTGATTTTTTAGAAATTAACAGACTTAGCGAACAACCTAATTGGAATATAAGTATCATAAAAGAACATTTCCAATCCACAGTAAATCACTCAAGTACGCGTTTAAATGCAGATTCACCAATTAACTTGGAACTAACGAATAATAAGGGCTATATGAAAAGTCTAGCCCTTCAAGATGAAAATATAACCAAGATGGAGAATTGGAGGCAGAAATTCACCGAAGAAAGGCAGGAAAGGTATTGGAAATTCCCCACTCTACTATTTGGTGGTCGGGTTCCACAATATTAGTACTATTGGCATTAGTAGCAATCGCTCTATTTTTTGCTATACGTAAGAAGAAACGGCTAGGTTCTGAAAAAAAGGAACAATTTAATAATAGATCAAACATTAGAATTTTGTAAATTAAATTAAAATAAAATTAAAAACAAAAAAAAACATTATTTATAGAAAAATTAATAAGAAACAATTGTGCAGTCTTTTCCTCCACATTATTTCTAATACGTGTTCTGCGTTCTGCATAAAACTTTTTAAAAAGGGGGACAAAGATGGTTGCAAAATTTATAATAATGTAAATAAACTGGTTGCTGAAGCGGTTCTAACTGACAATATTTGGCAATATATGGCATAGGAAAATGGGTCATTTAAATTATGAAGCACTGCTGAAAATGAAAAACGGCTCAGTTGATGGAGTGAATTTTAGCAATGATGAAGTGTCTGTCAAAAACTGTGAGGTCTGTTTGAAAAGCAAACAAACACGTAGTTCATATAAATATATTGGTCATCGAGCAACATCTATTTTAGAAATTGTGCATTCAGATTTGGACGGACCAATGGAAGAAGCATCAATTGGCGGGTCAATGTATTTTTTGACGTTTATTGATGATTATAGTCGAAAAGTATTTGTCTATTTTTTGAAAACAAAAGATGAAGTAGTGAACTATTTCCTGGAATTCAAAAATATGGTGGAAAATTAAACTAAGAAGAAATTAAAAATTTTGCGTACAGACAATGGTTGCGAATATATAAATAATCGAATGTCGAGTATCTTAAAGAAAAGTGGTATTGTTCATCAAACTACGGTTCCGTATACACCAGAACAAAATGGATTATCCGAAAGAATGCATCGAACATTGGTTGAACGTGCAAAATGTTTATTGTTTGATGCTAACCTGAATAAACCTTTTTGGGCTGAGGCAGTCAACATAGCAGCATATTTGACTAATCACTCGGCTACAGCGGTTCTTAATGACAAAACTCCTGAGGAGGTTTGGTCAGGTATTAAGTCTTATTTGAAGAATTTACACTTATTTGGAACAGAAGTGATGATGCATATTCCAAAACAAAAGCGTTTGAAATGGGATGCTAAATCGTCAAAAATGATTTTTGTTGGTTTTTGTGACAATACTAAGGGTTTTCGTCTATATGATCCATCAACAGAAGATGTAGTTAAAGGAAAAGATGCTCTATTTCTGAACTCATCACAAAATACAAATGATCCAGTAGTTATTGAACAACATTTGGGAACAGAAACTGATGATATTAATGATCATATTGATGATGTTAATGATTATATTAATGGTGATACACATTCAGTTGGGGATGAAATATTACAAAATATAGATCATGACAGTAACAAATCATCATTCAATAGTTATAACAACGAAGTAAACAATCTTGATTTTACTTCAGATGATAACGATAAGGAAGCAAGTACATCCGTTAAATTGAGAAAATCTAAAAGAGTACGGAAGGGAAAAATTTTTGAGGACTACATTACGTATTTATCAAATGTTAATGTTTCAATTAATGACCCAGTTACCTACAAACAGGCATTGGCAAGTGACAATTGTGAAAATTGGAAGGATGCTATGACTGACGAATACAATTCATTGTTGGAAAACGAAACGTGGGAATTGGTTGATTTACCAGCTAGTAAAAGAGCATTAAAAACCAAATGGGTTTTTAAGACAAAAAAGAATGCCAATGGTAGTATTCAACGATTCAAGGCTCGTTTTGTAGCAAAAGGCTGCAATCAACAAAAGGGAATTGATTATGAAGAAACCTACTCTCCGGTAGTACGTTATTCATCAGTAAGGTATTTAATGAGCTTGGCTGCAAGGTTGGATTTAAATATAAATCGAATGGATGTTACTACTGCATTTTTACAGGGTGATCTTTCAGAAGAAATTTACGTTTTTTACGTGATGGTACAAATAAAGTATGTCGTTTGAAGAAATCCATGTATGGTTTGAAGCAAGCTAGTAAAGAATCGAATAAGAAGTTCGATCATGTCATTCTTGATGCTGGTTTTAAAAAATCGAGAATTGATCAATGTATATATTTCAAGATTTGTAGCAACAAAATGGTCTTTCTAGCTTTATATGTGGATGATTTGATAATCTTTTATAACGACATTGATATCGTCAATAAATTGAAGAAAGTTCTATCAAATAATTTCAAAATGAAAGACCTTGGAAGAGCTGAATATTGTATTGGAATGCATATTCATCAGGACAAAGAACAGGGTATTATTGCATTGGATCAAGAAGGCTACATTAAAGAAATTTTGGAGAAATTCAATATGAGTGATTGCAAACCAGTGAAATCACCAACTGATCCAAACCAAAGGTTGACCAAGGATATGTGTCCACAAAATAATAGTGATGTTCAGGCTATGTCAAACGTTCCTTACCAAGAAGCAATTGGTAGTATTTTATATTTGACACAGGCAACACGTCCTGATTTAGTATACGCAATTAACAACGTCAGTCGTTTCAGTCAAAATCCGGGACGAGCTCATTGGGAAGCTGTCAAACGGATATTTAGATATTTCAAAACATGAAAACTCAAAATTGTATGGTTTTTCCGATGCAGACTGGGCTGGTGATTCTGACGATCGTAGATCTTGTACTGGATATTGTTTTATAATGAATGGCGGAGCAATATCGTGGAACAGTAAAAGGCAACACACAGTTGCACTTTCATCAAGTGAAGCGGAATACATGGCACTTTCATCAGCAGTACAAGAATGTTTATGGCTCAAACATTTTGAAGAAGAACTTTGGACTGTTAAAGAACCTATAAGGATTTTTTGTGACAATCAAAGTGCGATATGTCTAGCTGAAAATACTGCATATAAAAATAGGTCAAAACATATTTCAGTTGGATATCATTTTATTCGGGAAAAGGTCCAAGCTGGAGATGTGAAATTACTGTTTGTTGGTACCGATAATATGGTTGCAGATTTTTTAACTAAGTCGGTCTTTGGTACCAAGCAACAATTTTGTTCATTAAAATTAGGATTGCGAAATTGACATATATGTATTAAAATAAAATGATTTTATTTTGTTTTAATAAGTTGGGGTGTTGAAAATATGTACTGTAAACGCACCCTCATTAATGTATCTACAAATATTAATAAATATGTTAGTCTTAATAATACACTCACTCGAGACGGTCGTGTTTTATTTATGCTTAAGCCTAACCACTCAACTCTTAACATCTTCACCTCTGAAAACACTCTTAAATTCATTTAAAATACTTTTTGCAATTCGATTGTCTAATTCTTTTTCTCTATTCTTTATTCTAATATTTATGCCCTATGGTAGGTACTACCAGAGGGTATATTAGTTTTGTCACTAAGTGTGTAACACATAGAAATAATAATCGGAGAAAAATTTCAAGGGTATGGTTGTGTAGGGAATCAAAAGTGATATCGATTTATGCATGTCCGTCCGTCCGTCCGTCCGTCCGTCCCTAGACAAGATAACTCAAAAGCGCGTTATCCGATTTTGATGAAATTTATAATTTGAGTTGCTTATTCCTTAGCTTGGTTTGGTATTGCATTTGAGCTAAATCGATCCACGGGGGGCAAAGTTATAAAGGAAAAACCAGGGTGACCAGAAAGTTTTGTCGCTTTTTTGGTTATGGTTTTTCGGATGTAATTGGAAGATTTGTGACCCGATTTTGTTTAAATTAATTATGTAGGTTAACTGCATAAGTAGACGATACCGAATTAATTTTCAGTCAAATCGGTCCAAGGATAATGGAGAAAGAAATAGTTGTAGCCTAAAATAAGCCTGTTCATAAAGTTTTTCCGATGTATTTTAAAAAGTTATATACCGATTTCAATCAAATTTACGAAACGTGTTTATACTATTAGACTCTAGCCTGCCTGTGAATTTGGGCCAATTGGAGAATGAAGAAATAAAGTTATGGAGAGAAAAACCTTAAAATATTCAGTTAAGCAGAAAGTTCGTGGCGTTTTTTTTTCCAATAGATGGCTTTAGAATCGTATAACTTTAGTAGTTCTAATCCTATCAAGTTATATTATAGCGCGCTGAAAAGGTGACATCTTATAAAATATTTATGAAAAAAATTGTGAAATTCAGGCAGAACAAATTGGGGTAATTGGGTTTTGAAAATGAGCCGAAATTCGGAAAAAAATTCCCTATATTAATGCTCCATGCTTGGTACTATCGTCCGTCCGTCGACAAAATAACTCAAAAACGCGTTATGCAATTTTATTGAAATTTAGAATGCTACTTGGTTATTGCTATAGTGGTTTTGGTATTGCATTTCAGCAAAATCGACTGAGGGGCAGCCAAGTTATTAAGGAAAAACAGGAGCGACCATAAAGTTTTGTCGTTTTTTTTTATATAGTTTTTCGGGTTTAATTGGAAAATTGGTAAAGCAATTTTGTTCAAATTAATTATATTGGTTGACTACATTAATAGACGATACCATTGTAAATTTCAGTGATATCGGTCTAAGGATAGTGGAGAAAGAATTAGTCGTAGGAAGAAATAACCCTGTTCAGAAAGTTTTTTTGATGTATTTTCAGAACTAATGCACCGATTTGAATGAAATTTGCAAATTAGACTTACGCTACCAGGGTCTGAGTTACTTGCAAATTAGAGAAGATTTTGAAAAGGGCAAACAAAGTTATGAAGAAAAACCTTGATATATTGTTAGTTTTCACAATTTTTCTCTCCCATTTCTACCATAGGGCATCAAAAAATCGGCTATAGGCCGTGTGTATATAGTCTTTTCTTTTGTACTTTGTCCTTGATCACGTATGGTATTACCAAAAAGCATACAATAATGAGAGTTTCCAATTTGGGCATGCTGCAAGCTTTTATTAGTAGTATATGTTAAAATGACTCTGTGTGATATAAAATTTCATGTATATACAGTTTTTTTTACAAATGCTATTAAAAACGAGGCGCGCTTTGTAGCGCTACAAACGTCTCATCAATTTATATAGAAATGATTACATGTGGTATTACATAGTATGCTATGCTGTGTATTAGTCCGCCTCAACAATTTGATATAGTCGTAATCGCTTTGTTCTGAGCATGCGTTTCACTAGGTGTACCGTTAATTTTTTGTATCTTTTCTTTTTTTAATCACATTTCACCGAAATGACCTGTTCTCGAACACTTGTGACATCTTTTGTGACATATTTTGCTGGACAAATGTTTCTTGCCGCAATATTTACATGCTTTGCTTTTCCCTTTCTTTTGTGATTTGTTGGAATAACTCTTTTTTACTTTCCCGATAAACGAATGTTTATAGGAAAGTACTATAATCGTGCGAAAACCTAACTTTAGATCTAGACGGGCTAGAAATTTCTTCTTTCTAGCCCGTCTAGATCTAAGTGCAAAGTCCGTTTCGTCAAAAATAATTAGCCCCATGTCCGTCCGTCCATCCGCTTTTTTAAATAGTTAATAAAATCTGAATGGATAGTCCGATTTCCATGAAACTTTCACCATTTTGGTGTTGCATCAAATGCCAGATGGTGTAAGATTCTGGGCGAAATTAATATATGGCAACACTATTTGGTAATGCTTTTTTTGTCTAAAAATGACAAAATTTTGTCCGCACGGTTCAGGCTAAACCGTTGGGCCAATTTCGATAAAATTTATACAGTTTATGTATTTGATCCTAACTTAGATCTGATTAGATTTTGGGCCATATTTGACTATGGCAACACTGTCTAAAAATACATTTTGTCCAAATATAGTCTATTTTTGCACTTCTTGTAAAACGTAAACTGCTCGTCCAATTTTGATGAGATTCGCACAGTTTGTGTACTATATTCGAAATCAGAACATATTAACTTTTCAACGGAATTTACATCTGGCAACACTAATGGGCAAAAGTTTTAAAAAAAAATGTTGTGGCGGAAATATAGAAACTTCCCTAATTCGGTTAATAATAGTCGGATTTTAATGAAACTTCGAATGTACGTTTGGGATGGACCAACTAAAAAAATAAAATATGTCTCCCCGCGGTGGGGGGTTGTGGAGGGATGAAATAGAAAAACTTCAAGAATTCGCTCAATAACGGGCAGATTTTTTTTAAACTTAGTGTGTACATTCTGGATATGGCAAGTGAGAATATAGAATGCGTCTCCCCTCGGTGGGGGTTGCGGGAGGGTGAAATACAAAAGCCCTAATAATAATGAAATATAGAAACTTCCCTAATTCGGCCAATAATAGTCGGATTTTAATGAAACTTCGAACGTACGTTTGGAATGGATCAGATGAAAAAATAAAATATGTCTCCCCGTGGTGGGGGGTTGTGGAGGGCTGAAAAAGAAAAACTTCAATAATTCACTCAATAATAGGCAGATTTCCTTTAAACTTGGTGTGTACATTGTGGATAGGGCAAGTGAAAAGATAGAATGCGTCTCCCCTCGGTGGGGGTTGCGGGAGGGTGATATAAAGAAATCTTAATAATTCGGTCAATACTAGTCACATTTTCATGAAACTTGGAATGTACATTTAGAATAGGAGAACTGAAATGAATATTTGATGACATTATCGGGAAAGTTCCATAGTGGTCCGGCCGATATAGAGAAAATGTAAATTCACTACTATGGTTTGCTTCGCTCATTTTTTGTATTACGATACTTGATGTGTTTTAATTGTTTGTCTGTTTCTTCGAATGAGTTGCATATATTAATTGCTTTTGCCGGTGTAAGGTTTTCTTCCTGAAGCAATTTTCTACGTATTTCGTTTTTATTTATGCCAATTACTAATCGGTATTTTATGAATTCCTCTGATTTATCTTCCTAATTGCACGTTTTCACTAATGTTCTTAAATTAATTATGTTTTCACTAATATCTTCATCTCCTTGTTTACTAGTGTTGAACATATATCGTTCGTATGTTATACTGGTTTTTTGTATTAAGCGTATTTCTAAAGCTTTTAGAAGATTTTCCGCACATGATTTGTCTTGAGTTGATAATGGTAACTTTTGCATTTAACCATACAGTCATGAACTAGTGACGACGTTAAAATTACCACCTTTGTTTTATCTGGTTTATTTTCTATTTCAGTTGCGATAATATAATTATCCCATGTTGCTTTAAAGATTTTGAGATGTTCTTTAATATCACCTTTCAAACTATGAGCTCTTGGTTGTTTGTGCAACTTGCGTCTTAATTTCACGAAATTGTCCTGCTTCGTATGGCATATTTTTATTTTTTTTTTCTTTTTAATTGAAACGTAATTTTTGGATTGAGTACGACGAAAAGAAATAAAATTATTAACTTTTAAGCAATCGCGTATCACGATGATTGCTTTTGCACCGATTTAAAAGTTTTCTTAACGATTCCTTTGGATTAAAACACGCGGTTTACATCTGACGCCATGTTGTGTTCTTCTTCATAGATAAATAACACACGACCGGTTCATTTAGAGGTTAGTATAAGACTGTTTTATTCTCTTTGATATGATACACTCATACTACAACATATATATAGCCAAAACTTCATACTATAATTATTGGAACGAAATGAATTCAGTCATACAGCCATATTGCAACTTCAGCACAATATGCGAACTTTCACAGATTCGTTTACTCTTCCCTCATTTCATATAATATGCTTCATTCACGAACAAAGTTTTTACTTTCATTGTAAGGTTCGGACCCACAATTTAGAATGATTTATTTATAATCAGCAGAACTTATTCCAATTAGTCCATTCAATTGGCACGGATTTTTCTGTCAACGACATATTACTAGTTTCATACAACCAGCTGCTCGAAGGTGTAATTGGATTCAACTGATTTTTCGACATAATCATTCTTTCATTAAGAAAATTCTTTATACCAAATTTTACTGTAATTGAGTAATAAATGCATACTCTCTCATTCAAAAACAAAATTTGTGTGCAACTTTCCAAAGATTTAGGCCGATCGCACCCATCTTCTAACAGAATTGTTCTCGCGTGAAAAAAACTTCGTTTACCAATTTTCGTGGAAATCGTCCCATAAATAAACGAAAAGACCGATTGGCAGATAGCTCGACAGATAGATAGACAAGTAGCCGGGCAGGCAGACAGATGGACAGAAGGAGACAAGAACAGATATTGAATTAAAAAACCTGTAAAACGAAGAAAACTAAATCATGATTCAAATAATTTATACTATAGTATATACGCTTAGGTGCAGAAGTTAAAAATTGATGGACCTAAGTGCTATAAAAAAGACAATAAAAATTTCTCTATGATTAAAACACTTATATAATGATTTCATTCTATAGTAATTCATGTATACAAAATTATTTGAAGACAGAAGAATGAAGACATCTTCACCATTGAAAGATCTGCGGTAGCAGATCAAGTGAATTGAAAAATTCGGGTGCAATTGCTTCAACTGCTTCCACAACAACGTCGACGGACTTGTATGCGACTGCCTAGCTTTGAATGTTAGACTGAATAATATTGTTAAGTTCGTAGACGTCTTTGTTCTTGGCCGCAAGAATATGCCATTCACTCAGCCAATCGTGATTCTTGTTATTGGTTTAGATATTGAAAAATACTTTTTCAACCAATACTTCTTTTGACGTCACTAAATTGAGTTATGAGGCAATGAAATTCGTCCTGAGGTCAGATCAACCGGCGCCTTTGCATTCCCAATTTCCAGCAATTGATGTGAAAATATCTCAGCTGGTGGGTCGTTTTGCAGCTGGGCTCGCTAATTTGTAGGTAATTTTAACGTATTTATGGAATGCTCACAAAGTAGAGTATTTCAGGCAAGCATTTATTTCATTGACTGATGTCGATCGAGGAATTACAGGTAATGTTTGCCTGAAATCTCCTGCAAACAATATTAATACGTTCCCAAATGGTCTGATGTTTCTACGCAAATGTTGCTATGATCGATCAAGAGCCTCGAGCGATTTTTTGTGCGCCATTGTGCATTCATCTCAAACAATAGGTTTACATTTCTAAAATACTTTTCCCAGGCTAGATGCTTTGGAAATGTTGCACTTGGGAGTTCCAATGAATTGCATGTTCAATGGTAATTTCAAGGCGGAATGAGCAGTTCTTCCACCTGTTAGCAATGTCGCAGCTTTTCCGGATGACGCATGAGCTAAGGCTATGCAATTTTGGGATCGAATTACAGCCAGAATCAATCTAATTAGGAACGTTTTACCAGTTCCTCCTTGCCCTTCTAAGAAGAAGATTTTTGCAACCACATTATTAACAGTTGGCATTATTTGATCGTAAATGCCTTTTTGCTCAAAGATTACCACCCGTATTGTAATTTTGTTTGCATTTGTTGCATTTATACATCGAACAGAGCAGCAGCAGATCGATTCGGTGATGGCACACACAATTGATTGAGAGCTTTGTTCGTGATTTCTCAGCACAAATTTTGAAACATTATCAATACTTCGTTGTAGATTTCTGCTGTGAAATCCATGTTCATATTTGAATTTTCCTTGCGTATTCGACGGAAAATATCTTCAGCCATGTAGGTTTTAAATTTCTCCCATAACTCTGTTGCAGATGAAGGTGAGCAATATGATTGCAAACAATGCACAAATTTGATGTGGATGTGACGTGTTGCACGCGTCATTAATGCATACTTCCCAGTGTCGGTCGTTCTGCAATTAATTCAGAGCTTAACATGCACTGCGGAAAGTGGCATGTGTAATACCGTTCACAATTACCAATTTGTGGAAAGACGGTGGACCGGCCACATTTATTAACAGCGTGCGAAGAAAGAAGTATTCATCTTGATTGGGATGCACAGTGTAGAGTTTGCCTATCGTAGTTTCAACGAATATGCCAGGCGTTGCTAATTTACCGCCATCTTCTACTGATCTTCTTCTGTATAAAGGATATCCATCGTTTCCTGTAATTGAGTTGGATACTAATGCTCGAGGATATCGAGTATTTTCCGTCAATCACGCGTGGTGAATTTGGATTCAGTGTACCGTAAGGTCCATGTATCATATTTCTGGTCACAACTTCATGCAAATGCTTATCGATATCGGCATCGGGTATTTCAGCACATCTTACATCGTCGATTTCGTTTGAAGTGATTTTGTTATAGAGCCAGATTAGTATATGTACGTTTGGGAATTCTCTTATTGCCATTCCACTGAGTATATCCAGCAGCGCACAGACCGAAATACTTAATGTTTTATGATGAAATCCATCAGCGATTTCAGCTTCTGTCTGAAAACAGGTGCTGTGATGTCATGCCTATCCTCCGGCGATTGCCCAGGAAGTAAGAGCTTTTGTATTGTAGATCGTCCCAAGCTGGAAATTTCATCTAAGGTTTTGTTAAATTCAGCATTTTCATATTTAAATGCATTTTATGGTTTTACGGTTTCCAAAAAATGGGGCTCTACGTATTAAATGTCTTTCGGTTTTGGGTTTGCAAAATTTTACGCCAATGAAAACATTTTTTCAATTCGCATGTTTCACAATATATGAGCATATAGCCCATTTAGAGTATTGCACCTCCGAATTCCAATTTTCACTGCCACTGCTTCAGAACAAATAAGCAATAGAAATGCAAGCAAGCGGAGGCATAAACCCTTTTTTTACGATATCTGTGTATGAAGCAACATTTTTAGCTCGTACTCTCAATTTCGGAGGGGAAAATTTTTTTTTAGAACTTCCTTTCCACGTAAGTTTGATATATTTTATATTAAAATGGGCGAATTTTCATTATTGCTGTACAAAAAAAGTTTTTATAGGCTTTATTTAATTATAATTAATCAAACAGAAATGATGTTAATTCATAATTTAGTAAAAAAATTGTTTTTTTGAATCCAGTTTAAAACATAAATCCAAGCGCGAAATCACACTTTCATTTTATTTAAATTAAAACGAAAACTACCAGTGACAGTCATTGAAATTGGGGAGAATTCTTAAAATTCGTCGAAGTTTTTGAAAATTCAGCATTGTCAGTTTTAAATACCTTTTTTCGTTTTAAGCTTTCTTCTAAAGTTTCCAAAAAATGAGGCTCTACGTATGAAATGACTTTCGGCTATTGGTTTACGGAGGTAAAAATATATAAGCACATATATATTTATAATTATTATTTAATAATTTAATTTTTTACGCTTAAGAGAAACTTGATTTTTGGAATAAATAACAAAAACATTTATTGCACTTCTGATGTTCTAGAATACATGAGCGTTCAACCCATTAACAGTGTTGCTCCTCCGAATTCATATTTTTAACGCCGCCTCTACGCCGCAAACATAAGCAATAAAAATGTAAGGGGATTCCAAAATAGGTTCAATTTCCCCTGCAAAGGGCCCATCCATCTATAATCTAAGAATGCGAGTGTAGGCTTCAATTTCCCCTACTTGATCTATTTAATCAACTATCGAAAATGAGAAACATTGAAATGGAATTTAAAAATATTCAATATAGCGTTTGTCGTTATTTTTATGTGTGGGGATGACATCACCTGATGCTTGATGGTTTATAGATTTATGTGCGTGTGAGTAATCACGTATACAATAATATATACGTAGATATTCTCGCTGGAAATGCATGAATTTCACGATGCTTATGTCATTTGGTTAGTGATGCATTTTTAAAAAAACCTTTTTTTACCTATCACAGGTGTGACATAGATACATAAAAAGTATATATAAACTTGGTCATATTCACATAGTATATTCTGTAAAAATTTCAAACCAATCGATAGAGAATTTTCTGAGATTAGCGATTTTGTACAAACGTACAGAAACGATTTTATTTATATAGATTACTCAAATGAGAGTACCATAAAATAATTAAAGGGGAGGCTGCCGGATAAAAGGAGGAATAGATTTATGATAGATAGATTCACTGTGTTATAATATCGTATTGGATATGGTGTAGTCAGTGAAGAGAATAGTAATCCATATACGCATATGGAAAAGACCTTAAAGCTCATTAGAAACTTTCAATAAAGAAAAAAGAAAGAGCTTATGCTGTATTCAAAGTTGATTAGTGATCAGTAGCGAAATAACATTGAAGTAAGTCAGTCGAATAAATTGAGTTAGTTAAATAATTGTTTGTTTTAATATTTCTGTTTCCGTCATTTACGATATTAAAAATATTGAATTTAAAAGGTTTCATCGAATATTGAATTCTTTTAATTATGAACTACAAAATTCAGACCTAGGATTTGAGTTAATTATTATTATTATTAAACCTTGGAGGAGGACTACAAAATTCAAAAAGAAAAAAATCATGTGTGCTGTGCACATGCGGTAGAAGTGAAACCTTCGGAAAACTAAACAGCGAGAGAACGAGACGAATGTAGGGGTGGGATAGTTATAGGGTTTACTTGTATTTATTAAAATATTAGTACCAAGTTTAAAAGTTATTTTACATTTCATTATTCACACTCTCTGTTTTCAATTTCAATAAATGGCACGAGTGGCTTATGATAACTAAATTGTGAAATGAATAATTTGGTTTGGATTTGATCAATATATCTTTGAAATACAGCGTCAATTACTGTTTTCGATCTTGTTGTCGAATCAATGCGACTACTGCACTTTTTTGAATTTAGAACTCAATCAAAGGGAGCGCTGTATTCAACGCAAAGTTAACATTAAAATCCGCACTTAAAATCATCGGAATTTTATCGTAATCTTTTTTAAGAATCAGCGATATTTCTGGTGTCTAATTTAGCAAATTCTCGTGGATGAATTCAATAATTGTATAGTGTCTTTTAATAGGGATATAACAATTTTGTAAAAAAATTATTATTAATTAGTCGGTGGTCGCAACTTTAAGAGCACTTACTCCAATTTTCAGCCATAATAATCGTCCCACCCAACAGGCTGTGCGTACTATAGTGCATAAATTCGAATCAACATTTTCACTATTGGATGTTCCAGTGCCAACGAGAAGTCGTACCGCTCGCAGCAATGAAAATATCGCAGCCGTAAGCGAATCAATTCAAAATGAGCCAAATCAATCCATTTCACGTCGTTCTTAAGAATTGAGCATATCTCAAACGTCATTGTGGCGTATTTTGCGAAAAGATCTTGGCTTACACCCTTAAAAGATCAAATTGACTCAAGAACTAAAGCCACTTGACCATTTGAACAGCCGAAACTTCTCCGTTTGGGCTCTGGCAAAGCTGGAAGAAAATCCAGAATTTAATCAAAAAATCATCTTCAGCGATGAAGCTCATTTCTGGCTGAATGGCTTTGTCAACAAGCAAAATATGCGTTATTGGACAGCAACAAACCCACATGTGCTTCAAGAGACGCCATTGCATCCACAAAAATCACTGGTTTACATGCCAGAGGCGTCATTGAGGCGTATTTTTTCGTTGATGCGAACGATCGCCATGTTACCGTCAATGGAGAGCGCTACCGTGCCATATTGGAGGATTATTTTTGGCCAGAATTAGATGAAATCGATATCCGCGATATGTCGTTTCAACAAGACGGCGCTACAAGCCACACAGCATACGTTACAATAGTTATGTTATGCCCTTAATGAAAGACCCTTTATTTATCGATTGCTTTGGAGAAATGTAAATTGCCACAATTATAACTGATTTATTATGGTCCAACCTGCTTCCACAAGCAGATATTTCTCCCACTTTAGAAAGCTGAATGATTCTAGTTTTTTTACATTGAGATCTATTTGTGGAGTAACAACACGGGCTCCGTCATTTATATTATTATGGTATATTGCAACTCCGCCTGCCCTCGTATATTTTACTTTATATTGAACAACAATATCAAAATTTATAATGTCTACAATAACTTCATTATTCACCCACGTCTCGGTAAGAATTAGAAAAATCGATGACCATGTTATTCTGTCGAATTGCAGATCGTGTATATGAGCTCGTAAACTTTTTGTGGCATTAGTTTTTGGCATACTTGGAAAATGTTTTATTAAAATGATAAAATATTCACAAAAGGATACGCGTGAACGATACACAATGCTAGCTATGAAGCTTATGAAATGAATGCTTTGTTTGTGTTTTCTGTGTTTGATCAATACATCTTTACGAAACAGCGCACAAAGAAGAGACGAAGATAATAGGAAACACTGTATTCTGTATTCTATGTATCCGCCGCTCAGAAATCAGAAGGCAAAATTTCAGAAAAAATAAGGTATATTTATCTCCAAAATTTTTTTTATGGAAAATTTTTGTTGTTAGGAATTCTGATCGACTGGTATTTCATCTTGGTAAAAAAGTGTCGCTTTTTTAGCGGTTCATCGAGTTTCAAATCACTTCCAACGCGGCTAAAGCAGTTTTCACTTCATAAAATTTGGGGTTGGGATTAAATAAATAAAAATTGTGAAATTAAAAAATTAGCAAAGCAAACCATAGTAGTGAATGTACATTTTCTCTATACCGGCCGGACCACTATGGAACTTTCCCGATAATGTCATCAAATATTCACTTCAGTTCTCTTATTCTAAATGTACATTCCAAGTTTCATGAAAATGTGTATTGGCCGAATTATAAGGGTTTTTTTATTTTGCATTCCCGTAACCCCCACAGAGGGGAGTCGCATTCTATCTTTTCAGTTGGCCTATCCAGAATGTTTACACTAAGTTTTAAGAAAATTCGCCTATTATTGAGTGAATTATTGAAGTTTTTCTATTTCAGCCCCCCACAACTGCCCATCGAGGGAGATATTTTGTCTTTTCAGTTTGCTCATCCCAAATGTACATTCCAAGTTTCATTAAAATCCGCCGGTTATTGACCGAATTATTAAGGATTTTTTATATCACCGTCCCACAACCCCCGCCGAGGGGGACCCATTCTATCTTTTCACTTGCACTATCCAGAATGTACACACCAAGTTTAAAGAAAATCTGCCTATTATTGAGTGAATTATTGAAGTTTTTTTTTCAGCCCTCCACAACCCCCCACCGCGGGGACACAGATTTTATTTTTTCAGTTCATCCATTCCAAACGTACGTTCGAAGTTTCATTAAAATCCGACTATTATTGGCCGAATTAAGGAAGTTTCTATATTTCATCATTATTATGGTTTTCTTATTTCACCCTCCCGCAACCCCCACCTAGAGGAGACGCACTCTATCTTCTCACTTGCCATATCCAGAATGTACACACTAAGTTTAAAAAAAATCTGCCCGTTATTGAGCGAATTCTTGAAGTTTTTCTATTTCATCCCTCCACAACCCCCCACCGCGGGGAGACATATTTTATTTTTTTAGTTGGTCCATCCCAAACGTACGTTCGAAGTTTCATTAAAATCCGAGTATTATTAACCGAATTACGGAAATATCTACATTTCCACCACAAAATTTTTTTAAAAAAGTGTTGCGCATTAGTGTTGCCAGATGTAAATTCCGTTGAAAAGTTAATATGTTCTGACTTAGATCCTAGTACACAAACTGTGCAAATCTGATCTAAATTGGACGAGGAGTTTCAGTTTTACAACAAGTGCAAAATAGACTATATTTGGACAAAATGTATTTTTAGACAGTGTTGCCATAGTCGAATATGGCCCAAAAACTAATCAGATCTAATTTAGGATCAAATACATGAACTGTGTAAATTTTATCGAAATTTGCCCGACAGTTTAGTCTGAACCGTGCGGACAAAATTTTGTCGTTTTTAGACAAAAAATGCGTTACCAAATAGTGTTGCCATACATTAATTTCGCCCAAAATCTAACACCATCTGGCATTTGATGCAACACCAAAATGGTGAGAGTTTCATGGAAATCGGACCACCCATGTCAGATTTTATTAACGATTTAAAAAAGCGCACGGACGGAAGGACGGACGGACGGACATGGGGCTAATTATTTTTGACGAAACGGATTTTGCACTTATTTTCATCTTCCTAGCCCTTCTAGATCAAAAGTTAGGTTTTCGCACGATTATAGTACTTTCCTATAAACATTCGTTTATCGGGAAAGTAAAAAAGGTGTGAGCGACGCTGCTCTCACGGTAGTTGATGTGTAAACATGTAGGCTCGTTAGCGTTGCATGTGGGAATATCGCAGAGGTTGTGGTTTTAATAAGCTAGAGATTTTGGTCTTTTATTGAAATAAAGCCATTATATATATTTAATGTAAAGGACAAAATTTATTTTTAATGTTTAAATGAACAAATAATTGGTTTGTGGTAACTGAAATAGGAGACGTATACCGTTGTCTCAAGTTTATCGATGTACCGTGAAAATATCGCATCGATTGTCGTTTTTGTGTTCGTCGTTGGAATGTGTCTGTTCGAATTCATTTCCAAGTTAAATTTTTCCCGCAAGAATGTAATGAGCGGCTCTGCCTCATCTAAGGCGAAGTTAATGTTGAAGTCGCCTCCCAATATCATGGGTAATTTGTCGAGGTCTGCCCCAAGCTCAGCGGATCCGACCGGTGTGTATGGTAAAAGAACAAAATGAATGAATTTTATAATTGCGTCGACGGGTTGATTTGGCGAGATGTACACGACTACTGAAAGTATCTTCTGTCCGTTTTGCATTACAAATTCAGCTGCACAAACGTCTCCGATTGCTCTTGACGCCATTGTGGCACTCGAAATTTGGCGATCTGTAATAGTAACATTTGGTATATTTATACGTGTTGTATCACGCTTCTGATATATCGCTACACCACCAGCTCGTTGTCCTTCTCTTTTAAACTGCACGCAACAATCAAAGTTTGGAACGGAAATATGCTCATCGTTACGTAGCCAAGTTTCGCTGAGCATCAAGAAAGTACACTGTTTAGTGACCGCATCTGTGAGGTCGTTGTTGTGTGCCCTAAGACTTTGACAATTAAACACGAAGAACGATGTACATAGATTGTGATCCAAAATTTCTAAAATCGAGTCCTGATAGGTGTGTAACGAATTATTTGCAAGTCTAGCAAATCCATTTTGAAGTGGAATCAAGGTGCGTGCAATTCTCCGCCCATGATGAAATTGTCGAATGTTGTTTGGTGCAAAAATGAAAAGTCCACCAAGATTAGTTACTCTCAAAAGAGCCACGTAGACGAGCTGTTGGTCATGCGACTTGCCGTAAGCGTAGACAACTTGGTCAAAAGTTCCACCTTGTGATTTGTGAATCGTCATACCACAGGCAGGAATGAGAGGAAAATGATTTCGCTTGGCAGTTATTGTTCGATTCGTGTTTAAGTAAGTAGTAGAATTTCTGCGTGCGATGGGAACCAAGTCTTTTGCTATATCATTTCGTAGTACGTATCTTGTCGCGAGCCTCATCACTTTTCGACCAATTTTGCAATTTTCCGGAAATCGTAATCACACGCGCTTCACCGTGCCGTTGCCTTGCCGAATGCTATTGTTTTCAAAGTTCTCTTCGTCGATATTATTGTCATCAGCTTGGGTCTCGTTCTCATATTCAATGAGTTCCAAAAACCCTACGGCTCCGTTTGCTAAACCATCCGACACGTCAATATTCGTCGATATCATGTAAGACCGCCCTTTAACGAGTGTAAGTTCATATGGCAATCCTCCAGTATCCAAAACGGCCTTTTTGTGTAGCTGTTGTCGAACGTGTGCTAGTTGTTCAGCGCTATTGTAGCCGGCGAAAATGTCTTTCGCTACAGATAACACTTTCTCTGAGGCAGCGTTAAGAATCTCTCTGTTGTAATTATCGACGTCGTGATTTTTGAAGAACAACCGTACTCCGTTGGGACATTGTTCGTCAGCTTCGTCTTTAGTGAAGAAGCGAGACTCAATCAAATTCTGCTCGCACTCGTCCAATATTTGGTCGTTTCCGACTTTTGTAAGCAAACCCGAGAAGCTGACGTTGGCTTGACGCATGACTTCGTTGAGTTCGTAGAATCTCAGGCTCCGCCACAATGTTGGACCTACCATGGTATTTTTCGATTGTTTATAAATAGCAGTTGCGCGGACAGCTGGTAATTGTCGTAGATCCCCAATGAGAAAAATGTCTTTTCCACCGTAAAAAAAGTCAACAGCTGTGATCTGTTTCAATCGCGAGTCAATTTTTTCGTTCAATTCCGCTGATATCATGCTGATTTCGTCAATTACAATGCATTGAATGTACTTGAAGAGACTGCGATATTGTTGGGCCACTTCAAATGATAGAGGCAGCGTCCGCCCTATAGAGATTTTTCAAGCGGTATGGACGGTTGTTCCATCAATAGCAATGGCTGCTTTCCCTGTCGACGCGCAGGTGACATATGCATTGCAATGCCCATCGGTATGGCCGAAGCGATTGTAAAATTCACGGAGCAAGTTGATGACGAATGTTTTTCCGCAGCCAAGAAGAAAATTTGCAATTTTTCCTGAGTCTCGTTGTTTAAGAGATGTGAGATGACATGCAGTAAGAGATCTTTCTGGCGGTGATTCGCTGAACGCATCAGACGATTAAAGTCCGACTTGTCCACAACGTTGTCACGTTTTTTAACTATAGAGCCAAGACGATTTAGAGTAGCCAGTCTCAAGTCCGCCGTGGCATCCGTATTAGCGTTTGCAAGGAAGTCAGCAAAAGGGTCTGTATCTTTTACGTGTGCTGCCAGTAGATTAATATCGCTCGAAAGTTCTTCGTCCTCGTTGGCTTCATCAATGCACAATTCGCGACAGATTTCGATGGTTTTAGCGATACCGATAGTCGCCTCGAATTCTCGCCTTCGCTCCATTATGAGCACATCGTTGTCGTCATAAAGTTGAACGTATTTTTTCTCATCGAGAATTTCATTTTCCTCGTCACGGAAAGGCAAATGCAAGGTGACCATTTCACGTTTGTATTCATTTGGATCAGCCGTCATGTCATAATTCCGATACCTAATGACTCGCTGAACCTTACGTCGTTTCCACGCATTGGCTTTCGATACTGTATAATATGCAACAGCCTGAGCCAAAGTAATATCATTTAAATATTGAGACCTGCTTTGGTATTTGTCAAAACAGTTTTCTAGCCAAACGTCACATGAGTCCTGATCAACATTTTCTTCTTTCAATAACTTGTTTGATTTTCGAACGCGATCACGCTCCACTGGCCATGAAGTTGGAATATAAACCACCTTGACAGAGCTCCTTGACATGTCTTGTCGAAGAAGATACCAAGCAGCTTCTTGGCTGGTGAGTTCTACAGAGTTTAACATATCGACACTGAGTTTTCTCGCTATCTCTACTATATCGAATTCAGGGTGCTCGTCCATGGTTTCAATAATTTTCCGCTGAAGGTTGCTGATGCCCCTATTCGTTTTGTTAACATAATCGACCACATATGCGGCGCAAGAGTATTCCTCAATGATGAAGTGCAAGTCCATATTTGAACCTAGCACACTGAGTATAAACGGATTAAATGGGTTCATCCACTTGTGTGTAGGTTGACGTTTGAGGAATACTCGTGGCCTGGTTATGCCGGCTCTCAAGATATCCAAGTACGTATTGTACGACTTGATGTTGTTTACTCTTAAGAACTCGTCGAAATCGGGATAATCATTATCTTCGAGTGCTTTCCAGATACGCTTATAAATCGTTGAATACGGCATGCGACGTGGATCTGTTTTTGCCATAGGTTGAAGTATAATTGTTGAGCGACTTGGCATGAACGGCCCTCAAAACGACAAGCGGTGGAATTTCTTTTCTTGTAACACGTGAACGTATGTTTATGTCGCTGAAGCTTTTGATGACCAGAAGCATCAACTGGCGATACGGAGACAAGTCTGTCAATTAGACTCTCAGCTGCAGCCTTATCTTCTCCTATGGCATTGATTGGAGGTTCATTCAACCAAAGCAGTATATGCGCGTGTGGACTACCGCGGTGCTGGAATTCGATCCGTTTGAAGTAATGCTGGACGTAGTGATTTCCAAAGGGGCTGAACCGTTTCGATTGTAGTATACCCATAATGACTTGCACGAGTTTATTGAAATGGATAGCACAAGTGACGGGATCCTCGTTGATGAGAGCAGCTTTCGAATTGTAGTGCATATTCGCGAGATCGTCTGAGTCGATGTCCGCTCCCTTATTTCGGAGTTTATACAGGAGTTTCATTAATTTTGGCCAACCAATTTCATTCGCGCTCATCGTTAAGAAAAATGTAGGTCTTCCTAACTGGCGAATCATTGCAAAAAGGTCTCTCTTTCTTTGCGACCAGTAGAAGACGGAATTAGGAATCGACCGCAAGAACGCCAAATTTTTTTCGAGACATCCATCGATGAAATCAGTTGATTCTATTTGTTCTCTGGTGAGTTTCGTATCCTTCCCAACGAACTTGAAAGCAACTGTCAATGCATTTCGTGTACGTATTCGAAGATTTTCATTGCCATGTACAGCAAGTGCTGTGGAGTAACTCCACGTCTATCTGCTCTTCGCAATTCACTGGTTGCTATCATGTACGGGGTTACAACGAGTCCTTCCTTTAAAGTACGAAATTGTCCGAGATAAATAGAGGGAAATGACAACTCCTCGCAGTGTTCGTCGAACAGTACACTCCGCGGAACCTCATTTTCTGCCGGAGCTATTCGTAGATATTTATCTTCGTTCCAGTAAAGAGTTTGTTGCTGAGCATGTAGACTTTCTTCTATGTTGATTTCTTCACTCAGATCTTCGATGGAATCAACCGCTTGCACATTCGTTGAGAAAAAGGACTCGTTAATAGTAATGTCATAGAATTTGTACATTGGTGTGTCGACGAGATACCGTAGCCAAGTCTTGATAACGCGTTTCTTAACCATGCCAACAAGGTAATTTGATATGTGTATCTTTTTGCGCTTTATATGAACGTTGATGCAGTAATCGTCGTCGAGCTCTCGAGGCAGACGGTGAACCATAGTATGAACGGAAACTGGAACATTTATAACTTGTCCAAGAATTCCATATTGACCTTGACCATGTCTAAGTCTTCTTATTTGCATAAATGGCAAGCGAGGTAATATTAAACGTTCAGATACTAAATCAAGCTGTGGCAAATTATCTGGCAGTGGAGGATAATTGAAACTGTTTGTCGTAGATAAAGTAGGTATTCTTCCTCTCTACAATGAACTATAACAAGTGCCGCACGCTCGTGTCGATTGCACATTTATATCAGCAAATTCTGCTGAGAGAAGAGTTGTGGAATCAGACGGAACTGGCTTTAAATCGTTCTTGTACCATAATCTGTCGCATATGGCACATGCTAATCCAAAATTATTCTCTAAAAACTTCTCTCTGAACTGAGCATGAGCTTTATCGTGTGTAAAGAAAGCTGCATAAGTGGTGGTTGGCACTGACGGCGTCAATTGTTCTTTGATCTCCTCGTTTGGCTGTACTTGAATTGTTGCAGTCGAAGCGGAATCCACTGGCATCGGTGTGGGCTCATTGGAGGCCAACGGCATTGCTCTCGTCTCATTCGTTGCCAGTTGAACTGTTGGATTTATAGTTATTGCAGTCCTTTGTCGGAGCCGATAAGCCCTCGTGTTTTCAGCAATTTTGGCTCTTCGATGTTGAATACTTTCAAGTTACTTCGTAGATGCCGTTTTATTTTTCTCGTCAGCCTTTTTTCGAGCTCGATAAGCACGGGAATACGCAGCTGCTTTAGCTTTTTTCGCAGTTGGTTCATCTTGATCGGACGTTTGTTGAGTGTAATTTTCCCTCGGTGAGTCCGACATTTTACTAGCAGGCCAAAGGAAGCTGAATCCTGAAATTGATATAAATGTATTAAAATATCAACTTTCCGAGGCAATATGACAAGAAATTATATTTATAGATCGATCCGCTGTGTGAATTGACTTCGTCCTGATTCTCTTCGTGGGGATATTTTAATAGGTAAATGTGGCAGAAGTTGATATAAATCAAAATTATAAAAGAGCTAACATTGTAATGATAACATAAAATTAAAATTTTTGAAAATCTGGGGACAATTGTAATGCGCAGAGACAAAAATGTAAAAAGGAGACATTTCTCTATTAAAACGTGTCCCCTCGAAGTAAATAGAACCTTCGCTAAGTCAATTCACACAGCCGTTGGCAGTTATCTCTTAAATCATGTCCCCTTGAAGTAAATGAGACCTCCGCTAAGTCAATTGACGCAGCTGTTGACATTTTTCTATTAAAACATGTGCCCTTGAAGTAAATGAGACCTCTGCTAAGTTAATTCACACAGCTGTTTGTTATGAATTATGTGCAGACTGTTAAAATTGAATTCACAATTACACAGAAAACAGAGGTTCAAATGAATTTTCATGGGCGGAGCCTATGATGATCACAGTCGATTTTTCAACTAGCCTACCGAGAGCAAAGATGTTTACACATCAATAATCCCCATGAAAACCTTCACAACTTTGCTGAACTTTGTAATCACGCGTGACTTCTATATAAAAAGTTCAAAAGTTTATATTGACTACAGCGCCAAAGTGGTGAGAGATAGAACTATATGGTCTTCGACAGAAATAATCTCCATGAAAACCTACACAACTTTGCTGAACACTGTAATCGCGTGTGGCTTCTATATAAAAAGTTCAAAAGTTTATATTGACTACAGCGCCAAAGTGGCGAGAGATAGAACTATATGGTCTTCGACAGAAATAGTCCCCATGAAAACCTCCACAACTTTGCTGAACATTGCATTCGCGTGTGACTTCTATATAAAAAGTTTTTAAATTTGTATTGCTTCCAGCGCCACAGCGGTGGCTAATTGAACTTTGTCGTGGGTGTCAGAATGTGCGCCATAAAAATCTCAATAACATTGTCTCAGGTCAGAATCACATCCGATGTATATTTCAGATTATAAATGAGGTTTTCCAAAATGAGCTGTCAAACCCCCCTTTTGTAACCACCCTACCCCCAATCTCCCCGGGAACAAAATTTCTCCACGTTTCAACTAATTCTCTACAACATAACAAAAATTGTTTTTTTTTTTTTTGCTCGAAAGGTGTGCAAATCGCTGTCTTGGGGGTATCATCTACACTAATTGGTATTTGATGATATGCTCTAACCAAATCAAGTGATGTGAATACAGTACAGTTATCAAGTTGCTGTGTGTAATGGGCTAAGTAAGGAATTCGGTAACGATCAGGTTTTGTAACGAAGTTAAGACCACTGAAATCTCCACATGGTCTCCAATCACCGATTTTTTTTTTCTTTACTAGATGCAATGAACTAGACCAATCACTGCACGACGGACGACAAATGCCTTGTGGCAACATATTAAAAAATTCTTATTTCGCAATAGAAGATTTTTCGGGATTTAATCTTCTAACTCGAGCAACACATGGAGGTCCAGTGGTTATTATAGAATGAGTAACCTTGTGTTTTATTTTATTTAATGTGGGACCTTCAATACTAATATCTCCGTATTTTTTTAATAAGTTGAATATTTCTGGAGGACAAGAATCAGCGGAAATTGTCGTGAATGAATACGAAGGTCCATTCACGATATTAGTAACGATTTCTAAATTTATAAGGGGATCCACCAGTTTTTTCCCTTTTCAGTATATCAGTAGACCGAAATGATTTATGAAATCGGCTCCAAGAATTGGTTTTTCAACGTTTGCAATTGTGAAACGCCATTGAAAGTATCTGCGTAAACCTAAATCAAACGTTATAGTTTTCTCACCGAAAGTATCGATAACACTTGAATTTGCAGCAAAAAGTTTGAAATCGGTTTTGTTCTTTTTGTCTCTGAAAGAGGGAGGTACGACAGATACATCAGCGCCAGTATCTATTAAAAATTGTAATTTTGAAGTAGAGCCGAGTAAGGTGAGGCGACGACTGTAAAGACTATCACTGCTCACCGGCAGTTTAGTCGTATTTAGTTTTTTGTATCATTTGTCGATTTATAACTCTCGAATTTACATGGTGCGATACATTTTCGAGCGCCATGCTTGAACTTATAGTGGTACCAACATATATCGTATTTACGAGAGGTAGATTTTGAGCGAGAGTGTGAACGAGAGCGTGAACGACGTCTTCTAGAATTTGTATCATTCATCGTGTCAAACCGTTTGCCAAAGTATTTATCTGTTCACGTAATAACCCCAATTCCGTGGACAGTGGATTCGACGGCGAGGACATGGTACTTGAAGGATTATTGGAAACCGAGTAAATATTAGCCGCTTGACACACTTTCGCTATTTTATCAGCTGTATTTGCTAATTTATCCAAACCAGTATGTTCGATGCTCGATATTATTTCTTGGACATGGGCTGGTAGACGTTGCATACAAAGATTTTATAGCAAGGTATCTTGGATTTGTCCGCCACCCAATGTTTGCATTTCCCGCAAAAGTTGCGAAGGTTTTCTGTCCCCTAATTGTAGTCCTCTCAAAAGTCTATCTATTTTCTTTCGGGCAGAGTCACCGAGTCTGTCAATAATAGTCGTTTTAAGATCCGTATTCTAAGTTGGACGGTTTATCACTTTTTCCCGGACACATTTAACTGTTTCGCAATCCAACGCTGCAAGTAAATAACCGTACTTTGTGCTAACTTGAGATATTGCACCGATACGAAATTGAGCCTATAACTGCGTAAACTAAATCTCAGGATCCTCGCGATTAAAAGGTGGAGGTTTTAGAGCAATTATATAAATATTTGATTCGACCACTGGCTGGTCCCCATCGGGATTATGTTTTTCGTTTACAGAAATGATTTGTATCAGGCAACTTAATATGTTTTGAACCCTTATTTATCTTGGGCGCTTGAACGCATCGAAGAAAATCCGGAATTTTGCAGCCAAATTTTGTTCAGTGATGAGGGTCATTTCTGGCTTAATGGCTACGTTAATAAGCAAAATTGCCGTTTTTGGGATGATGACCATCCAGAAGAGTTTCAAGAGCTACCATTACATCCATTGAAAACAACAGTTTGGTGTGGTTTATGGGCCGGGGCATCATCGGTCCGTATTTCTTCAAAAATGCGACCGGCGGCCACGTTACCGTCAATGATGAGCCCTATCGTGCCACGATAACGGACTTTTTGGTACCTGAAATTGAAGCCCGTGGTCTAGACAATATTTGGTTTCAACAAGACGGTGCTACGAGCCATACCCGTGTTACAATGGATTTATTGCAAAATCATTTCGGTGAGCAATTAATTTCACGTTTTGGCCCAGTGAATTGCCCACCAGGATCGTGCGATATCACACCTTTGGACTTTTCTCTTTGGGGCTATGTAAAGTCAAAAGTCTTTGCCGATAAACCAGTGACAATTGAAGCATTGGAAGCGAAGATTAGACGTGTCATTCATGAGATTCCGGTCGAAATGCTTGAGAGAGTGATCGAAAATTGGACCGCCAGACTGGCCGAGCTGAAACGTAGTGCCGGCCAACATTTGAAGGAAATTATTTTCAAACATTAATTGCCATACTATGTGCTTAAAGTTGATAATAAAGATTTGATATTTGCATTCAACTGTTTTATTTTTATTTCAAAAAAAAGTAAGGAATAAATCACGCTATACTATAATTCATTTTTTATCCTTAAAACTAAAAAGTATAAAAAGTTTTCCTTAAATTCTAAATTAAAAACTAGACTAAAGGCTAACTAAAGCTACTGGGTCTAAGATTAATTCATTTTTTCTTATTTTTAACTCTATTTTTTTTTTTTCTTTAAATATTTTTAATAATAAAAATTTTTTTTAAACAATTTTTCTTTTTATGGAGGAAAAGGGATGAAAACCTTCCACCAATTAACTCTTTTTTGTCACTTAAATTATTTATAAATAATAAGAAGACAAGACAACATTTACACGAGCACACTGAGTATCACACGTCTCGATGACATTTTCAGGAATTAACATCCCTGTAAGTCGTGCGATACTCCGATGGGAAATAGGGATAAGGGCGGGGTTGGAAATTAGTATTTGATCTATTTTAAATCGCAGGTCGGACCTCTATTGAGATCGGTTCTAGAGCCGGTGATACACTGATTTCATTTCCACCAGTATTTACTATGGTATGGATTAAGTCTTTTTATCTCGACAAGAAATATCCGTAGAAAATCTGATCTGGTTCGGTATATCCTTTATATTTCTTGGGTTATAAAGTATCTTTTTATCGTTCGAATGACGATAAACATGATATATCGACGGGATCATATTTCTGTCTTGGATATAGCCTTTCTTATCGAGATAAATAAATCCTTCCGGTGGGAAGTATCCAGTTATCCTTGCACTCTCAAAGTATGCGTGATCCACATGATAAGGCAAATATATATTATCATTTTCGTGTACTTGCACAGCTTTGCATATGTGATCACGTATCAGTTTGAGTGTAAAACTATCAAAACAGGGTTGTACAGGGTTTTATTAGGATAATGGTGTAGGGTTTGTAAATTCCTGAACATACTTAGCGCGGTGCGCAAGCACTTACGTTCGAATACGCGGATTTTCTCCATATAGGATGGAGAGATGTTATACCACACCGGGCATCCGTAAGTAAGTATAGGACGGACCAGCGATTGATAGCATATTATTTTTACGCGGGTGTTTAGATATTTGGTGTAAAAAAGTTTTCGAATTTTGTGGTAAGCCTTGTTAGCACTTTCCAATCTTATGTTCACGTGTTCGTTGAAGTAAAGAAATTGGTCTAGGTGAACACCCAAATATCGAACCACTTTTTTAGTCTCAATTAACTGGTTGTTGAGAGTTTTAATTTGAAATTTTTTATAATTCTTCCTAATATTATTTTGCGCAGTATAAAGAGGTGTTCTAAATAAAATGCTTTCGCATTTATTAAAATTAATTTTTAAGTGCCAGTTTTTACTGTACTCTTGTACTTCATTGAAATGATGTTTCACTTTTTGTGTTAATATTCGAATTTTTTTATTGTGGTGATATATAACCAAGCCATCTGCAAAGGCAATGGAATTATTTGGTTTCATTTTTATAAGATCGGCCGTGAAAATATTGAATACTATTGGGGAATTAACAGTGCCTTGTTGCAACCCATTTTTAATTCTGATCGTTTATCGCCATCAGTTAGGTAAAATTCCTTTTCTATTATCATTTCATAAATCAGTCTAATTAGGTGTTGTGGATAGACTGAGTAGTTAACTGGATTGTATATTAAACCTTTCAACCAGATGGTATCGAAAGCCTTTTCAAAATCAATCAGGCATGCCCCGGTTGCTTCTTGTTTATTGTTGTACCAGATTATGTCTGATACAAGTTTTGTCACTGCATTTGCCGTTGAGTGTCTGTGTTTGAAACCGTACTGGTTATTAGGTATAATATCTCCAGCTTTTGTGAAATGAAGGATTAATTTGTTTATGACTTTCTCATATACTTTACTGATATTCGGCAGTAAACTAATCGGACGATAGTTACTTACTGAACTTAAATCTTTGCCCTTTTTTGGAATTGCAAAAACCTTTGGATTTTTCCACATTTTTGGAAAGGCACTGGTGTTTAATAAGTTATTGAAAAGCGTACAGTAATCTTTTATAATTGAGACAGGTAAATGTTTTAGTACGATATTTGGGACGTGATCATTACCCGAAGATTTTTTGTTATTAAGTGTTCGAAAAATTTCAGTCAATATGTCTGTAGACGTGAAATAATTATTCAATTCATCCGGAATATCGTTTGCTCGAAGCGAAGAAGAAAACTGAAGAATTCTTTGGCTGGAATTTATTGCGCTTTTGTGTTGAGTTATACAATTTTTGAAGATATTTCCGACCAAACTGTGCGTAGGATTTTTTGAATTGAAAGGAATTTCCTTATGAACATCTTGAAGAAAGCACCCTAGAACATTTAATTTATTTAATTTAAAATTTATCAGAATTTTTCCTTCCTCAATCGGAAATTGAGTGACAGAGATTTGAGCATCAAGTATGATGGCTCTATTTAATTGATTGCCCTCTATCGAAAGGTTTTCAATTTCTGATTTTCCTTTAGAGCGGAAAATTCTATTAATATTTGGATACATACTGACTGGATCGCTTGGTGATATATTCTAAATTTTTTTTTTCTAGTAGTCATTAATATTGTTTGTCATAGTCTGCTTCAGCAATATTCTGACGTTATTAATAACTGATCTGTATCGTTTGACAACTTGGTCTTGGGAGCCATCGTTTAAATATGAATAATTAGCACGAATATGATTTTTCATTTTACTGACAATGTTGTTTTTATACGCAATCAGATTTCTTATTATCCTCGACATATAAGGTTTAACGAAGTCGATATTGTTTGGCATTTTTGGTACTGTCTTGTCAATTGTCTCAATAATAACAGAATTGATTTTATCTAGGAAATGTTCAATTTCTTTGTGTTCTAGATTCCGATTCGCTGGTGTCTGAATATTTTTATGTTCGTAAATTCTCGTCATTTTCGTTTGAAACTTTTTCCATTTCAACATTTTGAAATTCAGCGTGTCTGAAGGACTATTCGAATTAATATTTAAAATATTGAATGGTGACTCTCTTGAATGCTGTACTTTTAAGTGTACTGCATTATGGTCACTATCGTAGATGATCGTTTGTAAAGAATTCGTTGTAGTTTCGTCATGTAGATTAGAAGAATCTTCATAGCATAGACGGTTATCCATTAGAAAAATATGCAGATACGAGTTTCCGCGAGTAAAAGTTGGTAATATACCCGTTAGTAACTTCGATCTGTAAATAATTGTGTTATCATTAAGCCAACGGACAAGGTGTGTTCCTCGTGTGTTATTGACTTCGTTTTTCCAATTTGTACGTTTGGCATTTATATCGCCACCAATTATATAAAAGTTGTTCGGATTATTTAATTGGAGTGTTTCAAATAAGATGCTCAGTTCCGCAGAAAACCCATTACCAGTTTCATGTTTTGCATATGCGGCCACGATAAATAAGTTTTGATTTCGTGTTAATTTTATTCGAACGATTGTTGTCTCTAACGATTTAAAATCAAGAATTATGTCATTTTCGATATTTTCGTACGCGATATTTTTCCGGATAACAATCGCTGTTCCGCCTGCTTGCCTCGCTCGTGGTCTATCCGTTCTTATTATGTTATAGTCTTTCAGTGAGACTTTATGGATTTTCCTGAGCTTGGTTTCGCTCAAGAGAACCATATCCGCGTTTTGAATTTTCAGAAAGTTTGTCAGATATGCCCGTCTAACATTAGAGATTATGGAATTAACATTTATTGTATAAATGTTGAAAGCAATTGTGGCTGAAACTCTGTCGGGCAGTATTGTATGAGCTTTAGATCTTTGAAGATTCGCCATTTAGACACGATTTTCAAAAATATCGTACAGTACCGAAATTTTTTCGGAATGTACACCAAGTTGATTTTCAATACCAGATAAACGATTTTCCAGTGATTTTAATAATTTAAGGATTTCGTGAAAGTTATTAGTGTGACTTTGCAAATTTTCTTGCGGTGTTTTAATTCGTGTATTATTATTTGTTATATTAGTGTTTTGGCTTGGTGTACCATTTTTCGTAACAGAGTTTTTTATTATCTTTGCAAAACTTACGTTTGGTTGTACGAAGTTATTTACAAATTTGGAGTTCTGTTCATTTTTGGTTTGTTTATCTAGTAGTTTTTGGCGAATCAACTTTTTCATTGCTACATACTTGGGGCATCCTCTGTATGAAGCAGAGTGCCCATTACTTTGACAATTTACGCAATAGATTTTATTTTTTTCCCTTATTTCAAGAATTTTGCATTCCCCGGGACCATAATTTTCATTGCATTTTTTGCAACGAAAATCCATACCGCAGATACTGGCAGAATGTCCGAAACGCTTGCATTTGCGGCATTGTAATACGTCGGTATTCTGCAATTTTTCGAAACGAATCATTTGATTCATAATATGTCGGATGTGTTTCAATCCGTTGATATCAGAATCAGCCGTAATTTGTACAATGTACATAGGTAATTTCTTACCATCGGTTGTCGATTTGGTAGTCTCGAACTGTGAAGCTTTTATAAATTTTAAATTACCAATTTCATTTTCTCTTTCTTGTAATTCTACAGGAATGTCTTCATTTTTCGTATTGGGATCAATACCTTTAAGAAGGACTGTATGAGGTTTGATGGATTTTGGAGTATAGGTAAAGAACGGTGCACAACATTCATCTAACAATTTCTTTATATCCTCATATGTTTTTATGTCAGATGTCAGAATTGATGCCTTGCTTGCACTAATTCGTTTGATCATAAAATTTTTAGTTTTTAGTTTTTCTATGATCGCTTTTTGTATCAAATTTATGTTTTGATTAAAGACGTTAATTGGTGGAAGTCTTTCCGTGCCTTTAACTTTTTTAATATTTATTCGATTTTCGATAGTATTATTTATTTCTATATTAGAATTGTTATTATTATTATTATCATTATTTGCTTTATTTTTTTTAGTTCATTGTGATGTTTTAATTGCTTCAGCGATTCAATAGGTGGAAATTCATCCATGTTTTCGGATGGTCCATCTACTGCCATTTCAGCTTGATCTTCGTCTTCATCTTCGTCTTCTGGGGCAATTGTTTGGTATCTATTTGTATATTCTGTCTCACTTTTTTTATTTGCTAATTTTTTATTGTTGCTATTTTTATTATTATTATTGGTTTTATTACTATTATTGTTATTGTTTTTGTTTTTTTTTTTCACTGGTGATGGTGATGTACAAGTATTTCCATGTTGTTGTGTATTCACTTGTTGTGTTAATTGTTGGTGCAGAGCTTGAATTTCTAGTCCGAACTTTTCTAGTCTCTTGTGCAGTTCGTCACTATGTTTTTTAAGTTGGACGTTTTCTTCTTTGAGCTTTTCCATCTCACCAGTTTCATTATTGGATGTCATATTAGCTGTAAACATATAATTGTCTCTTATATTACTCTTACCGTTATTTATGTTTGCCTGGGCAGACATCAATTTAGCTTTCGCAACGTTCTGTATTGCCGTAGTTAGGTAATCGTCTTTATTTGTAAAGTTTAATATTTGTGTCAATGACCCTGCGCGCTACCTGCAAAACGCGATCTTGTGTGTGCAATCTTTTGTTTTTTTCTAGGCATATTTTTAAATACCCCAAAAAAAAAATTTTTTTTTGTTCTACTTCATTTCACTATCCACATACGATTTTATTTAATTCTTTTTTTAAAAGTTTCACTGTTTTTTCACTTCACACACAGCCTACTTTCCTTTCACAAAAAAATTAAATAAACAGAAAAAAAAACAACAAAAAGGAAACCAAATTTTCCCTTTGTTATTTTAATTTATTGTTAAATATTTTTTTTTTTTTTTTTGTTGTTCAAATCGAACCGTTTTTTAGGTATTATAACATCACAAATAATTAGTTTTTTTTTCTCATACACTTTGTTTTTATGTTTTTAAACCGAATTTACTAAATATAATTTTTTTTAATTATCACAAATAATTATATTATTAAAACTCTACACGTTTTCCGCACAATATTTAGTATTAATCACTTTTTTTTGAAAAAATATATAGAATTTATTTTCAACAGGACTTTCTCTTTTGATCATTCAATTGAGTTCTTAAAATATCAACTTTCCGAGGCAATATGACAAGAAATTATATTTATAGATCGATCCGCTCTATGAATTCACTTCGTTGAGTCCTGATTCTCTTCGTGGGGATGTTTTAATAGGTAAATGTGGCAGAAGTTGATATAAATCAAAATCATAAAAGAGTTAACATTGTAATGAGAACATAAAATTAAAATTTTTGAAAATCTGGGGACAATTGTAACGCGCAGAGACAAAAATGTAAAAAGGAGACATTTCTCTATTAAAACGTGTCCCCTCGAAGTAAATAGAACCTCCGCTAAGTCAATTCACACAGCCGTTGGCAGTTATCTCTAAATCATGTCGCCTTGAAGTAAATGAGACCTCCGCTAAGTCAATTGACGCTGCTGTTGACATTTTTCTATTAAAACGTGTGCCCTTGAAGTAAATGAGACCTCTGCTAAGTTAATTCACACAGCTGTTTGTTATGAACTATGTGCAGACTGTTAAAATTGAATTCACAATTACACAGAAAACAGAGGTTCAAATGAATTTTCATGGGCGGAGCCTATGATGATCACAGTCGATTTTTCAATTAGCCTACCGAGAGCAAAGATGTTTACACATCAATAATCCCCATGAAAACCTTCACAAATTTGCTGAACATTGTAATCACGTGTGACTTCTATATAAAAAGTTCAAAAGTTTACATTGACTACAGCGCCAAAGTGGTGAGAGATAGAACTATATGGTCTTCGACAGAAATAATCCCCATGAAAACCTACACAACTTTGCTGTACATTGTAATCGCGTGTGACCTCTATATATGAAGTTCAAAAGTTTGTATTGACTCCAGCGCCAAAGTGGTGAGAGATAGAACTATATGGTGTTCGACAGGAATAATCCCCATGAAAACCTACACAACTTTGCTGAACACTGTAATCGCGTGTGGCTTCTATATAAAAAGTTCAAAAGTTTGTATTGACTCCAGCGCCAAAGTGGTGAGAGATAGAACTATATGGTGTTCGACAGGAATAATCCCCATGAAAACCTCCACAACTTTACTGAACGTTGTATTCGCATGTGACTTCTATATAAAAAGTTCTTAAATTTGTATTGCCTCGCCATAAAAATCTCAATAACATTGTCTCAGGTCAGAATCATGTCCGATGTATATTTCAGATTATAAATGAGGTTTTCCAAAATGAGCTGTCAAACCCCCCTTTTGTAACCACCCTACCCCCAATCTCCCCGGGAACAAAATTTCTCCACGTTTCAATTAATTCTCTACAACATATCAAAAATTGTTTTTTTTTTTTTTTGCTCAACGATATATTTATTTCCAAGTTTAATTTTCGATGGCTCCGCCCATCTGATGATCACAGTCGATTTTTCAACTAGCCCCTACCGAGAGCAAAGATGTTTACACATCAAAAAAGAAATCTACAAATTTTAAACATTCGATGCTCTCAAAATTTCCAACTTGGACGCATTTTTAAATATAAATCTGGCAGCTTAGTATAACTCCAAAACCGAAAAAAGGAATAAATTTTCAACTGTTCCCCTGATTGCTTTTTTTCTGAAGAAAATTCTGATTCAGTATGTCTTAACACTTAGTTTGTTTTTATTAATAATGTACTTTGCTCACTTAAACAGACGACACTATTTTTTTACAATTGCCTTAACAGTAAATCGAATGTTTGGATGAGACAATTTATGAACACAATTCGCCGAAAATGTTTTGGGACTAAGGGTCTAGTGATTCCTGTGATATCACAGAAAATTTTGATATCTGGAAATAATTGAAATAGAAGTAAATTGTGTGCTTCTTTTAGTGATTTCAATTCTGAGTCCCCAATTTGAGCTTCTGCCATATCAGAATAGTTGATACTCTCACCGATTGACTATTGAGAAATACTAGAAAGCGTGTCCGCAACAACTTTACCCGAAATGTGTTCAATATTTGTCGTATGTTGTGCTATTAGGTCAAGGTGCCTGCATTGACGCGGAGACGCCTTGTCTAAATTTTGTTGTAAAGCAAATGTGAGGGGTTTGTGATCTCTGTACAGAGTAAAAATATGTCCCTCTAACCAATGTTTGAAATACTTTACTGTTGAGTAAGTTGCTAACACTTCGCGATCATATGTACTGTAGCATTTTTGAGTTCTTGTTAATTGTCTTGAAAAGAAACTAAGCGGTTGCCATACATTCGAAACGCGTTGCTGTAACACAGCCCCAATCGCAGTGTCAGATACATCAACCATAATCGCGAGTGTGGCGTTTGGTGATGGATAACCAGCTCTGGTAACTTGAAACTAGCAATAGCTTCGACTTTACATTTAGCAGGTTTTATTCGTTGGAAGACAGCTTCCAAAGGTTTTACATGCTCTGCCATGTTTCCGACTCGATTAGAATGTCATCGATATAGGGAGAACAAAGGGCTAAACCACGTAGGACTGAATGCATGAAACGTTGAAACGTTTGCGCAGCGTTACGCAAACCCGCAGTCATACGAGTGAATTCATATAACCCGAAAGGTGTGCAAATCGCTGTCTTGGGGGTATCATCTACACTAATTGGTATTTGATGATATGCTCTAACCAAATCAAGTGATGTGAATACAGTACAGTTATCAAGTTGCTGTGTGTAATGGGCTAAGTAAGGAATTCGGTAACGATCAGGTTTTGTAACGAAGTTAAGACCACTGAAATCTCCACATGGTCTCCAATCATCGATTTTTTTTTTCTTTACTAGATGCAATGAACTAGACCAATCACTGCACGACGGACGACAAATGCCTTGTGGCAACATATTAAAAAATTCTTATTTCGCAATAGTAGATTTTTCGGGATTTAATCTTCTAACTCGAGCAACACATGGAGGTCCAGTGGTTATTATAGAATGAGTAACCTTGTGTTTTATTTTATTTAATGTGGGACCTTCAATACTAATATCTCCGTATTTTTTTAATAAGTTGAATATTTCTGGAGGACAAGAATCAGCGGAAATTGTCGTGAATGAATACGAAGGTCCATTCACGATATTAGTAACGATTTCTAAATTTATAAGGGGATCCACCAGTTTTTTCCCTTTTCAGTATATCAGTAGACCGAAATGATTTATGAAATCGGCTCCAAGAATTGGTTTTTCAACGTTTGCAATTGTGAAACGCCATTGAAAGTATCTGCGTAAACCTAAATCAAACGTTATAGTTTTCTCACCGAAAGTATCGATAACACTTGAATTTGCAGCAAAAAGTTTGAAATCGGTTTTGTTCTTTTTGTCTCTGAAAGAGGGAGGTACGACAGATACATCAGCGCCAGTATCTATTAAAAATTGTAATTTTGAAGTAGAGCCGATTAAGGTGAGGCGTCGACTGTAAAGACTATCACTGCTCACCGGCAGTTTAGTCGTATTTAGTTTTTTGTATCATTTGTCGATTTATAACTCTCGAATTTACATGGTGCGATACATTTTCGAGCGTCATGCTTGAACTTATAGTGGTACCAACATATATCGTATTTACGAGAGGTAGATTTTGAGCGAGAGTGTGAACGAGAGCGTGAACGACGTCTTCTAGAATTTGTATCATTCATCGTGTCAAACCGTTTGCCAAAGTATTTATCTGTTCACGTAATAACCCCAATTCCGTGGACAGTGGATTCGACGGCGAGGACATGGTACTTGAAGGATTATTGGAAACCGAGTAAATATTAGCCGCTTGACACACTTTCGCTATTTTATCAGCTGTATTTGCTAATTTATCCAAACCAGTATGTTCGATGCTCGATATTATTTCTTGGACATGGGCTGGTAGACGTTGCATACAAAGATTTTATAGCAAGGTATCTTGGATTTGTCCGCCACCCAATGTTTGCATTTCCCGCAAAAGTTGCGAAGGTTTTCTGTCCCCTAATTGTAGTCCTCTCAAAAGTCTATCTATTTTCTTTCGGGCAGAGTCACCGAGTCTGTCAATAATAGTCGTTTTAAGATCCGTATTCTAAGTTGGACGGTTTATCACTTTTTCCCGGACACATTTAACTGTTTCGCAATCCAACGCTGCAAGTAAATAACCGTACTTTGTGCTAACTTGAGATATTGCACCGATACGAAATTGAGCCTATAACTGCGTAAACTAAATCTCAGGATCCTCGCGATTAAAAGGTGGAGGTTTTAGAGCAATTATATAAATATTTGACTCGACCACTGGCTGGTCCCCATCGGGATTATGTTTTTCGTTTACAGAAATGATTTGTATTAGGCAACTTAATATGTTTTGAACCCTTATTTATCTTGGGCGCTTGAACGCATCGAAGAAAATCCGGAATTTTCCAGCCAAATTTTGTTCAGTGATGAGGCTCATTTCTGGCTTAATGGCTACGTCAATAAGCAAAATTGCCTTATTTGGGATGATGAGCATCCACAAGAGTTTTAAGAGCTACCATTACATCCATTGAAAACAACAGTTTGGTGTGGTTTATGGGCCGGGGGCATCATCGGTCCGTATTTCTTCAAAAATGCGGCCGGCGGCCACGTTACCGTCAATGGTGAGCCCTATCGTGCCACGATAACGGACTTTTTGGTACCTGAAATTGAAGCCCGTGGTCTCGACAATATTTGGTTTCAACAAGACGGTGCTACGAGCCATACAGCCCGTTTTACAATGGATTTATTGCAAAATCATTTCGGTGAGCAATTAATTTCACGTTTTGGCCCAGTGAATTGGCCACCAGGATCGTGCGATATCACACCTTTGGACTTTTTTCTTTGGGGCTATGTAAAGTCAAAAGTCTTTGCCGATAAACCAGTTACAATTGAAGCATTGGAAGCGAAGATTACACGTGTCATTCATGAGATTCCGGTCGAAATGCTTGAGAGAGTGATCGAAAATTGGACCGCCAGACTGGCCGAGCTGAAACGTAGTGCCGGCCAACATTTGAAGGAAATTATTTTCAAACATTAATTGCCATACTATGTGCTTAAAGTTGATAATAAAGATTTGATATTTGCATTCAATTCTAAGTGTTTTATTTTTATTTAAAAAAAAAGTAAAGAATGAATCACGCTATACTTTTCCGTTCTTCCAAATCTGAGCTTTATACTGCAACATCTGGCGTCCGTCAAGGCAGCAATTTGGGACAAATTTTGTTCGTTCTTACAATTAATGATGTGTCCTCCGTAATTAAGTACACGAAAGTTTCTAACTTTGCGGATATGACGATCTATAAAGAAATAAGTAACTTAAATGACCCTCGATTTAGATAATTTTGTAATCTGGTGTTGTAAAAATAATTTTGCGCTCAACAGCGATAAATGTGAGGTTATCACATTCTCCTGAAAACGTGTAAATTGTCCGTATATATATAATATTGGCGATGTGCCTCTACGTAGAGTGACTAGCATTAGAAATTTGGGAGTGATTTGTGACAGTGAACTTAACTTCAAGCTACATATTAAATCACTAGTTCATAGTGCTAACTCTACATTAGGTTTTATTAAAAGATGGTCTAAGGAGTTCTCGGACCCTCATTAAACTAAAGCACTATTCATTACCTTGGTTAGACCTATTTTGGAATATCCCAGTCAAGTATGGTCTCCCTACCATAAAATTCTAATTAGTATATTGGAGTCTGTACAACGTAGATTCATACGGTTTGCATTAAAAGATCTTCCTTGGACTGACCCTTTCCAACTACCCCCGTACTGTGATAGGTTAAAACTGATTGACCTGCAATCCTTAGAAAAGCGTCGTCAGGTGGCTGATATTGTTTTTGTCCATGAAATTTTCAATGGCGCTATTGATGCTCCTATACTATTAGAAAGGATGACGCTAAATATAAATGTACGTTATTTAAAGTTATGTACCACAGAACGGATTACGGGAAAAACGAACCAATTTCTCGAATGCTACGTGCAGTTAATATAAATGCTTTTAGTTTCGATTTCTGCTTTAGTAAAATCTTATATAATTCTAATGCTTAAAGTAAGCAATTTCAGAAAAAAAAACAGTAGGGTTTACATATGTGACCCAAAGGTAGCACTGTAAATGGGTTTACGAAAAAAAGCAAATCCCCTGATGATCAAAAGAGCATATCTTTTTCCTTGCGAGAAGAAGATATGAGATGGTGCAGGTGATTTGAGCAACTCAAAGGCAGCACGCCTATCTGACCTGCTCTGACTAGCTCGTCGGAGGGTATGGGCCGTTGATCACCACCATCTATCATCATGCGCGTATATATAATATTCTATGCGTGTTGTACTGTATTTGATGCGTCGTTCAGACTTTATAGTGCACAACTAAATTACCCAAGCAAGGAAATTTCGGTTTTTGAAAGAAATGAGAAACCGAATAAATGGAGGGTTCGTTAAATCATTTGGCCACCGAACTAGACCAACTTCAGGCGATTGCCTTCGCGAGGCATGCCGGGGCCGATTGGTAAGATGGAAGACCAACTGGTCTTATGGGTCCCACCTTTTTTAGACCAAGAACAGAATTTTGATTCCCATAACTATACCCGCCCTATGAAATGGGTATGGTCCATTTACGTTTTTTATACCTTCCTTCGGCCGGCCCTCGCTTCATCTCTCTCTCCTACGTTTTCGCATATTTACGGCTCATTTGGAAACAAATTTTTGGTTTATGTAGCTTAACTTAACTTTTTTTTTGTAATAGGTTTCAAAGAAAACGAGATGACGTACATGGTTCCTCTACCTTATGTATGTGTACATATATTTTATTGTACAAGTATTTCCATGTTGTTGTGTATTCACTTGTTGTGTTAATTGTTGGTGCAGAGCTTGAATTTCTAGTCCGAACTTTTCTAGTCTCTTGTGCAGTTCGTCACTATGTTTTTTAAGTTGGACGTTTTCTTCTTTGAGCTTTTCCATCTCACCAGTTTCATTATTGGATGTCATATTAGCTGTAAACATATAATTGTCTCTTATATTACTCTTACCGTTATTTATGTTTGCCTGGGCAGACATCAATTTAGCTTTCGCAACGTTCTGTATTGCCGTAGTTAGGTAATCGTCTTTATTTGTAAAGTTTAATATTTGTGTCAATGACCCTGCGCGCTACCTGCAAAACGCGATCTTGTGTGTGCAATCTTTTGTTTTTTTCTAGGCATATTTTTAAATACCCCAAAAAAAAAATTTTTTTTTGTTCTACTTCATTTCACTATCCACATACGATTTTATTTAATTCTTTTTTTAAAAGTTTCACTGTTTTTTCACTTCACACACAGCCTACTTTCCTTTCACAAAAAAATTAAATAAACAGAAAAAAAAACAACAAAAAGGAAACCAAATTTTCCCTTTGTTATTTTAATTTATTGTTAAATATTTTTTTTTTTTTTTTTGTTGTTCAAATCGAACCGTTTTTTAGGTATTATAACATCACAAATAATTAGTTTTTTTTTCTCATACACTTTGTTTTTATGTTTTTAAACCGAATTTACTAAATATAATTTTTTTTAATTATCACAAATAATTATATTATTAAAACTCTACACGTTTTCCGCACAATATTTAGTATTAATCACTTTTTTTTGAAAAAATATATAGAATTTATTTTCAACAGGACTTTCTCTTTTGATCATTCAATTGAGTTCTTAAAATATCAACTTTCCGAGGCAATATGACAAGAAATTATATTTATAGATCGATCCGCTCTATGAATTCACTTCGTTGAGTCCTGATTCTCTTCGTGGGGATGTTTTAATAGGTAAATGTGGCAGAAGTTGATATAAATCAAAATCATAAAAGAGTTAACATTGTAATGAGAACATAAAATTAAAATTTTTTAAAATCTGGGGACAATTGTAACGCGCAGAGACAAAAATGTAAAAAGGAGACATTTCTCTATTAAAACGTGTCCCCTCGAAGTAAATAGAACCTCCGCTAAGTCAATTCACACAGCCGTTGGCAGTTATCTCTAAATCATGTCGCCTTGAAGTAAATGAGACCTCCGCTAAGTCAATTGACGCTGCTGTTGACATTTTTCTATTAAAACGTGTGCCCTTGAAGTAAATGAGACCTCTGCTAAGTTAATTCACACAGCTGTTTGTTATGAACTATGTGCAGACTGTTAAAATTGAATTCACAATTACACAGAAAACAGAGGTTCAAATGAATTTTCATGGGCGGAGCCTATGATGATCACAGTCGATTTTTCAATTAGCCTACCGAGAGCAAAGATGTTTACACATCAATAATCCCCATGAAAACCTTCACAAATTTGCTGAACATTGTAATCACGTGTGACTTCTATATAAAAAGTTCAAAAGTTTACATTGACTACAGCGCCAAAGTGGTGAGAGATAGAACTATATGGTCTTCGACAGAAATAATCCCCATGAAAACCTACACAACTTTGCTGTACATTGTAATCGCGTGTGACCTCTATATATGAAGTTCAAAAGTTTGTATTGACTCCAGCGCCAAAGTGGTGAGAGATAGAACTATATGGTGTTCGACAGGAATAATCCCCATGAAAACCTACACAACTTTGCTGAACACTGTAATCGCGTGTGGCTTCTATATAAAAAGTTCAAAAGTTTGTATTGACTCCAGCGCCAAAGTGGTGAGAGATAGAACTATATGGTGTTCGACAGGAATAATCCCCATGAAAACCTCCACAACTTTACTGAACGTTGTATTCGCATGTGACTTCTATATAAAAAGTTCTTAAATTTGTATTGCCTCGCCATAAAAATCTCAATAACATTGTCTCAGGTCAGAATCATGTCCGATGTATATTTCAGATTATAAATGAGGTTTTCCAAAATGAGCTGTCAAACCCCCCTTTTGTAACCACCCTACCCCCAATCTCCCCGGGAACAAAATTTCTCCACGTTTCAATTAATTCTCTACAACATATCAAAAATTGTTTTTTTTTTTTTTTGCTCAACGATATATTTATTTCCAAGTTTAATTTTCGATGGCTCCGCCCATCTGATGATCACAGTCGATTTTTCAACTAGCCCCTACCGAGAGCAAAGATGTTTACACATCAAAAAAGAAATCTACAAATTTTAAACATTCGATGCTCTCAAAATTTCCAACTTGGACGCATTTTTAAATATAAATCTGGCAGCTTAGTATAACTCCAAAACCGAAAAAAGGAATAAATTTTCAACTGTTCCCCTGATTGCTTTTTTTCTGAAGAAAATTCTGATTCAGTATGTCTTAACACTTAGTTTGTTTTTATTAATAATGTACTTTGCTCACTTAAACAGACGACACTATTTTTTTACAATTGCCTTAACAGTAAATCGAATGTTTGGATGAGACAATTTATGAACACAATTCGCCGAAAATGTTTTGGGACTAAGGGTCTAGTGATTCCTGTGATATCACAGAAAATTTTGATATCTGGAAATAATTGAAATTGAAGTAAATTGTGTGCTTCTTTTAGTGATTTCAATTCTGAGTCCCCAATTTGAGCTTCTGCCATATCAGAATAGTTGATACTCTCACCGATTGACTATTGAGAAATACTAGAAAGCGTGTCCGCAACAACTTTACCCGAAATGTGTTCAATATTTGTCGTATGTTGTGCTATTAGGTCAAGGTGCCTGCATTGACGCGGAGACGCCTTGTCTAAATTTTGTTGTAAAGCAAATGTGAGGGGTTTGTGATCTCTGTACAGAGTAAAAATATGTCCCTCTAACCAATGTTTGAAATACTTTACTGTTGAGTAAGTTGCTAACACTTCGCGATCATATGTACTGTAGCATTTTTGAGTTCTTGTTAATTGTCTTGAAAAGAAACTAAGCGGTTGCCATACATTCGAAACGCGTTGCTGTAACACAGCCCCAATCGCAGTGTCAGATACATCAACCATAATCGCGAGTGTGGCGTTTGGTGATGGATAACCAGCTCTGGTAACTTGAAACTAGCAATAGCTTCGACTTTACATTTAGCAGGTTTTATTCGTTGGAAGACAGCTTCCAAAGGTTTTACATGCTCTGCCATGTTTCCGACTCGATTAGAATGTCATCGATATAGGGAGAACAAAGGGCTAAACCACGTAGGACTGAATGCATGAAACGTTGAAACGTTTGCGCAGCGTTACGCAAACCCGCAGTCATACGAGTGAATTCATATAACCCGAAAGGTGTGCAAATCGCTGTCTTGGGGGTATCATCTACACTAATTGGTATTTGATGATATGCTCTAACCAAATCAAGTGATGTGAATACAGTACAGTTATCAAGTTGCTGTGTGTAATGGGCTAAGTAAGGAATTCGGTAACGATCAGGTTTTGTAACGAAGTTAAGACCACTGAAATCTCCACATGGTCTCCAATCATCGATTTTTTTTTTCTTTACTAGATGCAATGAACTAGACCAATCACTGCACGACGGACGACAAATGCCTTGTGGCAACATATTAAAAAATTCTTATTTCGCAATAGTAGATTTTTCGGGATTTAATCTTCTAACTCGAGCAACACATGGAGGTCCAGTGGTTATTATAGAATGAGTAACCTTGTGTTTTATTTTATTTAATGTGGGACCTTCAATACTAATATCTCCGTATTTTTTTAATAAGTTGAATATTTCTGGAGGACAAGAATCAGCGGAAATTGTCGTGAATGAATACGAAGGTCCATTCACGATATTAGTAACGATTTCTAAATTTATAAGGGGATCCACCAGTTTTTTCCCTTTTCAGTATATCAGTAGACCGAAATGATTTATGAAATCGGCTCCAAGAATTGGTTTTTCAACGTTTGCAATTGTGAAACGCCATTGAAAGTATCTGCGTAAACCTAAATCAAACGTTATAGTTTTCTCACCGAAAGTATCGATAACACTTGAATTTGCAGCAAAAAGTTTGAAATCGGTTTTGTTCTTTTTGTCTCTGAAAGAGGGAGGTACGACAGATACATCAGCGCCAGTATCTATTAAAAATTGTAATTTTGAAGTAGAGCCGATTAAGGTGAGGCGTCGACTGTAAAGACTATCACTGCTCACCGGCAGTTTAGTCGTATTTAGTTTTTTGTATCATTTGTCGATTTATAACTCTCGAATTTACATGGTGCGATACATTTTCGAGCGTCATGCTTGAACTTATAGTGGTACCAACATATATCGTATTTACGAGAGGTAGATTTTGAGCGAGAGTGTGAACGAGAGCGTGAACGACGTCTTCTAGAATTTGTATCATTCATCGTGTCAAACCGTTTGCCAAAGTATTTATCTGTTCACGTAATAACCCCAATTCCGTGGACAGTGGATTCGACGGCGAGGACATGGTACTTGAAGGATTATTGGAAACCGAGTAAATATTAGCCGCTTGACACACTTTCGCTATTTTATCAGCTGTATTTGCTAATTTATCCAAACCAGTATGTTCGATGCTCGATATTATTTCTTGGACATGGGCTGGTAGACGTTGCATACAAAGATTTTATAGCAAGGTATCTTGGATTTGTCCGCCACCCAATGTTTGCATTTCCCGCAAAAGTTGCGAAGGTTTTCTGTCCCCTAATTGTAGTCCTCTCAAAAGTCTATCTATTTTCTTTCGGGCAGAGTCACCGAGTCTGTCAATAATAGTCGTTTTAAGATCCGTATTCTAAGTTGGACGGTTTATCACTTTTTCCCGGACACATTTAACTGTTTCGCAATCCAACGCTGCAAGTAAATAACCGTACTTTGTGCTAACTTGAGATATTGCACCGATACGAAATTGAGCCTATAACTGCGTAAACTAAATCTCAGGATCCTCGCGATTAAAAGGTGGAGGTTTTAGAGCAATTATATAAATATTTGACTCGACCACTGGCTGGTCCCCATCGGGATTATGTTTTTCGTTTACAGAAATGATTTGTATTAGGCAACTTAATATGTTTTGAACCCTTATTTATCTTGGGCGCTTGAACGCATCGAAGAAAATCCGGAATTTTCCAGCCAAATTTTGTTCAGTGATGAGGCTCATTTCTGGCTTAATGGCTACGTCAATAAGCAAAATTGCCTTATTTGGGATGATGAGCATCCACAAGAGTTTTAAGAGCTACCATTACATCCATTGAAAACAACAGTTTGGTGTGGTTTATGGGCCGGGGGCATCATCGGTCCGTATTTCTTCAAAAATGCGGCCGGCGGCCACGTTACCGTCAATGGTGAGCCCTATCGTGCCACGATAACGGACTTTTTGGTACCTGAAATTGAAGCCCGTGGTCTCGACAATATTTGGTTTCAACAAGACGGTGCTACGAGCCATACAGCCCGTTTTACAATGGATTTATTGCAAAATCATTTCGGTGAGCAATTAATTTCACGTTTTGGCCCAGTGAATTGGCCACCAGGATCGTGCGATATCACACCTTTGGACTTTTTTCTTTGGGGCTATGTAAAGTCAAAAGTCTTTGCCGATAAACCAGTTACAATTGAAGCATTGGAAGCGAAGATTACACGTGTCATTCATGAGATTCCGGTCGAAATGCTTGAGAGAGTGATCGAAAATTGGACCGCCAGACTGGCCGAGCTGAAACGTAGTGCCGGCCAACATTTGAAGGAAATTATTTTCAAACATTAATTGCCATACTATGTGCTTAAAGTTGATAATAAAGATTTGATATTTGCATTCAATTCTAAGTGTTTTATTTTTATTTAAAAAAAAAGTAAAGAATGAATCACGCTATACTTTTCCGTTCTTCCAAATCTGAGCTTTATACTGCAACATCTGGCGTCCGTCAAGGCAGCAATTTGGGACAAATTTTGTTCGTTCTTACAATTAATGATGTGTCCTCCGTAATTAAGTACACGAAAGTTTCTAACTTTGCGGATATGACGATCTATAAAGAAATAAGTAACTTAAATGACCCTCTGTATCTCCAGAGCGATTTAGATAATTTTGTAATCTGGTGTTGTAAAAATAATTTTGCGCTCAACAGCGATAAATGTGAGGTTACCACATTCTCCTGAAAACGTGTAAATTGTCCGTATATATATAATATTGGCGATGTGCCTCTACGTAGAGTGACTAGCATTAGAAATTTGGGAGTGATTTGTGACAGTGAACTTAACTTCAAGCTACATATTAAATCACTAGTTCATAGTGCTAACTCTACATTAGGTTTTATTAAAAGATGGTCTAAGGAGTTCTCGGACCCTCATTAAACTAAAGCACTATTCATTACCTTGGTTAGACCTATTTTGGAATATCCCAGTCAAGTATGGTCTCCCTACCATAAAATTCTAATTAGTATATTGGAGTCTGTACAACGTAGATTCATACGGTTTGCATTAAAAGATCTTCCTTGGACTGACCCTTTCCAACTACCCCCGTACTGTGATAGGTTAAAACTGATTGACCTGCAATCCTTAGAAAAGCGTCGTCAGGTGGCTGATATTGTTTTTGTCCATGAAATTTTCAATGGCGCTATTGATGCTCCTATACTATTAGAAAGGATGACGCTAAATATAAATGTACGTTATTTAAAGTTATGTACCACAGAACGGATTACGGGAAAAACGAACCAATTTCTCGAATGCTACGTGCAGTTAATATAAATGCTTTTAGTTTCGATTTCTGCTTTAGTAAAATCTTATATAATTCTAATGCTTAAAGTAAGCAATTTCAGAAAAAAAAACAGTAGGGTTTACATATGTGACCCAAAGGTAGCACTGTAAATGGGTTTACGAAAAAAAGCAAATCCCCTGATGATCAAAAGAGCATATCTTTTTCCTTGCGAGAAGAAGATATGAGATGGTGCAGGTGATTTGAGCAACTCAAAGGCAGCACGCCTATCTGACCTGCTCTGACTAGCTCGTCGGAGGGTATGGGCCGTTGATCACCACCATCTATCATCATGCGCGTATATATAATATTCTATGCGTGTTGTACTGTATTTGATGCGTCGTTCAGACTTTATAGTGCACAACTAAATTACCCAAGCAAGGAAATTTCGGTTTTTGAAAGAAATGAGAAACCGAATAAATGGAGGGTTCGTTAAATCATTTGGCCACCGAACTAGACCAACTTCAGGCGATTGCCTTCGCGAGGCATGCCGGGGCCGATTGGTAAGATGGAAGACCAACTGGTCTTATGGGTCCCACCTTTTTTAGACCAAGAACAGAATTTTGATTCCCATAACTATACCCGCCCTATGAAATGGGTATGGTCCATTTACGTTTTTTATACCTTCCTTCGGCCGGCCCTCGCTTCATCTCTCTCTCCTACGTTTTCGCATATTTACGGCTCATTTGGAAACAAATTTTTGGTTTATGTAGCTTAACTTAACTTTTTTTTTGTAATAGGTTTCAAAGAAAACGAGATGACGTACATGGTTCCTCTACCTTATGTATGTGTACATATATTTTATTGAAAAAAATCTTTTGGAGTGAACAAAACTTTACATTTCAGATTGTAAATTTGGTATCTCTCTGTTATATATTATAGTTTTGGGACGTGATCGGAATATTTTATTTTAATAAGGCAAATAATAAATCGAACATAAAAAATAAATTTCTAATTATGGGTCGCAAAAAATTGAATTTTTCTAAAGTGGATAGAATTTTATGTAAAACTAGGGGGCTCTGCGCCCTGCTCGCTGCGCTCGCCAACCGCATCATAACTTATACAAAAGCTTAAAATTAATATACTTTCATACTAGGGGGCTCTGCTTCCTGCTCGCTGCGCTCGCCAACCCCCATCATTACTTATACAAAAGCTAAGAATTAGTATACTTTCATACTAGGGGGCTCCACTCCCTGCTCGCTGAGCTCGCCAACCCCCATCTTTACTTATATATATATATATACATTTTTCATTATTATTACTTTTAATTTGTTCTTAGCCTTTTTTTTAAAGAAAGTATTTTAACTAAAAAAAACTGTAATTCTAAGTCTAGCTTTTTTTTATGAGACAAAAACAAATTTTGGGTTTTTATACATATGTATATGTATATATGCCAAGAAATTAATTTCTTTTATAATCACTATATAAACTCAAGATACAAGAACTGATTGCTCTAGATTGGAGATTGGAGTCTGTACAACGTAGATTCATACGTTTTGCATTAAAAGATTTTCCTTGGAATGACCCTTTCTAACTACCCCCGTACTGTGATAGGTTAAAACTGTTTGACCTGCAATCCTTAGAAAAGCGTCGTCAGGTGGCTGATATTGTTTTTGTCCATCAAATTTTCAATGGCGCTATTGATGCTCCTATACTATTAGAAAGGATGCCGCTTAATATAAATGTACGTTCCTTAAGATCAGTTGACTTATTTAAAGTTATGTACCACAGAACGGATTACGGGAAAAACGAACCAATTTCCCGAATGCTACGTGCAGTTAATATAAATGTTTGTAGTTCCGATTTCTGCCTTAGCAAAATCAATTTAAAGAAACCCTTATATAATTCTAAGGCTTGAAGTAAGCAATTTAAACAAAAAAAAAAAAAAAACTAAAATTGCGTTTGCGCACTTTTATTTTGTGGATACACATATATGTCTATAACATAAATTTCTAATAAAATTGCAAATAATGCAAGGCAAAACTCACCCGAGATATGTATCTGAGAACCTGAAATTATATAATAAATCAAATTTTGGAAGAAAAGGAACTTGTTTCCAAAAACGCTTGAAAATTATTCGTTTTTCTTTTCACTTTATTTACATTATATTATTGATTTAAAAACAAAAATTAAACTCTATAATTTTTTTTTGTTCTTTTATATTCTTATTTTCTTATTAAGTTTAGTTCCATTATTTAAAGAGATCTTTTTTCTAACAATCAAGAAAACCTAAAATTTGCTTTTTATTTTCTTTTTTTTTATTAATGAAATTTACTTTTATGCGCGTAAGAATTTGAAATACTGAATCTAACTTTAGTTATTTAATCTAAGGAGAGAAAAAAAATGCATTAGCGACGCCATTTCTGCCCGCCTTGATTGCACCATGCGTCATTGTCGGCTCTTTGAAATGTCTAAAAGTATGGTTATGATAATATATCTGGTCCTCCAAAATGATGAAAACTCGAAAAAGTTGTTTTCTCCTTTATATATGCGCGTCAGTTAAGGAGTAACGATACTCGAGGAACTAAATTTAGTTTGATGCCGTCTTGATAAGGTCGTACGTGACTCCATTTTGGACATTCTTCTTTGAAGACAATATAAAAAAAATCAGCTTTGGTTAAGCTTATTGCGCTTCCTTTTCTTTGGAATTTCCTCATGGACAATACTTTTTATATTACTTTTGTATTTTTTTTCATTTCTCTTTCTTTTAATTAACCGTTTTGTCTATTTTCTTTTTCCCGGTAATTAATAAAACGCAACCAAATTAAAAACTAATATTACGTTCGTATTTCCTTTTTTTTCACTCAAAAAAATTGTTTTACTTTCGTTTAAAATTTCGCTTTTTTATTTCTGAAATTATTTTTTAAAAAAACCTGTAAATAAAAAAATCGACTTTTTATTCAAGCCCAGATGTCTAACCTTTTACGATTCATCACCTTACCAGCCTTCGAACAAGACTGCCCGACTCGCATTTTTTTCAATTGTTTATCTGCCGTTTCAAAATTTTTCCTATCATATTTTTTTGTTTCAGTTGCCCCACCCATTTTTCTCTCGTCAAATCAGGTGATGTCATTATTCTCTATTTGTTTAGATTTACGTTGCTTCTGGATTTTTTCGATTTTGTTTTCTCTTTTCCTAATTCATTTATCGACATGGATATCGGACACTGAACTAATTTTCTAGAAGTTTTGGAGAAATATTGCTTAATATTTGCAAAGAGTTCCCAGCCCAGTGATTTCACCGTTTCCTGAACCAGTTTTGCTTTGTGTGACGGGGCGTTGTCAGAAGCAAAATTGCCTGACCCATTCCGGCCTTTTTTGATCAAAGCATGATTTACATTGATTATTGGTTGTCGGCACGTGCAGTATTAACAGTTTCACCAGGTTTTAATAGCTTAAAATAAACCACACCTTTCTGATCCCACCAAACACACAGCATTCACCTTTTTCCGAATCGAGTCGGTTTTGCAGTAGAAGTTGATGGTTTACCTAGATCAACCGAAGTTTTTTACATTTTGGATACTCAAAATAAATCCAGTTTTCATCACCGGTAACAATGCGGTGCAAAAAAGACTTTCGTTTGGTCTGTTGAAGCAAAATTTCACTGGTGTTTTTTCGATTTTCTTGCTGCCTTTCACTCAATTCGTGTGGCACCCATTTTGCTGACTTTTGAATCTTTCCCATAGCATGTAAATGTATAGAAGTTGTTGCTTGATCAACATTTAATATTTGTGCCATTTGTTGTTGATTTAAACTGTCATCTTCGTCCAATATTTCTCGCAATTTGGTGTTTTCAAACTTTTTCGGCCGTCTTCCACTTCTTCATTTGTCACATCAAAATCATTATTTCTTCAAATGGTAACTAATGCTGTTCCCAAATCATATGTTGTAGGTACAAAATTCGACATCTTTAACACGAACAAAATTGATGTTGTCGTATTACAAATCAAATTTTCAACACTGAACGTTGTTGACAGATATCAAAGCAATAAAAAGAAGAGTCATGGCTCGTTCACAATAAACATTGCCTATAGCTAGAGCCACCTATCGGCATTTCATATACATAGACCTGGTAGAAGCAGAATACATATGTAATCGGTTTGAGACATACATATATGTCAAATTTTTCATTGGACGCTTTTATTGACTCCGGAAGCTCAATCTCATTAATTAAAAAGAACCACAGGATGTTGGTTTTGTTATGAATCTATACGTCGATGGAACAAAATTCTTTGGAGTCAACAAAACTTTTTTTAACATTATTGGAGTAATCGAACAAAGAGCGACAGTGAATGGAATTACAATTGTTTTAAACCTACATGTAGTAGATAATTACACTTTTGCAATATCATTAGGAAGAGATTTTATTAATCAGGTGTTGTGTATGGGCCAGCGGGATCTGCTAGGCGTGAATGAATTGAACAACTAGTTAAAATGTAACAACTTATTCTATTCACTTTGTAATTTTATAATGGCAGTCCTCTTGTTAGTTGTTCTACTTGTTGTGTAATTATATGTCCAAAGTCAGTTTATTCGAAGGTTAGAGTAGGGTTGAACACACTCATATCACATTTACGTTATTGTAAGGTTATTGCAGGGTTGAGCATTGTTTATACATAACAACTCTCCGCCCCCAATAAAAATGTTATATATATATTCTTTTATTTTCACAAATTCATTCTTAAGACCGGTTTCTTCGTTCTTGTTGATCGTCGGGGTGTTGTATCATGTCTCTTCGGTGTAAATTGTACAACTGGTTTCGTTTGTTTTGGCTGTATACGCTAACAGTTCTTTCGGCTGCAGTTGGCTGCGTAACTGGATCTGGTTCTGTATCTGTATGATGTGTATTCCTTTCTTATTTACTGATTCTATGTTCAATTATTTCAATTATTGTATTTTTATTTTCAGAATCGTCTCTAGTAACTGCTTCGCTTCCACGTTTTACATGTGTGTGTGTTGCTTTTCAACCTGGCATAATCGGAGTTGATCGTAATGTCGTTTTATTATGTATCCGTCATCTAGTTCAACTAAGTAATGTAATTTTCTGAGTTTTTTGATTGTTATTCCATATTTCCATATCTGAGCAGTAGTGTAGTTTCTGGATTGAACTCGGTCACCTGGTTGGAATCCTTTGTTAAATTCTGGCTGGATCGCATTGTTTTTATAGTAGTGATCTGGAGTGGGCTTTATAAAATCTAATTTTGTTCGAATCTTCCTATTGTACACCAGTTTGGAAGGTGTTTTGCCACACGATAATGGTGTTATTCTGCATCGTAATAATAAACTATTTAATTGTTGGTATAATGTTCCTTTTTCGTTCATCATGCATTTTAACTATCTCTTGATTGTTTGAACGTATCATTCTGCTAACCCGTTAGTAGCTGGATGTCCTGGAGCGGTTATTCGTTGTCGAATCCCGTTTCATTTGCCAAATTGTTGGAATTGAATTGATTTAAAAATTGTGGCGTTGTCGGATACAAGGATTTCCGGGAGCCCATGTCTACTACATATTTTACGTAAATTTTTAATGGTAGATTCTGTAGTTGGCGCTTGTTGAGAATGATAGACTTCCGGCTATTTTGATTTTGCGTCTACAATAATAAAAAAAATAATGATTTGCTAATGGACCAGCATAATTCATGTGTATACGCTGGAAGTTCTTTTCTGGAGTTTTCCAACAATGCAGTGGTGCTTTTGTCACTTTCTTCTTAATATTACAGCATTCTGTACAAGATTTAACTGTGTTCTCAATATCTTGATCTATATTCTTCCAATAGCAATAGTTACGTGCTAGTAGTTTCATCTTTACTATTCCTATGTGGCTATCGTGCAATTGCTGCAACATGGATGGTTGAAGTATGCTCGGTATGATGACACGTTGTCCCCTGAATAATACTCCATTTTGAATCGTTATTTCTGGATTGCAGGAGGTGTTTATTTCCTTCTTTAATTTAGATAATGTAGGGTCTTTTTCAGTTTCTTTAGCGATTATTTCAGCGTTTATTGTTTCACAGGAAATGTGTTTAATTTGATTTTTGTTCAATATGTATTCGTCATCAATGTAGTTGATTTCACTTTCTAAAAGGAATTTTGAAAAATAGTCCGCATTTATTTGTTCTGCTGATTTACGATATTTGGCTTTGTAATCGAATCCTATTAAAAATTGTGCATATCTTAGCATTCTTGAAGCTGTAAGTACTGGTAATTGTTTGTCTGGATGTAAAATATTCATTATTCGTTTATTCTCGACAACTAGTAAAAATTTTCTTCCATAAATGTAATGATAAAATTTCTTAAAAGCCCAGTATACGGCAGTTGCTTCTTTATGGAGCTGGCTATAATTCTTTTCGGCTTGTGTCAGTGATCTTGATGCGAATGCTATGGGTCTTTCTGAACTATCACTCATTGTATATGATAAGATACCCAATATTCTTAATGGACTTGCGTAAGCTGCTAATACTAACGGTAAATTTGCCTGGAATTATACTAGTGCTTTATCACTTGATATTTGTTGTTTTGCGTTTATAAAGGCTGATTCACATTCTGGTGTCCATGCGAAACATTTATTCTTCCGAAGGAGTTGATTTAACGGGTATAATAATGCCGATGCATTTCTGAACAATTTCGTGTAATACATCACCATACCGATAAATTGTCGTATTTCGTTGACATTCTTTGGTCTCGGTGCATTAATAATTGCTTGAAATTTTCTGGTGATTTCTGGAGCCCGTTTTCACTAATGATGTGTCCTAAGTACTGGATTTCTTTTTCGAAGAATTTGCATTTGTTCATTTTTACATGGCTTGGCATTCTTCATATGTTTTCCCTTGAACTAGGATGTCAACGAAGTATGTGGCTGTTCCTTCAAGATCTTGTACTATCTGGTCTATAATTTTGTGAAATTCGTTGGGTGCTGTTTTCACTCCAAAGAATGGTCTTTTCGCTTTATAGGTTCCACGATGAGTTGACAGTGTTTGTACTTTTGCGCTTTTATTTTCTAAAGGTACATGCAAATATGCTTTATATATATCTAATGTACAATAATGCTTCCCTCCTTGCATCTGGTGAAAAATGTCTTCTATTTTTGGAATTCGATATCTTGCATCATATAGTTGCTTATTTTCTTATCACAATAGCGTCCTAATATAAATGTTTTTAGAACTCGTTAGATTTAGTGGGTAGAGGACAATTTAAAAAAGAAAAAACTACACTTTAAAATTTCGCCAACGTTTCGTTTGTATTTTCAAACTTCATCAGGGCTAAAAACAGCAACCAACAAAAAAAATGTTTTTAAAATTCAATATACAATATGCAAATTGAAACTATTAATCACTTAGCAACTAATTTGACAGATAATTTTTAATAATTTAAATCAAAACAAATTGAAAAACATTTACCTCATTTTATGTGTTATAGGATTATATCTGTACTAGTCGACATAACAATAATAAATTATTGACACCGAACAAATTTATAAATTAATGTTAGAACTTATACTTAATTTTAATATTATTTGTTAAAAAATTATTTTTTTTAAAAAGAATCACGAGCAGCACTGGCAAAAGAATCAGTTATGATGGAATATTCTGACACTACCACGTCAAAGATCAACAAAAAATCGTTCACAAGTATACCATGATGTTATGGTCAACACCTTGGATAGCGTTGATCACTATCCATGAAGAGTTTTGTATTTATGAATAAGGCCATAATAAATGGCACTTAGATCCTGTGAATCCGTTCTGAAATTCACGGTGTTGTCATTCAGTTGTATATGTACCATCTCTCCTATTCTTCGTTTAACGAAGTTGTCTTCAACATCCAATATTTCAATATTATCAAAATCGAAATTATGGTGAGTATTGAAATGGTGTTCAGCAAGGGCCGTTTTTTCCAACTTGACAATATTTCGTAAGTTACAACTGTATTTGTGTTGTGCTATTCTATTTTTCAAATATTGTTTTGTTTGGCCAATATAGCAACAACAACCTGGTTCTTTGCAAGATACTTTGTATATTACGTTTGAAGTATCCAGGATTGGATTGCTATCCTTTAATTTTGAAAACAGAGAATTCGAGGTTTTCGGATTGTACAAGGCTAGACGAATGTTAGTGTTGCTGAATAATCTGTTGATGTGTTGTGATAATCCCTTGATGAACGGAAATTTGCAAAATTTTTGACTGGAGTTTGTATTATTATTCTCAATTGTCGGTGGCCTACTCTTGTTTAATTCCTTTCTTATTAACGTGTGTACCAACTCAGTGGGATAATTGTTGTTTTTATAAATCCGTTTTAATTTGGAAATATTAGTAGGATTAAAACTGCTGTGACTCAAGCGAAGGCATTTGTGTATGTAATTCTTTGCCGTGTTAATTTTAATATTAGAGGGACAGTTAGCCCAGTAATTCATAATCCTTCCCGAACTAGTGGGTTTCATGTACCAATTTGTTCTGATGGAACCATCCTCTTGTCGAATTACCGTTAAGTCTACAAAATTTATTTGGTTGTTTGACTCTAGTTCTATTGTGAATTGTATTTTTGGATGATAACTGTTGAATGTGTTCAATGTGTCCACCACTTTATTTTTTGGGATGGCTAGAATGGTGTCGTCGACGTATAATTTCAAAAACGGGATCTTGAAGTCTAACTTATTTTGACACTCCGTGAACAAGCAAAAAATAACTAAATTTGCAATTGATGGACTACATGGTAAACCCATAGTAAGTCCTTCACACATCTGGTAGTATGTGTTATCGAATTTGAAAAAAGTTGAATTAAAAACGAATTCCACCAATGTCTTGAATATGTTTGAGGGTATATCCGTAAACGCCGATAAGTATTCATCACATAGTTCATCAATTAGTTTTAGTACCAAGTCTTTGGGAATGTTGGTAAATAATGATATGATGTCCATGGATATTAAAATATAATCGGGAGGTATCGTGATAGATTCAATGTCATCCACAAATTGTAGGGAATCTTTAACATTATATGTTATTGTCGAGCATACCTTTCTGAAAATATTGTGTACAAACTTCGCTACGTTGTAACACGGTGAATTGATGCAACTAACTATTGGACGGAATGCTAAACTGTTCTTATGAATCTTTCTGAAACCATATAACTTCGGGGGTAAACCATTGTGCGTAACCATTCTGTCCCTTTCACATTTTGATATGTAGGAATTGTTATGCAACGAATCGATTAGTGAGTTAGCTTTTTTCTGGAAAATGTTGATAGGATTTCTTTTTAAAATTTTGTAGGTGTCACGGTCGTTCAACATCTCGTTCATTTTACCGAAATATTCCTGTTTGTACATAACGACAGTGGTATTGCCTTTATCAGCTTTAGTTATCAATAGATCATTGTTTTCTTCTGCCTTTAAAAATTTATTAGTTATTGCGAAATCTCTTAAGATTGTACTGTATTTATCCCTTTTATCCAACGATAGCACATGGTTGGTGATTAAATTTACTGCATTGCATCTGATGTTATTCTTCTGACAGTCATCAACAGTACAACACGACATTGCATATTCGATTTCTTTGATCATAGTAGGAATAGGAAAGTCCTTTTTGCCAACTGGAATACCGAATTTCGGTCCCAAACATAGAATTTTTTGAACCTCAATTGGTAGAACTTTGTTGGTGAAATTGTATAAAAATTTAGAATTTGTACATAAATTAATCTCAGAAAACTTGCTTGAAAGAGTTTGTAATTTTGTTATATTATTAGTTTTTATGGAGATGAATAAATGTTTAAATCTAGTGTCTACTTTACTTTTAAATTTTATTAGTACGTTTGGAGGTATGATTGACTCAGCTGTTGATATGATTGATGATAGCTGGATTTCAATTTGTTTGTTGGTCATCACTACAACTTGACCACCCTTACAAAAAGGAAGTGGACAGAATTTTAAATAAACTCAGAGTACAAACTCTAAATTTAGAAATAAAGATCACCGTGTGGAAAATCAAGCAAATTGAAATCCAGCTATCATCAATCATATCAGCAGCTGAGTCAATCATACCTCCAAACGTACTAATAAAATTTAAAAGTAAAGTAGACACTAGATTTAAACATTTATTCATCTCCATAAAAACTAATAATATAACAAAATTACAAACTCTTTCAAGCAAGTTTTCTGAGATTAATTTATGTACAAATTCTAAATTTTTATACAATTTCACCAACAAAGTTCTACCAATTGAGGTTCAAAAATTCTATGTTTGGGACCGAAATTCGGTATTCCAGTTGGCAAAAAGGACTTTCCTATTCCTACTATGATCAAAGAAATCGAATATGCAATGTCGTGTTGTACTGTTGATGACTGTCAGAAGAATAACATCAGATGCAATGCAGTAAATTTAATCACCAACCATGTGCTATCGTTGGATAAAAGGGATAAATACAGTACAATCTTAAGAGATTTCGCAATAACTAATAAATTTTTAAAGGCAGAAGAAAACAATGATCTATTGATAACTAAAGCTGATAAAGGCAATACCACTGTCGTTATGTACAAACAGGAATATTTCGGTAAAATGAACGAGATGTTGAACGACCGTGACACCTACAAAATTTTAAAAAGAAATCCTATCAACATTTTCCAGAAAAAAGCTAACTCACTAATCGATTCGTTGCATAACAATTCCTACATATCAAAATGTGAAAGGGACAGAATGGTTACGCACAATGGTTTACCCCCGAAGTTATATGGTCTCAGAAAGATTCATAAGAACAGTTTAGCATTCCGTCCAATAGTTAGTTGCATCAATTCACCGTGTTACAACGTAGCGAAGTTTGTACACAATATTTTCAGAAAGGTATGCTCGACAATAACATATAATGTTAAAGATTCCCTACAATTTGTGGATGACATTGAATCTATCACGATACCTCCCGATTATATTTTAATATCCATGGACATTACATCATTAATTACCAACATTCCCAAAGACTTGGTACTATAACTAATTGATGAACTATGTGATGAATACTTATCGGCGTTTACGGATATACCCTCAAACATATTCAAGACATTGGTGGAATTCGTTTTTAATTCAACTTTTTTCAAATTCGATAACACATACTACCAGATGTGTGAAGGACTTACTATGGGTTTACCATGTAGTCCATCAATTGCAAATTTAGTTATTTTTTGCTTGTTCACGGAGTGTCAAAATAAGTTAGACTTCAAGATCCCGTTTTTGAAATTATACGTCGACGACACCATTCTAGCCATCCCAAAAAATAAAGTGGTGGACACATTGAACACATTCAACAGTTATCATCCAAAAATACAATTCACAATAGAACTAGAGTCAAACAACCAAATAAATTTTGTAGACTTAACGGTAATTCGACAAGAGGATGGTTCCATCAGAACAAATTGGTACATGAAACCCACTAGTTCGGGAAGGATTATGAATTACTGGGCTAACTGTCCCTCTAGTACCAAAATTAACACGGCAAAGAATTACATACACAAATGCCTCCGCTTGAGTCACAGCAGTTTTAATCCTACTAATATTTCCAAATTAAAACGGATTTATAAAAACAACAATTATCCCACTAAGTTGGTACACACGTTAATAAGAAAGGAATTAAACAAGAGTAGGCCACCGACAACTGAGAATAATAATACAAACTCCAGTCAAAAATTTTGCAAATTTCCGTTCATCAAGGGATTATTACAACACATCAACAGATTATTCAGCAACACTAACATTCGTCTAGCCTTGTACAATCCAAAAACCTCGAATTCTCTGTTTAAATTAAAGGATAGCAATCCAATCCTGGATACTTCAAACGTAATATACAAAGTATCTTGGAAAGAACCAGGTTGTTGCTGCTATATTGGCCAAACAAAACAATATTTGAAAAATAGAATAGCACAACACAAATACAGTTGTAACTTACGAAATATTGTCAAGTTGGAAAAAACGGCCCTTGCTGAACACCATTTCAATACTCACCATAATTTCGATTTTGATAATATTGAAATATTGGATGTTGAAGACAACTTCGTTAAACGAAGAATAGGAGAGATGGTACATATACAACTGAATGACAACACCGTGAATTTCAGAACGGCCTTATTCATAAATACAAAACTCTTCATGGATAGTGATCAACGCTATCCAAGGTGTTGACCATAACATCATGGTATACTTGTGAACGATTTTTTGTTGATCTTTGACGTGGTAGTGTCAGAATATTCCATCATAACTGATTCTTTTGCCAGCGCTGCTCGTGATTCTTTTTTAAAAAAATAATTTTTTAACAAATAATATTAAAATTAAGTATAAGTTCTAACATTAATTTATAAATTTGTTCGGTGTCAATAATTTATTATTGTTATGTCGACTAGTACAGATATAATCCTATAACACATAAAATGAGGTAAATGTTTTTCAATTTGTTTTGATTTAAATTATTAAAAATTATCTGTCAAATTAGTTGCTAAGTGATTAATAGTTTCAATTTGCATATTGTATATTAAATTTTAAAAAAAAATTTTTTTTTATTGGTTGCTATTTTTAGCCCTGATGAAGTTTGAAAATACAAACGAAACGGTGGCGAAATTTTAAAGTGTAGTTTTTTGTTTTTTTTGTCCTCTACCCACTAAATCTAACGAATTCTAAAATAGTTGCTTATTTACTGTTACTTTGTCTGCACAAGTCCGTATAGAGCCGTCAGCTTTAGGTACAACTACGATCGGTGTACCCCATTCAGAATGGTCCACTTTTTGGATGATTCTCTGACTCTTCAACTTGTCTAATTCTTTATCGACTTGGTCTTTGATTGCGTACGGAACTGGTCTTGCTTTTATGAAAACTGGTTTTGCGTCCTTTTGTAATTTGTTTTGAGAGTTTTGCTGGTTCCACTTTTAACGACATATAATATTTCGGAGCTCACATTGTTTTCATATTTAATGTACCCAAAAGGCTGGAAGATTTCTCCGGTGTATGTTCTAAATTTACTGTTAGTTTCTTGTAGTGGTGTTTTGATGATCGCTTTATTGTAATCATGTACTGGTAAAAGGCTAACTGAATTTCCCGAATCGCATTCGAAGGGAATTAATGCGTCATTTATTTGAAGGCTTACAATGAAATTTCTTTCGTTACAAGCTTCTTCATTAAATTGAAAAATGCCGATTATATTATTTATTGTACTTTGTTCAAAGCTTTGGTAATGTATCACTTGTACATCTTATGTTTGCTGTTTATTTTTCAGGAGTGTTGTGATACACACTTTCGATACGTGTCCTTTCTTATTGCAACTGTTGCATTTCAATTTATCTTTGATATAACATTTTGATACTCTATGATTGTTTCGACCACAATATAGACAACATTCATCAAGTCCTAATTTTTGTAATTTGGTTTTATTTTCTGGTTCGTTTCTTTTACTGTTGTTGTTATGATTTGTTTTTGAATTGTTGTGACTTAATGCTGGTGACTGGTGTTTATTTGAATTCATGTTTGAAGATATTTTGTTTACTATTCTGGAATTTTCAGATTGACTGTTATACACTTCTTTATTTTGTATTTTTAAAGCTTCGATTGTTAAAGCAATTTCTAATGCCCTTTCAAAATTCAGGTCGGCTTGTTGTAGTAATTTTTCACGGATTTCACTGTCGGTTAACCCTCTTATAAATTGTGCTGTCAACATTATGTTTGAAACTGTTTTTTTTTTTACAATTGTGATAGTTAAATTCGCAACTTGTTAATTTTTTTAATGCCGCTATATACTCTTTTATCGATTCACCTGATTCCAGTACCCTTGATAAGAATTTATGTTGTTCTGTTAGTATGTTTGGACGTGAGCATAACTGTTCGCGTAATAGCTTCATTAATTCATCAAATGATTTTGATTTTGGTAACTCAGGGGCAGTGAGGCTTGATAGCAGTTGATAATGTTTACTTCCCAAACAATTAATTAATACCTTGGTTTTTGCTTCCCGGATTTCTCTGGTGCCTCCTATAAACTGTTTTATGACGAAAAAGTTTTTTAATCTTTGGCTGTATAGATCAAAGTCTTCTTCCTGGTCATTAAATACTTCAAATTTCATTGATTGTGATGACAGCATCTCGTTTAGGGTTTTATATTGTTGTCCGCCATTTTTTCTTTGTTTCTGCTATAGTTTTTTCGGACTGTTCTTTTGCTGTCTCAAAACTTTTTATAAGATTATTGATTGTACCTACCAGTTCTCTCATTTCTTCTATTTTTGTTGAATATTTATTATTTTCCTGGTGTTGTATTTATTTCTGGTAACTTGATTTTTTTGTCTGGTATTTTATTTTCCTGCTGTTGATTTTTGTTTGGTATTTTATCCTGGGAATGAATTGAACAACTAGTTAAAATGTAACAATTTATTTTATTCACTTTGTAATTTTATAATGACAATCCTCTTGTCAGTTATTCTACTTGTGGTGTAATTATATGTCCAAAGTCAGTTTATTCGAAGGTTAGAGTAGGGTTGAACACACTCATATCAATTCATTTTTATTCTTTATAGTCTTTAACACAATTCTTAAAACTTGACCTTAATTTTTATGCTTTCTTATCTTTAACAAAATTCTTAAAACTTGATATTAATTTTTATTCTTTATAATTTTTAAAACAATAGCTCTCTGACTTTACTTTTAACTTTTTTAAAACTTAACGACTTATGTCTAAGTCGTTCGCGTCTACCCGATTGTAAGAACTACTTGGTAATTTTACCAATGGCTTTTATAACTGGAAAATCCTGACCTTTGAAATTAATTATTCAATTTTAGGTCACAGAAAGATTGGAAAATTGCGCGATCGTTCTGGTTCACCTTCTTTATGTAATGTTTTCATTGATTTCATAATTCATGCCAATAACATGTATTACAAAATCAATGTAATCAATGTGCGTAATATTTTATTACATTACAATTTTACGTCCTAAGAAAATTGGTAAATAACGTTATTAGATCATGTCATGACGATGTCGGACATTTTGGAAGAGACTAAACATTAGATCTTATACAATCGAATTCTTAGTTTCCAAGTATGAGAATTTTACAGGAATATTTGCTACTTGTTTGGAGTGTTTGACGTATCAACCAATGAGTGGCAAGATCGAATCCCAAAAGCAGGTAAACGATTTGATACGATTCATATTGATCATTGTTGCCCATTGGAGAGAACTAAAGGTAAAAAAAAATTCATATTGGTAATAATAGACGCTTTTTCCAGATTCATTAGATTGTATCCAACTAAGACGACAATTACAGCAGAGGCAGTTAACTGTCTAAATGATTATTTTCGAACATGTAGTCGTCCGATGAGAATTATTTCGGACAGTGGTAGTGCTTTCACTTCAAAGGAGTTTTGTGATTTCTGTTTCATCAAAAATATTAAGCCTGTATTGGTGGCAACTGCATCCCAGCAGTCCAACGGTGTAGTAGAGAGAGTAAATCGGACTATGAAGCCCATATTAGCGAAGTTCGTTGATATAATTGAGGAGGTTGATTATGAAGATGTTTTGCCTGATGTGGAATTTGCCATTAATAATTCCAAAATCGATCCATTGATGAGCATCCTAGTAAGTTATTATTTGGAGTGGAACAGAGAGGTCAAATTGTTGACCATTTAAAGGAATATTTGAAAAATGAATTGTTACAAAGCGACAAAGAAAAACAAATGACAAGTATCCCATAGAAAATACAGATGGTTGGCAGATTATAAATAAGCCATTTACGGGAGATTATTCGAGTTCTAGGATGAAATCGTAAAACATTGGAAGTTCTTAAGCTAATTATTTAAATTTTGTTATAAGAGAAAAAAAGTTTTTGAAAATTTATTGTTAACGTTTCTTTTGAAAATTGAATTTTGTTTTAAACGTAGAAACTCATTGATTTTTTTTTTTCAAGAATATTGTTTATTAGCTTCAAATTGGAGTTTGACTTTAAAATCTATTGTTAAAGTTTAAAATTAGAGTTTGTTTGTGTCGGGATCGAATATTGTTTCTATTATTAAAATTAATTAAAAGTTAGAATTTTTTGTTAAATTGAATAATATTGTAATCCGATACGTCGTGGACGACTTAGTGTCAGAATGGCCGAATTTTAGTCGGTGAAGAGAATTGTCATCCATATACGCCTATGGAGAAGAGCTTAAAGCTCATTAGAAACTGTCAATAATGAAAAAAGAAAGAGCTTATGTAGTATTGAAAGTTGGATTAGTGATCAGTTGGGCAATAATATTGGAGTGAGTCAGTCGAATAAATTAAGTTAGTTAAGTAATTGTTTGTTTTCTTATTTGTGTTTCCCCTTCATTTAAGATATTGAAAATATTGAGTTTAAAAGGTTTCATCGAATATTGGATTCTTTTAATTATGAACTACAAGATTCAGATCTAGGATTTGACTTAATTATTATTATTATTAAACCCTGCAGGAGGACTGCAATAGATGGCATTAAAATCTCGCGACATTTTCATGTTATATGGGCTGTGTTTTTTTGTTATTATTTGCATTATTATTATTGGTGTACATATTCTTAATGGATATGGACGAGGAAATTTCGATTGAATCGTTTTCATCCTCGTTATCATCTTATTTGTATTAAAACAGACATCTCATATTTTGCATGAATCTTTATATATAAAACAAAGTCGTGTTAGTTACACCATTTATAACTCAAGAACGGCTGGACCGATTTTTATGATCTTTGATTTGTTGGATTTGTCTCTGCCCCGAATAGCAGAATAGCTATTAAAATATTGCAAAAATTTAGGAAAAAAAAATATGAAGAAAATTCATTTTCTCCAGAGATGGAAACCGGTTTCTTTGAACCGAACCAAAACCACTGAACCATCGAAATTTTCCGAACAAAAACCAAAACCAAAACCAAACCACTTTTAAAATGATTCGGTCGAACCAAACCAAAACCAAACCACTTTTAAAATTAATACTTGAATCGAACCATAAACCGAAATTTTTCTATTGGTTTATGGTTCGGTTCAACAGAAAAAATTGTCCTATGATTTACATTTTCCTTTTAAAAAAACTAAAAAAGTCTACTACATTTTCTTATAAAAACGATGGTTAATCAACATTCAACAGTTTGCCAGTTTTCAAATTTGTTTTTAACGAGTAATCAAACACGACATAGTTTTTCATTTAGTGAAATCATAATTAAAATAAAAACAGAAACAAACACAAGAAGGAAGAATATACTTAAAATAAAAAGTTATAAAATTCATATCTAAATGGTAAATGTAAGCAAGTCTGTATATTTTTGAGTTTAATAATAATTTTTTTAGTATTTCCTAAAAGAAAATGTCAGGCAACAAAGATACAAATTACCCGGTTTTTGAAAAATTTGTTTGTGATTCAATAACAAATAGCAGTAAGTACAATGAATGCTGCATTGTTATCACAAATAATCACCCAGAAAATTTAATGGGGCATCTTAAAAAAAGCACTCCGAATCCTATGACATAATTGACACGAAGCGAACAAGAAAAACAGCTGAAAAAAATTGCCAAGCAAATCTACTTGGCTTCCTTCGTTTCTGTCAGAACTACTAAGAAAAAAGACATATTAGTTCAGAACCAAAACCAAAACCAAACCAAAACCAAAACCAAAAATTATGTAGTCTTTAAACCAGAACCAAACCAAAACCAAATTTTGAAATATTTAGAAACCAAAACCAAACCAAAAACCAAAAAGAAGGTTTATGCTTAAACCAAAACCGAACCAACTGTAAAAAAGTCTTGGTTTGCATCTCTGATTTTCTCATACATTTTGTATGGAACAGCTGTTTTGATGATATCTCGAGAATGCCCCTCTTTTTAAATACAATGGATGTGTGGTTTTCCCCAGTAAAAGCTATATAAATTCCAACCACCATCTTTATTATTGTTAATAAAAAATGCCTTCTAGATATTTTCATCAGGCCAGCATGTAGATGACAATGACGTCTTAACTTCAAGAGTGTGGAAAAGAGAAATAGTTATTAAGTACGAAGATTAAAAGAGAGAAACAAGCTTCTAATGCTAATTACATTAGTAACGTGCTTCTTTATTTCAACCTTCTTGCTTCATAATTATTTTTCTTTTTCACACACTTGAAGTTAAGACGTCATTGTCATCTACATGCTGGCCTGATGAAAATATCTAGAAGGCATTGTAATAAACAATTCTAACATTTATGCAACTAATAAGAATGTCTGTTCATACAGGAACTAACTTTAAAATATTTGCAAAATACATAACAAAAGCTTTCTTCTGCTTTAAAAAACCACGTGCTTATCAAAAATAATGTCGAGGCTTAAGGCCGAAATACATTGAATGCAGCAATGCAGCAAAAACGCATGCAGCATTTTATGATTTTCAATCTTTATATATAAAACAAAGTCGTGTTAGTTACACCATTTATAGCTAAAGAACGGCTGGACCGATATTTATGATCTTTGGTTTTTTAGATTTGTCTCTGCCCCGAATAGCAGAATAACTATTAAAACATCGGAAAAATTCCCGAAAAAAAAAGTTGATGAAGAAAATTCATTTTCTCATACATTTTGTATGGCACGGCTTTTTCGAGAACGGATTGACTGATTACGATGAATTTTTTTTACTATTCGTCTCGGCCTCGAGAAGTTTCCTCGCGCATTGTTAAAGTAAGAAAATCACAAAAAAGAAAGGCAAGAAAATTAAAATTTTTCATTAGAACGAATGAAGTAACGTATAAACCAGAAATCTTTTATTTTACAACGCACTTCCTATAAGATAATTGTAGCAAGCGATGGCGTAAATAGTCTTATGGATTGTAGACTAAAGAAAGAATGAAACAAAGAAAGCAATCGGAATTTGTGTAAACAAAAACCACGCGTTCCTTATACTTTTAGGCACCAATATGGTTTTCCCAACACTTTTCAAGTATTGGTGCATGTATAACAAGCATTTTTCATAACCACGTGTGTTTACCTAAGTAGAAGAAATCCTTTTATTACGTGTATTTCAAATATTTTAAGTGTTTAGTTCCGGTATGAATAGCCATTCTTATTACATAAGTTTTGGTATTACTTATTAAAGCTAAATTCACAGTTATCTCTGTTGCACTAACGTGATGAAATCTAACAAAATGATGGATAGCTAAAAAGATGACGGCTTGAATTTATATATCTTTACTGAGAAAAACCACACATCCATTGTATTTGAAAATAGGGACGGAAGCAGAATTGGCATATTTATACAAAAAAAGCAAAAAAAGGGAGGTCACCCAATAGTTTCCATTGCCATTGAGCTAGCTGTAAAGACGGGCCGCGATTTATCAACATTTTTTCGAGTTTTCACCAATTTTCATTCAGTTTTCGACGGTTATTACATTTGAGTTCGATTCAATTAATTTTATTCAAACGATTTTTTCTCAAATTCATCAGCGAAAATTGATTTCAAAGAGGTAGGTTCAGTTTTATGGAGTGCACATTGTGAAAGGTTATGTCGTTTGTCATTGGGCGCGCATCGACAATCAATCCAATCGGTAATTTGGACTGTGCGTTTGATTTGCCAAGCGGATTTGTTCGTAAGTATGTGGAATTCTATTTTCGCCGTGATTTTTAAACCTTCAAAGATATTCACTTTGTGAGGTTATCAAATTTGCGCATCGATAAATGTTTCATTATGTAATTTTGAATTGTGGGATTATTTTTCCAGTGTTATTTACAATGTTGCGAGTCAGGAAATCTAATCTTTTACAAGGAAGCCGTAATCCAATTAGACTTCGGAATATTACGAATCAATCCACTGCAGATGAACAAGAAATCGCATGAAAAGAGCGCCGCGTTAGTATGGCCGACTTCGTGCTACACAAATACAAGAACAAAGAGAGGCAATACGTAAAGCGGCTCAGTTGGCAATGAGAAATCATCGAGCTTATCGCATAGATCAACAACATGATAATCTTCGACTCAAAGGAAAGGTGAGGAAGTTCTCATTGCGAGAAATCCGATCATCCCAACCGAAATGCCATTTGAGATTAAACGAATTCAATTTCCGATCAACAAATTACAAGGCCAATCCTAGAGTGTTTGTGGCCTGAATCTAGAAAATAAATGTTTCAAGTATAACTATGATAAAGTGTGGAAAGCTAGCGAAGTAGCAAGAAAAACACGTGGCAATAAGTGGGAAAGAATAGGCAAGAGTACATATTGTTTTCATAGGCGAAATCCATCAGGAAGAGGGAGAATGAAACGTTCTTAAAAAAACGCATGGAATCTTATAAATTACCCTTGGAATCTTAAATATGGGACCAAATCTTATAAATTTCCCACACATATCAAAATAAAAAATTATCGCCAAATTTTTTTGTGGTGTGTGTGCATTTGTATATAAATTTCTGCCTGTGTTTTTTTGTGTACATTTTCAAATTACCCAAAAGTGAGAAGTGGGATGTTTTTTAAAATAATGTTTCCCTTTCACCCATACTCAAAATTTTTAGTTCTACCTATATCAGCAGTGGATAGAAAATTGTTGTAAAATGGACAGGCAAATTTTGAGAAACGGCGGTACGGTAAGGATAGGAAGTTTCCCGACTTTATTATTAGTTAGACTTTAATTTTACGTAGCGCGTTCACGTGCCGGCAAACTCTATCCACTTTGGTCGTTCTCGCACCTGATAACAAGACGAGAAATGTCGTATATCACAAGGTGCTTCAATGAAAGGGTGCAAACCATCCAGCAAATAGTTAACAGAAAGTAGTGCAACAATGCTACGCGAGTCATTTCGGTTCGCTTCAATAAAGCAAATGTCTTGATGCCACGTGAATTACATTCATTTCAATGTAATTAAAATACATTTCATTTCGATTTTTGTACATTTATTGAACTTAATTCATTTTGAGTATTCATTTTTTATCTTAACAAAACACTGAATTTAATTCAGCTAATAAGTTAACACAACATTTATTGATTCTGAGGCGGTACGAAGTTCGCCGGGTCAGCTAGTATAATATATATTCACAAAAAGAGAAAAGGACGTCTGTCCGAGGTGTTTCCTTTTTTGGGTGGTTGGATAAAAAGATAAAATATCAAATTTCTAGATGAGCATATTAAAAAGTTTTCGGTATAAAAACAGCCATTTCTTCAAGTTTAGTAACACATAATAGTTACACGGAAATTAATATCGAGAATACAGGAAATGGTTAATTAAAGCGTAGCGTAATTCATGCAATTTTTCCATTACTTTGAAGATGGCATACGAGTGCGTCTTTAATTGGTTGCGAAAAAACACGGCACTTATCACCCATAAATGTTCACGTAATATGTGCAAAATATATTGTGAGAAATGTGAGAAAGCTACAATGTCAGCTATCCAAATCACATTCGCTTTCGATCTTGTAAGACAATATCAAGGACTTCTCAACAAATTCTTCAATGGTCACTTCACTATTGTACGAACTGGGTGTTTAATTTATTAAACCAATATCTGATGGTTGTCGTCGATAATGCAGGGATCTAGTAGATTCCGTAAAACTTTTCTTTGATTTCCACATCCAGAAACAGGAATCTAATCACTCTTTTTCACTGAAAATTTTCCATATTTGGTAAAAAGCAAAATCGTTTGCTTTGAATTGCTGTTAAAACTAAACTAATTGACAGATCTACGTAGAGCTTTAGAGGAGGTTATAAAATGGTATCATAATTAAAAAGATTAAAATAGTGACATTTAGTATCAAGGCGACAACCTTTTGAAACACCTAGTATAAGAGGTTCGATTATATTGTAAGTTTTAGATAATATTTTTGATTAAAAAGCATAAAGTGTAAAAGAATTCCGGTCACAGGAAGGATTACAATATCATACTTGATAGTTAGAATAGTTGAAAATGGAAATATTTCGTTTTTAGAAGAAAAACTATTTTATATATATGTAGATGTACCAGCGAAATAAATGCTGGTGGACAATGCAGTAAAAACCGTCGCAGAAATCAACGTATTGGAATGTCAAATCAATTAAAATACACATGTTGTGTTTCAAATTTGTCTACACACATTGAGGCAAGAACGAAGGATCCACCGCAGTAAGTTTGTTAAAATCCGAAATCAAATGCGAAAACCAAAAACTGTAACCTCACTTTCTGTTTGTTTACAATTTTCGTGGTTGAAAGTTTTTAAAAATTTCGCTATTAACAAGCAGGTATAAAATAATATGTTTGAGGAATAATAGATTTACTATCATTTTTATCTACTCTTCAAACATATTTTAAATAATTTTCACGTCAATTTTTCTTTTATTAACACAGAATTTGAAATTTATTTTCATTTTTTAAATCGTTCCGATATTTTACCATACAGATCACTTGACAGCAACTTACAGAGCAGTTACATATATATTAATTTTATTTTTGGAATTCATGAAGGCCACTATTTCGCTTTAAAAAAAACACCGATTTTTTAAAATCTATGTTCTTATAACTTTTAATTTCGAATGTTGGTAGCACTGAAATTATTTGATGGAATACGCAGTCAACTTCAGTAATGTCTTTTGAGGTTAAAAAATATTTAAAATTCTTTTTTTAGACAAATAGTGAAATTGAAATAAATAATATTTGCGAGGCGTCTATTTGAAGTATTGTTTAAACCAAATATAAGAAAAAGCAATAAAAATAATAGAAAACAAATGTCCGCAATCAGGTAATATTCAAAATTCAACCAATATTCTGTTAATTTCAAATGCTGTAATAAAAAACAAAAGTTTTGATTTCTGCCATCTATTATCCGGGATATAGTACTAACTAACTGTCGTTAATATAATACCCCGACAATAACATTCCTTAAATAAGACAGTACAAAATGTATGGAGACCATGCTTATTTTTCCCGAAAAAAGCAGCTGCAATTTTAGAATAGCAATTTAGTCATTGACCGGATCCTTACGGTTTCAGGGCGAATTTATAATTTGTGAATAGCAGCCTAATGTTCTTAACTAACTCTATTTAGAACTCCGTCACGAACTATTAATTTTGAACTAATTTCACTTCAAACTTGTATGATTTTTCTTCTCGTAGTTTGATTGAATGGTTTAACCGTTCATCTGGGTTTGTTAAATGGGGAAATATTTTACACCAATAAACTTCTCTTTGCCAGCATATTTGTGTACATTTTAGAAAAGTTTGTTTCAACATTATATATAGATTGATATTAGATACTCATATATATATAAATTTACTTTCCCGACTAGAAAACACGTTGAAAGGTGAAGTATATCATTTGTGCCAAAACCTGCTAGAAGGATTATGGAGATGGAGGTAAGTACAAAATTCGTTTTATCAAAAATAACCATCTGCTGTTTCTTCAAAGTTTTACTAGCAGGTGAACGATTGTTCTGATTTCAATGGAATATTCAAAGTTTGCGAGCTGGAGGTAAAATTAGACATTTTCCGTAAAAAAACAGAATTTTTCTAGGTTTTGTGCAAGACAAAGTTCTGTTTTTAAGTCGTTGTGCAACCGAAACTGCTTTCTATTTATTTATTTACACAAACCATAAAAGAAAACTTAACTGACTGCATCAATACAAAAAGAATTACAATACAAATCAAATATTAATAATTTCATAATAGTTACTTTTTAATTTTAATTTTGAATTTTTTAAGATCGTATCATTTAAGTGAAAAGCAATATCTTGATAATTTTCATTAAATGCAATGCACATACTGTTAATGGCTTCCCTTAAAGCATAATTGGATAACTGTGAGATGACCCGAAAAATGTATGACTGCGAATTAAGTTTTTGGGAGTCAATTCCTTCATTGACCAATTTATAAGCGAACAGTGTGCCCGCGATATCCCTTCTTTTCTTTAGGGTGTCCATGGAGAAGAGTTTCAGATGATCCTTATAAGAAGGTAGCGTTATAGAATCATCAGGACAGACCGTCTGAAGCAAAACGTAAAAATCTTTTCTGCACCTGGTCAATTCTACCAATATGATTTTTATAATAAAATTTCCGGAATTGGGCGAAAATAAAAAAATTGTGAAACATGTGGATTATTTAGTTCTTTGCACCATCTCCTAATACACCCCAAAGTGGAATTTGCTCTACTTATGATAGCGTAAATATGGAGTTTGAACGTTAGTTTATCGCCAAAATTATGCCTAGATCTTTTACTTTGTCAGACCGTGCAATTAGACTTGCATTAACGGTATAATTATAACTACAATGCTCGTTTTTAGGTGAGAATGTAACAATAGTACATTTCTTGGCATTTAAGAGCATGAAGTTATTAAAACACGAATTGTACAAATTAGGAAGATCAATTTGAATGAGATCGCAGTCGCTAGGATTTACTATATTTGTAAAAAATTTTGCACCATCAGCATAGGCGAGTAATTTCGAACTATGGTATGTAAAACAAGGTTAAGATCATTTATATTTAACACAAAATAATGGCTCCAGATGATTACCTTGGGGAACACCCGAACTATTCCAAATATCGGCAGAGATAGATCCTCTAAATGATACATTAAATATAAATCGAGAAGAAAGTAGCAGAATCAAACGACAAATTAAATAAATGTTTAAACAGACCAACGAGTGAGACAGCAAATTTCTTTGAAACGATTGAAGGAAAACCATTCGGTGCAGCCGGGAATTTTTCTTCGATATAAGGGATTATATTTAGAATGGCCTGTTCGTCAATAAAAAGATCTTTCATCGTCAAGGTTGTTAAATCAAGTTTCGTCATATAAGTAAAATAACTTAAATTAATATCACAGCTAAATTCTTTGAAAGCTGTACGAAAGAAATCCGCAAAAACACTACTGAAAAATAACGGTTCATGACTAGAGTTATCATCTAAGTAGAGAGACACAATATAACATAGCTATCATTTTTACGTTTTCTATTCACAAAATTCCAAAAAAGTCTGTGATCATAGTTAATGCTATTCCCAATATTTTCAATATAATTGTGATACACAAATTTCGAATACTGAACAATTTCTTTCTGCAATTGAGAAAATGCAGAGTAGTTGCATACCAGCTTTGACATACCATATTTTTTAGAGGTCCTATTTTTGGAACTCTCCAAATTAAATTAGAAACATGTTTCTCTATTTTAATCTTCTTCCTTCATAATTATTTTTCTTTTTCACACAATTGAAGATTAAATGTCATTTTCGTCTACATGCTGACCTGATGAGATATCTAGAAGGCATTGGCTATAGGGAAGGGAAGAGATAGCCAGGCGACCAAAACATTGCTGGCGAGGTAAGATCGATGAAAACAGTATAAATCTATGACGAACTGGAGAACAACAGCTAAAGAGATATAATTCGGAGGAAGCTAAAGGAGTCCATTATGTGCGTTGGGTTTTACCACGAATTATGAATTATTTTATATTCGTGTTAAATGGAACAAACGAAACTAATTCATTTGATATAATATGTCAACTTAACAGACTGCCAAGTGTTTTCGAACAATCATTTTGTTAAAGCAAGCTTTGATAAGGTAGTAGCTAGTTAATAGTAGAAATGGGACTCTTTGTGAACAAATGTATAGTTAAAAGAAATAATTCTGAGAAAAAGACAATGAAAGTAATTATTTTTCAATGTTTTGCTCATAACTTCTTCCCATTTTTTTTAATTTGCTCGTATTCAAAAGTTAACCGGCCGCAAATAGCGTGAAGCTATTTTGCAAATTGTATTCAAAGTGGTGAATAAGTTTTTGAAACATCTTTAGAAACCTAAACATTAAAAAACGACTAAATCTTATGATCAGGGTAGTGTTTCTCTAAAATAAAATATTTCGATTTTCAACCTCCAAAAAATTTGCACCAAACCCGAATATCCAAAATTCACCTTTCAAGTCCGAATCCAGAATATTACTCGCAAGGAATCATATTATGTAATTTAGTCTTAAGTATCGAACAAAATGGTTAGTTAGAAGAAGCTTTACAAATATATTATTATTAAAGAAATTCATACCAATTTTAATGATCAACGGAAGTGCATTAATATTCCAAAACGAAATTGCTAAGACTATTCCAATAATTTTTATTATTGAGTCCAAAGTTTCCATTTTTTTTTTAATTTTTGCACTTTTTAATTAAACTAGCAAATTCTGCATTTGCATTTTGAACCTTAATTGACTTTTTTAATGACACCTTTGTTATGTTTTTAGAATTACATTTACACTTAAACTCTTAATAGGAAAACAAAAATACAAATCGTTTTCGATCCAAAACTAATTTAAAAAACTATTCCATTAGTTTAGGTTACTTTTAGCATTAATGCATTTTTTTTAATGAAAATAATTTTTCACAAACTCTATCAAACAAAAAAGTTGAAAAAAATATCGACGAGCACATGAACTTAAAAAAACAAAATTAAGCAAAGAAAAATCGCGTCTTTTCCCTTTAAGAAGACGAATAACACTGTCATAATAAGTAATAAATATTACGCACGAATTCCAAAAGAAAATCGAAAGGAAAACAATATTATAACAAAACAACGCGAAATTTTGAAAAAAACAAAACAGGAAAAAAAGCAGTATTAAAAACAAACTACTCTTTTTCATAACCTTTTGCTCCTATTTCACTTGGGGAAAATGTTTTTCAAAATTTTGGAATAGAATTTTATCACATTCTTATATTACAATATACTGTATATGTGAAAAGCAATTTTCCACCTTTTTTTGTCAAAAAACTAAATTTTTACATACAACTCCATTTCTTCACTTGAACAAAGACGAAAGACGTAACCATAAGAGTGCCAGCGAGGGGGAATAAAACAAAACCTTTTTGAATAAAATTTTGTGGCACCAACATTTATTTACTAGGGAGTTACATGTCCTAACGGGATTTTTTTTAGCAAATCACTAGCATATCCCAAATTTAGCCACAACATAGGATATTAAAAGAACAACCCGCCTTAACCCTATACCCTAACACCTTCACTTCCATGATTACTTTTCTGTACGTAGAAATGTCCTACCTGTAATATATTGGTACATTCCAAATTTCAAGGAAAACCGCTATTGATAAGTAAGAATATTTTTCCATCTTTGCCCAGGAACCCCCCATCGAGTAGAGTCATACCGTCTTAAGTCAGTTTATCCAGAATAGAAATTTCAAATTTCCTGAACATACGCTAATAATTGACCGAATTATGGTCATTCCTTTATATTTGCTTCACAAACTCCCAAGTGGAGATATGAAAATCGTTTCACTTGTTTTCAAAATTGGAAAAATCACTCTCATAAATGTATATCTATCTATTATATAAAAAAGTTTTTTCCGCACATCATTTATAAAATTTTGTAGTAGAAAAAACTAGAAAAAACCAAATAATATATTTATAAACTGAAAAAATATTCGGCTACGGCGGAATTCGAACTCACGCAGTTCGTTTCACTAAGTCTCGCGCTTTTAACAATTACTCCATGGAAACCAATGCTAAAGAAATTCAGATTCGTTAATATCAAATCAGAACTGAATAAATAATTATAAGTGAAAAAAAAAACTATTCGCCATCAACGGGATTTGATCACGCGTAGTTTGTTTTATTAAGTCTCGCGCTTTTACCAATTACTCCATGGAAAACAATGCTTGAAGCAATTCAGATTGGTTAATATCACATGTTTTCATTTCTATTCACACTGGTCAATTGTGTATCGGTCTATCACGATACTGAAGCAGAGGAGGTATAAAAATAGAGTGCAAGCTAGAACAAGAGGTCATAAAAAACTTTGTACCTATTTGAAGAAGCCGTGAAATAAATCACAAAAGCAGTTATTTTCTTTGCTTCTTACTCTATTATGCTTCATTTTTTACCATTACATTACACGAGAACTAAAATCTACTCGAAGTCCACTCCGGGACCCGGGGTTGGCGAACGAAGCGAGCAGGGGCGGAGCCCCGTAGTATTATATAAAAAGAAACTTTGAAAAAGTGCAGGTCCAAAACGGCTAGAGGAAGAACTATGCGGGGTTCGGTGAAATTACAATATTTGGCATGAAAACCTGTACAACTGTGATGAACAGCGGAATATTGTGTAACCTCTCTATAAAAAGTAGCAAAATTTTATTGACTCCAGTGTGAATGCAGTCATAGATAAAACTGCGTCAAGAATGTCTGCCATGAGAATCTCGATAACGTCGTCCCAGCTCATTAAATGACGTTTTGCAAAATGAGCATTCAAACTCCCCTTTCGAATTCAGTTTGAAAATTGGTCCAGCAATTTTGTTTAAATTATTTACGTAGGCTGACTACATAAATAGACGATAATAAGTTAAATTTCAGTAAGATCGGTCCAAGGATATGGGAGAAAGAAATAGTCGTAGAGGAAAATACTATAGATTCAGTAACTACGAATTCCATGTCTACCATAGGGCATCCAAAAATCGGCTATAGGCTGATTTTCAGTTACTATAAGCGGATTTATTATCTCTCGTAAAACCCTCATATTCATCGTAAAGGTCGTATTTTCTAAATTTTTGTACGAGAAATACGAAGTTTACGACGTTAACTATGAATACGAGAGTTGTAAGAAAGGTGATGAATACCCTTTATGTGTTTAAAATCTAATTTATAGAAAAATCTGACTTCATTCTCAATGAAAATGTTTGAATATCTATATATCAGAATGAAGAAGCCTTACACTGTATTGTTTTTTTATTACGACCCTTCTCCAGATTAAAAATGCTTTTTTTCCAGATACCCATTCTTACCTGAGAAGAAGCAGCCCAGATAATTCTATTAAAGTTGTCTAGTAAAAACCTAGTTCTAAACTCTTTGTTTCCCACATTGCCATTTTCTATTATATTCAATATTCTGTTATGCAGTTGTAGTCATTTTTACCTTTCGATCAAGTTTACTTAACTAACTATGTATGTATTGTATTTAAAGGCTTTCAAAAGGAGACATACATTCGGTGACGTGCAAAAATATGCAACTTTTAGGGTTGCCAAAATATATTAAAAGAACTTAGTAAAACCCACTATAGCAGTCAATTTAAAATTTACCCTATTTCGGCTTAACCATAATAATATTAAATAAATTCAAACATTTCATTAGACGAATGATAAAACGTGAATTCAGAATCTACCTGGGTTCCGTTCACTCGATCACACCGGTGTAAAAAAAAGTCGGTGTAAGTTAGGGCATGGTTCGAACAAACAATTTCTTGATGTAAGCAAACAAGAGTTGTTTGAACAATTGCTCAAGCAAATGTAAAAAAAAAATTTACGGAAAAATGACCAAATTCGAAGAGAAAAAAATTATTATATTGAAAAAATAAAAAATGAAAAGGAAATAAAAAATATTCTCTTAAATATACATATGATTCTCTTTATTAAATAATGATAGATAGATTACATTATGTTAGTACAACAGAGACAGAAATAGATTTAACTTTAATAAACAATTCTAACGCTTATATAAAAAATAAGAATCACTATTCCAGTGGCGTGCGGTCCATATGTGCAGGGTGTGGACTGCACACCCCGCAAAAATTATGACAATAATTTTCTGCACCCTATGTATCTTTCTGTAACCAAATTTTTTATAATTCAACACATGCAGATATTGTGCCGATTCGTTTGTCTGTATTCCGGCAGTGCGTGCATCCCTATATTCCGCACCTTGTAGCGCGTAGAAATATCTATTAAAGTGTAATATCTTTGTGACTAACTTTGGTGACGTTTTATGATGATGTTCGAAATAAGAGGCTGAAAAACAATTTTGTTGTGTCAGAAAAAGAGTAAACGAATTACAACAGAACAATTTCAGCTAATAGTAGTAGAAAAATTAATAATACTTCATCCTAGCCTATCTTAAACACATCGCTTTACTATCAACAAACACGAACTCATAGTAAAGTTACTGGAAAAATAGTTTTGAAATTTTAACTTTAAAGAGAGTACAGCAATTAACCTGTAAAACCATATGACCAGTTTTTTTTTTTTTTTAAGCAAGATGTGCAGGAAAAACTCGCACTATTTATATATTAACAATAGTTCTCTTCTGCTTATTATTCGTACATGCACCAATACTTAAAACATGTTGTGAAAATACAATATTTATAAGGAAACGCGTGGTTTTTGTTTACAAATATTGAGTACAAAAAAAATTGGATTGCTTTCTTTGTTTCATTCTTTCTGTAGTGCAAAACCCATAAGACTATTATGAGGCTATCTAAGCTCTACCTTGCTCAAATTATCTTATAGGAAGCACGTTGTAAAATAGAACATATTTGATTTATAGTTATTTCATTTTTTCTAATGAAAAATTTGAATTTTTTGTCTTTATTTTGTGCGAAATTTTTTGTTTCTGTCATTTTCATTAAAGTTATGGGAAGATCGCGCCGAGTTGTCTTTTTCAAATTTATTTTTCTCTTTAATGGAAGAATTGTTTCATTTCTGTTCGAACAGTGAAAAAATAGAACATGTTCTGCTTGCTCAAATAATTATTTGTTCGAACCATGCCCTAGTGTAAGTTAATGTCAAAAAAGCTGGTGTCGAAAAATGTAAGTTGTTTGCGAGTGAACGATCGTAGTCGTAGTCGTAGTCAATTAGTGTCATTTCGAAATGTCAATTGGAGACAATGCGCATCTATAGGTTAATTAATGTATTGTAATTATTCAAATTACTTTCATGAAATCCATTTATTTTTAATATTTAATTTAGTAATAATTATTTATATAAAAAACATATTTTATAGTTTCACTTTTTTTATAAATTTAATATTTTAAAATTTTTTCGAATATAATTCAACGAATTGAATATAAACTTATTACTAAAACTATAATTCTTCAATAAATTTGCCAAATAATAAAAAAAAATACTGAATTCATAAAAATTTGTTTTGAATTCAAAATCTAACTGACGAAATAGAAATGGAATTAATCGACTACGCCCCATGACATTGGTCGAAAAAAGTTACTCAAATCGACACCGATGTTTTTTTTTTTGTCTTAACATTTAACTCAAATGTGAAGTGAGCACTAAGCTCAGTAGGGAACACAATCGTATAGTTTCTTCTTAAGCAGTCTTTTATTGTCACATAAGTCAAAACATTCAATATTTAAATTAACTTCACGAAGCATACGTGTGATTGGTTCACGCTTCCCATAATCAGTTCGATGAAAATCGATGTGAAAGAACTCAGTCAGTCTAAGTGATCTCCGGTTAACGCTTATCTTTATTTTCGCAAGAATTTTTGGGGAACTAATTTCGCCGATCAGAATTTGATGAAAGCAATATCTGCAACCACCCTTCTTTTGGTGAGAGGCTGGAGATCAATTAATTTAAGGCGGTCGTTGCGGCGGCGTGCAAAGCAAATGAGCCGCCCGAAGCAAACCCTCAGAATGCCGCCCCAAAATTTTAAATCACAAAAAGGCTTGAAAATGCATTGATTTAATAGAAATTACTTTTAGATACATTTTTACTTTCAATTTGTATACAAACATGAAACATAAATAATTTACTTCACAACATAAAAAATTGAGCGATTTCAATATTCACTTCTATTTATTGTATCAAAATCAGTTGTTACAACGGAAACACGTGAAATAAGTAGGAAATATGAATTTAGCATATTAATGATAAGTTAATAGTTTAAAGACTGAATTAAATTTTAACTTTGAAATATGATCAATAATGTTTTAATTTATTACAAATTTAACTATGACTTGTTTAGTGTCAACTGTTTAATTAAAAATAACCTGTCACGGTTTGGCATTTGCGAACTTTTCGGTAATTATCTTTTTTATAATTGATTCCAGTAGCTCAGATTCAATTGAAAGTATAGCCAAATTGTTCAATCGTTCTTGGCCCATGGTTGTGCGATCGCAATTTTGCCGCCTCTCAAACGTGCCGCCCGAAGCAACTGCTTCATTTGCGTCGTGCTTTGCACGCCGCCGGGTCGTTGTATGGTGGAAGAATGAAGCAATCCTGCCATGGGAGACCGCGAAGTGTAAATCTTAAAAATTTCCGCTGGACTGATTCGATTCTGTCAATGTCCACCGCAAAGTGTGCGGACCAAACCTGACTGGCAAATTCAAGCTGTGGTCGAAGAAATGAAAGGTATAAAGGCTTAGTGACATAGGGATCATCAAATTCTTTTGACCAACGCTTCATAAAACCAAGCATAGAATTACCTTTATTGACTATGAATTCAAAATAGTTCTTGAATGTGAGTTCCTTATCACAAATCGCTCCAAGGTCTTTTACTTGTACGACTTTACAAATGGGGAAACTATTGAGCTTGTAAGTAAAGTGAATAGGAGTTTTCTTCCTAGTAAATGAGATAAATTGAAATTTGTCCACATTTAATACAAGGTTGTTTTTACAACACCAATTAGCAAATTTATCGAGATCACGTTGCAATGCAGAACAATCAGATAAATCAGAAACACTTTTGTATAATTTCATGGCATCAGCATAAATATTGAGATTACTTTCAGTGATAACCGAGGAAATATCATTTATGCTAATGATGAATAAAAGAGGTCCCAGGTGGCTTCCTTGAGGTACACCAGAAGTCGCAGTAAAAGGTGTTGACACTGCAGACCGGAATTTGATTACATATTGCCTATTTTCTAGATAGGAATTAATCCACTTGAGAAATACATGTGGAAATCCCAATTTATTCATTTTTAATAGAATAGTTTTGTGAGAAAGGACATCAAAAGTTTTACTGAAATCAGTGTAGACTACATCAGTCTGATACCCTTTTTCCATCGCACGAAAGTATGTAGAGACAACTTCGGTTAAGTTCGTAACAATAGATTTCTTTTTTAGAAACCCATGTTGATGTTCAGTGATAAAAGGTTTGCAATGAAAATAAAATCCATCATAAACAATGGCCTCAAAAAGTTTTGGAATACATGAGAGCTTAGCAATTGGTCTATAATTTGAAACCTCATTTTTAGAACCCTTTTTGTGGATTGGTCTAATAAACGAGTTTTTCCAAATATTAGGAAATACGCCGGAGGATAGTGATTTATTGAAAAGGATTGAGAGAGGTAGAGCTAAAATTTTCGCACATTGTTTCAGGACAACTGAAGGAATACCATCCGGGCCAGGGGAGCCTTCCTCTTTGAGTTTGCTAAGTTGGGTTTCCACAGTCTCTTTATCAACGTTGTTTTCGGGTAATTGTCTAAGTTCTCAAAGTATTGTTCATTCGGCAAAAAATCTTCATCTCCATAAGTCTCAGAAAAGAATTAATAAATTGGAAAAATTTATTTGGGTGGTAGAGTAAATCTGATTGCATGTTTAGAATATATGAATCGTAAATTTCTTTTGACAGTTCTTTAAATGCATGAAACAACATTTGAAGGTTGTCATAATCACTTTGAGAAATTTCCGCCATAATTTATTCTTTTGATTCCTAAGTGATCGAAGTTCATGGTTATACCAAGGAGGTGAGGATTCCGTATGTTTGCATCTACCATATGGGAATGCTAATGAAAAACCCTTAAACATTAGTGTATACAAATTTTTTACACATGCATTAAGGTCCAGTTCCCAGAAAAAATTATTAAAGTCAGTATTACTTAAAAAGTTTTTTAGTATATGAAAGTTGCCTTTACGAAAGTTAAAATTGAAAGTAGATTCAAAGACAGTTAAGTTTTCCTTTTCAAATGAAAACAGAAGTTGAAGAGGGGGGTGATTAGGGTCAACACCCACCAAAAAATTATCACTACTGCTATTGACAGACCCGGTTGAAAAAATTAGGTCTAGTTGCCTACCCCTATAATTTTTCACATCCGAAATCTGCATAAGCAAGCTATAAGTAAGATCAGGTGCGGCTCTACCTTAGGGGCTAATGGGCCTAAGCCCCACCAAGCAAAACTGATTTGTTTTTTTTCTGAAAGTAAAATTTTTCAGTTAAAACTTATTTTAAAAACATATTCGAAAATTACAATATAATTGAAAAGCTCTTATATATTATACGATTAAAATTCAAAATAAATTAATTGAAAGCCCTTTTAACGTGGGTGTTACCGCGTTAATACAATTTTATGAATACGTGTTACTTTTTTATAATTTCGGTAAAACAATGATACACTTTTAATATAATTCTTATTAGTTATGTTATTTATTAATTTCTTGTCGTATAATTATTTTCATATACAATTATTTCATTGTTATTTATTATATTTAAAATTATTTAATACCATTAATTTTTATTATTGTGTTGTTTGTTTGCCAGCCAGGATTCAACTAACTATTTGATCTTTTATTCCAAAAAGATATAATACAGGTCGTCGTTCAATATAAAAACAACCGTAATTGTAATTTGAAATAGACATTATAATTATTGACTAAGTATAGTCAGTTTCCAAATAGAACGTACTTTTTGTGTTATCAGTTGTCACTACACACTCCCCTTCCAGTGCAAGGCACGAATGATACGATTTTATCCCTTTTTGGTCCATTTTGGTCGGACGTTATTTTGGAAATAATACATGCCGGTTTTAACCTATCGACTGAAATAGATTGATTTTTTCCTTCGATATCTATCACAAATTGTTTTCGAAATCTGCGTAAAACTTTATAAGGTCCTGCATATGGGGGTGTTAAGCTGGGTTTGACTTTGTCCACTCTTACAAAAGAAAATTCACAGTTTTGTAATGCGGTTGGGATATGGATATTTTTCTGGATGTTTTGGCGAGTATCAACAGGCCCACAATTTCGCATGTTTTCTCTCAGTTGTTCTACAAAAGTACTAGGCTGAACAGATGGACTATTCGGATTGTCGATAAAGAATTCTCCGGCACTTTCAAACTTTGGCCATAAACCAGATCTGCTGGTGAACACTTCAGATCTTCCTTAATTGATGTACGTATCCCTAAAAGTACTAAAGGTAGTTCGTCATTCCAGCTAATTGTAATGTTACGAGCCATTAAAGAAGATTTTAGTTGCCGATGCAATCGTTCTACCATACCATTAGATTGTGGGTGGTATGCGGTTGTACGTATCCGATGAGATCCTAATATTTTTGTCATTTCAGTGAATAATTTAGACTTAAATTGGGTACCTTGGTCTGTCGTTATTTCTAAAGGTACTCCGAAACGTGAAACATATTGTTTTATAAATGTTCTTGCAACTGTAATAGCTGTCATATCCTTTAGAGGGTAAGCTTCTGGCCAACGAGTATATCTATCTATAATGGTCAGAATGTATGAGTTTCCATCTGATTGTGGAAGTGGACCAACTAAATCCATATGAATGTGTTCAAATCTACATGAGCGCAAATCAATTCGATCCAATTTAGATTTTGTATGCCTATGAACCTTGGATTTTTGACAACCTAAGCAAGCTTTAGACCAATTATTTGAATCTTTGTTTATGGATGGCCAAAAATATCTGGAGGTAAGTTTTCGTCTTGTGGCTTTTATTCCAGGGTGAGATAAATCATGTAATGTTTTGAAAACATGTTTCCTAAGCTGTTCTGGAACGTAAGGTCGATTAATTCCTGTAGTTGTTTCGCACCATAATTTCTCTTGCGAAACTGGAATTGTTACTAATTCTAACTTGACTTTTGTTTTTGAATTTGGAGTGTTTTTTAACAGAATTTTGAGATCGGCGTCGTTTTTTTGAAGTTCCGAAAAGTTCTGGATACTTAATATGGATGAGCTAATTTCTATGTTATCAACTCGGGATAATGTATCTGCTACTACGTTTTCTCTACCGTTTATATGCTGTATATCTGTTGTAAATTGGGACATATAATTTAAATGACGCGTTTGTCGCGGGCTTCTTTCCGTTTTAGTAGAAATCGCGTATATCAACGGCTTATGGTCTGTAAAAATCGTGAAATTTCTTCCTTCTACGAAATATCGAAAATGTTTTATTGCTAAATAAATTGCTAATAATTCTCTGTCGAATGCGGAGTATTTCATTTCGGTTTTTGACAATTTTTTTAAAAAGAAAGCTAGTGGTTGCCAATCTTGGCCATTTGGCTGTTGAAGCACTGCACCGACAGCCGTGTTTGATGCGTCTGTGGTAATATTAAAACATGCTGTATCCATTGGATGAGCTAATAATGTAGCATTCGCAAGTGCAGTTTTAACTAATTCAAAAGATTGTTGACAATTTTCTGGCCATGTGAATTTATGTTTTGATTTTGGGTGCTTCAAATGGGAAATGGCCATAAATTGGAGTCAACAATTCAGCTAACTTAGGTATGAACCGATGATAATAGTTAACCATACCTATGAATTTTTGAATTTGTGTGATGGAGGAAGGAGCTGATAAATTTATTAAAGCCTCCATACGATGTTTTGATGGCCTGATACCCGAAGGGCTAATCGTGTGACTGAGAAAATCTAGTTCGTTAGTACCAAATAGGCACTTAGAAATTTTAATATTTAGACCATAATCTACTAGGCGTTGGAAAAGCAGGTGGAGATGTCGTTTATGTTCGACAATATCTTTACTTGCTACTAGTAAATCGTCTATGTAGACGAAAATGAAGTCTAGTCCTCTAACTACTTCGTTCATGAAACGTTGAAATGTTTGACCTGCATTTCGTAGCCCAAACGGCATTCGCTTAAACTCAAATAAGCCAAACGGGGTTGTTATTGCTGTCTTGTGGATATCTTCTGGTGCTACCGGTATCTGATGATAAGCACGCACAAGATCGATTTTTGAAAATGTAGTGCAACCGTTTAATTGCATTGAAAAATTGTGTATGTGTGGGATTTGGTATCTGTCTGGTACCGTGACGGCATTTAGCCTTCTAAAATCTCCACAAGGACGCCAGTCTTCGCTCTGTTTTTGTGTACCAAATGAAGAGGTGATGACGGAGAAGATGAGGATGGCTGACAGATGTCCAATTCGACCATATGTTCGAATTCCAATTTTGCTGCTTTGTGTTTTGTAGGATCGAGTCTTCTTGGTCTTGAAAAAGGTAAATATCCTTTTGTTATGATATGATGCTGAACTTTGTGCTTTACGGGGTGGTTAAAATTTGGTGGATTTAATAAAGAAGGATAGTTCTTCACTAAACAATCATATTCATTAGAAATAATAAAGTGATGCGGTGTTGGTGAATTTACATATGCCGATATTGCATTGACTGAAAGTTTTGTTTGATTATCAATTAGTTTCTTGTTGCGTAGATCTACTAAAAGGCCGAATTTCGTAAGGAAATCAGCACCAATAATGGGTCTGTTGACTGCTGCTAGAGCAAATGAGTGTATAAAATTGCGACGAAGACCTAAATTCAGTTGAAGAAGTTTAGTACCGTAGGTTTTTATTACTGTTCCATTTGCGGCTGACAGGCTAATATCGGAATTGTTTCCAACTCTTTTGAAAATACGAAATGGTACTATGGAGACATCTGCGCCAGTGTCAATAAGAAAATTCATGTTGTTATTTGCATCTCTAATGAATAAACGCCGGTTAGTTATACTGTTGCTGCTCTTAGTGTGCGCCGTTGCCAGAGGGTGAGCATCTAGTTTTTTGAATTGTTTTCTGACTTATCTGAAGTAGATTTTTGATTTGAGATTTTGAAAGAACAAGGTTGTTGGCATTTTTGTGCTCTGTTCCCAAATTTTGTATGGTACCAACAGTCTTTATTCCTATTATTTTTGTTTCTGTTCCTACTATGAGATGAGTTTCTACCCCTACTTCTTTCTCGATTGCGAGAACGACCTATGTATGTAGAAAGGTTTTCTATTTGTGCTTTAAGTTCATGAATTTCTTGTTGCAAATTATGAACATTTGAATTTGGAACCGTGGCTGTTGAAATATTTCCGTAATTTGGTAAAGCCTCCCAAATTTTATCTGCTAAGGGAGTCAGTTCAGAAATTGATTTTTCAGCTTGTGCTATGAGTGCAATATTGATGGATTGTGATAGTCTGCGTAACCAAAGTTTTTTAACAAGTTCTAGACTAATTATGTTATGTGAACCAGCTAGTTGAGATAAGGTTCTATAAAAATCTGATGGTTTTCTATCCCCAAGTTCTTCATTACTGAGTAATTTTTCTATGCGTTTTCTTCGCTAATTGAATGTCTTTCAATTAATATATTTTTAATATTACCGTAAAGATCAGTGACAGGTGGTTTTTGAATGATGTCTAATACAGATTCGATCACGTTTTGTGGTAGTGCTGCGATCACATGATTATATTTTTGGCAATCGGCTTTAATTTTTCCGACATTGAATTGTGCTTCGGCCTGAATAAACCAAATTGCAGGAGAAGTAACCCAAAAAGGAGGTAATCGGATTGAAACCGATCCTACTACACTGTCAGGGTCTGTATTTTGTGAAACTGACATTTTCTGACTATTATCTTCAGTCATATTTTAATGATTTTAATTTATTTATTTAAAAAAATATATATTGAATGACGTTTTGGTTTTGTTTTTATTAAACTTGTAATTTGTAACAATTTTTTTTTTTTTTTTTAAATTTACTCACTGATTTTGGAATGATTAGCGGCTGGTTGTTTCCTGGCTAACATAAAGTTAATATGATAACATGGATGAATCGGGAAAAAAAAATTGTATATAGTATGTATTTTAAATTATCTACAACACAAAGAGAAAAAAAAATGTATTATAATATATTTTACATTCAAGATTGATAATGAAAGAAAACTTGTTATCCGAAATATGAGCTACAGATGAAATATGTAATGATGATGCAACCAAAAGACGAATTTGTTGCTAAGATGATACCGTTTGTTTAACGGGATGAAGTAAAAATTTTCGTCTTTCTTCACTTTAAACGGTATTGTTGATTTTGTTATCAGGATACTACTGTTATTCTAACTGGATAATGATGAAATTTTCTCCGCTTAACAGTACTGTTGATTCATTTAAAACGATGATTCTTGAAGTTTTATAGGTTTTTTTTCTTTTTTATACATATGGATCACCAAAAAAAAAAATAAGATCACGTCGGGGTCAACATTTTAACGTGGGTGTTACCGCGTTAATACAATTTTATGAATACGTGTTACTTTTTTATAATTTGGGTAAAACAATGATACACTTTTAATATAATTCAAATTTCAAATTTTCTAATTCTTCTAGAGCCAGAATGCTGCTTTCTCCAATCCATACTTCTCTTCTCATGTCTAGGTCATTCATAGTTAGAGTTAGTCAACTCTGGAATCATGAAATTCCTAGGCCTCTTAGAACCTTTAATTCTAGTGTATTGATGTTTAGAAGGGCTATACAAGATGTGTTCTCTATCTCATAAGTTATTATCTGACAAATTATAGTCTCTGCTTTGGGTGGTTGTCGGTGGCCTAGCTCTTATTTCTCTTTTGTTATCAATTTTATAGCGTTGTGGTAAGACTTCGGCTGGGGATTGTTATAGGGAGACAGAATGCAAGCAGTTAAATTCAAGTTAAATTCAATTTAAATTCAATTTATTTAATTTTGGTTTTAGAATTTTTCTTTTTTTTTTTATTCTTCTTTTTGATTTTAATTTTTATTTAAATTTAAATTTTCTATTCATATTACTTTTGAACAATTTGTGAATTACTTATCAATCTTGTATGGGCTGTGGCCTTGATTGTTTCTAATTAATAAATAAATAAATAAATAAAAAATAAATAATTCTTATTAATTATGTTATTTATTAATTTCTTGTCGTATAATTATTTTCATATACAATTATTTCATTGTTATTTATTATATTTAAAATTATTTAATTCTATTAATTTTTATTATTGTGTTGTTTGTTTGCCAGCCAAGATTCAACTAACTATTTGATCTTTTATTCCAAAAAGATATAATACCGGTCGTCGTTCAATATAAAAACAACCGTAATTATAATTTGAAATAGACATTATAATTATTGACTAAGTATAGTCAGTTTTCAAACACAACGTACTTTTTGTGTTATGAGTTGTCACTACACCCTTACTTTAGTTTCTTATTTAAAAAAAAAAAAATGAGTCGAAAGCCTCGCTAGCGATTCGAAAAACCTCAGTAGCTTAAACACAGAAAAACTATAATATCGATTAATTGAAAATCTTCAACAGAAGAAAAAAATCTTCAGTCCCGAAACAACAACAAAATCATTATACACCACACATTTTTTTCTTCTTCTTCTCTTTTTTGTCTATTAGAATTTCATACATTTTGGGCTAATTTCAATCAGCCCCAAAGAGAGGATTAGTGGAAATATTGTTCGCATAAGAAAGTATGCAGTTCAATTTTTGATCATTTGAGCGAATATCTCTGTAATATTAATCGCTCTTTTTCTATCAATTTTTACACAGATGATATGATAGCATTTGAAACACCATTTTAGTACGAAATTAATAAATTTTTTTACATTTTTGAATATTTTAGATAAAAAAATAATAATTTATTTTGATACCTTACTTTATAATGAAAGCATGGGTATAAAAAAATGTTAATTATTTAATACATTTTGATGAGTTTAATTTAAATTTTTTCACACCAAATTTTCATATAAAAATTTGAAATTTTCAATTATGTATTAAAATTTTCGGCAAGTACTTTCAATTATTTAGTAAAATTATTTGGAAGCTCAATAATAAACTTGTTTTATTCCACTGCGTATATTATTAAATAGAATATCAAAATAACAATGTCAGCTTGTTATTCCTCGATTTGGTATTGCATTTCAGCAAACAATTTCAGTAAAATCCATCCAGCATTGTCGAAGTAGAAATAATATTGTAGTAAGAAAAAAACCTCTGTTCATAAAGCTCTTTGATGTACTTTTAAAACGAATGTACCGATTGTAAAAAAATTTGTAGAATACATTTATTTCACAAGGGTCCAGACTATCTGTGATTTAGAACAAATTTGAAAAAGTTATGCAGAACAACTTTGAAATATTATTAGTTTTGGCTGTTTATGCCCTATGGTTGATACTACCAGAGGGTATATTAGTGTTGTCACTCCATTTGTAACACAAAGAAATAATCGTCGTAGCAAGGTTTTAAGGGTATGGTTTTGTCGGAAATCAATTTATGCATGTCCGTCCGTCCGTATACAAGATAACTCAAGAACGCATTATACGATTTTATTGAAATTTACCGTGTGAGTTGCTTATTTCTTAACTTGGTTTCCTCTTGCATATCAACAAAATCGATCCAGGAGAGCAAAGTTATAAAGGAAAAACCAGGGTGTGCAGAAAGTTTTGTTGTATTTTTCTTTATGGTTTTTCCGATTTTATTGGAAAATTTGTAAATCAATTTTGTTTAAATTAATTATATAGGTTAACTACATAAATTGACGACAGCATGTTAAATTTTAGTGAAATCCGTCCAAGTATAGTTGAGAAAGAAATAATCCTAGAAGAAAATAAGACTTTTTCATATAGTTTTTTTTGAATAAAATTCGCCGATTAGACTTATGCTATCAGGGTCTGGCTTATCTGCAAATTAGAAGAAATTTTGAAAATAAGAAACAAAGTTATGAAGAAAGACCCTTGAAATAATGTTAGTTTAACAGTTTTTCTGTCCCATTTCTACCATAGGGCATCAAAAAATCGGCTATAGGCTGATTTTGAGTTACTATATGTGAGTTATTGTTTCAATGACCATAGGTCGGCTCCATACTTTCGTTGAAAAATAATTGTTGAACATTTCGTTAAGTCAGACAAATATTTTCCACTTTTCGCTCTATAAAGCGTAGTAATTGATTGCAAATACTCGTCAACGTATGTATTTTTGTACTTCTACCTTGAACTATCATTATACATTTTTGGGAAACCAATCAGATAAAACTCGGTGACCACTTCGATTGCAATACCTCTAGGATGAAGTACAAAGTTGCATAAATTTGTTTACAATATTGTAATATTGAGTGACCTTTTTTAGGCAAATATTGATTAGCCCCACCTTCGCATATAGTCACGAGCCGCCACTGAGTAAGATTGTCAATAAAAAAAGCTTCACCGGGTGATGAAGTATCCGATGGAACAAAAAATTCATCGTCTTCATATCTAACCCACTCCAAATTAGGCAAATTAAAATCTCCCAAAATCAACAAATCATCTTTAGTATTCTTAGAGGAAATAATGAATTCAATGGTTTTATGAAGTCCATCATAGACATCCAAAGATGATCCAGGCGGAATATAACAATGTAAAATAAACAAATAATGATTTGACACTGTTACTTTTATACATATGAGTTCATTCAGTTTCGGATTTGGAACTACGAATTCCGAAGCATCCAGATGTAATGGTGGGGTTTACATTTATTGCAGTGTGTAAAAACACACTGCAATGGGGTTTTAAACGAAGAAAGCAAATCCCCAGATGATCTATTCAGCATATCTTCTTCCTTGCGAGGAGAAGATATGAGATGGTGCAGCAAATGTGAGCAACTAAAAAGGCTGCACGCCTAGCTGTGTCGCACTGACTAGCTCGCCGGAGGGGTGGGTCGTTGCTCACCACCATCTATCATCGTTAACATATAATTTTTATATGCGTGCAAAGAATGTTAACGTCGTTCAGACTATATCGTGATAGCATATGCTATCAAGCAAGGAGATTCGGTTTCGCGAGAAAAAACCGAATTAGTGGAAGGTTCGTTAGTTCATTTTGGCCACCGAAACCCAAACAATCCTGCGCGAAAACCTTCGCGAGGCATGCCGGGGCCGATTGGCGGAGATGTTGGTGCCAACCGGACTTAATTGGGGGCACGTCCCACCCTATATTGGATCAGCAGCAGGCTGATCCCCTTTGCCCATACCCGCCCCCCCTATAAATGGGTATGGACCCTTAAAATTTTCGTCTCCTTCCCACTATCCCATTCACATCTCTCTCTCTCTTTCTATAGGCTTCTTACATCATCTCACGAATTTTTCCTCCGTTCATTTTTTTTTTTTCAATTAATAGTTTTATGCGCAACTTTTTATACAAGTTTTGTAGGTTGATTATTCATATGTGATTTACTTCGAAACAATAAATGGAAAGAGCAAAAACGAATACGAATTTCAATTTTCAACATTCTAATGTAAAAAGTTAATACAATTGAAATTAATTCGAGTTTTGTGAAAATGCAGGCTAATTTATGATAAAATTGTTAGTTTTTCTGGTTTTTTTTTTTTTTTAATGATATTTATTGTTCTTATTATTATACGATATAAATCAATTGAATTACACGGTTTTCTCAAATCTTATGTTATTCTAAATGACCATAAAATAAAATTCAAAATAAAAATTTAACCTTCTGTATGACAAATTTGATCATACTATATTTCTTGTTTTTTTCTTTCCTTTTTCAAAAATTATACCAAATGCGATTCTTTTAATTCTTTTCTTTTCTTTCAGTATAAATGAAAAAAAAAATGATTTTTTGATCACAATTCAAAATTTTTTTTTTCTTTCAAACATTTCTTGTATTTAATATTACAATAAACACTCACCCCGTATCTGGAAACAGGAGGCCTCCCCTTTCGTATTTGGAGTAGTTGTTTTATTTTTTTTTCTCTGTTTTAACAAATTAATTAGCTATATAAAAAAAAATACACATTGTAAAGGAAGAAAAAACAAGTTCTTTAAATTTTGAAAAAAGGAAAAATAGTTATACTTAGATCATAAGGCTTATTTTATATATATATTTTTTTTCTTTCTTCTGTTCTGTCAAATGAAATCATACGATCCTATTGTTTCCTTTGTATATTAAATGCCGTAAACGGAATTTATCCCGTTGTCCAAGATGATGATGAATCCAGTTGAAAATGAAGCTGCACGTGGGTTTAAAATACAATACCGAATACTGCGCCTGAATTCGCGAATTAATTTTCCTTAATTTCCTAGAGCAGGTGTATTCAAACGAAGGTATAGGCATTCGCATGCGTTTTAGCAAGTAAACGCATATGCACACTACTGTATAATTACGGTTATTCTGTCGTGATCTTGTGGGTTTCCATGTTTCCTTCCTTTCTTTTGTTCTGCTTATGGCTTCCCTAATAATAATTCCTATAAAGGAACATATATACACATATATGTATTCGCTTGGTATGCAGGCAAGCATAGGAGAAAACCAAGAACGAAGAAAACAAAATTTTCGAATAAAAAAAAATCAGTAAGTGCAATCGAATGGATATCACAGTTATTCCTCCTTTTCCACTTTTCACACGAGCAAATAAAAATGTGAGTTTAAAAACGGTTTTTTTTTTTCTTTTTTTTTTTTTGACTATACTTAAGAAATTCGATAGTATCAGTTAATTTGTACACGAAACTTTCAATTATAATTTTATTATTTCTATTAGTAACGTTAAATTTCGCGGTTTTTAATTTTTTTTCAAATTTTAATGGTTTTTCTTTATCATTCACTTTCATTCAATTTTTTTTTTTTTTTTCATTTATCGATCCATTTACCTTGATCATCAAAACTGGACTGTCGTTCCCAACAAGGCTCCCTTTTTTCGTTACTCCCTAACCGTAATGCTTTTTCCGTCTCTCTCTAACATGATCGGTTTCAACTCTTGCCTTCTTATTTTTTTTAAATCAGACGATTTGAAATTCTGGTATATTATGTGTAAACTGGTTTACTATATAAAAAAAAAATATTCGCGCATGTGCATTGGAAGATTTCTCTTAAAATTTCGCAATGGCTTAATTCTCTTACACATATTGGTAGAAGACAAATGAATACATGAAAGAGATCGGTTAAGGTCGCATTAGACGGAAAAAAAAATATTTGTATGAAAGAAAATAGGTCAGCTGGCCGTTACACAGACTCTTTCTGACGGCCAACAGCACTCCCCCACCCTTTGGTAAATCGACAGAATCACAACACAAATCTGAGGAATACCGATGTCTCCTAAAAACTTCGAAATCCGAAGAAAATAGCTCATTATCCTTAAAAGAATTCGTCAACCACGTTTCCGTGAGAGCATAGATGTCCATTGAAAGAGACTGACAACCTAAATACACCTCACTTGTTTTAGTTCGAAGCCCCCTTACGTTTTGATAGTAAAGGGACAAATTTAGTTTTTTGGGAGGGAAGAAATTTTAGCTCCCACTTTCCTTCTTCCGAAATTAGTCTGGAATTCTTTAATGAAGGTATCTTTCGGCCAAATTGAAGGTGAATTCATTGTGGAGAATAGTACTGGAGGTACTTCAAGTCTAAAGGAAGCAATCTTGTTATCCGGCTTACTGATTTTAGAACATTTAACATCATTGATATCAATTTTCCCCTTTGTATGCAGGTATTCCAAAATGTTTGAGGGCTCCGTGGATGGGTTAAGTCTAGATATAAAAATCTTTTTCGGACGAGGGACAATTGAAAGTAGATTATTGGCATTTGAATTTGGTGAACAAACATCTTGCACAGAGTTAGTCAATTTTGGCTCCTTAACAACCAAGTTAGGATTGGCTCCGTTAATATTGTCACGTTGGCTGCTTTTTGTGTTTTTGGCATTGTTACTACCAACTGGTTGTAGTATACGTCCACTTCGTAAAGAACGAACTTAAGTATGCTCCGCAATATTATTGGTCGTTCTAACATTCTCTAAGATCGAATCACTTGCAACAGTTTTTGCTTTTTCGGGTAAATTTAAAGTGAAGGTGTTTAAATTTAAATCGAGGTCCGTTTGACAGACAGAGTCAACAAATTTGATTTCCTCAGGGATGTTAGCCACCATTTCGAAATTTTTAATTTTGGCAAAGACGGTTGAGGCGGTTTCTAATAATGCGTTGACCTCATTGAATTTGTTTTTTATATTTGAAAATTCGCAGCTCAATTTATTTAGTTGAGAAACCAACCAGGAAATTGAAACTTTACGGCACTCAGTGCAGTACCAGTGAATGCCACAATCAGAAGAAACAATTTTCTTATAAAATATTGGCGTTAAACCAATAGATTTTGCATGGAATATTTTATTACAAAATCGCGAACATAAAAAAGTTCTTCTGATTTCTGGTCAATGCATGAATTGGCAAAACACCCATTAGAGGTCATTTTATAAGAATAATTTTAATTTAAACAGATAATTTAAAAAAAGAAACAACAGTTACAGAAACAAACGGTTAAAAACAAAAAAAAAAGTAACAACCCAACATAAAAACAATTAAATAAATTAGAAATGTAAATAATTTAAAAACTTTAAATAATTTAAAAACGAAACGAGAGTTAGACAAATAAATAATAAAAACAAAAATACCGTATCAGGCAATAAAGCAATAAAGCCGGAAATCAGAACAATTGGAAAAAAGAATTGAAATTAAAAATTTCTAGTTTTTTATTTTCCTTTTGTTATTCTGTTATTTTATTTTATTACTTTATTAAGTCTATTTTTATTCTGTATATCTTGCTTTAATTTTATTTTTATTATTTTTATTTTTATCGTAGTTTTTAAGAAAAAAGGTCTATCCACGACTGACACTTCAGTAATACTGTAATGTAAACCAGTGACCGATAGAGTGTCGGTGTAATGACGTCATCGTAGTCAAAAAAAGTTGACCAGTGAGCGCAAAAGTGTAACTTTTAGTCGCTTTTATTTACTTTAAGTTGGTGAGTGAACGCTGCCCACGTGTTTGAATTAGCTTCCTGGTAAGTCTGCTATTCTCAAATCGTAAATTCGTTCTGCACAATGTCACTTGCGATAAATTCAAAATGATTTCAAAATTCTGTTTTTTATTTGTTTCCATCAAAACTATCTTCTCTTCTCTCAAAAAACTCATCACGTCGAAGGTTTTTAAAAATTTCACTACAGAAGAACGGGTGAAAAATAAATTTTTTGCGGAATTTATGATTTACTTTCCTTTTGATCTGTGTCGTGGTAGTCTGGGAGTTATTATATTAAATACTGACACACTCCCTTGTATGTTATATAACAAAAATACTTTATTAACTTTTAAAATATTTGAACACTGAACATTAAGTAAAAACTTATTTCGACTTCACCTTTTCGTTAGCTGCTTTCTTCTGACTTAAATCAAGGATTGTGTTCTTTATTTCCGTTAATTATTTAAATTGCGAAATATAGATTTTATGCTTATTAATTAAAATTGCAGTATATTAAATATCCATATTTCACAATTGTGGTTCAAGTCCAATCACCTGAATTAACCTTTCATGTATTGGGCATAGGAATTAAAAATGTGCGGTTTTTGTTCAAAATAAACATTTATTATTTAGAAATAGTGACATAGTAATTATTCGAAATATTGTCCATCGGATACCACCTCGGAAAAACGGCTCGTCTTTTGAGGCTATCCACGAATCGACCCATTTTTTGCATTGGTCATATGAAGTGAACTTCTGCTCGAACAGGCCATGAGTTATTGATCGGAAGAAGTAGTAATCGGAAGGAGCAATATCTGGCGAATACGGCGGGTGCGGTAGGACTTCCCATTTAAACGTTTCCAAGTACGTTTTGACCGGTTTTGCAACATGTGGACGAGCATTGTCGTGCTGCAGTATCACTTTGTCGTGTCTATCGTAGTATTGCGGCCGTTTTCCCTTCAATGCTCAGCTCAAACGTATCAATTGCAGTTGGTACCGATCACCAATAATGGTTTCACCAGGATTTAGCAGCTCATAGTACACCACACCCAACTGATCCCACCATATACAGAGCATGAGCTTTGATTCATGGATATTTCGCTTTGCCGTTGATGTTGAGGCGTGTCCGGGGTAACCATATGATTTTTTACGTTTAGGGTTATCGTCGTGGATCCATTTTTTATCACCAGTCACGATACGATTCAGAAAACCATTTCTTTTATGCCGTTGGAGCAGTTGTTCGCACGTGAAAAATCGTCTTTCCACATCTCTTGGCTTCAATTCGTATGACACTCAATTTCCTTCCATTTGAATCATTCCGATTGCCTTCAGATGCATGGAAATTGTTGTTTGATCAACTCCCAAAGATTTTGCAAGCTCTTCTTTCGTTTGACACGGGTCTTCATCGAGTAATGCCTCCAATTCTTCATCTTGAAACTTTTTCGCCTGGCCAGGACGCTGTTGTGTATTCCCAGCGTCTTTATGTGTTTTTAGCAAAAAAGGTTTGTTTAATATCGATAGACATTAAACATATCATATTTCACATAATACCATCTTGTACTATATATACTTGATCGTAAAATCATGATTCCTTGGAAAAAGGATCTTTGCATCGTTATCCATAAATACCATTTTTATGACTTTAGATGCAATGATGCAAGATGATTTTGTAGACCCCTTTTTAACGATCCTTTTTATTGACATTTAGATCGCAAGGACTTTAAAAGATTTGTTTATTTCTTTGCAGTCGAGCGATAAGAACATATGCATTATAGAAATATGTTCTTTTGAAAATTTTATTATCTCGTTTAAAAGAGTCTATTTTTAGGACATCATATTTGAAAATATATTTCGATGTCCTAGATGGTCGCTAAAAAGTATCTTGGACTTGCACGTTTTCTTCAAACATAATATTTGCGTTTCTTAGAAAACGTGGTCCACTCAAATTTTATGATCGCGTAGTGTGATCATTTTTTCCAAAACGATATTTTTATATCCTTTTGGACTTGGGATTTTGGATGCACGTGCTCTTTACAACATTCCTGCCTTTTAGAAAACGTAGTCCACTCAAATTTTATGATCGTGTAATATGATCATTTTTACCAAAACGATATTTTTTATATCCTTTTGGACTTAGAATTTTGAGTGCACGTGTTTTCACAACAACGCTCTTTGTCTTCGATGTCAAAATCACCACTTTTAAACCGCGCAAACCACGTTTTTTCTGTTGGAACATATTCAGGATAAGTTTCTTGCAGCAACCGGAAACTTTCTGTAGCACTTTTCTTTTGATTAAAGTACAAAAGCAATGCATCCCGCAAATGTTGTTTTGTCGCAACGTATTTTGACATTTTTAAGGCAATGAAAAACGTGTGTGTAAAACTTGTGTTCACTTTGACTGATGGAGTTTAATAGTTTTTTTGACGCTCATTAAGATACAATAGCTGTCACTGTCAAAAAATGGCGGGTTCGATAGATATGAAGTTAGTAACAATTCGCATATTATTAATTCCCACACCCTATAATTAGTTAGATCAATTCAAATTGTAGACCAGAATAACATAACTCGAGACACCTTAAGTGGAAAAGGTTATTATCAGTTAATCTGTTTTGATCTTAAAAGCACTTTTCAAAAAATAGTGATTTTCCCAACGAGAAAAATAATTCTAGCCCGCCCTCATTGAGATTCGAACCAGCGACTAGTGACGTTACGAATCTCTTGCCTTATCATCACTCCAAACACTCCTATTAAAAGAACTTTACAATATGTCCTATATATATAGCTAAGTGCTACCAACCAAGGGATATCTGCCTTGACTCCCTTGATTGCACCATTTTCCCTGAAATATTTCCCGGAGTAAATCGGAAAAAATCCGTGAAGCCCCTTGTTATTATTATTATTATTCTTCTAGAAAACCCCTTTCGGCCAGCCCGCTCTAAGATTTGAACCCTGGACTACGGGCGTTACGAATCAAACGCTTTACTACCATTCCAAACACCCTTATTGACAGCAATTTATAAAATGTCCTGTATATTAATTTAAAAGAGATACAGACAAGGTAATTATTGTATTATTCTCGTATAGTGGATGTGTTTTTATACAAGAAATTTCGTAAGAGGTTTCATTAAATGTATGCCAAGAAAATCGCTTACTGATTTCGAGGAAATTTTTTTTGAATATTTACGTTATTTAGTAATTTTGTCTTGTAAAGTAAAAAACGCATGGGATCATTACTTTAGGAATTAATATTTTTTTTACTGAAAAACAGTTCGAACATTTTACTAAAATACAGAAAAACTTTCTATATAAAATGAATGATGAATCCAAACATACTTTACTCGATTACAGTAAATGATAATTAGTAAATGACTTGCTTGATTATAGCAAATTTTTTTTTCGACGTACTAATTACAGGCACATTGGATTCTTTTCTCTTTTTGGGACAGTCCCCCTTCTGGTGTGTCATGGGACTAAAAGAGTAACAGGCTCGTTTCTCCCTCTTTTCTTTTGAACACTGTAAATTGGGGTGTCTGTTCTCGTCGCAATTAAAACAGTAAATAAACTTGGCTTTATCTCCTTCATCTTTCCTTGTTTCATTTCCTTCCTTCGCATGAAATTTATTTGGGCTTCTTGTACTAGTCCTTTTTGGTTCTCTAATATGTCCTGGATACTTTCTATCTTCTGTAAAGATAAAGCGTTTTTTAATTCTACATCTATTATACCTTTAATAATATACACTCCCCGACACTTAATTACCTTCACTTAAATTCTTAATGTCATTTATGACATACTGGTGCAAATTCTTAGAAACTTTTTCTGTAATATTCCTTGCCCATTATTCTGTTCTACCCGATGATTCAGGTGTGGGAATAACCCATGCTTAAGTGGAAATTCCCATTTTAGGCTATTTCCGCCGGAGCATTTGTTTAGCCTCATCAGTTTACTTCAAGCGTGCAAGGCGAACGGTGATATTCTAAAAACAATTTATCGTTAAAAAACAAGTATGTTTTCTGTCTGCTTTAACTTAATAAAGTTTTAGTTCCACATGGACGAAAATGGGGCGTGGAAAATCACTAACCGAAACAGACCGAAACGTTTCTAGAATTGTTTCAAAAAACGATCAGATCTGTCCCTCTACTACCAGAATGTAAGGGGACTTGGAACTAAAACGCGCGAGCTTTTGCTCGCTACCATTTCTTCGGACTACGATGTCATTATTCTGACCGAAACATGGCTAAATTGCAGTTTCTACAATAATGAGCTGTTCTCCTCCAGCTATGAGGTTTTTCGTAAGGATCGCTTTACACTTGATTTGAAGACGCTTGGAGGAGGTGTTCTAATAGCTGTCCGTACTAACTTTGAAAGTTCTTTGATTAGTTTTCCAAATTGTGATGATCTGGAGTTAATCAGCGTTACAATAAAATTGCCACAAAAAGGCATTTATGTTGTAAATTACTATATTCCACCCAATAGTACTAAGGTGAAGTACCAATTACTAGCTAACGCGATTACATCGATTTCCAATATCATTGAGCCTACAGATGATATCATACTCCTTTGTGATTTTAATCTTCCGGGTGTGTATTGGTCTTGCTCAAAACTTAAATTCCGAATCCGAGACTGCTTCTTGACAACTTGATAATTTGTGCCATACAGCAAGTCAGCGGTGTTCAAAATTCGCTAAACACACAACTAGACTTAATTTTTACTTCCAACCTCGCTAATTGTGTTGTCTAGTAGAGCACTGATAATCTTTGCAGAATTGATCACTATCACCCCCCACTAAAGGTATTATTCTCTCAAGAAGGTGAAATGGATGATGCTAACACCGAATATGCGTTCTATTTCAACTTTCGAAAAACTAATTTTGAGCTGCTCAACAACCTTTTGGAGCAGGTTAATTTTGATAGTGTTATTTGTAAGGAGAATATTGAAATGTGCATCGCCGATTTCTACAAACAAATTTTCGAGATCTTTGTTTTAGCCGATCCTTATACCTGCCACAAAAATTCATCTTCCCCACCTTGCTTTAATAAGGACTTACGGTCCTTACGCAATAGAATAAAGCCTGGCACAAACACTTAATATCACGTGATAGAGACTTTTCCAGCTACTCTGCCTTGCTTAATGAATTCAAAGTGCTTTCTATGGAGCTGTATAATTCCCACATTGACAAGATGAGATCCAGTCTTTCCATGGACCCTCACTGCTTCTGGAAATTCGTTAATAGTAAAAAGAAAACAGATGGATATCCGTCTTCGCTAAATTTTTTGGATAGTTCATCCAATGATCCATCAGTTATTCCTAATCTCTTTGCTAATTTTTTTGCGGAAGCTTTTAACGACGACAATTTTGTACCGGATACGAAATACTTTGAGCATTTGAATGAGTACCCCAAGTCTTCCCTCACTAATATTGATATCGACGTATCCTTAGTAGCTGATAATGTCAACAGTTTAGACGATGATTACTCACCTGGCCCTAACGGTATTCCTGCCATCATCTTAAAAAAATGCAGTAGCATCCTTGCACGTCCTCTTTCGGCTCTTTTCTAGAAATCTCTCGAGAGGGGAATATTTCCTAAGCTCTGGAAAGTCTCTTATATTATACCGACCCACAAGAAAGGCAGTACAGGTGATATCGGAAATTACAGACCAATTGCTAAATTATCTTGCATTCTAAAACTGTTTGAATGCATCATTCAGCAGTTTGTGTGCTTTGGTTGTAAACCTTTTATCTCCAGGAATCAACACGGTTGTTTGAAGGGTAGGTCTACGATCACTAGCTTAGTTGAACTCGTTTCTTTTTCGACGTGCTCCATGGAAAATGACAATAATGTTGATTGTATAACTACAGACTTCAGCAATGCGTTTGATAAATTGTCTCATTAAGTGATTTTGTTTAAGCTTAGTGCCCTTGGTTTCCGGGGTTTTTTTATTGATTGGATTCAATCCTATCTCCAGGGAAGGATTTAGAAAATAGTTGTCCGTTCTTCCAAATCTGAGCTTTATACTGCAACATCTGGCGTCCCTCAAGGCAGCCGTTTGGGACCAATTTTGTTCGTTCTTACGATTAATCATGTGTCCTCCGTAATTAAGTACTCTAAAATTTCTAACTTTGCGGATGATATGACGATCTATAAAGAAATAAGTAACTTAAATGACCCTCTGTATCTCCTGAGCGATTTAGATAATTTTGTAATCTGGTGTTGTAAAAAGAATTTGGCGCTCAACAGCGACAAATGTGAGGTTATCACATTCTCCATAAAACGTGAAAATTGTCCATGTATATATATAATATTGGCGATGTGCCTCTACGTAGAGTGACTAGCATTAGGAATTTGGGAGTGATTTGTGACAGTGAGCTTAACTTCAAGCTATATATTAACTCACTCGTTCATAGAGCTAGCTCTACATTAGGCTTTATTAAAAGATGGTCTATGGAGTTCTCGGACCCTCATATAACTAAAGCACTCTTTATTACCTTGGTTAGACCTATTTTGGAATATTCCAAGCAAGTATGGTCTCCCTACCATAAAAGTCTAATTAATAGATTGGAGTCTGTACAACGTAGATTCATACGTTTTGCATTAAGAGATCTTCCTTGGAATGACCCTTTCCAACTACCCCCGTACTGTGATAGGTTAAAACTGATTGACCTGCAATCCTTAGAAAAGCGTCGTCAAGTGGCTGATATCATTTTTGTCCATCAAATTTTGAATGGCGCTATTGATGCTCCTATACTATTAGAAAGGATGCCGCTAAATATAAATGCACGTTCCTTAAGATCAGTTGACTTATTTAAAGTTATGTACCACAGAACGGATTACGGGAAAAACGAACCAATTTCCCGAATGCTACGTGCAGTTATTATAAATGCTTGCAGTTTCGATTTCTGCCTTAGTAAAATCAATTTAAAGAAACTCTTATATAATTGTAACGCTTGAAGTAAGCAATAAAAAAAAAAAAAAAAGAAGTTGGAAAAATTATTTCATTGAAAGAAAAAAATTATTCCAATCGCGATATTACCAGGCGAATTGGTCGAGATCCTTGGACTATAAGTAGATTTGTCAAAAACAAAGAAAATTACGGAAAAAATCGAAAAGGACGCACATCCAAAGTAACTATCGAACGAGAACATAGGGCCATTTATCGAATTCTGCGGCAACTGCTCTTAAAATTAAGGAGAAAGTGGGACCTACGGCGAGTGTCCATACAGTTCTCATGGTAATCTAGCAATATCCACACCTCCGACGTCACAAAACAAAAACAAAAACACGCTTGCTTCAACCTCATAAGAATGCTAAATTCGAGTTTTTCCGGGACCATTTACAGTGGAAGACGGAATGGCAGCAATAATTTTTTTCGAAGCGAAAACATTTAATTTGGATGGTTCGGATGGATTTCGACATTATTTCCACGATTTGAGAGAATCCAAGTTGTTTTTCTCGCGTCGTCACACCTCTGTTAGTTCCGTTATTTCATTAAGCAATCAGTTTGGTCGTTTTGGTAAGAAGACACACGTCGGAAGTGTAGACACTGCTTGATCACCATGAGAACAGAATGGACACTAGCCATAATGCCCACTTTCTCTCCAATTTTACGAGCAGTTGCCGCAGAATTCGAAGCTTCTCGTAAAACGGCCCTATGTTCTCGTTCGGTAGTTACTTTGCATGTGTGTCCTTTTCAATTTTTTCCGCAATTTTCTTTGTTTTTGATAAGATTATTTATAGTTCAAGGATCTCGACCAATTTACCTGGCAATATCGCGATTGGTATAATTTTTTTCTTTCAATGAAATAATTTTTCCAACTTCTGTTTCGGTTAGTGATTTACCACGCCCTATTTTTGTCCAGGCGGAATTAAAACTTCACTAAGGTAAAGCAGACTAATAACACACTTGTTTTTCAAAAGTAAATTGTTTTTAGAAGACCACCGTTCGTCTTGAAAGCTTGAAGAAAACTGATGAGGGTAATCAAGTGTCTCCCTGCAAGTAGCCAAAATGACAAAAATGGGAATTTCCACTTAAGCATGGGTTATTCCCACATCTGGGTCCTCAGGTAGAAAAGAATAATGGGCAAGAAATATTACGAAAGAAGTTTCTAAGAATTTGCACCAGTATGTCATAAATGACGCTTAAAATTTAGGTGAGGGTAATTAAGTGTCGGGGAGTGTATTTTATGATAGATTTTTCAGCCAAGTTGATCTTTGCCGCTATTAATTTGATTTCGAATACATAATTTTCAAAAGATTCGTTAGATTTCTTTTTCTTTTAGGCAATTCAGCATGCACTTCTTCTGGAAAGTGTTTTAAAAATTCAATCTTGAATTATTCAAATGATTCAAACTCCGTATTCTCCGATTCAATCCACAATCTTGCTGGTCCTTTCAGTTTGATTCCGGCATAATGTACCGCTTTTCTTTCAGACCAGTCATATATCTCTTTTAGACTTTGAATTTTTTCAATATATTGCACTATATTGTACTTAGAATACTTGGTGATTCATAAAATCATCAAACACTAACAATTAATTACTTTTCTGAGTTTTTCTTAATAAAAGAAAAACCCAGAAAACACGAGAATAATTTATTTATAAACAAACAGAACGATTTCCGCGAAATGTAATACCGCCATCTAATGTACAAAAGATCTATTCCAGAAAACTCCAAAATGCAATTGTTTACACAATCGATAGAATACAATAGCAATGACTCATAGCACATACAAAAGATATTTTTAGGAAATAATAATAGATCATTGGCACAAACCTAAACAATGATTAGAGCTTTCTAGAACTATTGTTTGTATATTGAATAGGAATATTCTAGATCTTCTTTGTGTAAACGTTGCCACCTAGTTTTAGAAAGCCAAACGAGAATATTCGAGAATATTCTAGAAATATACCAATTGGATATATAAACAGCCGTGGGGTCGAGCCTGAGATGATTCTTAATCGATCAGTTGAAGTGAAAAGCTTCGTCAGAGATTATACAAAGCAGAGATTGGAAACGAGATTATTTTTGTGAAAGTAATTAAAATAGTGAAGCTATAAAACTGTGATAAATAATTGTAATAATTAAATTATTGAAAGACAAATATTTTTAAGACTAATTGTTAAGCAGAAATAATTACAAATAAAGTTTATACACTAAGTTCACATAAATAAAAAGTGTTATCATTCTAATAACATCGAACCGAAAGACTAGCACGTTACATTGGTGTCAGAAGTGAAATTATTTATTGTGAATCAGTGCAGGAAGGACAATTTTGCTAAAATTTTCTGCAAGAAAATTCGAAATTAAACTAGAAACTTCTGTGGGGAAAATTTCGAAGAAATTCGTTATTAAGAAATTTGAGAGTATAATAATTCGACTGTGTGAGAAATTTCAGGGGCGTACAAGAAATTTTGTATGAGTTGTATAAAAATTTCGATTGTGCGAAATTTGAGGTTATACGTCGTGTATTGTGTGAAAATTTCGATTGTACGAGAAATTTCGTGGAAATTAAGATTATACTAGGAAATTTCGTAGTATTTAGATACTGTGCGAGAAGTTTCGATAGAACAGTAGAATTTCGTGAACAATTAAAAATATTTGAACGATGGAAAGTAAATCATTAGATAGTTTGAGTACATTAGAACTATCCACAGTTCTGCGTGTGTGGAAGTCAGTTTCCACGGGAACTAAACCAGAAAAGAAGAAAAGAGTAATCGCTGAATGTGCAATAAGAGGACTAGACAGTAGCACATTCGACTTTAGTGAAATTCTGAAAGAGGGAAACCAAGAAGAAAACACGAACGAGGACAATGACAAGTTCGATTTCAGTGAAGAGGGTGCAAAATCAGCGGAAAGTGATAAGTTCGAGAAGTTTATGACCCTGCTGATGAATAAAATGGATTCTTTGCAAGGCGAAATGAAAACAAATGCTTCTAGTCTTCAAACCAAAATGGATTCAACTGCTTCGAGCTTACAGAATAAAATAGATTCGACTTCTGCAAGTCTTGAAAGTAAAATCAAGTCGAGCGTTTCTGGACTAGAAACCAAAATGGAGTCTAGTATGGATGAATTAAAATCTCAAGTTGAATCCAGTGTTGCGAACTTAGAAGACAAAATTACTACAGAAGTCTCTACAGTTCGCACAGAAGTAAGTAAAGTTGAACAGAAATTGGAAGACAAAATAACCACAGTTCGCGCGGAAGTAAGCAACATAGAACAAAAATTGGACCAGAAATTGGAACAAAAAGTAGCAGAAATGGAAGCACAAATGGCTGACATCAAAGAAAATAAACCAAATATTGAGTCATCAGGTAAAAGGATGAAGCCACCAATATTTGACGGCAAAACTTCATGGCCTGTATATAAACGACAGTTTGAAGCGGCTGCTGGTGCGAACGACTGGTCTGATAGAGAAAAAGCCACAGCATTAATTCTGGCTCTACGGGGTAACGCAGCCGATTTATTGCGGACAATCTCACCAGAAAATGAGAAGAATTACAATTACATTGTAACACAATTGGACATTCGATATGGGGATAACCACATGAAGGACGTATACCGAATGGAGCTCGTCAACAGAGTGCAAGAATCTGGAGAGACACTTCAGGAGTTGTCAGCAGATATTGAGCGGTTGGTATACTTGTCATACCCCGATTATCCCCTGGAGCTGCAAAATGACTTGGCTGCAGAAAGATTCACCAATGCCATTCGGGATGCAGACATTCAGTTCAAGGTCCGGATTAGTGGAAAGCGCATGTTGCACGATGTGTTGGCTGTCGCATTGACATTGGAAGCTGCAAAGAGAGCAACAAGGGCGGTTCCAATGGTACGAGCTGCTATGGTTGATGAAGACTCAACAGAGCTAGCGATAGACCAACTAACTGAAAAGATAAAGGCGAATGTGCAACAAGCTATCCAGGAATTGGAATTGAACGATACTAAAAGAAGACTGAAATGCTGGGGCTGCGGTAAAGAAGGACATTTAGAGCGGCAGTGCCCCAACCAGACAAAAGCACCGATTATGGTATCAGTCTCTCTCCTACAACAGAGTAACGACAGATTAACGACGCAAGGAGTAATTGCTGGTCATCGATGCAGGATCATCGTAGATACGGGTGCAGGTAGATCCATCGTGAACAGGAAACTCATTAGTAGGAAACACATGAGCAGAAGCAGTAACAGTGTTCTTCAAACGGTTACAGGGGAATCATCTCCGATTCTGGGTGAAGTGATTCTAGCATTGGGGCTAGATGAGTATGTGTTTCGACATACGTTTTTGGTGGCTGATATAATGGACGATTGTATCATGGGCCTGGACTTCATGAAGCAGAATGGAGTGAGTGTGAACATTGAAGATAGGTTATTGCGATGTGGAAATATTGAGTTCCCGCTAACGTTGGAGGAAGCAGATTCCAGTGACACCAAATCAAATCTACGAGACCAACAAGTTACGTCAGATGCAAATGCTGTTGTAGAAATGAAACGGACGGACGACATTGGACTGACAACTCAAGACACGGAGTTGTCAAAAAGTAAAAATAGAAGGAAAAGAAGCAAATCCAGTGTCGTAGATGCTGAAGGGGTTTTTGAGGAAACGAGTAAGGACTGCAGGAATGTGAAAAAGGTAGTAGCTATCCGTACATTAAGGATTGGAGGCGATGACATGTCGAGCATCCGAAACGCGCAGCTAAAGGATGAAGATGTTGGACCAATCCTTAAATGGAAGAAAAGGGGTCAGCGTCCAAAATGGAGCGATATTGTAACACGCAGTGATACGACAAAAAGTTATTGGGCTCAGTGGGACTCGTTACAGATAGAAAATGGCGTTCTGAGGAGAAAATGGGATTCTCCTGATGGAAAAGCCAAACTAATGCAGTTGATTGTGCCTAAGTCCAAAGTACATGAGGTACTTGGTGAAGTACATGCTGGAACTTCAGGGGGACATTTGGGAGTCAACAGAACATTAGCGAAGGTGCGAGAACGATTCTATTGGGTACACTGGCAAGCTGATGTCAAAAGCTGGTGCAGGAATTGTGACACCTGCACAAAGATTGTAGGACATCAAAAGGAAACTGAAACTGCAGTGGGGCAATATGCTGACGCTGAACTGAAGCAAGACACGAGTGGACAGGATAGCACCAGACAGACTCCACCGGAAAGATCATCTGGGCAGCATATACGGGTTCCGGTGGACAAAGTATTTGAGGAACCTGCAAACAACAAATTAAAAGATAGTGACTGCACCAACGAGATGAACTCTTTGGACGTGGTATGGCGAAAGCGGAAATCATCAAAAGTAAAAATGAAGGTGATTCATTCAAATCAGTTAGCGAAGAATCGCGGCACGAGTCCAAAAGATTCTGTTCGGGACGAACAGATTTAAGAAGGGGGTAGTGCACTATATTGTACTTAGAATACTTGGTGATTCATAAAATCATCAAACACTAACAATTAATTACTTTTCTGAGTTTTTCTTAATAAAAGAAAAACCCAGAAAACACGAGAATAATTTATTTATAAACAAACAGAACGATTTCCGCGAAATGTAATACCGCCATCTAATGTACAAAAGATCTATTCCAGAAAACTCCAAAATGCAATTGTTTACACAATCGATAGAATACAATAGCAATGACTCATAGCACATACAAAAGATATTTTTAGGAAATAATAATAGATCATTGGCACAAACCTAAACAATGATTAGAGCTTTCTAGAACTATTGTTTGTATATTGAATAGGAATATTCTAGATCTTCTTTGTGTAAACGTTGCCACCTAGTTTTAGAAAGCCAAACGAGAATATTCGAGAATATTCTAGAAATATACCAATTGGATATATAAACAGCCGTGGGGTCGAGCCTGAGATGATTCTTAATCGATCAGTTGAAGTGAAAAGCTTCGTCAGAGATTATACAAAGCAGAGATTGGAAACGAGATTATTTTTGTGAAAGTAATTAAAATAGTGAAGCTATAAAACTGTGATAAATAATTGTAATAATTAAATTATTGAAAGACAAATATTTTTAAGACTAATTGTTAAGCAGAAATAATTACAAATAAAGTTTATACACTAAGTTCACATAAATAAAAAGTGTTATCATTCTAATAACATCGAACCGAAAGACTAGCACGTTACATTGGTGTCAGAAGTGAAATTATTTATTGTGAATCAGTGCAGGAAGGACAATTTTGCTAAAATTTTCTGCAAGAAAATTCGAAATTAAACTAGAAACTTCTGTGGGGAAAATTTCGAAGAAATTCGTTATTAAGAAATTTGAGAGTATAATAATTCGACTGTGTGAGAAATTTCAGGGGCGTACAAGAAATTTTGTATGAGTTGTATAAAAATTTCGATTGTGCGAAATTTGAGGTTATACGTCGTGTATTGTGTGAAAATTTCGATTGTACGAGAAATTTCGTGGAAATTAAGATTATACTAGGAAATTTCGTAGTATTTAGATACTGTGCGAGAAGTTTCGATAGAACAGTAGAATTTCGTGAACAATTAAAAATATTTGAACGATGGAAAGTAAATCATTAGATAGTTTGAGTACATTAGAACTATCCACAGTTCTGCGTGTGTGGAAGTCAGTTTCCACGGGAACTAAACCAGAAAAGAAGAAAAGAGTAATCGCTGAATGTGCAATAAGAGGACTAGACAGTAGCACATTCGACTTTAGTGAAATTCTGAAAGAGGGAAACCAAGAAGAAAACACGAACGAGGACAATGACAAGTTCGATTTCAGTGAAGAGGGTGCAAAATCAGCGGAAAGTGATAAGTTCGAGAAGTTTATGACCCTGCTGATGAATAAAATGGATTCTTTGCAAGGCGAAATGAAAACAAATGCTTCTAGTCTTCAAACCAAAATGGATTCAACTGCTTCGAGCTTACAGAATAAAATAGATTCGACTTCTGCAAGTCTTGAAAGTAAAATCAAGTCGAGCGTTTCTGGACTAGAAACCAAAATGGAGTCTAGTATGGATGAATTAAAATCTCAAGTTGAATCCAGTGTTGCGAACTTAGAAGACAAAATTACTACAGAAGTCTCTACAGTTCGCACAGAAGTAAGTAAAGTTGAACAGAAATTGGAAGACAAAATAACCACAGTTCGCGCGGAAGTAAGCAACATAGAACAAAAATTGGACCAGAAATTGGAACAAAAAGTAGCAGAAATGGAAGCACAAATGGCTGACATCAAAGAAAATAAACCAAATATTGAGTCATCAGGTAAAAGGATGAAGCCACCAATATTTGACGGCAAAACTTCATGGCCTGTATATAAACGACAGTTTGAAGCGGCTGCTGGTGCGAACGACTGGTCTGATAGAGAAAAAGCCACAGCATTAATTCTGGCTCTACGGGGTAACGCAGCCGATTTATTGCGGACAATCTCACCAGAAAATGAGAAGAATTACAATTACATTGTAACACAATTGGACATTCGATATGGGGATAACCACATGAAGGACGTATACCGAATGGAGCTCGTCAACAGAGTGCAAGAATCTGGAGAGACACTTCAGGAGTTGTCAGCAGATATTGAGCGGTTGGTATACTTGTCATACCCCGATTATCCCCTGGAGCTGCAAAATGACTTGGCTGCAGAAAGATTCACCAATGCCATTCGGGATGCAGACATTCAGTTCAAGGTCCGGATTAGTGGAAAGCGCATGTTGCACGATGTGTTGGCTGTCGCATTGACATTGGAAGCTGCAAAGAGAGCAACAAGGGCGGTTCCAATGGTACGAGCTGCTATGGTTGATGAAGACTCAACAGAGCTAGCGATAGACCAACTAACTGAAAAGATAAAGGCGAATGTGCAACAAGCTATCCAGGAATTGGAATTGAACGATACTAAAAGAAGACTGAAATGCTGGGGCTGCGGTAAAGAAGGACATTTAGAGCGGCAGTGCCCCAACCAGACAAAAGCACCGATTATGGTATCAGTCTCTCTCCTACAACAGAGTAACGACAGATTAACGACGCAAGGAGTAATTGCTGGTCATCGATGCAGGATCATCGTAGATACGGGTGCAGGTAGATCCATCGTGAACAGGAAACTCATTAGTAGGAAACACATGAGCAGAAGCAGTAACAGTGTTCTTCAAACGGTTACAGGGGAATCATCTCCGATTCTGGGTGAAGTGATTCTAGCATTGGGGCTAGATGAGTATGTGTTTCGACATACGTTTTTGGTGGCTGATATAATGGACGATTGTATCATGGGCCTGGACTTCATGAAGCAGAATGGAGTGAGTGTGAACATTGAAGATAGGTTATTGCGATGTGGAAATATTGAGTTCCCGCTAACGTTGGAGGAAGCAGATTCCAGTGACACCAAATCAAATCTACGAGACCAACAAGTTACGTCAGATGCAAATGCTGTTGTAGAAATGAAACGGACGGACGACATTGGACTGACAACTCAAGACACGGAGTTGTCAAAAAGTAAAAATAGAAGGAAAAGAAGCAAATCCAGTGTCGTAGATGCTGAAGGGGTTTTTGAGGAAACGAGTAAGGACTGCAGGAATGTGAAAAAGGTAGTAGCTATCCGTACATTAAGGATTGGAGGCGATGACATGTCGAGCATCCGAAACGCGCAGCTAAAGGATGAAGATGTTGGACCAATCCTTAAATGGAAGAAAAGGGGTCAGCGTCCAAAATGGAGCGATATTGTAACACGCAGTGATACGACAAAAAGTTATTGGGCTCAGTGGGACTCGTTACAGATAGAAAATGGCGTTCTGAGGAGAAAATGGGATTCTCCTGATGGAAAAGCCAAACTAATGCAGTTGATTGTGCCTAAGTCCAAAGTACATGAGGTACTTGGTGAAGTACATGCTGGAACTTCAGGGGGACATTTGGGAGTCAACAGAACATTAGCGAAGGTGCGAGAACGATTCTATTGGGTACACTGGCAAGCTGATGTCAAAAGCTGGTGCAGGAATTGTGACACCTGCACAAAGATTGTAGGACATCAAAAGGAAACTGAAACTGCAGTGGGGCAATATGCTGACGCTGAACTGAAGCAAGACACGAGTGGACAGGATAGCACCAGACAGACTCCACCGGAAAGATCATCTGGGCAGCATATACGGGTTCCGGTGGACAAAGTATTTGAGGAACCTGCAAACAACAAATTAAAAGATAGTGACTGCACCAACGAGATGAACTCTTTGGACGTGGTATGGCGAAAGCGGAAATCATCAAAAGTAAAAATGAAGGTGATTCATTCAAATCAGTTAGCGAAGAATCGCGGCACGAGTCCAAAAGATTCTGTTCGGGACGAACAGATTTAAGAAGGGGGTAGTGCACTATATTGTACTTAGAATACTTGGTGATTCATAAAATCATCAAACACTAACAATTAATTACTTTTCTGAGTTTTTCTTAATAAAAGAAAAACCCAGAAAACACGAGAATAATTTATTTATAAACAAACAGAACGATTTCCGCGAAATGTAATACCGCCATCTAATGTACAAAAGATCTATTCCAGAAAACTCCAAAATGCAATTGTTTACACAATCGATAGAATACAATAGCAAAGACTCATAGCACATACAAAAGATATTTTTAGGAAATAATAATAGATCATTGGCACAAACCTAAACAATGATTAGAGCTTTCTAGAACTATTGTTTGTATATTGAATAGGAATATTCTAGATCTTCTTTGTGTAAACGTTGCCACCTAGTTTTAGAAAGCCAAACGAGAATATTCGAGAATATTCTAGAAATATACCAATTGGATATATAAACAGCCGTGGGGTCGAGCCTGAGATGATTCTTAATCGATCAGTTGAAGTGAAAAGCTTCGTCAGAGATTATACAAAGCAGAGATTGGAAACGAGATTATTTTTGTGAAAGTAATTAAAATAGTGAAGCTATAAAACTGTGATAAATAATTGTAATAATTAAATTATTGAAAGACAAATATTTTTAAGACTAATTGTTAAGCAGAAATAATTACAAATAAAGTTTATACACTAAGTTCACATAAATAAAAAGTGTTATCATTCTAATAACATCGAACCGAAAGACTAGCACGTTACAATATTTTCCAGATGTATTGTTTTATGGTCTGGATTAAATTCTGAAATAACTTTGTTTACCTCGCCTAACTGCAATAATTTTTCGTTTGTTTTATCTGGTCTTTCTTTTCCAAACGATCTTTCTCTTTCCAACAAAATCCACTCTTTCTTTAATAATTCCCGTTCGTGTTCTAGTAGAAGCTTCTCGCTTTCCACGAAATTATTTGACGCCATTGACGCCATTTTTTTCTGTAGCTTTTAAATTAGAATTTTCAAGATTTTGCACCTCCGAGTCCCCACATTAAATATTTCTAAGTTATCTTTAATTAGGAATTTTAATAAGCACTCACCTCTTTTGTTGGTACCTTTGCTTCCCCATACTCGGTTGTGAGTGTTTGCATCACATCCTACGATTATGGGTGTTCGTTCCCTCCTACAGTATCTGACCAGTCTCTGAACTCCTTCTGGTGGTGGGTGCTTCCCATCCCCCGCAAAATAAGCAGAGGCAACAATGGGTTCTCGCTGTTTGTTGTTTCCTAAGTCTATCGAGATCTTAATGGGGACTAGGTCTCTTGTCGCGTGTTCTGTAAGTAAAATATAATTAATACTATTCTTTATGAGAATGCAGGTTCTTGATTTGTCCTGCCTTACATCATAAATTACTTTTGTCTTACTACCTGACAGTCCACGCTAGTGCTTCCTCCTTTGCCTATTATGGCAAGGTCTTTGCGTTGCGAGGTGGTACCGCACCTTTCACCAACGCACTCTCTTCTTCTGGCACTATTGCCCTTGTCGGAGGGAGGAGATGAAGAGGAGTTATGGCAAATTCCTCCTCCTCGACTTCCATCTCCGACTACGCCTTCTTGTCGAGCAGAGTAGTGATTACCTCCTCAGCCGATGTCTTCGCACCTTTCTCAATTGGGATAGGAGGGTCGTCTCCCTTCCCTTTATCCTTTCTAAGTCCGCGGACCTCCACCTTGCCAAATCCATAGCAAAGGGTGTATTCCCTTTTGGTGATAGCGTCTACGGACTTTTGGTCCATCCCAATCTTTAGGACCATTCCATTCGCTTCATTCCTGCTGGAGAGAATCTTCCATTCCTTCGTTTCCAGCCCGGAATTCTGCGCGTCTAAAAGTGCTACTACTTTTTTAGGCTCTTGTCCTGAGCCTCTGGGTAGGTAGATAGTCACAATGTGTGGTCTCGGAATATCATCGCCCTACCCTGGTGCTAAGTTTCACACCCTTCCAGCTGGCTAGCTCAGGAGTTCTTTCCCTGAGCCAACTAGCTATGCCATTGTTCTCACAGTCTATGAGCAGCATACCCGGTTTGAAGTGAATGCCCTCAAACCGGAATTTAATCTGGCACCCCTGTGATACTTTCTCAATGATAGCCTCTTCCAGGGCCGTAAGGTCCTTTGTGATGAGGCTTTCATGTGATAATTAGCCGGGAGGACTGCTATCCTCACGGCTTTCACGACGCATGTTTTTCACGTTTTTAAATTTCTTCTTTTCCATGTAGATCCCACGAAAAGCACCACTATGCCAGAGCCCTGCATACCATGGTAAGGCTAAATACTCTCTGAGGTCGCCAGGTATCAGAGAGGCTCCGTTTACGGTAGTCGGTATACTTCCGGACTACCAACCAGTCTACGGGGTACGGGTCGCATAACACCTTTGGCTTCTTGGTACGTTGCTTGGGCCATCCTACAGGTTGGGCCTGCTAGATGGTTCTCACAACTTAAGCCCCCACACCGCGTCAAGGTGCCTACCGTCGTGGGAGAACGTTAGACGTCGAATAGTATTCAATAGCGTACACAACTTGGCCCATCCAAGCATCCAGTCAACTGTTAAGGCAGTAGTAAAAAATTTCATCTGGATTTCAGTCAAAAAGAAAGTTAGTTCCTGGGCCAAATCCTGTTTACCATGCCAAAAAGGAATGGTATCTAGGCACGTCAAAAGTCCTATGAGCAATTTTTCTCTTTGTGAAAGCCGTTTCGACAAAATTCATTTAGATATTATAGGACCACTGTCCCTCTCAGAAAATAACAGATACTGCGTTACTCAAATCGATCGTTTTACACGCTGGCCTGAGGCGATACCGATTCCATATATCAAAGCTGAAACTGTATCTACAAAGATTGGATATGTCAATTCGCTGTACCATCATCAATCACCACGGATCGCCGCTCAAATTTCGAATCCGAACTTTTCACTGAATTATCTAACCTACTGGGATGCACAATCGTACAACGGCATATAACCAGGCGAGTAACGGTATGATCGAAAGGTGGCATCGAACGCTAAAAGCAGCCATCATGTGCGTTGGAGATCGACAATGGACCAAGTCTCTACCTTCCGTATTACTCGGTTTCAGAACGGTACATCGCGAAGACTTCAATGCAACGTCCGCTGAATTAGTTTGGTTCAAATATACGTTTCCAAAAAAAGAACTCTCCCAGTCCGAATGCGTATGACAAATCAGAACACATTTGGACCCATTCGACCCAAATCGCCCTCACGACATGGACAGGGTCAAGTTTTTGTCTTCAAAGATTTATCAAACTGTTCGCACGTTTTTGTTAGAACAGACGCTCTGCCAGCCTCGCTTCAACCACCATATGAAGGCCCCTTTCAAGTTATCAGTCGACATGATAAATATTTTACGTTAAAGATTAAAAACTCCAAAAAACTATCTCAATCAACAAATTAAAACCTTTTTTAGCGAAAATTTAGAAGAACATGTCAAACCAACCATCAAGAACCCGATTGCAGTTGCTGAAAAAGTTAAGATAAAGGCTACGTTGGAAGATAAAATACTCTCCACGACTCAAACACGTTCCCGACGCATTTGCAAACCACCAGAACAGTGGAATCATTAACGTTCGTTTAGCTTTCACTGGAAGGGGAGCACTGTGGCGCTTTGCAAACTAGCATTTGCTGAGAATTGCTTACAATACAAAACTACTTTTCTTGTTTACATTTTGCAACTACTAGTTTTCATTTCAATTTACTTGTTACGGATTTTCTTCTTCAGTAACCCAAATTGAAATATTTCTAATTTAGTTGCCTAAGGGAAAATGTAAAAACAAAATATTTTAAAAAGAAAATTAGTTCTAATCTAACTTTCACATTGGATAGATCTAATTATTGTTTCATAGTCTTATTTCCTCAATTCAATTGTAAATTAAAATAATTAGAGTTTGTAAAAGCATATAAATATAAGCCTATGTATATAAGCATATAATAATATAATAACAAGGTAATTCAACATCTGAAGAATGTATGAAAACGTTAGGACTTATATGGTTGCCTAAAAAGGAGGTTTTCAAATTTCAAGTACCAAATATGCAAAATAATCATGTCGTGACGAAACGGGCAATTCTTTCCGACATCGTGAAATTATATGACCCGTTAGGGTTGTTGTCCCCAATTGTGACTCTAGCAAAAATTCTAGTTCAATCTTCATGGAAACTAAAGTTGGATTGGGACCAGCCAATATCGGATGACACATTTAATTCGTGGAAATCATTTCAAACCGAGTTGGAACAATTAAAACATTTGCAACTAAACCAAAGGATATCCATCGACAATTTTAAAACAATTCAACGTCATGGGTTCTCTGATGCATCAGAAAGGGCTTATGGTGCATGTGTATACCTTCGACACATTGATAAGGACCTAAATACATCCGTCAGACTCGTATGCAGTAAATCTAGAGTCGCACCAATTAAAATTGTTTCTTTGCCACATCTAGAATTGTGCGCTGCTGTACTACTCTCAACTTTAATCAAAACCGTAATTAATGATTTTAACATGTCATTTCACAATGTCTATTTATGGGCAGATTCCACGAGTACTATTGCATGGATTGAAACACCTCCTCATAAAAATAAAAACCTTTGTCGCAAATCGGGTTAATATCATTCAAGAAAATTCAATGAATTATACATGGAACCACGTTGACTCAGCTTCCAATCCAGCTGCCATTATTTCTAGTGGAGTTATGACCTCGGAATTGGCCCACCTTGAATTTTGGTCGACGGGACCAAGCTTTTTACATTCACCACAAATACAGTTTGAATCAAACCTATCCAAATACATCGCAAGAGAAACGGAAAATGATGATTATGAATTGAAAAAAGAAACAATCACAATGACAACAGTGAATAAATCACTCCCATGGATTGAATCATATAGCTCTTACAACAAATTGCTGCGCATGACAGCCCTTGCTCTTCGTTTCAAACATCGTTTAAAACGCTCTGGTGTACTTTGCGTTGGAGGCCGGTTGAGAAATTCTCATTTTGATTATGACATTAAGCATCAAATTTTATTGCCAGCTAAATGTCATATAACCACGTTAATATTTCGTCACTACCATCATGCTAACCTGCATGCTGGACCTCAGTTATTGGTTTCAGTCGTCCGCCGAAGGTTTTGGCCATTGTCAGCTAAAAGCAATGCCAAAAATTTTGTCATGTCATGGGTCACATGCGCAAAGACCAAACCCCAAATTATGAAACAAATAATGGGAGAACTGCCAGTAGAACGTACAACAGCTTCTCGAGCTTTCTACACAACAGGAGTATATTTATGCGGCCCTTTTTTTGTGAAAAACAAAACGCAAAGGAATGCTAAGACTACAAAGGTTTACGTTTGCGTATTTGTATGCTTCGTCATAAAAGCTGTCCATCTCGAAGTTCTTTCTGATTTGTCCTCTGATTGTTTTATCAGTGGTCTTAAAAGATTCATTATTCGTCGAGGTAAACCACATTCAATCTGGTCAGATAATGCAACAAATTTCGTCGGAACTCGAAACAAACTCATTGAATGGCATGAACTATTCAATGATGAAAAACAGTATGGCCAGATTATTCAGTTTTGTAACGTCGAAGAAATTAACTGGAATTTCATTCCCCCAAGGTCCCCTAATTTCGGAGGACTATGGGAAAGTTCGGTCAAATCTTTGAAAAATCATTTTAAATGCGTCGCTGCAAATGTTATTTTTTCGTATGAAGAACTTCTAACACTTATTGTTCAGGTAGAAGGAATTCTAAACTCAAGACCCTTATGTGCTCTGTCTGAAGACCCTAATGAGCCTGCTCCACCCACGCCCGCACACTTTTCGGGCATTGCAGGTCCAATCGTCGCACCAGCGGAACCATCAATTGTTGCAATACCGGAAATTCGCTTATCCAATTGGCAAAAAATAATAATAATAATAATCTACAAAGGATCGGATGATGAGACGCATGTTGCCTTGATTAAGACAAAAAATGGGTTATTCAAAAATCCATCTCTAAATTGTGTAAATTACCTATCAATGATTAGAATGAAGACGGTTTTGTTTGTTTACCAGTGCCATTAATTTAAATTTCTTACTTTTTGTTTTTGTTATTGTATGTTAATTTTGAAATAGATATTTCAAGGAGGTCGGTATTTCAGATCATAATGTATTTTGTTTAAATTTATATATTTCTTTTCAAACACCCTGTGTTTTATTATACGATTGCGATCTTAAACGAATAAAGCCGATGACACCACACAATCATGCAGAATGATAAAAAGAGAATCATCGCATAATACATAAAAAAAATTGTGTGTATATGATCATTTTGGGTTTGGCCTTTTCAGTTTTTTAGTTAGAAGCATTTTGGATTTCATCATATAAGGTTGTGTTTTTGTATAACATTGAATAAAAAAAAAAAAAATTATTGTCAAAAACAATATAAAACAATTTGGTTCGCATTTTAATTAAAATAAAATACAGTCCATTATTAAATCAAGAACCAGCATCTTCGCAATCAAATAAGGCATCTTATTTCATCATTATTCGCAAACAGAGGGAAAGAAAAATAGAATCTCATTCTACCGCTAAAGAAAATAAAAATAAAAATGAGCAAAGCAAACCATAGTAGTGAATTTACATTTTCTCTATATCGGCCGGACCACTATGGAACTTTCCCGATAATGTCATCAAATATTCATTTCAGTACTCCTATTCTAAATGTACATTCCAAGTCTAATGAAAATTTGACTACTATTGGCCGGATTATTAAGGTTTATTTATTTCGCATTCCCGTAACCCCTACAGAGAGGAGTCGCATTCTATCTTTGCAGTTGACCTATCCAAAGCGTATACACCAAGTTTTAGAAAATTCGCCGATTATTGAATGAATTCTCGAAGTTTTCCTATTTCAGCCCCCCATAATCCCCCATCGAGGGGAGACATTTTATCTTTTCAGTTTGCTCGGCCCAAATGTACATTCCAAGTTTCATTAAAATCCGCCGGTTATTGACCGAATTGTTAAGGTTTTTTCATATCACCCTCTCGCGACCCCCACCGAGGGGAGATGCATTTTATCTTTTCACTTGGCCTATCAAGAATGTGCACATCAAGTTTCAAGAAAATCCGCCCTTTATTGAGTGAATTATTGACGTTTTTCTATTTTAGCCCTCCACAACCCCCCACCGGGGGGAGACATATTTAATTGTCTCAGTTGGTCCATCCCAAACGTACGTTCCAAGTTTCATTAAAATCCGACAATTATTAACGGAATTAGTGATGTTTCTATATTTCCACCACAACATTTTTTAAAAAAAGTTCTGCGCATTAGTGTTGCCAGATGTAAATTGCGTTGAAAAGTTAATATGTTCTGATTTCGATCTTGGTACGCAAACTGTGCAAATCTCATGAAAATTGGACATGCAGATTCGGTTTTACAACGACTGCAAAAATTAACTATATTTGGACAAAATGTATTTTTAGATAGTGTTGCCATAGTCGAATATGGCCCACAAACTAATCAGATCTAAGTTCGGGTCAAATACATGAACTGTGTAAATTTTATCGAAATTGGCCCAACAAATTTTGTCGTTTTTAGACAAAAAAAGCGTTACCAAATAGTGTTGCCATATATTAATTTCGCCCAGAATCTAACACAATCTGGCATTTGATGCAAAACCAAAATGGTGAAAGTTTCATGGAAGTCGGACCATCCATTCGGATTTTATTAACGATTTAAAAAAGCGGACGGACGGACGGACGGACGGGCGGACGGACATGGGGCTAATTATTTTCGATGAAACGGATTTTGCACTTATTTTCATCTTCCTAGCCCTTCCAGATCAAAAGTTAGATTTTCGCACGATTATAGTACTTTCCTATAAACATTCGTTTATCGGGAAAGTAAAAAAACATTGAAATATTGAGTTAAGTCGAAAGTTCGTGGCGTTTTTTTTCCAATATATGGCTTTAGAGTCGTATAACATTAGTGATTCTAATCCTATCAAGTTATATTATAGCGCGCTTAAAAGATAACATTTTATAGAATATTTATGAAAAAAATTGTGAAATTCAGGCAGAACTAATTGGGGTAATTGGGTTTTGAAAATGAGCCAAAATTCTGAAAAATTTTTAGTATTTTATTATTTTTATTTATGTTCTAAGTTAGGTACTGTAAGCAAAGAAAAAACATGTAGTAACTTAAAATCGGTCTAAAGCCGATTTTTTGATGCCCTATGGTAGAAATGGCACAGAAAAACAGTCAAATCTAGCAGTATTTAAAGGTTTTTGCTTCATAACTTTGTTTCCTCTGTTCAAAATTTCGTCTAATTCACAATTAACCTAGGCCCTAATAGGGTAAATCCAATCCGCAAATTTTATTATCCTTGGACCGATTTTGCTGAAATTTAACATGGTATCGTCTATTTACGTATTTAACCAATATAATTAATTTAAACCAAATTGATTCACAAATTTTCCAGTTAAATCCGAAAAACCATATAAAAAAAACGACAAAACTTTCTGGTCACCCTGGGTTTTGCTTAATAACTTCCCTCCACTGAAATGCAATACCAAACGCAGTTAAGGAATAACCAACTTACATTCTAAATTTCAACAAAATCGGATAACGCGTTTTTGAGTTATCTTGTCCACAGACGGACGGACGGACGGACATGCATAAATCGATATAACTTTTGATTCCCTGCACAACCATACCCTTGAAATTTTTCTGCGATGATTATTTCTATGCGTTACACACTTAGTGACAAAACTATTATACCCTCTGGTAGTACCTACCATAGGGCATAATAAATACATGAAGAACCGAGCCTGGATTTGAACCAGATCTCAACAGCTTCTAGAAACGAGGTCTTTATCGACTTGGCCATTCAACACTGTATTCATCAATCTGTTCAATTTGCCTTTTCTAAACATTATTGAAACAGTGATACTATTATTCGAAATATAACAATTATTCTATAACCTTCCAATGGCTATGCCAATTATTTGTATTAACAACTATTATGAAACTAATACTCCTACAGTACTACCGTCCGTCCGTGGACAAGATAACTCAAAAACGCGTTTTCCGATTTTGATGAAATTTAGGATGTTAGTTGGTTATTGCATAACTGGTGTTGGTATTACAGCAAAATCACCTGAGGCGCAGCGAAGTTATTAGGCTAAAACCAGGTTGACTAGAAAGTTATGTCGTTTTTTTACTTTCCCGATAAACGAATGTTTATAGGAAAGTACTATAATCGTGCGAAAACCTAGCTTTTGATCTAGAAGGGCTAGGAAGATGAAAATAAATGCAAAATCCGTTTCGTCTGAAATAATTAGCCCCATGTCCGTCCGTCCGTCCGTCCACTCTTTTAAATCGCTAATAAAATCTGAATGGATGGTCCGATTTCCATGAAACTTTCACCATTTCGGTGCTGCATCAAATGCCAGATGGTGTTAGAATCTGGGCGAAATTAATATATGGCAACAGTATTTGGTAACGCTTTTTTTGTCTAAAAACGACAAAATTTTGTCCGCACGGTTCAGACTAAACCGTTGGGCCAATTTCGATAAAATTTACATAGTTCATGTATTTAATCCTAACTTAGAACTGATTAGTTTTTGGACCATATTCGACTATGGCAACACTGTCTAAAAATACATTTTATCCAAATATAGTCTATTTTTGCACTTGTTGTAAAACCGAAACTGCTCGTCCAATTTTGATGACATTTGCACAGTTTATGTACTATATTCAAAATCAGAACATATTAAATTTTCAACGGAATTTACATCTGGCAACACTAATGCGCAGAACTTTTTTAAAAAAATGTTGTGGTGGAAATGTAGAAACTTCCCTAATTCGGTTAATAATAGTCGGATTTTAATGAAAGTTGGAACGTACGTTTGGGATGGACCAACTGAGAAAATAAAATATGTCTCCCCGTGGTGGGGGGTTTTGGAGGGCTAAAAACGAAAAACGTCAATAATTCACTCAATAGTAGGCAGATTTTCTTTAAACTTGGTGTGTACATTCTGAATAGAGCAAGTAAAAAGATAGAATGCGTCTCCCCTCGGTGGAGTTTGCGGGAGGGTGAAATAAAAAAACCTTAAGAATTCGGTCAATAACCGGCGGGTTTTAATGAAACTTGAAATGTACATTTGAGATGAGCAAACTGAATAGTTAAAATGTCTCCCCTCGAGGGGGCCTGTGGGGGGCTGTAGTAGAAAACCTTCAAGAATTCACTCAATAATGGGCGAATTTTCTTAAAACTTAGTGTAAACATTCTAGATAGGCCAACTGAAAAGATAGAATGCGACTCCCCTCTGTGGCGGTTACGGGAATGCAAAATAAAAAAACCCTTATAATTCGGCCAATACTAGTCACATTTTCATGAAACTTGGAATGTACTTTTAAAATAAGAGAACTGAAATTAATATTTGATGACATTATCGGGAAAGCTCCATAGCGGTCCGGCCGATATAGAGAAAATGTAAATTCACTACTATGGTTTGCTTTGCTCATTTTTTTATATAGTATTTCCGATCAAATTGGAAAATTTGTGAAGCAATTTTGTTTAAATTAATTATATAGGTTCACTACATAAGTAGACGATACCATGGTAAATTCCAGTTCCGTCTAAGGATAGTGGAGAAAGAAATAGTCGTAGGAGAAAATAAGTCTGTTCATAAAGTTTTTTTGATGGACTTTCAGAACTAATACACAAATTTGAATGAAATATGCAAATTGGACTTATGCCATCAGGGTCTAGGTTACTTACAAATTACGGAATTTTGAAAAGGGGAAATAAAGTTAGGAAGAAAAAACCTTGAAATATTGTTAGTTTTCACAATTTTTCTTTCCCATGTCTATCATAAGGCATCCAAAAATTGGCTATAGACCGATTTTAAATTACTTTATGTTTTATTAATATAGTTGTATTTCCATCGTTGCCGATGGATACAATTTGACAAGGACTACGCCAAATATTTGATAATGTAGAGAATTATGCATTTATGAACAAAAGCTTGAATGTAACGCAGGAAACTTTGTATTGACTACCAAATATTTGTATGTATTGTGGGAAATTTGGTAGGAGAAAAGCTCGAATGATCTAGAAGGCAGAATGAATTGTGGTGTCGAAATGAAAGACACAGAATTGTGAATTGAGAAAGTATATTTAGAAACGGTCTATTATTTTTAAAAGAAAAAATAAAGCGGGTACTAAGAAAGAAAATTTGATCTTAAATTTAAAGAATTATTTCTACCCTATAATTTATCTCAGAAGTGTGATCCTGAAAACACAGCGTATAATCAAATAAATAAATTGAAAGCGAAGGAATTAAAAGAAAAGTCCCGGTTGCAAGATTTGGATGTGAAAGGTACAATAAGGAACTAATTGAAAGCTTGGTTAATAAATCCAAACTGAAAATTTTAATAACAAAAGTGACACCCATTTTCACTAACAGGATCCGGGACGAAGTCCTGGACATTACTTTCGGGAGTCCAGAGTTTAAAAATGTAGTAAAAAATTGGAGAGTCTCTAGTGAACCCTCAATGTCGGATCACAGTATTATAAGGTTCGATCTTGAGGGGACAAGTGAAAAAGCAATCTCCATAAGAAACCCAAGGAAAACCGATTGGGTAAAATATGACAGCTACCTAAAGTGTAATTTAGAACAAGTGAAAGTGAAACAAGTGGCAAAAAATTACTGTGAACTCGAACTTGCAGTAGAAGAACTAAATGGAGCTATAATCAACGCCTATGAAGAGAGCTGCCCTCTAAAGGAAAAACAAAATAACGTTGATGTTCCATGGTGCAATAGGACTCTATCAGAATTAAGAAGCAGCGTGAGAAGACTATTTAATAAGGCCAAAAGAACAGGTCAGTGGTTGGTTCATAAAAGGGAGCTCACCAACTATAACCTCGAAATAAGATAAGCGAAACGCAATAGCTTTAGGGCATTCTGTGAAAGCATCTCGAATACACCGACCGCGGCGAGACTGCATAAAGAACTGGCTAAGAACAGTACCGATATGCAGTGTACGCTGATAAGACCTGATGGCAGTTATACCAAAAGTGAAGAGGAGAGAACTCTTCTCCTTTTAGAAACTGACTTTCCTGGTAGCCATCCAATGACGGAACAAGATAAAAGTGAGAACATCACAAGACCAACCTCGGCTGACTGGAAGCAGGCCTCAATCATCCGCTCTGAGCAGAGAATAAGCTGGGCTATTGAGGGTTTCGAAACATATAAATCAGCCGGGGTTGACAAGATTATCCCAGCTTTTGTTGGAAAAAGGGAAAAAGGGAATCTTACCGCACCCAATAAGAATATTTAGAAGTAGCCTAGCACTCGGGTATATACCGGAAGCCTGGAGAAGGGCCAGGCAGGTATTTATACCAAAGGTGGGTAAAACTGACCACACGCATCCTAAAGCCTCTCTATTTGAACTGAAAAGTAACATTGAAGAAGCACTAGACTATAAAGAAATAGCTCTATGCGCCTTCTTAGACATCGAAGGTGTTGTATTACATACATGTTAATACTTGTAAACTACTGCCTACTGCCTTGCAGTAGTGACAGTAAGTCAGTCATGAATAGACAATAAAAGAAGACAGTTCTAAAACATAACATGGTGTCAGATTAAATTAAAAAATTAATTAAAATAATATAAAAATTACTTAAGATGTCAAATCCAACGAATGGTGAAAGTTTTAGTCAAAAAAATAAAATATTAAGTTGTCAAATTCAACCAATAGAATTAAAAAATTCAAATTTGGGCGACACGTGGAAAAAATGGTTTAACTAATTTAAATTATATATGCGTGCCTCAGATTTGGAAAATGAAGATGATGGACGAAAAGTTGCGTTATTACTTCATAATCTTGGACCGGAAAGTTATGAAATATTTAACTCATTTAATGAAGATATCGACAAAATTAAATATGAAATCTTAGTGAAAAAGTTGGAGTCATATTTTGTGCCGAAAACTAATATTGCAATGGAAAGACATAAGTTTTTTAACAGACAACAGTTAGTTGATGAAAGCATAGATGAATATATAACTGTATTAGTAAATTTGAGTTTCAATTGCTCATTCGGAAATTTACGAGAAGAACTGGTTCGTGATATATTAATATGTGGTCTAAGGGAAAATTATCTCTAGATAAAAGAACGCCTTCTAAATGAAGGTGACATAAAGCTTGAAAAGGCTTTAGAAATCGCAAAAACAATTGAATTAACAAGAAGACAGTCACAACAACTACAAAAGGAAATAGATTTCAATTGTGGTGGTGCTTTACATAGTACCAAATTTAACAGTAATGACAGCCGACAAAATCCATTTAGTAGAGGTCATCAGGGTCATAGAAATAGCCAGCCAGAAAGTGAAAAGAAAAAACAACAAATTGAATACAATCAGCAAGTAAATAAAATTGGAATTTGTAACAAGTGCGGTCTTGTCCATAGAGAACGGTGTCCAGCTATTGGAGTAATTTGTAACATTTGCAAGCGGAAAAACCATTATGCGAGAATGTGTATATACTACAAAAATAAGTCAGTTAATCACTTGGGACTTAAAAAAACAAACAACGAGTCATCATCATCATCAGAGCCGGAAGAATTTTTTGTAGGAGGATTGGACGTGGGTAAAGAAAAACTGTGGTACATTGAAATTAAAATAAATAAAATAAAAATTAAAATGCAATTGGACACAGGTGCGCAAGTCAATGTCATGTCGACTTTTCAATTTGAGAAATTGAAATTAGGTCCAACAAACTTAAAACGTTCTAATGTCAAAATCGCGACTTTTAATGGTGATCAATTGAAAATTTTGGGAAAGTGTTTTTTAACATGCGAATTTTTGAATCAAAAACATCTAATAGAGTTTTTTGTTGTCGATTTAGAATGTCAAACAGTATTAGGCTTGCATACCTGTGTGGAATTGAATTTAATAAAACGGGTTCATTCAATAAATTTAGATAACAAACTGTCTGATAATAATTGTAAAATTTTACAGAAATATAAAAGTGTGTTCCAAGGCCTTGGTTGTTTACAAACTAAGTGTCATCTAACAATAAGAAATGATGCTCGACCTGTTATTGACAACATGCGCAGGATACCTTTCAAATTAAAAGAATTATTAAAAGATGAACTTGATCGCCTAATTAAAATGAATGTGATTGTCCCCGTTGAGGAGCCTACAGAATGGGTAAATTCAATTGTTCTAGTAGCGAAACCTAATGGTAAGCTTAGACTATGTTTAGATCCTCGTAATCTAAATAGAGTAATATTACGTTCGCATTTTCAGTTACCCACAATTGAAGACATAAAATCACAAATAATTAATGCCAAATATTTTTCGATCCTCGATGCCAATTCAGGTTTCTGGACTATACCTTTAGACGAGCCATCTTCTAAACTATGCACGTTTATTACACCATTTGGGCGATATAGATTTCTACGTTTACCATTTGGCATTAGTTCAGCACCTGAAATTTTCCATTCAGAAATGATAAAAATTTTTTCTAATATACCTGGTCTTGTTATTTATATTGAGGATTTTTTGATTTATGGTGCAACTATTGAAGAGCATAATAGTCGTCTCGAATTAGTTCTACAAACGGCACAAAATCTTGGTTTAAAATTTAACGAAGCCAAATCAAAAATTCTTTGCAATGAAGTTAAATACATGGGTCACATTTTTAGTCATCAAGGGGTCAAGCCAGATGAAACCAAGGTAGAAGCAATATGTAAAATGCCTTCTCCATCTTCTGTCACAGACTTACAAAGATTTTTAGGCATGGTTAACTATTTAGGTTCTTTCATAAAAGACCTTTCAATTGAAACGTCTAATTTGAGAAATTTATTGAAAAAAGAGACTGGATGGCAATGGACACCATCACATGAAATAGAATTTAAAAACCTAAAATCTCTAATTAGTACAGCTCCAATATTAACATATTTTAATCCAAATAAACCACTAAGTTTATCTGTCGACGCTTCAAAAAACGCAATGGGTGCTGTAATCATGCATGACAATAGACCAATAGCCTTCGCATCCGCAACACTCACCAACTGTCAACAGAATTATGCACAAATTGAAAAGGAACTTTTTGCAATTCTTTTTGGTTGCACAAAATTCCACCAGTACGTTTATGGTCATAAAGTTTTAGTTGAAACAGATCACAAGCCTTTAGTGACTATCTTCAACAAGCCATTATACAAAATTCCTCCTAGGCTCCAACGAATTATGTTACGTTTACAAACATATGATCTAAATGTTGTATTTAAGCCTGGAAAATATATGTATGTAGCCGATTCGCTTTCACGAGCTGCGCTTCCCTATGAAACTTTAACTGAATTTGACAAAGACCTTAATTTACAGATTAACTTGTTAACTAGGAATCTATCTATTTCCAAAGACAATCTAGAAAAGATTAGAGAAGAAACAAAAGCCGATTTAGGTCTACAGAAATTAATTAAATATTGCCATAATGGGTGGCCAAGCAACAAGAAATTTATAGACATTTTAACTTCACCGTATTTCACAATAAGAGATGAAATACATGTTTACGAGAATTTGGTTTTTAAGGGTTCAAGTCTAATTATTCCAAAAAATCTAAGTCACGAAATACTCCAAATAATTCATGAAGGTCATCTCGGCATAGAAAGATGTAAAAACCTGTCAAGAAATTTTGTGTATTGGCCCAACATTAATAATGACATTCAGAATTATGTTAGTCAATGTGAAACATGCATCCGTCATAGGAATAATAATCCAAAGGAACCTATCATTCTACATCACAAAACTGTAATTCCCTGGTACAAAGTAGGCATTGATCTTTTCCATTTTAAAAATAAAATATATTTACTGGTAGTTGATTATTATTCCACTTATATTGAATTAGCTGCATTAAACTCTTCATCCTCGTCTAAGCCGGTCATTACAAATTTAAAATCGATTTTCGCCAGGCATGGTATACCCAATACGGTGATTTCTGATAACGGTCCACCATTTAATTCCGAAGAATTCAAAAAATTTGCAAAAGAATGGAATTTTGAACATATAACATCCAGTCCTCACTATCCAAGATCCAATGGACTAGTTGAAAGATCCATAGGCACAATTAAAAAATTATTATCGAAATGTGACGAAACTGGCACTGATCCATACATAGCCTTGTTACAGTGTCGTTCGACCCCAAAGAATAACATCAACTCACCATCGGAACTGCTAATGTCTCGTTGTTTAAGAACAAAACTACCATCATTGCAGACACAACTACTGCCATCAGTAGTTGATCAAAATTTACATTTATCAAAACTTCATCAGAATAATCAAAAAATTATAAGAAATTATAGTAAAAATACCAGAAAACTGCAACCTCTGGAACAAGGGGAAAAGGTTTATTATAAAACATCTCTCACATCCGAATGGACGCCTGGAAAAATTGTTGGAGTGTGCAATGAACCCAGGTCATATTCCATTTTGGATGAGAATGGTCATATTTTCAGGCGTAATCGTCAACATATTTTAAAGGTTCCTCAATCTGTGGATGATCACAGTCATAATATAAAATTCACAGAACAACGTGAAACTATTGAAGATAATGATTCCAGTCAAGGTCATCATGAAAGATTTGACAATGATTTGAATGTGACACATCAAAGTGGAATGCAATTGCGCTCAGGTCGAGTAATTTCTTAGAACTAAATTTAAATTTTTTATATCACATATTGTTTAAGCTTATTAGAATTGTGTATGTGGAAATCACCACTAATTTTGAATTGTTAACCTATATAAATTTTATTTTTAAATTGAATTGAATTATATACTATATAAAAAAACAAAAAAAAAAAAAATAAAAATTGTTAAAAAGAAAGATGTTGTATTACATACATGTTAATACTTGTAAACTACTGCCTACTGCCTTGCAGTAGTGACAGTAAGTCAGTCATGAATAGACAATAAAAGAAGACAGTTCTAAAACATAACAGAAGGTGCTTTCGACAACACCTCACATAAGGCGGTAAGAAAGGCACTAGAAAGACGAGAGGTAGATCGCACAAGCTCAAAGTGGATGTGCGAGATGCTTAGAACTAGGAGTGCGGAGACCGTGGTGGGAAATAACACCTTCACGATCAAAACAACGAGGGGCTGCCCACAGGGAGAGGTATTATCACCTCTTATGTGGAGCCTTGTTGTAGACGAACTCTTAGAAATACTAAGCAGCAAGGGCATAAAATGCCAAGGGTATGCGGACGACATTGTCCTCATAGTAAGAGGCAAATTTGAGGAAACCCTCTGTGATATACTACAAAGGGGTCTAAGAATCACCCATGAGTGGTACTTGTTTGTGGGACTCAGGCTCAACCTGGGAAAAACCGCAATGGTACCACTCACCAATAGGAGAAAATTAGAACATATGCCTCCTATCTGGTTAAATGGGGCATTAATAGATGTGAAACAAGAGGTAAAATACCTGGGACTCACCATTGACAGCAAGTTCATGTGGAACAAACACTTAGACAACATGGCAAGCAAGGCCACAAGGGCCATAATGATATGCAAACGTATTTCAAGAAAGAGCTGGGGATGTAGACCAGACACACTGAGATGGATGTATACCATGATGATAAGACCTATCATCACCTATGGGGTAATTGCTTGGGCTGGTAGAACACAGCTCACCACGGTGAAAAAGAAGCTGGAGAAGGTACAAAGATTGGCATGCGTAGTCATTACGGGTGCTATGAGAAGCTGCCACACTGCAGCATTAGAGGTGCTTCTGGAACTAACTCCACTACACCTAAAGATACAAAAGGTTTCCAAGGCTACATTAATCAGACTTGGAAAAGAAACAGCAGAGACAAGAGCAATGATAGGTACTAAACACCTTAGCTCCTTAGCGAAAGACAACGCATGGCTGTTAGCCCCACGGGATGACGTTGGCAGAAGACTCAACTTCAGAAGGAACTTCACTTCAGAGTTGAGCAGCAAAGAGGAATGGAGAGGGGAAAACAGCAACTACCACATAGAAAACCACGCCATCAAATGGTATACAGATGGTTCCAGGACAGCCGAAGGTACAGGGATCGGAGTATATGGGCCCAAAACCAAATACTCCGAACTTATGGGAATACATACCAGTATCTTCCAAGCAGAAGTGCACGCTATTTCAAGGTGCACGCAAGTCAATCTTAAAAGAAACTATCGAAATAAGAACATAGCGATAATGATAGATAGTCAGGTGGCCAACAGAGCACTAAGCTCGTGTTAACGACACTGTAGTAGAAAATTTAAAATTTAAAACCTTGTAATCTAGTGGCTGTGAAAAAATCTGACAGATAAAAGAAAACACGAGAAATTTTATTCTTCGACAAAATTTGGAAGTCAAATAAATAAATAAACTACTATCCTGAAAAATATAAAATAATTGGTCTAAAGATTTGAGCAGCGAACTAAAGGTAATAATATGAATATTTAAAAAAGCAAAACAAATGTAATATGTTCCATTTTAGATATTTTAAAGTGTAATTTTATTGTAATTTTATGTCAATAAAAAAAACTATTAAAACTTGAATTTCGCTTCTCATTGCTACACGACCTAATAAGAATCCGGTCGGCAATAAATCTTTAAAATATCTTTATATTTACTTCCTTCAACAAATCTTTAAAATATCGTTATATTTACTTCCTTGAACAAAATGAGTGAAATAAAAGATAAAGATGGAGGAAGTAAATTTAATTGCCAACTTTGTACGAAACCCGATAGTTTGAGTGACATGGTGCAGTGTGACAAATGTGAAAAATGGTTTCATTTTGTGTGTGTCAACGTCACCAACGAAATTCAGAACTCAAACTGAGTTGTACATTCTGTAAGGAAGCTCCCGACGTAAAACAAGCTAGAATTGATATTGAACGCCGAGGTGAGCAAAACTCCAATAAAAACAAGCAATTAGATCTTTCAGAGAAAAGTTTAAAATCTAATGCTTCTTCCCAACGTAAAAAACGAATTCATATTGAATTACAACGGCTTGAAGACGAAAAGTTGTTGCAAGATCAATGTCTAAAGAAACAGCAGCAATATATAAAAGAAAAGTAAAAAACTTCTTCATCTATGCGAAGATGATAGCCCCAGTGACAATGAAGATGATGAAGAATTAAAATATGCTCAAAAAATACGTGCTCAGGCTTGGATAAACTCAACTGGTCATCAACCAAACAAATATGGAAACGGAAATTTATGTAATAACAATGCTAATGCAACTGAGATGATTCAACCGCAATATGTAGCTCCATTAACCATAAATTATCAACCAAATGAGAAACAGATACCAGTTCCGACAAGCATGCCTGCCAATAATAGTGATGCAATGAAGAATATTCAACAATCAAATCATCATAATTGTCATCAATTGACGGAAGTGTTAACGCTTAACTCTAATCAGTTAGCTGCAAGGCAAGTAGTTTCAAAAGATTTACCAATTTTCAGTGGTAGACCAGAAGAGTGGCCACTGTTCATCAGCTGCTACAATAATAGTACAACAATATGTGGTTATTCAAACGCTGAGAATTTAGCAAGACTTCAAAGATGTTTAAAAGGAAAAGCATTGGAGTCCGTAAGATGCTGGTTGCTTTTACCATCTGCTGTGTCAAAAGCAATTGACACTTTAAAACTTTTATTTGGGCGTCCTGAACTAATTATTAATACGCTGTTGACTAAGATAAAATGTGAACCACCACCAAAGGATGATAAATTCGACACAATAATTAGTTACGCTCTCTCCGTGCGGAATTTGTGTGCTACTATGGAGGCTTCAGAACTTACAGCTCATTTAAATAATCCTATTTTGTTACAGGAGTTGGTAGATAAGTTACCACCGCAAATTAAGTTTAATTGGGCAATGTTTTCACGAGATACAGTGAATCCAAACATATATGTGTTCAGTGAATGGTTGTTTACGGTGGCAGAAGCAATTAGCAGAGTTACTATTACACCAATAAAAGAACAAATACCTGACGTTCGACGAGAACGTCATTCTGCCAAATGAAATGCGTTTTTACACACTCATGTCGCCGATGTCGTTGAAACAGGTAAATGCTGGACTTGTTCCGAATACCACCAATTGGAAGACTGCACTATATTTAAAAATTTGAGTCGCTCTGATAAGTGGAAGGTTATTAATGAAAATAAACTATGTCGTTCCTGTTTACAAAACCATAATTCTTCAGTATGTAATGATGTCAAACCATGCCAAAAGGATGGCTGTACTGCAAAACATCATCCATTACTTCATAATAGCAAGACAAAACAAGTTGAAAGGTCTCAACTGAATATTAACTTGCATCAAAATCAGAATAAATCAGTTTTCTTCCGAATCGTTCCAGTGACATTATATGGTGCCAACAATAAATCAGTCAAGACTTTCGCTTTTCTTGATGAAGATTCATCCTTAACAATAATTGATGAAGACATTGCAAATGAGCTACAGCTTGATGGTACTCCTGAGAGGTTATGTCTGAAATGGACCTCGGATGCCGTTCGAGTTGAAAATAATTCTAAAAGAGTATGTCTCGAATTATCCCGACAAGAAGTCAAAAGCCAAAGATATCGTCTTTCAGATGTTCGTACAGTAAGAAATTTAGTTCTTCCAGTTCAGTCCATATCGACCAAGGAACTAGTCAATGAATATCCTTATCTGAAGAATGTACCTCTCAGTTCATATCAAAACGGAAATCCACGAATCTTAATAGGTGTTGATAACTGGAAGCTTGCATCTCCATTTGAAGTTAAAGAAGGGAAATGGAAACAACCAGTAGCAATAAAGACCCGTATAGGATGGACTATTCATGGACAGCATTATATTAACAAACCCAAAAATGATAATACGTCTATTGTTGGTCATCAGAATTATCATATATGTGACTGTAATGCAGATAAAGAACTTCATGAATTAGTTAAAGAATTTTTCTCAGTAGAAAACCTTGGTGTGAAAACTCAAGAACTTCGACTCGTTTCATCTGAAGAGACTCGTGCATGCCAAATTCTAGAAGCAACAACAATTCGTAAGGACCACCATATTGAAACAGGTTTGTTGTGGAAGTGTGACGATATATCGCTGCCAGATAGTTTTCTAATGGCAAAAAGAAGTTTAATCTGCCTGGAGAAAAAGATGTCATCCGAGCCAGATTTAAAAGAAAACATTGGAAAACAAATAAAACAGCTAGAATCAAAGGGTTACGCAAGAAAATTGACAATTGACGAGCTTCAACAGGTGCATCCTCGAACGTGGTACTTACCTATATTCATAGTTAAAATCCGAACAAACCGTCAAAATTAAGATTGGTATGGGACGCTGCGGCTAAGGCGAAAGAAGCTTCGTTAAATTCAATGCTGCTAAAAGGTCCGAATTTTCTATCATCACTTCCAATTGTTCTTTATGGTTTTCGTGCTGGGCGAATTGCTCTATGCGGAGATATTGCTGAAATGTATCATCAAGTCAAAATAAGAAACTGTGATCAACATTCGCAACGATTTTTGTGGCGAGAAAATGAGAACCAAGCGATTGATATCTACGTAATGCAGGTTATGACCTTTGGCGCATCTTGTTCTCCCAGTGCAGCACAATATATAAAGAACTTAAATGCTGAAGAATTTAAAGATAAATTTCCAAGGGCTGCAAAGGCGATCTTACAAAATCATTATGTAGATGATCTTCTGGACAGCATAGATTCAATTGAAGAAGCAATCCAATTAGCAAAAGAAGTAAAATTTATCCATGAGAAGGCTGGTTTTTATATGAGAAACTGGATGTCAAACTCCCAAGAGGTTGTTGATGCACTAGGCAAATGCGAGACGCAAAGACGAACATTCTCTTTCGACACAATGTGGAATGTGGTGGTGCTTATCATCAGATACATTTACTTACTCTCTAAAATATAACAAAGCAAACAAAGAAATTTTATCTGGTACTCGACGCCCAACTAAACGTGAAGTATTACGAACTTTGATGTCAGTTTTTGATCCTCTAGGGTTTTTATCGTTCTTCCTTTCCTATGTAAAAATACTTTTAAAGGACGTTTCGAGAGCAGCGATTGACTGGGATGAAACCCTACCTAACTGGTTATTCGAAAGATGGTTGAAATGGGTTCAACTCTTGCCAATGATTGAAGAAGTCAAGATCAACAGATGCTACTCAACATTTTTTACTAACAAGACAGCTAATATTCAACTACATGTGTTTGTCGACGCCAGCGAAAATGCGTATGCGGCTGTTGCATTTTTTAGAGTTGAAATCGACAATATTGTTGAAGTGGTTCTTGTTGGTGCAAAATCTAAAGTTTCTCCACAGCGCCCAATAATGTCTATTCCAAGATTAGAATTACAAGCAGCTCTACTTGGTTCGAGGCTAGCTGACAGCATATGTAAAGGACATCAAGTTTGTATTTCTAGAAGAGTAATGTGGACGGACTCTAAGACCGTTTTATCCTGGCTTTATTCTGACGCAAAGAAATATGTGCAGTTTGTCATGTTCAGAATCAGCGATATTTTGGATCTTACAAAATTAAATGAATGGCAATGGATTCCATCCAAATTAAATGTAGCAGATGAAGCAACTAAGTGGAAAAGACTTCCTGATTTTTCAGCCAAAAGTCGTTGGTTCTGTGGCCCAGATTTCCTCCGCCAAAATGAAAATTCATGGCCAAAGGAAGAGAAAGGGCTACGTGAAGAATGTAATGAAGAAATTCGGCCTAACTATGTGCTGGTGATTGACACTTCCGCTTCTAAATCAGTAAATCTTATTGATGTTCACCGATTCTCTAAATGGGAACGTTTATTTAGATCATTGGCATATTGTTTCAGATACATAAGAAACCTGCAATTGAAATGTGAGAAGCAGCCGACCATAGTGGGATCGTTGACATCGTCTGAAATCTCAAAAGCTGAATGTGAATTATACCGCCGTGCACAATCTGATCACTACTCAGAAGAAGTATCAATTCTAAAAGGTCAAAAGAAACAATCAATTCTTTCAGAAACTGCACTACCAAAATCCAGCTCTCTTGCTCGATGTTCTCCGTATTTAGATGAAAAGGACATTTTGAGAGTACATGGGCGAATTGACAACTCTACTGAAGCAACTGAAAATATGAAACGATCGATTATATTGCCCAGGCACAGTCACATTACGCATCTAATTGTTGATTTTTATCATCGAAAATATTATCATAGCAACAATGAAACCGTAATTAATGAATTGAAGAAACATTTTCGATTCCCAGTTCAAGAGTAGTCTTGAAAAGCGTGTGCAATAAGTGCCAGCGATGTAAAAATAATCGTGCTAAACCTGCTCCACCAGAGATGGCACCACTTCCGGCCGCTAGACTGTCAGCCTTTGTACGACCATTCTCATACGTAGGTGTAGATTATTTTGGACCATATTTAGTTGCAGTGGGGAGACGAACTGAGAAAAGATGGGGTGTACTCTTCACATGTCTAACTGTTCGAGCTATCCATATAGAAATTGCACATTCATTAACAACAGACTCCTGCATCATGTGCATACGAAATTTTATCGCTACAAGGGGAATGCCTTTGGAGATATTTAGTGATAATGGAACCAATCTTCGAGGAGCTGAAAAAGAATTGAGAATAGAATTAGCTAAATTGGATATGGACATGGTCAAAAGTAGTTTCACCACGTCCAAGTCCAAATGGTATTTCAACCCACCTGCTTCCCCCCACATGGGAGGGAGTTGGGAAAGATTAGTTGGGTCTGTCAAGAAAATATTATATCAGATGACACCAATAATGCAACAACACCGAATTGGAGATGAAACTTTACGAAACCTTCTAAAGGAAGTAGAAAATATAATCAACTCTCGGCCACTAACATATGTTCCTTTAGAAAGTGATGCTGATGAAGCACTTACACCAAATCATTTTTTGCTGGGGTCATCAAATGGCAACAAACCTCCAGGGCCCTTTGAAGAAACTGATTTAATATTGCGTAAAAACTGGAGAAAATCACAACAAATGGCTAATCTGTTCTGGCGACGATGGGTCAAAGAGTATCTTCCTACCCTCACTAAGAGGACTAAATGGTTCCACCAAACTCAGAATCCTATAAAAAGGGGAGATATCGTTTTGATTGTAGACGAAAATTTACCAAGGAATTCTTGGCTGAAGGGCATCGTAATTGAAGCTACACCTTCGAAAGATGGTAAAATACGGAAGGCTACAGTACAGACTAATGGACCTATATATGTAAGACCCGTGGTCAAGTTGGCTGTTTTAGAAGTTAGAAGCAGTGTCGACAAAGGGATTGTTAACTGTTTTCCACTGGACAACGTTACCAGGAGGGAGAATGTTAACGACACTGTAGTAGAAAATTTAAAATTTAAAACCTTGTAATCTAGTGGCTGTGAAAAAATCTGACAGATAAAAGAAAACACGAGAAATTTTATTCTTCGACAAAATTTGGAAGTCAAATAAATAAATAAATTACTATCCTGAAAAATATAAAATAATTGGTCTAAAGATTTGAGCAGCGAACTAAAGGTAATAATATGAATATTTAAAAAAGCAAAACAAATGTAATATGTTCCATTTTAGATATTTTAAAGTGTAATTTTATTGTAATTTTATGTCAATAAAAAAAACTATTAAAACTTGAATTTCGCTTCTCATTGCTATACGACCTAATAAGAATCCGGTCGGCAACAGCTCGCATACAATATGCTCCAAGATGGTAGGAGAATATATGGCCAAATTAAATGAATTAGGCACAAACAACAAAGTTACCCTGTACTGGATACCAGGGCATGTGGGTATCGAGGGCAACGAAGAAGCCGACAAACTGGCGAAACAAGGGGCAGGAACACCCTTCATAGGTCCAGAATCCTTCTGTGGAATCGGATCATATGTAATCCGAGAAATTTTAATGAAAGAAGAGGCGGCAGAAAGAACCAGACACTGGGAAATACAACCAGGAATAAGGCAGGCCAAGGACCTCCTTGTGGAATACAACCCTTAGAGATTCAAAGCCTTTATCAGTAGTAATAAGAAGAATATAAGAGTACTGACAGGAATCCTAACAGGACACTGCAGACTCAAAGCACACCTTAAAAAACTAGGACTTGAAAGAGATAGCACCTGCAGATTCTGCGAGTGGGACGAAGAGGCACCAATGCATATTCTCTCCTATTGTGAGGCATTACTCCGTAGGAGAAGGAAACATCTTGGGGCGTATTGCTTCTCTCCAAGTGAGATACAATCTCTTAATCCACTCCGGATACTAAAATTCCTAAGAGAAATAGGCCTGGAGGAGGTGTTGTAGAATGGAAAGTTAACCTAACTATTGCAGGGGTACAATAGATCTTAAGGTCGCAGTACAGGAACACCCTAAAACAAATCTAAAATCTAATCTATGGTCTAACATTTGCTGCAGAAGTATCGCAGAAGATTTTGATGTCAGAACCAAAAATAGGAAATGGTTTGAATTTGAGATCAAGATTGCTTTCCATAAGTGTTTGTAGTTCAGGGTCTCCAATTTGGGCTTCTGTCATCAATGCATAGTTAATGCTTTCGCTAACTGATAATTCAGAGACTCTAGAGAGTGTGTCGGCAACGATATTGTCACGGCCGGATATGTGGTTGATATCGGTTGTATATTGGGCGATCAAATTGAGATGCCTACATTGTCGAGGAGATGCCTTATCAAGGTTTTATTGTAATGCGTACATGAGGGGTTTGTGGTCTGTAAAAAGGGTGAAAACACGTCCCTCTAACCAATGACTGAAATATTTAATTGCTGCGTAAGCTGCCAACAGCTCACGGTCGTAAGTGCCATAGCGTTTTTGTGTGTCTCTAAATTTCCTTGAAAAGAAACTAACAGGTTACCAGACCTGTGTGTCTTGCTGCTGCAAAAGAGCACCAATTGCAGTGTCCGAAGCGTCAACCATTATCGCTAGTATTCCATTTGGTGATGGATGTGCAAGGTGTGTTACCTCGCACAATCGTTTTTTACTTAATTCGAACTGTTCTCTGGATGAATCTGTCCAGGGGATTTTACGTTGATAATTTTTTTGCTACGCTTCAGGAAATCGTTCAGTAACGCCTGTTCAGTTGCCGCTTGTTGGATATAAATTCTGTAGAAATTTACCATCCCTAAATATCGGCGCAATTCTTTAACGGTTTCTGGCATGGTGCAATTAACGATTTTACTATTTAACTTTTAGCGGGTTTATTTCCGTGGACCGAAATACGTGACCGAGGAAGGTTAGATCTGGGACAGCAAACATACATTTACTAGCGCTGATAACAAGGCCGGCATCTGCAAGGCATTGCAAAACGACTTCTAAATGTTTGAAGTGTTCCGCCATATCGCTCGAGACGATAAGTATATCGTCAATGTATGGATAACAAAAATTTAAACTGCGTAAAACTGAATACATAAACCGCTGAAAAGTTTGTGCAGCATTACGCAAACCGAACGTCATGCGTGTGAATTCAAATAACCCAAACGGCGCGCATATTGCCATCTTCGGTATCGGTATCTGGTTGTATGCTTTAACTAAGTCGAGTGAAGAAATTATAGTGCAGCCGGCAAGTTGTTGAGAAAAGTCCGTTATGTATGGGATTGGGTAACGATCGGGCTTTGTGATAAAATTTAGGCCACGATAGTCACCACAAGGTCTCCAGTCGCCATTCTTTTTCATAACCAGATGTAATGGGCTCGACCAATCACTGCTTGATGGTAGACAAATACCCTGTTCTAACATTCTGGTAAATTCTTGTTTCGCAATGTTAGATCTTTCTGTGTTTAAACGTCGACATTGTGCAACACAAGGAGGTAATGTAGTGATAATGGCGTGGGTAACCTTGTGTTTTAATTTGTTTAATGTAGGCGCTTCAACGGTAATGGACTTAAACTTTTATAATAACTTATATATTTCAGGAGAGCAAGAGCTGGCAGAAATGGTAGTTAGCGAATAGTAAGGTACTTTCATCCTTTTGGTAACGACTTCTAATTTGGTAAGAGGTTCTATGAGTTTTCTCTTTTTAAAGTCTATTAACAGTCCGAAATGATTTATGAAATTCACCACTGTTATTGGCTTTCCGACATTTGATATTATAAAACGCCATGAAAAACTTCTGCGCAACCCGAAATTTAGCGTTAATAGTTTATGGCCGAAAGTACAGGGTGGGCCAAAATTCACCATGGGGTTTAAAAATTTAATAACTTTTTCGTTTATATATTTTTTTTATTTTTTTTTTTCGGATTGTAAAATATAAAAAATGGAAATTTTTTAGCTAAGTATGGAAAATAATGTCACTTAAATAATACCGTAGGTAAAATATTGTTCACATATGCCAAAATAAATGACAGCGTTAATTTCATATAAATGATTTTATAATTTATAAATATATTTTATATTAATATATTATATTATTATAAATATATTTTATATTAATATATTTATATGCTTTTAAAAACTCTAATTATTTTAATCTATAATTCAATTGATGAAATAAGACTATCATAGAATAATTAAATGTATCCAATGTGAAAGTTAGATTAGAACTAATTTTGTTTTTAAAATATTTTGTTTTTACATTTTCCCTTAGGTAACTAAATTAGAAATATTTCAATTTCGGTTACTGAATATTTTCAAGAAAATCCGTAACAAGTAAATTGAAATGAAAAACATAAAGTAATTAAAAATCGGCCCATAGCCGTTTTTTTGATGCCCTATGGTAGAAATGGTAGAGAAAAATTGTGAAAACTAACAATATATCAAGGTTTTTTCTTCATAACTTTTTTTGTCCTTTTCAAAATTTTCTCTAATTTGTAACTAACCCAGACCCTGGTAGTATAAGTCCAATTTGCAAATTTTATTCAAATCGGTGTATTAGTTCTGAATGTACATCAAAAAAACTTTCTGAACAGGCTTATGTCCTCCTACAACTATTTATTTCTCCACTATCCTTAGACTGATATCACTGAAATTTACAACGGTATCGTCCATTTATGTAGTTAACCAATATAATTAATTTAAACAAAATTGCTTTACAAATTTTCCAATTAACTACGAAAAACTATATAAAAAAAACGACAAAACTTTATGGTCACCCTTGTTTTTGCTTAATAACTTCGCTGCCCCTCAGTCGATTTTGCTGAAATGCAATACCAAATCCACTTTAGCAATAACCAAGTAGCATTCTAAATTTCATCAAAATTGGATAACGCGTTTTTGAGTTATCTTGTCCACGGGCGGACAGTAGTACCTAACATGGAGCTTTAATATAGGGAATTTTTTTTAAGAATTTGGCTCATTTTCAAAACCCAATTACCCCAATTTGTTCTGCCTGAATTTCACAATTTTTTTCATAAATATTCTATAAAATATCGCCTTTTAAGCGCGCTATAACATAACTAGATAGGCTTATAACTACTAAAGTTATACGACTCTAAAGCCATCTATTGGAAAAAAAACGCCACGAACTTTCTACTTAACTCAAAATTTCGAGGTTTTTTTCTCTATAACTTCGTTTCTACATTCTGAAATTGGCTCAAATTCACAGGTGTGCTGGACTCTAATAGCATAAACACGTTTCGTAAATTTGATTGAAATCGGTAAATAACTTTTTAAAATACATCGGGAAAACTTTATGAACAGGCTTATTTTAGGTTACAACTATTTCTTTCTCCACTATCCTTGCATCGATTTGACTGAGATTTAACATGGTACCATCTATTTATGTAGTTAACCTATGTAATTAATTTAAACAAAATCGATTGACAAATTTTCCAATTACATCCGAAAAACCATAACCAAAAAAACGACAAAACTTTCTGGTCACCCTGGTTTTTCCTTTATAACTTTGCTCCCCGTGGATCGATTTTGCTCAAATGCAATACCAAACGCAGCTAAGGAATAACCAACTTATATTCTAAATTTCAACAAAATCGGATAACGCGTTTTTGAGTTATCTTGTCCACAGACGGACGGACGGACGGACGGACGGACGGACGGACGGACGGACATGCATAAATCGATATAACTTTTGATTCCCTACACAACCATACCCTTGAAATTTTTCTGCGATGATTATTTCTATGCGTTACACACTTAGTGACAAAACTAATATACCCTCTGGTAGTACCTACCATAGGGCATAACAAGTGGTTGCAAAATGTAAACAAGAAAAGTAGTTTTGCACTGTAAGCAATTCTCAACAAATGGAAGTTGGTAAACCGTCACACATACATACAATATAAATTTAAAACTAAAAAAATGAATTATTGAAAAAAAGAATTAAATTTGAAAACGAAAACTACTATGGTAAAGGACCACAAATTGCGGAAACCAACAACATACAAAAAATAAATTTTTAAATATAATTTTTGCCGTAGCATAAAAAAAAGGAAATCAAATCAGAAGTTGTCAACAGAACATATAATATACATGCGGATAAAATTGATGCGAAACTTTCCGAATAAAAATTTTCAAATGAAAACAATAAATTCAATATAAAAGCATAGAAATAATTAAAAATTCAAATCAATTTTTTTTCAACAATTTAATTTAGTGAACAGGCCTTCGTGGAGTATACACTGTGAGTAAAAATTTTTGCATTATCCATTTTTTTTAAAATTATAAACAAAATTTTATTAAATATAAATTTGTTGTTCTAATAAAATATTAAACAATATCTGATTTTTTTATTTTTGTGATTTCTTCGACGCAATAGATATGGCAGAATAGGCCGAAATTTGATGGGAGAATGAAGTGTGTGGATGACGATGGAAATGAGGCGTAGGTGAAAATCCCTGGGTTCAAGAGAGATCATATAATTTATTTGACCCAGATCTAATCGAGTTTATTTCATTCCGCTCGAAACTTATTTGCAATGAAATATCACATGGTACCCAAATTCTTTTTTGTTTTTTTTTGTATATTGCTCGCTGGTGACCTAAGAGGGTTTGAAACTGGAAAATCACCTTCCAAACCCTCTTGCCAGCCCCTTCAAGCACGAAAAAAAGTTTATGCTGCCATTGAAAACGGATGGTAATGAACCACCCCTCTGACGAGCAAGTCAGCGCAATTAGCTAGGTGTGCTGCCTTCTAATTACCATCAGTGCTGCATCTTCACAGGCCTCTGTCGTAAGACATATCCCTGCCTTTTAGGATTGCAAAGAGCCAACAGGCCGACCTAACATGAACGGCACCCAACGTGTGGTTTAGACTGAGGACAACGCCCTCACTAGTGTTCCAAATAACACCAAGTTTTTTCTACACGGCTAATGGTCCCATTTCACATTCATCTTTTTTGAATTTAAAATTTTTTTTTTGTTCGACTAGAAATCATTGCAGTTCAAATGTGAGAAAGCACGAGTCGCATATTGTTTTATTATGAACAACAGTATAGCGTTCGGTTCGATACATTCCATTTTAAGGTGCGTTTTATGATCAACGGAGAAACCGGTCAATGGAAGTCCGCGGTATTGTAGGTCGTAAGACCAGCTCAACTAGCGCTCGATTTGATCCTATCTGCCAAGAAGTCCTTTCAGTAAATTTCTTGCATCAGTCCGGTTTGATATAGCCCACATTATTACAGGTATAATAAATCACAATATTTCGAGTCCTACCACACATTCAGTCTCTAACTGAATGAGGATGCAAATTCTACCCAAAACATGTCTGAAGGAAAGACATTAAAATTTTTTTCAATTTTTATATATCCATGTCCATGTCGATCTTCACCTACTTCACGGATTAAAAATACAATCGTCATCATATATCGTCTCTCCTCACTTCATTCTCCACACAAATTATATATATAAAAGGCTAATCCTTCTTTTATTCTTTCTTTCTGTCCGTCCTATATACTCTTGAAAGAAAATTCGTTGAGGGAAAAAAAACACTTTTTGATATGCTGTAGAGAATTACTTGAAACGTGGAGAAATTTTGTTTCCGCGGAGATTGGGGGTCGGAGGGGTTATATCACTTTCGTTTTTAATTACGCCTATTAAAATTGTTTGTTGATGGTTGCGTTAGTTGCAAACCACGAATATTGTTGAAGTCAAGTAATTTCAACATTTCTTTTGTGTCTGGATCTACTTCAAGGATGTCTTGTTCCAAAGCAGAAACCGCTGGAACATAATTATCACGACGTTCTCATTCCTATTCTTGAAGTTTGATAGAAATACCACGAACTTGAGAATGCTGGATATGATACCCATTAAATGGGTAACATATCCAGCAATTTTATTCCTTAATGGTTTTGTTGGAATAATAGCAACTTCTTCACATATCCATTTATTAGTGTGGAAATTCAATGTTAAACGTGTATAATATTTTTCAATAAAATGACGTACAGGACAAGTTCCATATCCTACCGCTTTGGCGCTGGAGGTAAAACAAATTTACAAACTTTTGATATAGACGTCACACATGATTTCAATGTTCGGCAAAGTTGTGGAGGTTTTCATGGGGATTATATTTGTCGAAGACCAAATAGTTCTATCTCTCACCACTTTGGCGCTGGAATCAACACAAATTTTGGAACTTCGTATATAGACGTCACACACGATTACAATGTTAGGCAAAGTTTTACAGGTTTCCATGGGGATTATATCAGTCGAAAAGCAAATAGTTCTATCTCTCACCGCTTTGGCGCTGCAGTCAATCGAAACTTTTGATCTTTCTATATAGAGGTCACACGCGGTTACAATGTTCAACAAAGTTGTGGAGATTTCCATGGGGATTATTTCCGTCGAAGACCAAATAGTTCTATCTCTTACCGCTTTCAAGCTGTAGTCAATACAATTTTGGAACTTCATAAATAGACGTCACACACGATTACAGTGTTCGGCAAAGTTGTGGAAGTTTTCATTGGCACTATTTTTGTCGAAGATAAAATAGTTCTATCGCTCACCACTTTGACGCTGCGGCTGTTTAGGCCCCTACTCTATAGAGGTTTTTGCTTTAGTAATATATGTTTAACGGGAGCTATTTTACGAACCGGGCAAATGGGATCAATTTAATGTCTTTACTCGTATTGCGGGTTAAATAGTGTGCATTCTGAATAGGTCGACTTAAGACATAAAATAAATCGCCAGAAGTGCTACGAGAACGGGGTAAAAGATCCATTATATTGCGAATTAAGATGCTACGATTGAATAAATTTTGTTAATTTACAGTGATTTGTAAACTGAAATTTTTAGGGGGCCGTCTTCGGACGGGTAACCACCTAGTATCAATATAAAAGGAAAAAACAAACTTTATATATACGTATATAAATATACAGTTTCAACAGATATATAAAATATGTTAAATAATTTTGTTGGCAATATTATATTTGAGATTTCATTCTATTATTTAAGTATATTATTCAAATATAAATAAATAAATAAGTAATTAAATAAATAGAAATTCAGTTCTGTCACCGTTTTATACCTTATCCAATTTGCAAATTTTCTGAGAATTATGTCACCAGATATTAAGTAAATAAAACTTAAATACAATAAGGAGACTGGCAAAGGGGCAAAACCAAAGAATAAAGATCTTTCGAAATCCCAAAGAGAGTTAAGGTACTCATACCAAGCAAAACCTTGTTGATCAAACTGGTATGCGCGATTTTAATGATTACTCGCCACACCCACGCAGGGTACAACATTCACCACATCAACCTTTTAATCTGAACGCTAGCGATCAACATCAGCCAAATTTAAACAAAAAGTTATCACTAGAATATAAAAACATTGATATTAATTACCATGGTGCTACGTCAAAGCAACTTCCTTCATCATATGAAGAGTTTTTTTTAACCGCAAATAAAACCGGAGATACGCATACATTTGACGAAAATATGAAGATCTTAAAAGATCTTGTAGATTCAGCATTTCGTGAACGCGAGGCAACATTGTTAGAAACAGTATGCGAAAGCATCGGTCAAGCACTGAACCGAAATCTTCCACAAGCTCCGTCGATGTCAAATCGACCAACTCCTACAAGAGCAATGTCACACTCTACAGCCCTAAATCAAAACAATAATAAGCATGCGCCCCCTAGTAACAATAGTAATAGATTTTCACAGCCATGTTTCGTCTTTGTACTATCAGCTTCAGAATCCGATGCCGGGAAATGAGTTCGTACAAATTATGAAGCGTAACGTGAAAGATAGAGTTGCCAGTCTGATCTTTACAATGAACGTAGATACCCTGGAGAGCATTAGAGAAGGGTGTCGCAAGGCGGAGCGACACCTTGCGTCATGTGACCAATCTAGACGTCCAATGATGGTTCCTACAAGACCAATCCATGAGTTAGAACCTTGTTTCGAATCAGAAAGAAATACTTCCAATTCTGAGAAAGAAGTCGAAGCAAAAACTGATAGCAGTAAAATTGAAGTATTCGAAAAAGAATACCGATTAAAAGATAAGTGTTGGAACTGCGATAGGAACGGTCACAATTTTAGGAACTGCCCAAAACAACGTCGAAATCTGTTTTGCTACAAATGTGGCGGTAAAGATGTGACAACCCCTACTTGCTCAAAATGCTCTTCGGGAAACCGAATGGAGCACCGAATGTCTGCCGTGAGAACTCGGATGCCAATGAATACCTTAGAAAATCAACACTGTCCCCAAAATATCACAACAATTTTACAAAAAAACTTTGTAGATAGTTCGCCAAAACCAAGTATATTAAACCCAATTAAAACTCTACACCGAGGACAAATAGAATATGAAATAGCTCGCACTCGAATTTTAGGAATAGTCTCAGAAACCAAGATCTCAAAACAAATATTGTCGTGTAGAGAAACATACGCACAACGTAGATTAACACGTAAAAATCCAGCTTCCACAGTCCTACCCAAAAAGGACGATATAAGACCTTACGCAGAAGTACACATCGCTGATGACCAGTTACTAGGACTACTAGACAGTGGTGCCAGTGTCTCTTGTCGGGGAGCAGGTTCTCTTGAGTTCCTTCAGAAGAAAAACCTACTATTTGCAAAAAGGTCTTCGGAAATCCGAACAGTGATGGAACGTCCCAACCTGTCATTGGTAATATTTACCAACCGGTTAAGTACAAAAACGTAACAAAAGACGTTCTCGTTGACGAAGGTGTCATCGAAGATACGAACATGCATGTTCTTACATCAGAACAACGGATCCGTCTTGAGAATGTTAAATCATGTTCCCTGTCCTTTAACAAATTGGGACTCGGCAAAACCCAGATAGAAAAACATACAATTCATACTTGTAATGCAGAACCGATTAAACAGCGCCACTACCCTGTGTCTCCAGCGATCCAGAAGCTGATATACGTGGAGCTAGATCGAATGCTAGGTATGGGTGTGATACAGGAAAGCATAAGCGCTTGAAATTCACCTATAGTCTTAGTGCGCAAGCCTGGAAAAATTCGCTTGTGCCTGGACTCAAGGAAGGTGAACCAAGTGACAAAAAAGATGTTTACTCTCGACCCCATATTGAAGGGCTGCTTAGTCGTTTAGAAAACACCAATTATACAACTAGCCTAGACTTAAAAGGTGCTTTCTGGCAAATTCCGCTGGACACTCGAAGTAGAGAGAAAATCGCTTTTACTGTACCAGGACCACCTCTCTATCAGTTTACGGTCATGCCTTTCGGTTTATGTGACGCCGCTCAACGTATGTCTAGGTTAATGCACAAGGTTGTACCCACTGAACTAAAAGACGGGGTGTTCGTTTATTTAAATGACTTATTAATTGTTTCAGAAGACTTCAATTCCCACATGCAACTTTCGAACACAATCGCCAGATGCATCTCGGCAGCTGGACTCACTATTAATATAGAAAAAAACAAGGGAGGTGAAGTATCTCGGATGCATTGTTGGGAACAAGTACTTGAAAACAGATCCTGGCAAGGTGTCCGCGATAGTTGGCTTCTCTACACAAATTTCATCAAAACAGGTCAGGCGGTTCTTGGGGATCGCTGGCTGGTATAGAAGGTTTATAACTAACTATGCCAGTTTGGCGTCCCCAATAACTGACTGCCTGAAGAAAAGCACCAAGTTTGTTTGGACTGAGGAGGCAGGGGAAGCTTTTGAAAAGCTAAAGTCCTCACTGACTTCAGCTCCAGACGCAGATTTTAACAAACCTTTCATTGTTCAATGCGATGCGAGCCAATCTGGAGTCGGTGGTGTCCTGTTGCAATGCGATGAGCAGGGCCACGAAAGGCCAATAGCATATATATCCCAAAAGCTAAACGGAGTACAGCGGAACTACAGCGTAACGGAACTAGAATGCTATGCCGCTGTGCTCAGCGTAAAAATATTTCGGGCATATATTGAAGGGTCGCCCTTTAAAATCGTTACCGACCAAGCGAGTTTGAGTTGGCTAGACTAAAAGGATCTGAGTGGTCGTCTCCTTCGATGGAGCTTAAAGCTGCAAGCTTTCGATTTTGTGACAGAGCACTGCAAGGATTCCGAAGTTCCGGACAAATTGTCTCGAATTTACGCCGAAGAACTGCACATTTTAAATCTAAAGAATACTTGGATCTGGTGGAAACAATAAGGAACCACCCAGATAGACTACCTGATACGCAAATATCATATGGTTTCAATTATACGAGAACGGTTTTAGCACGCGAAGCAACCAGAAACAAGAAGATAAGAATTGGAAACTTTGGGTTCCATCGGGTGTTACGCCCGATCTCATCCGAACGGCTCAATCTGCGCATGGTGGTATGGTGAAAACCCTGTACAGATTGCGACAGAGATATTATTGGCCCAGAATGGCTACAGATGTCCGAGAATATGTGTCTAAATGTAGTGTGTATAAAGAAACGAGGGCACCCACTCAAATCTTAAGACCACCAATGGGCAAATTGGTTGAAGTAGACAGGCAATTCCAGTATATTTACGTTGACCTTTTGGGACCATATCCCAGATCAAAACTAGGAAATACCACCATTGTTAGATAGGTTTTCTAAATTTGTACTTCTTAAGGCACTACGAAAGGCCACAACAGCGAATATCGTCAATTTCATCGAAGAAAACGGTTTTAATTTATTTGGTGTACCTGAGGTCTTGTTCTCAGACAATGACTCTCAGTTCATTTCCAAAGAGCTAAAGTCAATTCTCATGACGTATGGTGTAAAGCATAAATTTACTGCGATTGACGCGCCTCAATCAAACGCATCAGAGCGTGTCAATAGATCAATTCCAGCCGCTGTTAGAGCATATGTGCGTGAAGACCACCGAGAGTGGGACCGAAACCTGGAAAGCATAGGCAGTGCTCTTAGAAGTACTGTTCATGCCACGACGAGAATTGATCCCGATTCTCTGGTGTTCGGGACACACATGGTAACACACGGAAGCACATATGAGCTTCTTCCTAAAATAGACTGTGTGGCTGATGGTGGTTTAGCTGTTCTACCACAAAGCGAGCTCCGAACCCAGCTACTAGAACGAGTAAAGAAAAACCTAGAGAGAGCACATAACAGCCATGAGAAAATATATAACAAGAGAACAAGATACACCAAATACAATGCTGGGCAAGAGGTTTACCGAAGGAACTTCACACTTAGTGATTTTTCGAAAAATAAAAACGCTAAGTACAGTCGCAAGTTCCTGAAGAGCCGGATTGTCCGAACGATAGGTAGCGCGTTATATGAGATTGAAGATCTTCAGGGTAGGCCGGTGAGCATATACCATGGAAAGGATTTACGCCAATAAGACTCCAATAGCCCGCCTAGCTTTTCTTCTCAAGGTGTGGTCGAGACCCACGTTGGGCTAATTCCTGCTTCCACTGACCATCATAGTATCACACGCTTTTCAGGTTCCCAAGAGACGATTGCTCAGTCTCTTGAGAACCTGCTTTGTGACGTGTGAAACCCAGGCCCTACGCCACTGTGTTCAAAAATTCAAAATTCAAAAAAAAATATAAAAATTAAAATGTTTTGAAAAGAAAGAAATTTCTAAATGATGAAATTTTGTATTGAAGGTTAAAAAGTCAACCGGGATTTTTATAAAAAAATTTTAGAGTTACCGATAGAATATAGGCAGTTTTTTTTTGATAATGGAGTTGTTTGGTCAGATTTTCCCAAATAGAAAAAAATTATAAATTAGATAAGGAATCCTTTTGGGACATTTTTTTTTTGACTGAAACAAGAAGCTACCTACGCATATGGGAATACGAAAACCTAGAATTAAAAAATTTTAAAACAAAAACTAGGATGGGAGAATAGACCAAATTCTCCGAAGCATAAAAGTGTCGCAGTCGGATTTGCAATTAAATACATACATATAAATTAAATTTGAAAACGAAAACTACTATGGTAAAAGACCACAATTTGCGGAAACCAACAACATACAAAAAATAAATTTTTAAATATAATTTTTGGCGTAGCATAAAAAAAAGGAAATCAAATCATAAGTTGTCAACAGAACATATAATATACATGCGGATAAAATTGATGCGGAAGTTTCCGAATTAAAAATGTTCAAATGAAAACAATAAATTCAATATAAAATTAATATAAAAGCATAGAAATAATTAAAAATTCAAATCAATTATTTTCAACAATTTAATTTAGTAAACAGGCCTTCGTGGAATATACACTGTAAGTAAAAATTTTTGCATTATCCATTTTTGTAAATTTATAAACAACAAATTTTTTGCTTTTTTCAGCATTTTATTAAATATAAATTTGTTGTTCTAATAAAATATGAAACAATATCTGATTTTTTTATTTTTGTGATTTGTTTGACGCAATAGATATTGCAGAATAGGCCGAAATTTGATGGGAGAATGAAGTGTGTGGATGACGATGGAAATGAGGCGTAGGTGAAAATCCCTGGGTTCAAAGGAGATCATATAATTTATTTGACCCAAATCTAATCGAGTTTATTTCATTCCGCTCGAAACTTATTTGCAATGAAATATCACATGATACCCAAATTGTTTTTGTTTTTGTTGTATATTGCCAGTTGGTGACCTAAGATGGTGTGAAACTGGAAAACCACCTCTCAACCCCTCTTGCCAGCCCCTTTAAGCACGACAAAAATTCTATGTTACAATTGAAAATGGATGGTAATGACCCACCCCTCTGACGAGCAAGTCAGCGCAATTATCTAGGTGTGCTGCCTTCTAATTACCATCAGTGCTGCATCTTCTTCTGCCGTAAGACACATGCTTGCCTTTTAGGATTGCAAAAGGCCAGCAGGCCAACCTAACAAAATCATAAATTCCGTAAAAAATTTATTTTTCACCCGTTCTTTTGTAGTAAAATTTTTAAAAACCTTCGACGTGATGAGTTTTTGGAGAGAAGAAATCGGCGGCGTGCAAAGCACGACGCAAATGAAGCAGTTGCTTCGGGCGGCACGTTTGGGGGGCGGCAAAATTGCGAGCGCACAACCATGGGCCAAGAACGATTGAACAATTTGGCTATACTTTCAATTGAATCTGAGCTACTGGAATCAATTCCAAAAAAGATAATTACCGAAAAGTTCGCAAATGCCAATGCGCGACAGGTTATTTTTAATTAAACAGTTGACACTAAACAAGTCATAGTTAAATTTGTAATAAATTAAAACATTATTGATCATTTCAAAGTTAAAATTTAATTCAGTCTTTAAACTATTAACTTATCATTAATATGCTAAATTCATATTTCCTACTTATTTCACGTGTTTCCGTTGTAACAACTGATTTTGATACAATAAATAGAAGTGAATATTGAAATCGCTCAATTTTTTATGTTGTGAAGTAAATTATTTATGTTTCATGTTTGTATAAAAATTGAAAGTAAAAATGCAGCCAAAGGTAATCTCCATTAAATCAATGAATTTTCAAACCTTTTTGTGATTTAAAATTTTGGGGCGGCATTCTGAGGGTTTGCTTCGGGCGGCTCATTTGCTTTGCACGCCGCTGGAAGAAATGATAGTTTTGATGGAAACAAATTAAAAACAGATTTTTAAAATCATTTTGAATTTATTGCAAGTCACATTGTGCAGAAAGAATTTACGATTTGAGGATAGGAGCCTTACCAGAAAGCTAATTCACACACCTGCTAGATTCTGAATTCACGTTTTATCATTCGTCTAATGAAATGTTTGAATTTTTTTAATATTATTATGGTTAAGCCGAAATAGGGTAAATTTTAAATTGACTGCTATAGTGGGTTTTACTCATTTCTTTTAATATATTTTGGCAACCCTAAAAGTTGCATATTTTTGCACGTCACCGAATATATGTCTCCTTTTGAAAGCCTTTAAATACAATACATACATAGTTAGTTAAGTAAACTTGATCGAAAGGTAAAAATGACTACAACTGCATAACAGAATATTGAATATAATAGAAAATGGCAATGTGGGAAACAAAGAGTTTAGAATTAGATTTTTACTAGACAACTTTAATAGAATTATCTGGGCTGCTTCTTTTCAGGTAAGAATGGGTATCTGGAAAAAAAGCGTTTTTAATCTGGAGAAGGGTCATAATAAAAAAACAATACAGTGTAAGGCTTCTTCATTCTGATATATAGATATTCAAACATTTTCATTGAAAATGAATTCGGATTTTTCTATAAATTAGATTTTAAACACATAAAGGGTATTCATCATCTTTCTTACAACTCTCGTATTCATCGTTAACGTCGTAAACTTCGTATTTCTCGTACAAAAATTTAGAAAATACGAACTTTACGATGAATATGAGGGTTTTACGAGAGATAATAAATCCGCTTATAGTAACTGAAAATCAGCCTATAACCGATTTTTGGATGCCCTATGGTAGAGATGGAATTCGTAATTACTAAATTTATAGCTCAATGAATTAACTTCGAGAAAGAAGAACCAAAACTAGGGCGGCCTAGAATTTTTTTTTTTTTAGAAAAAATAATTTCAGAGAAAATCCTTTTTCTCGTTTCTGGGAAAAAATTTCAAGAAAAATGAATCAGTATTTTATAAATTTGGTTCCTAAAATTACTTAATTCATAGCGTTATTGAATTGATTATAGTAAATTTTGTTCCCGTGTAGTAAGTTAGAGTTAGATCAATATTTTATTAGTATGGTCTTTAACTAAATAATAAATAGACTTGAGAAGTAGGAGAAATTTTTTTTCAGATTTTTCTGATTTCTAGGTGGATAAAACTACGCCATCTCTTATTAAAAAAAGTTTTTGGTGCTTGCATGCGGATAAATTCTTTAAAATTTAAAATTCTTTTCAATCTTCTTATTCACACTGGCATTTATAAATTCGATATTTTTCGCTTTTTCTTGCGAAAATGCATTTATTATTTTTTTCATTCATGTTGCTATAAGAAACGTAAATTGTGTGTATTTTCAACTTAGAAGAATGGAACTGAATTTTTTTTTGTTTTTATGAAATTCCAAATGGTGTGTATGTGTATAATATTTTTCAATATTTATTATCACGATTCTCTGCTGTGTGGAATTGGGATTAATAGCTATGATTTTAATAAATTCAATTGCAATATTAACTTCTATACGAATTATAGTATAGTATATTATTATCGGCAAAGAAAAAAACTTTTTTTCCTTTCACAAAAAAAATTAACCGCGAAAATCAGTGAAATGATACATTTTATACATAAATTCATTTTTAACATTTTATTGTGAAAATTGTTTTTAAAATATCTCTCGAGTCACTTTATTTCCGCTTCACATACATTTGGCCCTCATCATAAATGAAGTCACATGCTGGTTCACAATTAGAAGATTCTATAACAATTTCAGCTCGAATATACTTTTGTAAAATGATATTCTTTACATGCATTGAAAAATCTTTAGCTGAAGGGTATCTAAATCCACCCATGGATCCTATGACAGAAAACATATTTTCTAAAACGTCTTATCTACAATAAGACGTTTTAGAAAATAGCTGTTAATAGAAATTTGAATCCTCCAAGCTCAGAAATAGTGTCAATCAACAACAAAACCCCATGTGCATACTGCACCAAAACATCAAGGGCATAAGCGTTCGCTGCAGTTTTTCATTTTACTGAAATATCCAGAAAAAAATTTAAAATTTCTTTCAGCATATTAATAGACCAGACATTACCTTCCTTCAATCGTTTTTTATAAGGATTATTCGAGCCAATAAATTTTACATTAGCGACATTAAAAAATTATTTATTTTTACGCAACAAGTAGCTGTTGATTCCGCTATCAAAGAACTCTTTTCGCTAAACTTTTTTAATGAATTTCCTGCAGCCACAGACCAGCTTATGACTTGTACAGCAAGTTTAACATTCATATCTTGGAAATTATTTGGCTGTATATGCTCTTCCTTAAGTTTACAGCACAATTTCGTGGTTTTCTTTTGATCAAAATCGTACAATTCTTGAATAACGTCCCATGAAACTTCACTTCTTTCATTTTCCGCAAATGTTTACGCTTCAATTTCTTTTACACCAAATTTTCCGTCGAAGATCAAAATAGGCAACACATTTTTGGGTTTTTATGCATGAAGTACAAATAACTTCAGAATTTTGTCGTTCAGATAGTTTAGTGTCGTTTCAGGTGTTCTTGGCATATCTTGTAAATTAAGATCATTCTCATTTCCAAAACATTCGCTATTTTCTGAGTTTATATTTTTTACAGATTCATTATGTATTTTAGAGTAAGTCTTTTGACCAGTATACTTATTCAAATTTACTTCACTTTCAAAAAAATAAGAAAAACGGTCATTAAGATTTAGTGATGGAACTGCAAATCTTGACAATCGTTTGTTAAGAATATCAGTAGTTTTAAAATGTTTATGGCATATACTAAATTTTCCAATTTCCAACTTTATATCAATTGCTTGACACCAAGTTTCAAATTTTTCGGTACCATATGACGGAAAAGAAAAAAATTTAATTAATTGATTTTCAGAGGATGACTCACAATGACTTACAATGCACTTCAAGTGCAAAATATATCCAGAAAATAGCCAAACACTAATCGAAAACTGAAGTGTTAAAATCCGCGTACAAAAAATATCCAAAGTCGTTATCGAAAATTTCAATATCACAGATCTTATCTGTCGCACAATTCAATCCAGGATGAAACAATTACTCAAAAAGAATGCAGAAAATAGGGATTTTACATGCCTCTAATTTTAACACTTTTGGCTTTAAGAGCGATTCCCTCCGTTTGTTTTTAGTATAGAATTCCGCTATTAATATCAAAACCGCAACAATTCCTATAGCGAAGATATTTCTCAGAGTAATTCCACACAGCAGAGAATCGTGATAATAAATATTGACACACATACACACCATTTGGAATTTCATAAAAAGAAAAAAAATTCAGTTCAATTCTTCTATAAGAAGTCTTTGTGTACACTAAAAAAAGAGATTCTAAGTTGAAAATATACACAATTTACGTTTCCTATAGCAACATGAATGAAAAAATAATAAATGCATTTTCGCAAGAAAAAGCGAAAAATATCGAATTTATAAATCCCAGTGTGAATAGGAAATTATCCGAATACAAACACCAACAAATTTGGAATAATATTTTTAATAAGAGATGGCGTAGTTTTATCCACCTAGAAATCAGAAAAATCTGAAAAAAAATTTCTCCTACTTCTCAAGTCTATTTATTATTTAGTCAATGGTATGGTATAAGAATTTATGTACTTAGGGCCGATTTCACAGTGGTGGCTTAAGCCTAATTTGTTGCTTAAGCTATACTTAAGCTACAAAGTGCATTTCACAGTGCGGATTATTCAGAACTTGAGTAGAGCTTAAGCTAGCAATATCGACGGCTTAAGCTCAATTCTTTTAATTTGACAGCGAATGCATAGACGTCAAAACAAACAAATTTTTTTTTATTTTCTGAAAAAAATTTGCTAAGTTCAATTGATTTATATTATAAAAATAATAAAATAATCGTAATAGGCATAAATTATTCATTGTTTTTTATAAAAATGTCATCTGACGAAGAAAATATGAATGATGAAGAGTTACATTTAGAATTAGTTGTGAATTTATTGCGACGCCCGAAAATAATAAGGAAGCCACCAAACCACATTCATATTTGGGAAGACACGGATTTTTATGCCAGATTTAGGCTGAGCAAAGCTTCTGCTGGGATGGTTCTAGATTTGATAGCGCCGGCGATAAAACATCCTACAACTTGGTAAGTATTTTATTTCGAAATTGTGCAAAGTTGTTTGACTTTAAATACTTTCAGGAATCATTGCTTAATCCCGGAAATAATGTTTCTTTTAACTTTGAGATTCTACGCGACAGGTTCCGTGCTGCGTACTGTTGGTGATTCTTGTGGTGTTTCAGTATCAACAGCTTCTCACGTTGTAGCAAAAGTCTCGCATCATATAGCTTGTTTAAGGGATATGTTCATAAAATTTCCCGAAGATGATCAAGGAAAATCTGAGGTTATGAAAAATTTTTACAAACTCGCCAATTTTCCACGTGTGATAGCTACCCTTGATTGCACCCGTGTCAGAATGTTGTCACCTGGTATTATTTGCTTTTTATTTGTGAAAATATTTTTTTATATATATTCATTAATAGGAGGAGAAAATTCGGAAGTGTATAGCAATAGAAAAGGTTTTTTTCTATAAACGTTCAGACTATGTGCGATTCTGACTTAAAAATATTGGATATAGTTGCAAGATGGCCTGCATAGAATCACGATTCCACAATTTTCAATAATTCCAGAATATGTTCTCGCTTTGAAAGTGGAGAATTCGGCAATCGTGTTATAGTCGCTGATAGTGGATATGCTAATAAAAATTACATTTTAACACCGTTAGGACAAGTAACAACCAGAGCAGAAAATTTATATAATGAATCTCATATTCGGACAAGAAACTATGTGGAAAGGAAGTATGGAGTGGGGAAGAGAAGATTTCCTATGTTATCCATTGGAATGCGATGTAAACCACTGAAGATACAAGCGATTATTATGGCAACTGCGATCCTTCATAATGTTTGTTGTCTCAATGAAGACAGAGAATCACCAATTTTAGATGAAGACGCAGAAAACGCTCTAAATGTTGTTTTAAGTGTTCCTCATAATCGTGAACAAATATAAGAAATAATAATATAGTTCGGCGAGAGCTCATTGAAGGCTATTTTCAAAATTTGGTTTAGGCGGATTTTATGTATTAAATTTTGTATTTTTTTTTTGTGAAGTTCAGATTGCAAATAAATAATAATTGTACAGCATAAATGTGAACAAATTGTACAAAATAAAAGCCAAAATGAGTAAAGTAAGAAAATGTTTTTTTATAATTAATCTATATTTCTCTCTAATTTAGCTTCTATTAATTTCATTTTCAGTTCATGCTCTTCGCTTATTGTTGTCAGTTTTTTTTCTTCTACTTCTAATTTTTTCTTTTCTACTTCTAATTTTGTATTTGCTATTTCTAATTGTATTATATTCATTTCTTTTAATGCCCGTATTTCCTCTTCGTGCTTCTCTAAAGCACTTTTTGCCACTACTTCCGTAGTTGTTCTTTTGGTCTCGGCCAAATCTTTCCACATTTTGCCCTTTCCGCAATTTTGCAACCGGCGGCTAGTGTATTTCCTTTTCCTAGCCTCCGAGATCAGTTCTCCTGATATTGGTCGCTTGACGTTGCTAGGCGTATAAGTTGACTAACTTGTTTCCTTTTCTGGAAATATATTTTTAATTATTAAATAAATACAACTTGAAATATTTCAGAGCATACCAGGTTCGACTTTATCTCTTTCATCCTCACCTACTTTCGCCACTTCTTCAGGTAGCTCCTCATCAAATGTTATGATTTCGTCACTTGTAGATGCTGCAATTGTCAATATGTTAAAAAATATCGAAAAAATGATGAAAATAAAAGCTCACCAGTTGGCACTATTACAGCATCGCAATCATAAATCGGAATTCCTCCTTCTACCTGACTCGGAATTAAATCCTTTATTGTAAAGTCATTTTCATCGAGTTCCGCGGGTTGAAAAGGTCCTCCACCTGTACCGTACATTCTCCTTTTCTCGATACTAAATTTTTTTCTAGTTCCTTTTTTAAATTTTCGTACTTCTTTTTTAACACTTCCAAACTACGAAAATGTTCACCCCTTTCGGTATTAAACTCACTTTCAATCGTCTTCAAACTTTTTAACTTATCTTCCATTGTCGTCCTATCTGTTCTCTTAGATTCTATTATATATTTTTTTTTTAACTAAATGTAAAAGAAGTGTTATTTCTTCCGTCGAGAAATTCGCACTCCTTTTATTTCTTCCTTCCATTTTATTGATTTTATTGATTTTAAATTTTGAATTTATTATTTTAATTTAATGGCAATTTATTTTATTTAAATTCGAAATTTTTACCGCGAACAAAATTTTGACATTTAAAATGTTTAACAAATCATTCACGATTGCAAGTTTTGAAGAAATATTCACAATAATGCCCAGTTGTCAAAATCATTTAAGCCCACACTGTGAAATGTAAAAATAAAAAACCTGAGTTTAAGCCTAGAATCTTGCTTAGGCTTTAGCTGAGCTTAAACCACCACTGTGAAATCGGCCCTTAATGGAAAAAATGATAGCGAAATGTAAATGAATATAAAGAATGTATATTGTCTTTTTGACACTGCAAGTCCAGTTAACTTAGTAAAAGAAAGGTTTGTTTGGAAATGTCAAAAAACGCGTGATGTGACTTCAAAAAAGTATTATAGTATAAATTAATCTAAATTAAAAGTTTTAGGTTCGTTAAAATTATGCACTAAAATAAAAGATGGAATGTTTATTATTAAATATTATGTATGTATTATGTATTCAATAACGATTGACACGATAATTGGGAGGGAATTTCTAGAATCATTCAATAGTAAAGTGGTCATCGGAGAAGAAGAGCATAATTGTGAAATCAGTACCGAAACGAATGATATTTTCAATATAAATTAGGAAAGTAATCTTCCATTCGAATTGAATATTAATCCGGGAATTGAGAACGGAAATAAGGAAATTTTTGTCGGCGTATATAAGCAATTTTACGAATGTTATCCAAAACGTGAAGATCCATGTATGAAATTTGAGATGAGAATTGAATTAGAAAATGGAGGTTATTTCGATATAGAGTACGCGAAGAAGTAAATAAAATATTGCAGGAATGGTTGACCAAGGGTATTATCATAAAAGAAGGAATAAACAGCAGTTTTATTCTCTATGTGTAAGTGGGAACAGTTTGGTGCTCTGGTTACATTACTATTGTTCCGTCTAAATTTAGACTATGTGTGTGATTTATCGTATTGCTACCTCTTACAAATAATTTCATTATAGTAACACAGAAAATAATTAAATGGGAGGCCATTTTCATTCCGATATATTCCCCCGAACAATGGCTGCATAATTATAAGACGCTGAACAAAACGAAGTCAAAAACGAAAAAATATCTTACAATAAGTGTAGAAAAGCTCGGCCAGTTGTTTTCAAAGCACAAGGGAATGAAATATTCTAAAAACCTTCCATCGAACAGACGACATGACGTCATCATTTTAAACTTCTTCAGATTATAAATATTTATGCCATATGGTAAGGTACTACCAAAGGGTATATTAGTTTTAGAGAATCAAACGTTTTATCGAGCGAAGTTATACAGCAAAAAGTAATGTGACCAGAAAGTTTTGACGTTTTTTTCTTACGGTTTTTCAGATTTAATCGGCAGATTTTGTGGAGCAATTTTGTTGAAATTATTTACATGGGTTGACTACATAAATACGCGCTACTATGTTAAGCTTCAGTAAATCAGTCCAAGAACATTCGAGAAAGAAAAAGTTGTTGGAAAATATAAGCCTGTTTAGAAAGCTTTTTCAATGTCTTTTAAAAACTTATATACCGATTTCAATAAAATTTGTAAAATATATTTATGCTATTAAGCCCCCTTTTGAATTAGAGCGAATTTGAGGAAGACAAATTAAATTTATTGAGAAAAACTTTGAAATATTATTAGTTTGGTTGTTTTTTCTCAGAGTTATTTGATTGAACTATAGATTTCTTGACTACGAATCCCTTGTACAACATAGGGTATAAAAAGTCGGCTATAGACCGATTTTAAGTTGCCATACTTTTTTTCCCATTGTTTCTTTACGTAAACGTGCGTGTGATTTTTCTGAAGAAATATATAAAAGTTTGAAATCTGGCTTTACAATTTCTAGGAAAGGGGAAAGCCAAGAAAAGGGATCGAATGGAACTATTTTTTTTCGATATAATTTGAACTCTCTGTTTTTTCAAGTAATATTTGAAGAAGTGAGAGGAAATTAATATTTTTCCATTCTATTGTAGCCCAGTCAATGGGTACTTTTACCTTGCAAAAGGTATAGGAAACTTTATATTTGGTACGATTGTTCAATTAGGTGAGTTATTTAAAATTCCAAATTTTCGATCTCGGGGGTGCCGCTCGCACCGCCATATTGGTTTAAAGGGGTAGAAAATCGATTTTTCGCGATTATCTTGTTACCGATAGGAAATACGTTGATTGAGGTCAGTATACAAAAAAGGTGTGAGCGACGCTGCTTTCACGGTAGTTGATGTGTAAACATGTAGGCTCGTTAGCGTTGCATGTGGGAATATCGCAGAGGTTGTGGTTTTAATAAGCTAGAGATTTTGGTCTTTTATTGAAATAAAGCCATTATATATATTTAATGTAAAAGACAAAATTTATTTTTAATGTTTAAGTGAACAAATAATTGGTTTGTGGTAACTGAAATAGGAGACGTATACCGTCGTCTCAAGTGTATCGATGTACCGTGAAAATATCGCATCGATTGTCGTTTTTGTGTTCGTCGTTGGAATGTGTCTGTTCGAATTCATTTCCAAGTTTAATTTTTCCCGCAAGAATGTAATGAGCGGCTCTGCCTCATCTAAGGCGAAGTTAATGTTGAAGTCGCCTCCCAATATCATGGGTAATTTGTCGAGGTCTGCCCCAAGCTCAGTGGATCCGACCGGAGTGTATGGTAAAAGAACAAAATGAATGAATTTTATAATTTCGTCGACGGGTTGATTTGGCGAGATGTACACGACTACTGAAAGTATCTTCTGTCTGTTTTGCATTACAAATTCAGCTGCACAAACGTCTCCAATTGCTCTTGACGTCATTGTGGCACTCGAAATTTGGCGATCTGTAATAGTCACATTTGGTATATTTATACGTGCTGTATCACGCTTCTGATATATCGCTACACCACCAGCTCGTTGTCCTTCTCTTTTAAACTGCACGCAACAATCAAAGCTTGGAACGGAAATATGCTCATCGTTACGTAGCCAAGTTTCGCTGAGCATCAAGAAAGTACACTGTTGAGTGACCGCATCTGTGAGGTCGTTGTTGTGTGCCCTAAGACTTTGACAATTAAACACGAGGAACGATGTACATAGATTGTGATCCAAAATTTCTAAAATCGAGTCCTGATAGGTGTGTAACGAATTATTTGTAAGTCTAGCAAATTCATTTTGGAGTGGAATCAAGGTGCGTGCAATTCTCCGCCCATGATGAAATTGTCGATTGTTGTTTGGTGCAACAATGAAAAGTCCACCAAGATTAGTTACTCTCGAGAGAGCCACGTAGGCGAGCTGTTGTTCATGCGACTTGTCGTAAGCGTAGACAACTTGGTCGAAAGTTCCACCTTGTGATTTGTGAATCATCATACCACAGGCAGGAATGAGAGGAAAATGATTTCGCTTGGCAGTTATTGTTCGATTCGTGTTTAAGTAAGTAGTAGAATTTCTGCGTGCGATGGGAACCAAGTCTTTTGCTATATCATTTCGTAGTACGTATCTTGTCGCGAGCCTCATCACTTTTCGACCAATTTTGCAATTTTCAGGAAATCGTAACCACACGCGCTTCACCGTGCCGTTGTCTTGCCGAATGCTATTGTTTTCAAAGTTCTCTTCGTCGATATTATTGTCATAGGCTTGGGTCTCGTTCTCATATTCAATGAACCCTACGGCTCCGTTTGCTAAACCATCCGACACGTCAATATTCGTCGATATCATGTAAGACCGCCCTTTAACGAGCGTAAGTTCATATGGCAATCCTCCAGTATCCAAAACGGCCTTTTTGTGTAGCTGTTTTCGAACGTGTGCTAGTTGTTCAGCGCTATTGTAGCCGGCGAAAATGTCTTTCGCTACAGATAACACTTTCTCTGAGGCAGTGTTAAGAATCTCTCTGTTGTAATTATCGACGTCGTGATTTTTGAAGAACAACCGTACTCCGTTGGGACATTGTTCGTCAGCTTCGTCTTTAGTGAAGAAGCGAGACTCAATCAAATTCTGCTCGCACTCGTCCAATATTTGGCCGTTTCCGACTTTTGTAAGCAAACCCGAGAAGCTGAAGTTGGCTTGACGAATGACTTCGTTGAGTTCGTAGAATTTCAGGCTCCGCCACAATGTTAGACCTACCATGGTATTTTTCGATTGTTTATAAATAGCAGTTGCGCGGACAGCTGGTAATTGTCGTAGATCCCCGATGAGAAAAATGTCTTTTCCACCGTAAAAAGAGTCAAGAGCTGCGATCTGTTTCAATCGCGAGTCAATTTTTTCGTTCAATTCCGCTGATATCATGCTGATTTCGTCAATTACAATGCATTGAATGTACCTGAAAGACTGCGATATTGTTGGGCCACTTCAAATGATAGAGGCAGCGTCCGCCCTATCGAGATTTTGAAAGCGGTATGGACGGTTGTTCTATCAATAGCAACGGCTGCTTTCCCTGTCGACGCGCAGGTGAGATATGCATTGCAATACCCATCGGTATGGCCGAAGCGATTATAAATTTCACGGAGCAAGTTGATGACGAATGTTTTTCCGCAGCCAAGAAGAAAATTTGCAATTTTTCCTGAGTCTCGTTGTTTAAGAGATGTGAGATGACATGCAGTAAGAGATCTTTCTGGTGGTGATTCGCTGAACGCATCAGACGATTAAAGTCCGACTTGTCCACGACGTTGTCACGTTTTTTAACTGTAGAGCGAAGACGATTTAGAGTAGCCAGTCTCAAGTCCGCGTTGGCATCCGTATTAGCGTTTTCAAGGAAGTCAGCATAAGGATCTGTATCTTACACGTGTGCTCCCAGTAGATTAATATCGCTCGAAAGTTCTTCGTCCTCGTTGGCTTCATCAATGCAAAATTCTCGACAGATTTCGATGGTTTTAGCGATATCGATAGTCGCCTCGAATTCTCGCCTTCGCTCCATTATGAGCACATCGTTGTCGTCATAAAGTTGAACGTATTTTTTCTCATCGAGAATTTCATTTTCCTCGTCACGGAAAGGCAAATGCAAGGTGACCACTTCATGTTTATATGCATTTGGATCAGCTGTCATGTCATAGTTCCGATACCTAATGACTCGCTAAACCTCACGTCGTTTCCACTCATTGGCTTTCGATACTGTATAATATGCAACAGCCTGAGCCAAAGTAATATCATTTAAATCTTGAGGCCCGCTTTGATATTTGTCAAAACAGTTTTCTAGCCAAACGTCACATGAGTCCTGATCAACATTTTCTTCTTACAATAACTTGTTTGATTTTCGAACGCGATCACGCTCCACTGGCGATGAAGTTGGAATATAAACCACCTTGACAGAGCTCCTTGACATGTCTTGTCGAAGAAGATACCAAGCAGCTTCTTGTCTGGTGAGTTCTACAGAGTTTAACATATCGACACTGAGTTTTCTCGCTATCTCTACTATATCGAATTCAGGGTGCTCGTCCATGGTTTCAATAATTTTTCGCTGAAGGTTGCTGATGCCCCTATTCGTTTTGTTAAGATATTCGACCACATATGCGGCGCAAGAGTATTCCTCAATGATGAACTGCAAGTCCATATTTGAACCTAGCACACTGAGTATAAACGGATTAAATGGGTTCATCCACTTGTCTGTAGGTTGACGTGTGGGGAATACTCGTGGCCTGGTTATGCCGGCTCTCAAGATATCCAAGTACGTATTGTACGACTTGATGTTGTTTATTCTTAAGAACTCGTCCAAATCGGGATAATCATTATCTTCGAGTGCTTTCCAGATACGCTTATAAATGTTTGAATATGGCATGCGACGTGGATCTGTTTTTGCCATAGGTTGAAGTATAATTGTTGAGCGACTTGGCATGAACGGCAACTCAAAACGACAAGCGGTGGAATTTCTTTCCTTGTAACACGTGAACGTATGTTTATGTCGCTGAAGCTTTTGATGACCAGAAGCATCAGCTGGCGATACGGAGACAAGTCTGTCAATTAGACTCTCAGCTGCAGCCTTATCTTCTCCTATGGCATCGATTGGAGGTTCATTCAACCAAAGCAGTATATGCGCGTGTGGACTACCGCGGTGCTGGAATTCGATCCGTTTGAAGTAATACTGGACGTAGTGATTTCCAAAGGGGCTGAAGCGTTTCGATTGTAGTATACCCATAATGACTTGCACGAGTTTATTGAAATGGATAGCACAAGTGACGGGATCCTCGTTGATGAGAGTAGCTTTCGAATTGTAGTGCATATTCGCGAGATCGTCTGAGTCGATGTCCGTTCCCTTATTTCGGAGTTTATGCAGGAGTTTCATTAATTTTGGCCAACCGATTTCATTCGCGCTCATCGTTAAGAAAAATGTAGGTCTTCCTAACTGGCGAATCATTGCAAAAAGTCTCTATTTCTTTGCGACCAGTAGTAGACGGAATTAGGAATCGACCGCAAGAACGCCAAATTTTTTTCGAGACATCCATCGATGTAATCAGTTGATTCTATTTGTTCTCTGGTGAGTTTCGTATCCTTCCCAACAAACTTGAAAGCAACTGTTAATGCATCTCGTGTACGTATTCGTAAGATTTTCATTGCCATATACAGCAAGTGCTGTGGAGTAACTCCACGTCTATCTGCTCTTCACAATTCAGTGGTTGCTATCATGTACGGTGTTACAACGGGTCCTTCCTTGAAAGTACGAAATTGTCCGAGATAAATAGAGGGAAATGACAACTCCTCGCAGTGTTCGTCGAACAGTACACTCCCCGTGACCTCATTTTCTGCCGGAGCTATTCGTATATATTTATCTTCGTTCCAGTAAAGAGTTTGTTGCTGAGCATGTAGACTTTCTTCTATGTTGATTTCTTCACTCAGATCTTCGATGGAATCAACCGCTTGCACATTCGTTGAGAAAAAGGACTCGTTAATAGTAATGTCATGGAATTTGTACATTGGTGTGTCGACGAGATACCGTAGCCAAGTCTTGATAACGCGTTTCTTAACCACGCCGACAAGGTAACTTGATTTGTGTATCTTTTTGCGCTTTATATGAACGTTAATGCAGTAATCGTCGTCGAGCTCTCGAGGCAGACGGTAAACCATAGTATGAACGGAAACTGGAACATTTATAACTTGTCCAAGAATTCTATATTGATTTTGACCATGTCTAAGCCTTCTTATTTGCATAAATGGCAAGCGAGGTGATATTAAACGTTCAGATATTAAATCAAGCTGTGGCAAATTATCTGGCAGTGGAGGATAATTGAAACCGTTTGTCGTAGATAAAGTAGGTATTCTTCCTCTCTGCAATGAACTATAACAAGTGCCGCACGCTCGTGTCGATTCCACATTTATATCAGCAAATTCTGCTGAAAGAAGAGTTGTGGAATCAGACAGAACTGGCTTTAAATCGTTCTTGTACCATAATCTGTCGCATATGGCACATGCTAATCCAAAATTATTCTCTAAAAACTTCTCTCTGAACTGAGCATGAGCTTTATCGTGTGTAAAGAAAGCTGCATAAGTGGTGGTTGGCACTGACGGCGTCAATTGTTCTTCGATCTCCTTGCTTGGCTGTACTTGAATTGTTGCAGTCGAAGCGGAATCCACTGGCATCGGTGTGGGCTCATTGGAGGCCAACGGCATTGCTCTCGTCTCATTCGTTGCCAGTTGAACTGTTCGATTTATAGTTATTGCAGTCCTTTGTCGGAGCCGATAAGCCCTCGTGTCTTCAGCAATTTTGGCTCTTCGATGTTGAATACGTTCAAGTGATTTCGTAGATGACGTTTTATTTGTCTCCTCAGCCTTTTTACGAGCTCGATAAGCACGGGAATACGCAGCTGCTTTTGCTTTCTTCGCAGTTGGTTCATCTTGATCGGACGTTTGTTGAGTGTAATTTTCCCTCGGTGGATCCGACATTTTACTAGCAGACCAAAGGAAGCTGAATCCTGAAATTGATATAAATATATTAAAATATCAACTTTCCGAGGCAATATGTCAAGAAATTATATTTATAGATCGATCCGCTGTATGAATTGACTTCGTTGAGTCCTGATTCTCTTCGTGGGGATGTTTTAATAGGTAAATGTGGCAGAAGTTGATATAAATCAAAATCATAAAAGAGTTAACATTGTAATGAGAACATAAAATTAAAATTTTTGAAAATCTGGGGACAATTGTAACGCGCAGAGACAAAAATGTAAAAAGGAGACATTTCTCTATTAAAACGTGTCCCCTCGAAGTAAATAGAACCTCCGCTAAGTCAATTCACACAGCGGTTGGCAGTTATCTCTTAAATCATGTCCCCTTGAAGTAAATGAGACCTCCGCTAAGTCAATTGACACAGCTGTTGACATTTTTCTATTAAAACGTGTGCCCTTGAAGTAAATGAGACCTCTGCTAAGTTAATTCACACAGCTCTTTGTTATGAATTATGTGCAGACTGTTAAAATTGAATTCACAATTACATAGAAAACAGAGGTTCAAATGAATTTTCATGTTTACCACAGTCGATTTTTCAACTAGCCTACCGAGAGCCAAGATGTTTACACATCAATAGTCCCCATGAAAACCTCCACAACTTTGCTGAACATTGTAATCGCGTGTGACTCCTATATAAAAAGTTCAGAAGTTTATATTGACTACAGCGCCAAAGTGGTGAGAGATAGAACTATATGGTCTTCGACAGAAATAGTCCCCATGAAAACCTCCACAACTTTGCTGAACATTGTATTCGCGTGTGACTTCTATATAAAAGTTCTTAAATTTGTATTGCCTCCAGCGCCACAGCGGTGGCTAATTGAACTTTGTCGTGGGTGTCAGAATGTGCGCCATAAAAATCTCAATAACATTATCTCAGGTCAGAATCATATCCGATGTATATTTCAGATTATAAATGAGGTTTTCCAAAATGAGCTGTCAAACCCCCCTTTTGTAACCACCCGACCCCCAATCTCCCCGGGAACAAAATTTCGCCACGTTTCAACTAATTCTCTACAACATATCAAAAATAGTTTTTTTTTTTTTTTTGCTCAACGATATACACTCCCTGACACTTGATTTTTCAACTAGCCCCTACCGAGAGCAAAGATGTTTACACATCAAAAATGTAGAGCGTACGATTCTCTACATTTTTTACTTGAAACTGTTTTTTTTAAAGTTTATAGTGTTGAAGCTACAGCGCGTAGAAAGTAAGCGTTTTTATCCATTTCTTGGAAAATTTTATTTCTGAACAAAATTTACAGCTGTTTTTTAATTTTTTACCCTTTATTTTACAACTTGCCACACCACCGTACAGGTAGAGTAATATTGCGTTGTGTCTTTAACGCGGTATTTCCAGTAGCAATGGCGTGCGGTGGGTTATCAGGCAGGGTGTGCAAAGAATAATAAGAAAACAACGAACGTGCAGAATTTTTCCTGCACATCTTGACGGTTATAGAGCTTTTTTTTTTAAACTAGCCATATGATTTTACAGGTTAATTTCTAGAGTCTCTAGAAGACATATTTAAAATTAAACTTTCAAAATCATTTTTGCAGTAACTTATAATATCTTATGTTCATTAATAGTAGAGCGATGTGCTTAAGACAGGCTACGATGTAGTATTATTAATTTTTCTACTACTGCTAGCTGAAATTGTTCTGTTGAAATTCGATTACTTTTTTTCTGACACAACAAAATTGTTTTTCAGCCTATTATTTCGAACATCATCATAAAACATCACCAAAGTTAGTCACAAAGATATTACACTTTCATAGATATTTCTACGTGCTACGAGGCGCAGCATATATGCAGCTCATATGTCCCGTACGCCACTGCCCAGTAGGCATAATCCACGAAGCATTCATCAAGTTGTTGAAGATAATTAATGATTTGACTTCTTTAAGCTTATTGTATTCGTTGATGAGCCCGACTGTTCTGGATCAATTAATGTTGAAGAATATTGTTCGTCAGAGATTATGGCCTCTCCTTGAAAATTTTCGTCTTGTTCTTCAGGATCACCACCATCATCATCTGGCATTTGTAAAGTCAAATATTGATTGATTTCAGGTGGTCCATTGTCCTCACCGACAAAATCGGGTATTAAAAGAAAAAAAATTCAGTTCAATTCTTCTATAAGAAGTCTTTGTGTACACTAAAAAAAGAGATTCTAAGTTGAAAATATACACAATTTACGTTTCCTATAGCAACATGAATGAAAAAATAATAAATGCATTTTCGCAAGAAAAAGCGAAAAATATCGAATTTATAAATCCCAGTGTGAATAAGAAATTATCCGAATACAAACACCAACAAATTTGGAATAATATTTTTAATAAGAGATGGCGTAGTTTTATCCACCTAGAAATCAGAAAAATCTGAAAAAAAATTTCTCCTACTTCTCAAGTCTATTTATTATTTAGTCAATGGTATGGTATAAGAATTTATGTACTTAGGGCCGATTTCACAGTGGTGGCTTAAGCCTAATTTGTTGCTTAAGCTATACTTAAGCTACAAAGTGCATTTCACAGCGCGGATTATTCAGAGCTTGAGTAGAGCTTAAGCTAGCAATATCGACGGCTTAAGCTCAATTCTTTTAATTTGACAGCGAATGCATAGACGTCAAAACAAACAAATTTTTTTTTATTTTCTGAAAAAAATTTGCTAAGTTCAATTGATTTATATTATAAAAATAATAAAATAATCGTAATAGGCATAAATTATTCATTGTTTTTTATAAAAATGTCATCTGACGAAGAAAATATGAATGATGAAGAGTTACATTTAGAATTAGTTGTGAATTTATTGCGACGCCCGAAAATAATAAGGAAGCCACCAAACCACATTCATATTTGGGAAGACACGGATTTTTATGCCAGATTTAGGCTGAGCAAAGCTTCTGCTGGGATGGTTCTAGATTTGATAGCGCCGGCGATAAAACATCCTACAACTTGGTAAGTATTTTATTTCGAAATTGTGCAAAGTTGTTTGACTTTAAATACTTTCAGGAATCATTGCTTAACCCCGGAAATAATGTTTCTTTTAACTTTGAGATTCTACGCGACAGGTTCCGTGCTGCGTACTGTTGGTGATTCTTGTGGTGTTTCAGTATCAACAGCTTCTCACGTTGTAGCAAAAGTCTCGCATCATATAGCTTGTTTAAGGGATATGTTCATAAAATTTCCCGAAGATGATCAAGGAAAATCTGAGGTTATGAAAAATTTTTACAAACTCGCCAATTTTCCACGTGTGATAGCTACCCTTGATTGCACCCGTGTCAGAATGTTGTCACCTGGTATTATTTGCTTTTTATTTGTGAAAATATTTTTTTATATATATTCATTAATAGGAGGAGAAAATTCGGAAGTGTATAGCAATAGAAAAAATTTTTTTCTATAAACGTTCAGACTATGTGCGATTCTGACTTAAAAATATTGGATATAGTTGCAAGATGGCCTGCATAGAATCACGATTCCACAATTTTCAATAATTCCAGAATATGTTCTCGCTTTGAAAGTGGAGAATTCGGCAATCGTGTCATAGTCGCTGATAGTGGATATGCTAATAAAAATTACATTTTAACACCGTTAGGACAAGTAACAACCAGAGCAGAAAACTTATATAATGAATCTCATATTCGGACAAGAAACTATGTGGAAAGGAAGTATGGAGTGGGGAAGAGAAGATTTCCTATGTTATCCATTGGAATGCGATGTAAACCACTAAAGATACAAGCGATTATTATGACAACTGCGATCCTTCATAATGTTTGTTGTCTCAATGAAGACAGAGAATCACCAATTTTAGATGAAGACGCAGAAAACGCTCTAAATGTTGTTTTAAGTGTTCCTCATAATCGTGAACAAATATAAGAAATAATAATATAGTTCGGCGACAGCTCATTGAAGGCTATTTTCAAAATTTGGTTTAGGCAGATTTTATGTATTAAATTTTGTATTTTTTTTTTGTGAAGTTCAGATTGCAAATAAATAATAATTGTACAGCATAAATGTGAACAAATTGTACAAAATAAAAGCCAAAATGAGTAAAGTAAGAAAATGTTTTTTTATAATTAATCTATATTTCTCTCTAATTTAGCTTCTATTAATTTCATTTTCAGTTCATGCTCTTCGCTTATTGTTGTCAGTTTTTTTTCTTCTACTTCTAATTTTTTCTTTTCTACTTCTAATTTTGTATTTGCTATTTCTAATTGTATTATATTCATTTCTTTTAATGCCCGTATTTCCTCTTCGTGCTTCTCTAAAGCACTTTTTGCCACTACTTCCGTAGTTGTTCTTTTGGTCTCGGCCAAATCTTTCCACATTTTGCCCTTTCCGCAATTTTGCAACCGGCGGCTAGTGTATTTCCTTTTCCTAGCCTCCGAGATCAGTTCTCCTGATATTGGTCGCTTGACGTTGCTAGGCGTATAAGTTGACTAACTTGTTTCCTTTTCTGGAAATATATTTTTAATTATTAAATAAATACAACTTGAAATATTTCAGAGCATACCAGGTTCGACTTTATCTCTTTCATCCTCACCTACTTTCGCCACTTCTTCAGGTAGCTCCTCATCAAATGTTATGATTTCGTCACTTGTAGATGCTGCAATTGTCAATATGTTAAAAAATATCGAAAAAATGATGAAAATAAAAGCTCACCAGTTGGCACTATTACAGCATCGCAATCATAAATTGGAATTCCTCCTTCTACCTGACTCGGAATTAAATCCTTTATTGTAAAGTCATTTTCATCGAGTTCCGCGGGTTGAAAAGGTCCTCCACCTGTACCGTACATTCTCCTTTTCTCGATACTAAATTTTTTTCTAGTTCCTTTTTTAAATTTTCGTACTTCTTTTTTAACACTTCCAAACTACGAAAATGTTCACCCCCTTCGGTATTAAACTCACTTTCAATTGTCTTCCAACTTTTTAACTTATCTTCCATTGTCGTCCTATCTGTTCTCTTAGATTCTATTATATATTTTTTTTTTAACTAAATGTAAAAGAAGTGTTATTTCTTCCGTCGAGAAATTCGCACTCCTTTTATTTCTTCCTTCCATTTTATTGATTTTATTGATTTTAAATTTTGAATTTATTATTTTAATTTAATGGCAATTTATTTTATTTAAATTCGAAATTTTTACCGCGAACAAAATTTTGACATTTGAAATGTTTAACAAATCATTCACGATTGCAAGTTATGAAGAAATATTCACAATAATGCCCAGTTGTCAAAATCATTTAAGCCCACACTGTGAAATGTAAAAATAAAAAACCTGAGTTTAAGCCTAGAATCTTGCTTAGGCTTTAGCTGAGCTTAAACCACCACTGTGAAATCGGCCCTTAATGGAAAAAATGATAGCGAAATGTAAATGAATATGTAACAAGGGGGTTGCACATATTTTGGGATTTCCGTTGAAGGAGAAAATCCCCAGATGACCTATGTAGCATATCTTCTTCCTTGCGAGGAGAAGATATGAGATGGTGCAGCAATGTGAGCAGCTAAAAGGCTGCACGCCTAGCTGATTGCACTAGCTAGCTCGCCGGAGGGGTGGGTCGCTACTCACCACCATCTGCCATCGCGTTACACATAAATTATATGCGTGCAAGAAGTATGAAAACGTCGTTAAGACTTTATGGGGATAGCGCTAGCTATCAGGCAAGGAAAATTCGGTTTTCGCGAGATAAAAACCGAATAAGGGGGATGTTCGTTAATTTGCTGGTCACCGAACTTGACCAGCTATTCACGAAAGCCTTGCGAGGCATGTCGGGGCCGATTGGCATAGGTGTTGTTGCCAAGTCGGTCTTTGGGGCACTACCCTCCCTCTTGGATCGACAGCAGAATGCCGATCCCCGTATGTCCATACTCGCCCCTACAATTGAGTATGGACCCTTATTCACTATTATGCCTTCCTCAGGACTCCACTCAATCTCTCCCCCCTCTCACCTCAAAAAAACTCTAGCTACAATTGGACATTTCCTTCGTTTTCTAGCAAAAGGCTGTGATGAATCAATGAGAAAAAAAAAGAAAATTATTAAATGTTCGAAACGTTTTCCTTTTGTATTTTGCTTTTTTTTCTTTTCTTTTTTTTTTCTTTTTTTTTTTTCGTGCCACGCAGGGCTTTTCTTAATTCTACACAGCTTCACTTTCCTCTTTCCGGTTTCCTTACAACAATTGTAAATTTTCAAATTTTTCTTCACATTTCATTTCTTTTTCTAAATTTGATCAAATTTTTGATTTCTTACTTACTAACAATAAAAGATATATATATCTAATTTAGAGGGTTTGGATTAGAATTACTTATCTAATCATTTATTTATATATATGTATATATATATATATATATATATATACGTGTTTAGAAAATAGTTTTTTTTTTTTTCTTTTGTAATTATTTAGGAAGCATAAGGCCTACTTTAAATTATAAATTTAGTAATAAAATATTTTCCTTGTTTTGTTTTTTTTTCTTTTTTCTCTTTTTTTTTGTATGTCATAAAAATTATAATTTCAAATTGTGTAATAATAGTTACGGTTTTACAGAGTCAGCATAATGATGATTTTCATTGTTTCGACATTTCGATGATATGTTGTTGAGCATGGAAAATTTAGCTAATGGCCGGAATATTGGAGATTTGATGTGGCATTTCCAATTTTATACATATATATGAATGCGAGTACTGCAATTCTCCTACGACTGCGTTTCAGGATCTGATGATTGGACAGCCCAAATTGGTGATTGATGAAAATTATTGAATTTGCTTTGTTAAATCCATTTCCTAAAAAAAAAATTTCGTTTTCGGCATTCCCCTTTTGGGTTTACCTTTTTTTATTTGTTTTTTTTTTTTTTTTCAAATTGTTACAATTTCCTTTACAAGCTTAATTAGCAGAGTTTGCAATCAGTAAAGGCCTTTAAAAAAGAAAAAAAATGACACAGTTAATTTATGAATTTTAAAAGAAAACATATATTTTCTCTCGGAACCAAAAGAAAACGCTTCGTCCATTCCTCCCTCCTTGAAACCGTAATGCAGAGACAAAATTAAAGAAAAGAAAATTCCTTTGTTTCCTCTCTTCCTTTTTCTTCGTTCCTTTATTTTTTTTGGTCCAGTATATCGTCTCACATGAATAAAAGAAAATTATTATTAACACACGGTTTTGATGCGATTACGAGGACTAATAGTTCAAAAAAAAAACACGCGGTTTCAAATTTTTCCTTTTTTTTTTCTTTTCCGGTTCACCTCCCCCCCGGAAATCTGTCTTTTCCTTTGTTTTTGTTCGCCCTTTACATATCCTCTTTTTTTTCAGATATTTAATTAGTTTTACCTCACTTTATTCCTATTCCTTTTCTTACTTAAGTAAATTTATTCCCCCCCTTTTGTTTCATTTTTCCTCCATTTACTTAATTTCCTGAACTTTCCTTAATTTCACCTTACCTACTTGGTTTACTTATTTATTTTTTGTTTGTTTAATTATTGAAACAACTAATTCATTTTCTGCTCCTACCATTTTTCTCACTGTCCTTATATCATTTTAATTTTCACCACATTAAAAAAAAATCACCTTTCTATTCTTTTAGTATATTAAAATAATGGCCGAAAAAAATTTAATTTTTGTCTAAATAAAAAAAAATTCATCTTTCCACATTTTTTATTATTTGTTTTTCTTATTTTTCCAAATCCCTTTTCAAAAAAAAAACTATTTTAAAACATTTTTTTTTTTCTTTTGCACTTAGTTCGAAATTAGTTAATAAAACTCTTTTTTTTTTCACGGCCCATCGGGACTGTTCGAGTTTAAAAAAGACTTTTCGCTTCCACATTTTGAACCAGACTGTCTGCAAATTTTTCTTTTTTTCTTTATTTGCCATCTCCTGTTCGTAAAATTTTTCTGTTTGGGATAAAAAGAACCGGTTTTCTAGTTTTTAATTTTTTTATCCGCCTATCAGATTACGCCACGTTCAATTTTTTCTCTCATTTTCTTTCGATACATTTTCGTTCTCGTTCGCGGGGGGGGCAGAAGGGAGGAGACTGTTATCAGCTAATTTCCACCACGGATATGGGGTGAAAAGAGGTTTCTAGAAGAATTTTTTTATAAACCATGCGGTTTTCATCAAAGCTGACCACGCTATTGTGTAAATGGTGTTGCCGTGTAGGCTTAAAATTAAAAGTAAGCGTGTTACATTAGCAGCACGTTACAACACAGATACGTCAGGGATTGATCTATCAACCCGGACGTAACTGAAAAGCGTGCGGGTGATTGGAGTGGTACGTGAAATCTTGCACTGCCCAACGTGGGGCTCGACCACACCCAAAAGAGTCTCCGTTGCTCTCCGACTGAGCTAGCCGGGCAACAGAAAATGAAAGAAAGAAAAGGAAATGATCCGTCATAACCCGCGGCAGTGGGTGTCGGTTCTTTTCCTCCTATTGCCTCAAGTCCTTGGCATGGTAAACCCCTATGGTTCTACCCTGCAAATCCTCGACCTCATAGAGGGAATCGCCAATCGCACGAACAATCCGACACTTCAGAAATTTACGATTTAGCTTAGCATTGACATTTTTTGCGAAGTCACTAAGCGTGAAATTTCTTCGGTAGACTTCTTGTCCGACAATAAATCTCTTTACTCGGGTTCGACGATTATAAATCCGCTCATGATGTTGGTGAGCTTTCGACAAATTATTTTTGACGCGTTCGCGAATTAGTTCAAGCTGGTCTTTTTTTGAGGACACAACCAATTCACCATCATTCAAACCATTTAACTTTCGCATCAGTTCATAGGTCGAGCCATGTGTGATCATGTGGGAACCGAACACAAGAAAATATGGATCAATCCCCGTAGAAGCATGGATTGTACTCCGAAGAGCACAGCCGATGCTTCCCAAATTTTGATCCCAATCCCTATGATCGGTGCCAACATAAGAGCGGATGGCCGCCGGTTTACACGTTCTGATGCGTTAGCCTGTGGTGAGTAGATAGCTGTACGATTGTGTTTCACACCATACGCTTCAACTAATTTGCGAAATTCTTTCGATATAAATTGCGGTCCATTGTCTGAAAATATAATCTCGGGTACGCCGAATAAATTGAAGACGCTTTCCTCCAAGAAATCGGTGATCTGCACGGCAGACGCCTTACGTAGTGTCTTGAACAAAACAAATTTCGAAAATTTGTCCAAAACAACTAGGAGAGTGGTGTTACCATGCTTAGACCGAGGGTAGGGTCCTAACAGGTCAACATATAGGTACTGGAATGGTCTGTCAACTTCAATTTGTTTGCCCATTGGCGGCCTCAACACACTATTTGGAGCCTTAGACTCTTTACATACGATGCAACTCGCGATATATTTACGTACTTCGCTAGCCATACCAGGCCAGAAGTATCTTTGCCGCAAACGATATAAGGTTTTGGTAATACCGCCGTGCGCAGCTTGTGGAGGATCATGCGCCAGGCGAACTAGCTCGTCCGTAAGGCTAGACGGAACCCAAAGCTTCCACGATCGATCTTCCTGAAAGATATTGCCAGTGCTAAAGCTTGTTCTGAAATACACGTAGCCATCTGACACTTGCGTGTCAGGCAGCCTTTCCGCGTTGCTTTGCACTGTATCGATCAGGTCGAGATATTCCTTTGATTTAAAGGCTTCAGAATTCAAGTTTATGCTAGGTGCCGAAACTATTTCCGAAATCGCGTCCACGTAAACACGTGAAAGCGCATCTGGCACCACATTCTCTGAACCTTTCCTATGTTCAATCGCGAAATCAAAGGCTTGAAGCTTTAAGCTCCATCGAGCCAAACGTCCACTCAAGTCGCGCTGACTCATGAGCCATTTTAAACTCGCATGGTCGGTGATTATTTTGAACGGCAAACCTTCGACGTAGGCTCTGAAATTTTTAACGCTCAACACCGCAGCGAAACATTCCAGCTCCGTCACGCTGTAGTTGCGTTGTGCAGAGTTCAGTTTTTGAGAAATATAGGCGATGGGTTTCTCATTGCCTTCGTCGTCGCTTTGCAGCAAAACACCTCCGACACCGGTCTTACTCGCGTCGCACTGTATAATAAAGGGTTTGGTGTAATCAGGGTTGGCCAATACCGGGGCTGTAGTTAATGAAGACTTCAAGGCTTCAAACGCTACTTGAGCTTCCGCTGTCCAAACAAACTTGGCGCTCTTCTTTAGGCAGTCAGTTATTGGAGACGACAAGGAGGCATAATTGGCAATAAACCGCCTATACCATCCTGTCATGCCCAAAAATCGACGAACATGTTTTGGAGTGGTAGGTGCAGGAAAGTCAAATATTGCAGATACTTTATTTGAGTCGGTCTTTAAACATCCGTTTCCAACGATGTAACCCAAATATCTAACTTCTCTCATGCAAAATTTGCTTTTCTCCAAATTTATCGTAAGTCCAGCAGTGGACAAGCAATGGTTGCCAAAAGTTTAACGTGAGAATCGAAATCCTCAGAAACTACTAACAGATCGTCCAAATAGACGAAACAGTTTTCTCTTAACTCGACTGGAATTGTTTTGTCCATCAGTCTACACATTCTTTGAGGAGCATTACAGAGCCCGAATGGCATCACTGTAAAGTGGTATAACGGTCTACCAGGCACTGTGAAAGCAGTTTTTTCCCTACTCTGCTTTTCCAACGGTATCTGCCAAAAGGCGTCTTTCAAATCAATACTTGAAATGGAACACGTCTTCTCCAGTCTACTGAGAAGGCCTTCTATATGTGGAAGTGGGTATGCGTCTTTTTTCGTAAGGGTGTTCACTTTCCTGGAGTCGAGGCAGAGGCGAACCTTTCCAGGTTTGCGCACCAAGACTACAGGAGAGTTCCACGCGCTGACACTTTCTTCGATAACACCCAATTCCAACATACGGTCCAACTCAGCATACATGAGGGCTTGCACCGCAGGGGAAACAGGGTAGTGGCGTTGCTTCACAGGCTCCGCACTTTCTACCTCAATAACATGTTCTTCTAAATGTGTTTTTCCTAAACCGACTTGGTTGAAGGAAGGAAATAAAGTTAAGATGCTTTCAAGACGCGCGCGTTGTTCCGAATTTAGCGCGTGTGTGTTGGGATCGTCAATTGACAAGCAATCCAAAGTTTCGTTCGTGTTGAACAAAGACGGAGCTATTTCGAACTCTTTCCAAAAATCTACACCAAGGTATAGAGTTTGAGTGAGTCCTGGTACAACGTATAGAGAAATACTTTTCGTTACATTATTATAGGTAATTGGAATCGCAACTTGACCATGTACCGATTGTGATTTACCGTCAGCCGTTTTGACTGAGGTGGGACGACCAGTAATCAAAATTTTATGACGTTGTAGGAAATCTAATGCGCCAGCGCCTAAGCAAGATATGCTTGCTCCACTATCTAAAAGGCCTAAAAGGGTTCGCCGTCGATTTCTACCGTCGCATATGGTCTTACATCATGTTTTAATGTTACGAATGCGGATTCCACTGCTTTAAATAATTGTTTTCGTTTTCTAAATTTTTCCGTGAGATTTAATATATAAGTGAAGTTTTCTTAGGGTAGATTGTACCAATAGCTCTATTCCTAACTATGTCTTGTTCACTTTGACGTTGATGTAGAGTTTTATTTGTCTGTTCCAGTTTATTTTTATCGGACAAGATGTTATTTGACGTTTTCGGTTTTAAGATTTTGTCATCTGGCAAATGTGTTGGTGGAGATGACCGTTCAAAGTTCAATGTTGGTTCCGTTATGGTTGGTTCAATAGTGTCATTGCCAGTGTCTTGCTGTTGAATATTTTCTGGATAGCATTTAGGACACAATGGAAACGAAACATTCTTCTTACCACATTGATAACAAAATAAGGACCTTTGTGGTGTTATACATTCAAAGAATTCATGACCAACATTGTCACAGTTCCAACATACAACCATTGAATAACCATTTCCAACCACATTGACTTTATATCCTTTACTTAACAAATCGCGTTGATAAGCCTGATTAACATTTACTATTGGAAACTCTGTTCTGACTAACTGTTGACGCGGAATATTAATGTTAAAAGACTTGTTCGGTTCGAAGTTTTTACTAGGCAAATGATCAATAGCAGCATTGAATTCTTTAACCGGTGGTATAACTCTAGCCTTAGCAATTTCAGATAACGCGTTCGTGATACTTGGTCGATTCTGACAGACAGGTTTTTGTGATTCCCTAACAGAGAGATGACGTTCTGCTTTGCGACAAGCTAGTTGAAGACTACTTAAAGTGGGAGTTGTCATTGTGAAAATGAGATTTGCTACACTATCTTTGAGGTTGCTGCGCATGATTTGGGTCAACTCAGTATCAGTCTTTGGAACTGTTAAACGAAGGTTCATAGACATGATGGAATCGTAAAAATCATTAAAACATTCGGTAGTAGTTTGTTTTCTTTGCAGCATGAGTAGCAAGATGTCATTGTCAGTGTCGAGATCGCCATAATGTTGTAGAAGAGCTGATTTCATTCCGGTCCAATCAATGGATGGTTCTCGCTTAAGAAGGTGCCAGTACCACTGCTCTGCTTTACCAGTGAGCAGGGTAAATATTTGGTTACAAATGGCATTCCAACTTATATCATATTTTGATTGTAATATTTCGATTCGGAATATGAAGTCCTCCACAGGCATACCAGCGATCTCGCCACTGAACGAAAAGTCCCACTTCTCGATGCGAACATCGTAACAGTCAGTTGCAGCAGAATTTGAATCCATAGTAGTCATGGTTTTGTTCAAGGAAAGATTAATAGCCAGAATCAAATCAAAAGGTGGTGTGAACAGGTCCTAGGTTTTTCAATACAATATATATATTACACGTTTATAGGGTGTATTGGCAGGAATAATTTTAACGGAACAACGAAATGGAAATAAAAAAAAATTGATAATAATAAAAAAAAATGTAAAGAAAACCAATGTGTGCAAGCGTACACAAATTAATAATTTAATTTTCTCACCAAAATATGAAATTAAGAAATTATGATAAGAACTTAATATAGATATAAGAATTCTACAAAAAAACTGAATTCTTATAATCATATTTCGTTCATATTTTTTACAATATATTTTCCCAGACACATTTTTCCCATATGAAAATGCAATCATAGCAAAATTGTACTTTCTCATAAATATTATAAATGCAAGTAATTCAATATTAACCAAATTTACTTTAATAAATGATATTTATGAGAAGATACAATTTTGCTACTATTATACTACTACTACTGTTTATACTATTTTATAAAATGCAATATCTGCATTATTTTTGTATAAATGTAAAAATTTTATAGAATAAAGTTAGTTATCGTTCAAAACTCATCGTTTCAATATTGAACACAATGTAAACAAATGTTGATAATAATAAAAAAAAATATAACAATAAAAAAAAACCGTCACCAAAATCAAATATGAATAAAAAAAATTATTCAAATTATAATTTCAAAAAAATTATATAATATAACCTAGAAATAAAAGAACTAAACCGAAAATTAATAAAAACGAGAAAACTGAAATAAACTTAACTAAATTTAACTAAACTAAACTTAATAAGAAAACTAAAACTACAATACCTAACCAAATAAATTTTAGTGATGGAAGTTCCCCAAAACTAAAAAAAAACCAATCTTCTTTTCGTTTTTCCGAAGAAATCCAAAAAAAATATATTACCTACTAAATACTATATCTCTTCTGTACGCTTATGCATACAAAAAATTTTTATATACCTTACTCCTACCATCAATCCTAGAAATATTTATGACTAATCTTAATATGAGAGTGAGAGAGAGTGAATGAATAAGTGGACGACACGAAGAAAACATAAACCCGACATGCACTCACGAAATGAAAATTGGATGTTACTCATCGCAGGAATCTAACACTGTACAATGCCAAAGGGCTTCATACATGATTCGATCCCAAAACGTTATACTGGATATCGCAGTGTAGACAGCGCGTACCAAACACAATAAGGTATGATGTACTATGACATTCGACGATATGCGATGAAATGCGCGACAGTCCACACCACAACATCTCTCACATTTTCCTGGTCCAATGTCCGAGAAGATATAAAAAAAAATCCTCAAGACTAATAAATAAATAGTCCGATCGTAAACACAAACGAACATGCAGATAGTTGCCGCTTTGTCAAAACTATGACCTGACTAGCATTCTAACTTACAACCGTAAACTACGAACGACATTGGACCTGCAATCGCGAATAGCACAAATAAAACGAACAACCGAAATTATGTTCACACCAAAACTTCGTTTAAAAATTTTGATGATGTGAACACACCTTCAGAAAAAAAAATTGACTAATAAAAGAGATTGAAAATTTTTAAAAGTGAAGACAGGGTGTTTCGAAAGTTTCGAAAAAAGTTTAGAGTCAAATTTTCAAATTTTTCGAAAAAATTTGTTTTTCTGAAATAACTTGGTTTACCAAAAGGTAACAACCAAAACACCATTTTCAAACATCAACTCGTTCGAAAATGTGTCAAAACAATTTTGTTTGAACTCCATTTGTAATTTCAACCGAAGTCGAAAAGACAAATGGCAAACAAAATTAAACAAATTCGCTGGCTGAACCAACGAACGTTGGGCGCCATATATGTAACAAGGGGGTTGCACATATTTTGGGATTTCCGTTGAAGGAGCAAATCCCCAGATGACCTATGTAGCATATCTTCTTCCTTGCGAGGAGAAGATATGAGATGGTGCAGCAATGTGAGCAGCTAAAAGGCTGCACGCCTAGCTGATTGCACTAGCTAGCTCGCCGGAGGGGTGGGTCGCTACTCACCACCATCTGCCATCGCGTTACACATAAATTATATGCGTGCAAGAAGTATGAAAACGTCGTTAAGACTTTATGGGGATAGCGCTAGCTATCAGGCAAGGAAAATTCGGTTTTCGCGAGATAAAAACCGAATAAGGGGGATGTTCGTTAATTTGCTGGTCACCGAACTTGACCAGCTATTCACGAAAGCCTTGCGAGGCATGTCGGGGCCGATTGGCATAGGTGTTGTTGCCAAGTCGGTCTTTGGGGCACTACCCTCCCTCTTGGATCGACAGCAGAATGCCGATCCCCGTATGTCCATACTCGCCCCTACAATTGAGTATGGACCCTTATTCACTATTATGCCTTCCTCAGGACTCCACTCAATCTCTCCCCCCTCTCACCTCAAAAAAACTCTAGCTACAATTGGACATTTCCTTCGTTTTCTAGCAAAAGGCTGTGATGAATCAATGAGAAAAAAAAAGAAAATTATTAAATGTTCGAAACGTTTTCCTTTTGTATTTTGCTTTTTTTTCTTTTCTTTTTTTTTTTCTTTTTTTTTTTTCGTGCCACGCAGGGCTTTTCTTAATTCTACACAGCTTCACTTTCCTCTTTCCGGTTTCCTTACAACAATTGTAAATTTTCAAATTTTTCTTCACATTTCATTTCTTTTTCTAAATTTGATCAAATTTTTGATTTCTTACTTACTAACAATAAAAGATATATATATCTAATTTAGAGGGTTTGGATTAGAATTACTTATCTAATCATTTATTTATATATATGTATATATATATATATATATATACGTGTTTAGAAAATAGTTTTTTTTTTTTTCTTTTGTAATTATTTAGGAAGCATAAGGCCTACTTTAAATTATAAATATAGTAATAAAATATTTTCCTTGTTTTGTTTTTTTTTCTTTTTTCTCTTTTTTTTTGTATGTCATAAAAATTATAATTTCAAATTGTGTAATAATAGTTACGGTTTTACAGAGTCAGCATAATGATGATTTTCATTGTTTCGACATTTCGATGATATGTTGTTGAGCATGGAAAATTTAGCTAATGGCCGGAATATTGGAGATTTGATGTGGCATTTCCAATTTTATACATATATATGAATGCGAGTACTGCAATTCTCCTACGACTGCGTTTCAGGATCTGATGATTGGACAGCCCAAATTGGTGATTGATGAAAATTATTGAATTTGCTTTGTTAAATCCATTTCCTAAAAAAAAAATTTCGTTTTCGGCATTCCCCTTTTGGGTTTACCTTTTTTTATTTGTTTTTTTTTTTTTTTTCAAATTGTTACAATTTCCTTTACAAGCTTAATTAGCAGAGTTTGCAATCAGTAAAGGCCTTTAAAAAAGAAAAAAAATGACACAGTTAATTTATGAATTTTAAAAGAAAACATATATTTTCTCTCGGAACCAAAAGAAAACGCTTCGTCCATTCCTCCCTCCTTGAAACCGTAATGCAGAGACAAAATTAAAGAAAAGAAAATTCCTTTGTTTCCTCTCTTCCTTTTTCTTCGTTCCTTTATTTTTTTTGGTCCAGTATATCGTCTCACATGAATAAAAGAAAATTATTATTAACACACGGTTTTGATGCGATTACGAGGACTAATAGTTCAAAAAAAAAACACGCGGTTTCAAATTTTTCCTTTTTTTTTTCTTTTCCGGTTCACCTCCCCCCCGGAAATCTGTCTTTTCCTTTGTTTTTGTTCGCCCTTTACATATCCTCTTTTTTTTTCAGATATTTAATTAGTTTTACCTCACTTTATTCCTATTCCTTTTCTTACTTAAGTAAATTTATTCCCCCCCTTTTGTTTCATTTTTCCTCCATTTACTTAATTTCCTGAACTTTCCTTAATTTCACCTTACCTACTTGGTTTACTTATTTATTTTTTGTTTGTTTAATTATTGAAACAACTAATTCATTTTCTGCTCCTACCATTTTTCTCACTGTCCTTATATCATTTTAATTTTCACCACATTAAAAAAAAATCACCTTTCTATTCTTTTAGTATATTAAAATAATGGCCGAAAAAAATTTAATTTTTGTCTAAATAAAAAAAAATTCATCTTTCCACATTTGTATTATTTGTTTTTCTTATTTTTCCAAATCCCTTTTCAAAAAAAAAAACTATTTTAAAACATTTTTTTTTTCTTTTGCACTTAGTTCGAAATTAGTTAATAAAACTCTTTTTTTTTTCACGGCCCATCGGGACTGTTCGAGTTTAAAAAAGACTTTTCGCTTCCACATTTTGAACCAGACTGTCTGCAAATTTTTCTTTTTTTCTTTATTTGCCATCTCCTGTTCGTAAAATTTTTCTGTTTGGGATAAAAAGAACCGGTTTTCTAGTTTTTAATTTTTTTATCCGCCTATCAGATTACGCCACGTTCAATTTTTTCTCTCATTTTCTTTCGATACATTTTCGTTCTCGTTCGCGGGGGGGGGGGAGAAGGGAGGAGACTCTGTTATCAGCTAATTTCCACCACGGATATGGGGTGAAAAGAGGTTTCTAGAAGAATTTTTTTATAAACCATGCGGTTTTCATCAAAGCTGACCACGCTATTGTGTAAATGGTGTTGCCGTGTAGGCTTAAAATTAAAAGTAAGCGTGTTACATTAGCAGCACGTTACAAATATAAAGAATGTATATTGTCTTTTTGACACTGCAAGTCCAGTTAACTTAGTAAAAGAAAGGTTTGTTTGGAAATGTCAAAAAACGCGTGATGTGACTTCAAAAAAGTATTATAGTATAAATTAATCTAAATTAAAAGTTTTAGGTTCGTTAAAATTATGCACTAAAATAAAAGATGGAATGTTTATTATTAAATATTATGTATGTATTATGTATTCAATAACGATTGGCACGATAATTGGGAGGGAATTTCTAGAATCATTCAATAGTAAAGTGGTCATCGGAGAAGAAGAGCATAATTGTGAAATCAGTACCGAAACGAATGATATTTTCAATATAAATTAGGAAAGTAATCTTCCATTCGAATTGAATATTAATCCGGGAATTGAGAACGGAAATAAGGAAATTTTTGTCGGCGTATATAAGCAATTTTACGAATGGTATCCAAAACGTGAAGATCCATGTATGAAATTTGAGATGAGAATTGAATTAGAAAATGGAGGTTATTTCGATATAGAGTACGCGAAGAAGTAAATAAAATATTGCAGGAATGGTTGACCAAGGGTATTATCATAAAAGAAGGAATAAACAGCAGTTTTATTCTCTATGTGTAAGTGGGAACAGTTTGGTGCTCTGGTTACATTACTATTGTTCGGTCTAAATTTAGACTATGTGTGTGATTTATCGTATTGCTACCTCTTACAAATAATTTCATTATAGTAACACAGAAAATGATTAAATGGGAGGCCATTTTCATTCCGATATATTCCCCCGAACAATGGCTGCATAATTATAAGACGCTGAACAAAACGAAGTCAAAAACGAAAAAATATCTTACAATAAGTGTAGAAAAGCTCGGCCAGTTGTTTTCAAAGCACAAGGGAATGAAATATTCTAAAAACCTTCCATCGAACAGACGACATGACGTCATCATTTTAAACTTCTTCAGATTATAAATATTTATGCCATATGGCAAGGTACTACCAAAGGGTATATTAGTTTTAGAGAATCAAACGTTTTATCGAGCGAAGTCAGAAAGTTTTGACGTTTTTTTCTTACGGTTTTTCAGATTTAATCGGCAGATTTTGTGGAGCAATTTTGTTGAAATTATTTACATGGGTTGACTACATAAATACGCGCTACTATGTTAAGCTTCAGTAAATCGGTCCAAGAACATTCGAGAAAGAAAAAGTTGTTGGAAAATATAAGCCTGCTTAGAAAGCTTTTTCAATGTCTTTTAAAAACTTATATACCGATTTCAATAAAATTTGTAAAATAGATTTATGCTATTAAGCCCCCTTTTGAATTAGAGCGAATTTGCGGAAGACAAAACAAATATTATTTTTACTCAGAGTTATTTGATTGAACTATAGATTTCTTCCCTTGTATAACATAGGGCATAAAAAATCGGCTATAGACCGATTTTGAGTTGCCATACTTTTTTTCCCATTGTTTCTTTACGTAAACGTGCGTGTGATTTTTCTGAAGAAATATATAAAAGTTTGAAATCTGGCTTTACAATTTCTAGGAAAGGGGAAGGCCAAGAAAAGGGATCGAATGGAACTATTTTTTTCGATATAATTTGAATTCTCTGTTTTTTCAAGTAATATTTGAAGAAGTGAGAGGAAATTAATATTTTTTCATTCTATTGTAGCCCAGTGAATGGGTACTTTTACCTTGCAAAAGGTATAGGAAACTTTATATTTGGTACGATTGTTAAATTAGGTAAGTTATTTAAAATTCCAAATTTTCGACCTCCGGGGGTGCCGCTCGCACCACCATATTGGTTTAAAGCGGTAGAAAATCGCTTTTTCGCGATTATCTCGTTACCGGTAAGAAATACGTTGATTGAGGTCTGTATAAAAAATGTAGAGCGTACGATTCTCTATATTTTCTGCTTGAAATTTTTTTTCTAAAGTTTACTGACTTGAGTAGGTATTCGGTCACTTGAGGCCATCCTGTGTGATCTGTCGCTAGAGACCGACCAATGGGAGCGAATCAATTGTCTCTTTCTGTCCTATGTTTTCTATCTTTCTCTATGGGCGTGGCAGTGGAGGGCGTGTGGGGAATTGGGGTGGGCAGAGGAGCGTGGCGGTCGCTTGATCTCTAGGTGAGGGCAGCGCTGTTGGAATGCGGTTGAAAAATGGCCACAGTCCTAAACTGGGCTGCCGGGTTTTTAAACATAGCTGTCGGGTTTTTAAACATGGCGACTCATGTGTTAAAAAAATCGTGGGGGTGTATTTTCTGGGGAAAAAAATCGTATGGGCGTGGGACATGTCTTTTTTGACAAATTAATGGATATTTTTTCAGCTGTATTACAAAATTTAACCAGCTGCTGACAATTAATTTTTCGGGGGGTAAATGTATGGTTTGATCGTCGTATTTTGTCCTGACAGGAGCGTGGGAAAAAAATCGTCGTGACGGGAAAAATGTGAGTCGAAACAGATGTTTTAAAAAACATATTTTATCGGTCTATGCTTTAAACAATACTATCGACACATATGCTAAAAAAAACGTGGGGGGTAGGACATTCTTTTGTGGGCAAATACAGGGCCTGATATTTATGACGTATTTTGTTGACAGGTTTATGGATGTTTTGTATCAGATAACAATATTTAACCGGCTGGTGACAATTAATTTTTCGGGGGTAAATTTATGGAAAAAATATGTGGAACAGCATCACCAAATCGACATGTTTTTAATGGCGATCAGAAAAAACCCTGTGTGGGAAAATGTTTAAAGGATTTTATTTCTGATCGTCAAAACGCAGGTGTGGGAAAGGAATAAGTGGTTTTAATAGCTGAAATTTTGGTATCTGAAGATCAGTAATTTATTAAAAGAAATTTCAATAGACGAAAGTAAAATGTTCCAAATAACCAGTGAACGGGAACTTTTTGTGCGACGGTTTAATTTAACCGGGTATAAAATTAATTTCCAAATTAGTTCGATACGCGAAAATGAAGATCCGACTCGTTGAATTAAATCAGCGATAGAAGGTATTGTTGAGAAAGCCACAGAAGGTTTGGAACCAAGTGATTTTCTTGGTTTCGCATTCTGTGGGAAAAACTTTAATGAGAGGGGCGTGAAGTTAAATTTGAGGATATTTGGGAAATGATTTCCCAAATTTTCCAAAGCAATTACGAGGGAATGAGTACCGACACATTTTGTTTAACTGCAACATCGGTAAAAATGCCTGTGGGAAGGGGCCGAGGACGGAGATATAATAGTTTCGACGAGGAAAATGCAAAGCAGAGAGGTATAGTCCAAACTAAAAATAAGGACAACCTATGTTAACCGCGTGCAATAGTTGTTGAAATAGCAAATGTGGAAAAAAAGTACTGAAAATATTAAAATTGGAAGAAATGTAGACCAGGTGCAAACACAGGCTGTAGAGAAATTATTGGCGGAAAGTAAAATTGAAATACCTACAGAAGGTGTTGGAATACCTGAGTTAACAGAATTCTAGCACCATTTAAAAGACTTTAAAATAACAGTATACCGCTATATCAACAACAAAAGTGGTACAGATGTATTGTTTGAAGGCAGTAATGACGGTAAACGAATAAACTTACTATACCACGACGGACATTATAATGTGATTACCTCACTAACTATGTCATATGAGGTACCAGGGTAAAAATTAGCAGCGATTTATTTGAGCCTGCCCGTGTTGTCAACAGACCCCGGCCTTTGAAAAGGGTTTTGTAAATTAATATTGTGCGGCGTACAATCGCTAATTTAAAGGCACAACATGTTACAAAAATCATCTAAAAAGTGTTTGTAAGGAACTAAATCGGTGTACGGAATGCCTGAGGTTGTACCGGAGATATAGATTTCACGTGTGCGGAGAAATATTCTGTAAAAACTGTCGAAAACATGTCGCTAGCAATTTCCTGTGCTTTATAACTCCAAATTCAGATATATATATATGCATTAATGTGGAAGGACAATATTGTTGTAAAAAGTGCGGATATAGGAGTGGAAATTTTTCAAGAAAACGTTATTGAAAATTTCTTGAAATATTTACTAGATGTGCGGAAAGTCCATAAACGTGTTACAGTGCTCGCGCATAATAGCCAGACGTTTGATCACCAATTTATTTTAAACTATGTGCTCCAAAAGACTAATATTAAACCGTATCTGATCATGCGCGGTACAAACATAATATTAGTGACGATCGGAAATATAAAGTTCATAGATTCCCGATGGCGCTGTCTAAAATTTCACAAGCCTTTGGTCTGGCACATAAATTTAAAAATGGATATTTTCCTCATTTATTTAATACAATAAGTAATGACGAACATATCGAAAAATTGCCAGCAGTTGTAAATTGCGAAAACCAACTGCATACAAAAAAAAGGAAATGTCAAAATGAAAGCGATAAATTCAATGTAAAATAATTATAAAAACATCTAAACAATTAAAAATTCAAATCAATTTTTACAATATTTAAAATTTGTTGCATACAGTTTAATTTTGTGAACAGGTTGCTGCACAAAGGCCTTCGTGGAGTAATTACTGTAAGTAAGCATTATCCATTATTTTTTTTTCTAATTTTTTCATAAACCACAAATGCTTTAAACTTTTTTTATTTTATTAAATATAAATTTGGGCTTGTTTCAATAAAATATGATACATTATATGATTCTTTCATTGTGTTGTGAAAACACGTGCACTCAAAATTCTAAGTCCAAAAGGATATAAAAAATATCGTTTCGGTAAAAATGATCATATTACACGATCATAAAATTTGGACCATGTTTTCTAAAATGCAAAAATTATGTTTTAAGGAAACGTGCATGTCCAATATAACTTTAAACGATCGTTTAGGACATCGAAAAATATTTTCAAATATAATGTCCTAGAAATAAATATTATTTTTAAACGGGATAATAAAATTTTCAAAAGTTTTTTTTCTATTATGCACATGTTCTTATCGCTTGAATGCGAAGAAATAAACAAATCCTTTAAACTCCTTGCGATCTAAAATCAAAAAGATCGTTAAAAAAGGGTCTACAAAATCATGTTGCATCATTGCATCTAAAGTTATAAAAATGGTATTTATGGATATCGATGCAAAGATCCTTTTTCCAAAGAATCATGATTTTACGATCACGTACAAAATAATATTATGTGAAATTTGATCTGTTTAATATCTGACCATAATGAACGATCCTTTTTAAACATATAGGGAAAAGATTTTTTCCTACATCTTCACACAAAAATAGTCGCGTACCCAGCCAAGCCATTTTTCGGCTAGAATTTTTATATAACCATTCTCCACCCCAAAAGAAAAAAGGAAACAACAAAAATAAGTCCGGATTATTATTTCATTTTATAACCATACCATATGATGGACCATTGAGAAGTGATATTTTTTGCGGATATGGGTTTTTTTACCATCTTGATCTTAACAGATCGGTTATTGCACAACTTGACGGTTTTTTTATTACGTTTGTTCGATTTTAATTGGTCCCACGGTAACTTTGCTATTTCGTCGTTGGATATGGTAAATGTGGTACCTTCCTTGGTGGTAATTGTCACGACGTCTTCATCGTCCTTTGGTTCTTCCGTTTCCGAATCAGTACCAAACAATTCTCTAAACCGCTTCTTTTGTTGTTTCGTGTAGTTGCGAACGATTGGTGGGGCCACAATTGGATGTCTTGTTATCCTCTTTATCTCTTCGAAATCAATACTTCGTCCTGGAGTTGGGGGTCGACTACAATCTGACATCTCGGAATCATTATCGATGATTAGTGTATCGGGATCCATCTAAAGAGGTGTTTTCTTAATTATTATAATAACATATACACTACTGAACACACACGAACATACGTACAATCATTGGTTAGTAGGGAGTGTACAGATTTTAGAAATGGGTCGTTTGAATAAACCTCCCTTGGTTTTGATGGTGACTACTCTAACCAATGTGTCGCTACCCGGATGTATTTCCATTACCCGTCCTAGATGCCATTGAGCAGGTGGCATATTATTATCTTTTACTATAACTATGTCCCCAGGTACTATATTAGGGACCTCCTTCAACCATTTCGGTCTTTGTTGTAATCGTGTCAAATATTCATTTGACCATTTTTTCCAAAATGTTTTTTGCAGGACTGAAAGGTACTGCCATTTTGACAAAAGCGACATTTTAGTTTCTAATTGACATTTTTCTGGCATGGAAAGTAATGATTTTCCTGTTAAAAAATGGCCTGGAGTTAATGTTTCTAAATCTGATATATCTGACGACAAGGGACATAAAGGTCTCGAGTTGAGACAAGCTTCGATCTGAATTAAGGTGGTGCTTAACTCTTCATGCGTAAGACAAGTGTTACCTAATACTCGCTTTAAGTGGTACTTGATGGATTTTACTCCTGCTTCCCAAAGGCCTCCAAAATGGGGAGCCGCTGGTGGATTGAAATGCCACTTAATACCTAATTCAGCTGCGAATGGAGCAATTGCCTGATTGGCGTTTTTTATGTATGTTTGGATTACCTTTTGAATTATCCTGTTTGCTCCAACAAAATTTGTACCGCAGTCAGAGTAGATGTCGGATGGACAACCTCTTCTGCCAATGAAGCGTTTGAACGCAGCCATGAATGCTTCTGATGTTAAATCTGACACGACTTCGATATGAATGGCCTTGATAGCCAAACATACAAAAATACTGAAATATCCTTTGTATTTCTTAGAATTCCTATGTTTTGACATTTTGAGATCGATCGGACCTGCATAGTCAATACCACAATGTTGGAATGGTCTTGAAACATTAACTCGTGGAGCTGGGAGATGGCCCATTAATTGGGTTTGCGTGCTTCCCTTGAATCGAGCACATCGATTGCATTTGAAAATCCGGTGTCTGACCGAATTTCTAGAGTCCAAAGTCCAATATTCTGACCTTAATAAATTTAGTGTTAATTGGGTACCACCATGCATAGTTTGCAAATGTGCCTTGTCAATCAATATGTCAGTAATGTGATGAGATTTTGGTATAATGAGTGGATGTCGTTGTGCATATGGAAGTGCCGATTTATCTAGCCTACCATCCACTCTTAGTAAACCATCATTTGAAATGAATGGGTTTCATGTAAGCAACTTGCTTCTATTAGGTAATGGTTTTCCTAACTTTAAACAATTAAATTCATTACTGAATTCTTGTTTTTGAATATATTTTACAACTAGGTTTTTAGCGTATGATAATTCTTCGCTAGTTAAAAATTGGTTTGATGCTAGTTTGTGCTCGTTATCCTTTTTCCGGAATCGTAGGCACCATGCTATAATTCTTGTTAATTTCGTAAACGAGGAGAACCTTTCAAATAAATCAAAGTGATTTTTATTTGACATAATTGTTACATGGAGTGATTTAGTTTCAAGCTGGTGATCAGGAGTTGTAGTTGTATCTTTTGGCCAACAATCTTGGTCCTCCAATAACCATAGTGGTCCATGCCACCATAATTCATGAGTTTTTAACTTCAGTGGATCCATTCCACGTGATGCGCAATCGGCGGGATTTTCCTTTGTTGGAACATACCGCCAGTCGTTAAAAGAATTATTTTCTTGAATTTCTACGATCCTATTTGCCACAAATGTTTTGTATTTATTTGGATTACCTTTGATCCACGCTAAGGTAATCTTTGAATCGGTCCATGAAATGGACGGAGCATTTGTCATGAGCATATCTTGGCGTATTTGTCTAAGAAGACGACTCAATAATTCCGCAGCACATAACTCCAGTTATTTTAAGTGGTGCAACGCGGGTTTTAGACGTGAGAAGATTCACAAATGTGGTTCCCTGTTGGTCAGTAACTCTTACAAAGATTACAGCAGCAAATGCTTTGGTCGATGCGTCAGAAAATCCGTGTAATTGAACTATTCGATGACGAATCGTATGGATCGAACGGGGAATTTTAATATGTTTTAAATCTGTCATGATTTGATTTTTGAGATGTTTCCATTCTGAATCTAAGTGGTTTGGTACTGGTTCGTCCCATGAGCACCCATTCATCCACAATTTCTGTATTATGATTTTAGCGATCACAATGCATGGCGAAATCCATCCTAATGGATCGAAGAGTTGTGCAACTTCAGACAGAATTTTTCGTTTTGAATTAATTTCGGTTGAGATATTGGTAAAGCTAACATTGAACTCAAAATAGTCTGAACCAGGATGCCATCGGAGACCTAATGCCTTTATTTGCTCGTTTTCTTCAAATGTTAAGGGAAGTTGTAATTCCCGGTGTTCGGGTGGCACTGCGTTAAGCAAATCGGGTTCATTACTAGCCCATTTGCGTAGATTAAATCCTCCACTCTTTAGCAGGTTAATTAATTCAAATTGGATTTCTAATGCTTCATGTGCCGAATCCGCACCTGTAAGTACGTCGTCGACGTAAAAATCTTCCATGACTACCTTATAGGCTAATGGAAACTTTTCTTGGTCATCCTTTGCTAATTGCTGCAATGTTTTGATAGCAAGATATGGAGCTGGAGTGGTACCGAACGTTACTGTAGTTAACGCATATTCCAACAAAGGTTCACCTGGATTGTCTCTCCAAAGAATTCTTTGGTAATGTTGATCTGATGATTCAACATTTATCATGCGATACATCTTTTCGATGTCCGCGGTAAATGCATATTTGTATTTTCGCCACTTCAATAAAGTGGCAGCTAACTTAGGTTGGACTGTAGGCCCAACCATTAAAAATTCATTCAATGTTTTGCGATTAGAACTTTTTGCTGAGGCATTAAATACTACTCTTAATTTTGTTGTACTACTGTCCTTAATGACGGCATGGTGAGGAAGGTAAAAGTGCGAATGTATTTGAGAGGCAACGTTCGATCTCCCATAAAGGTCTCATATGGTTGAGGCTCATATATTCCTTAATACAGGATGCGTATTGACTGTAAAAGTCCGAATTTTTCGCAAATTTCTTTTCTAGTTGCTGAAACCATTTTTCAGCGAGATTCCTCGTATTTCCGAGAATAGGGGGTCTTATAAAAGGAAGACGTACCTCGTATTTCCCGGTAGACATACGTTTATGAGTCGTTTCGAAGAATTGTTCACATTTCAATTCTTCGGACGTCATAGATCTGGGTGGAAGTAATTCTTCCATTTCCCAAAATTTCCTCAGTTGAGTGTCTAGACTATTTTCAACTGTTATTTTACAATTAATGCAATTTGAACTTGTTTGGTCGTTATCGTTAACGTTTCCAAACAGAATCCAACCTAATGATGTGTTTTGGGCTATTGGAGTATCAATAGGCCCTCTCCTGATTCCGTCTAACAATATGGCAGAATAAGCCTCAACCCCTAATAAGATATCTATCTTGCTTGGTTGAGTGAACAAAGGATCTGCTAATTTGAGATCCTGAATGTGTGGCCAATGCTTGGCTTGAACACGATTTGTTGGCATCATCTCAGTGATTTTAGGTAATACCAAAGCCTTAACATCCAGTGAAAATGTTGAATTATGTTGTGCCTTTAGTATAAAGGACACCTTTCGGTTGACTTGCGCAACCTTCGATTTTCCTAGTCCTGTGACTTGGAGAGAAATCTTAGAACTCTTGAGTCTAAGTAATTGAACAGCTCGTTGAGTAATAAATGATACTTGCGACCCTGAATCCAACAACGCTCGAAAAACTGAAGAATCCCCTTGAGAGTTTTGAATTCGCACAAGTGCAGTGGCGAGCAGCCCATGACAATCTCCATGTTGAAATTGAAGTGATGTTTTGGTGGAAACAATAGACGATGCTTGATGCTTGACATTAGCATTATTTGAACTTGTTTTTTGTAGTGTGCCTTGATTTTGACCCTTGGTATCGTTCAAGTGAAGCAAAGTGTGGTGTCTTTTACCACACTTTCTACATTTATATTTATTTGAACAGTTTTTGATCAAATGTCCTTTGCTTAGGCAATTAAAATAATAGGACCCTTTGTTAATGAAGTTTCGTCTCGTAGAAACATCCATTCCAATGAATTTCTCACATGAATACAATCCGTGTGATTGTTCACATAATGAACAACCTTTTGTCAAACCAACGTGATGATTTGTTTCCTTCTTTGGGTGAGTAGAAGGAAAATTAGGCTTTATGTCTGATAAAGCCTCCAAAGTGCGGTAACGTGCTTCTAGGAAATTGGTGAAATCTTCCAGGGTGGGTAACTCTTGTGAGTTTCCTAACGACTGTTCCCATAAATTTCTAGTTTCTGATGGAATTGCTGCATTTGCGTGTATCAGTGATACAAACAGATCATGGAAAGATCGCCATGCGACGTAGTCGCCACTAAATTTTGGCAAATTGATTTTTGGGAGATGTATCTCCGCTCGATTGACTGATTGTGGCCCTAACAGTGATCCGTCAAATGAATCGTTCGCAGATATGGGATTTCTAGGTCTTATTTTAGCTTCGTGAGCCTCCTCAAGTTCACTTAAGAAATCAAAGTACTTGGCTTCGATTATACCAAATACATCATCCTTGATGTAGTTAGTATCTTGATTCTCAGTAGAAATTTTAACTTGGTTTGTCGTGACCTTTTCCCAAAGTTGTTCTAAAGCAGTTATTCTCCGAGTTAAATAACCTGCTGAACGTCTAGACTCACTAGTTTTTTTATGGTTGGAGATTGCCTTATTTATTTGGTCAATCAACCCTATCTGGTAAGAAATAAGATCTGCAATTTCCATTATTTTTTTAATTTAGAGGAAAAGTCACCTATTTTAACAGAAACTAATCAACGCCCAAAATACCACAAAACAATTCTGTTTCCTATCTACTGACTAACAATGACCGGTGTGGAACGCACAGGCGTATTACAATTCAATCGTATTGAACCTTGTCAAAACAGTTGTCTAACGCGAATTCTTTTTATTATCCCGTTAACCAATCCGGCTCGAAGGACCAAAATGTTAAGCCCTTGCTTAACACAAAAATTTATGAAGGATTGGTTGCTGTTTAAATAACAAGATATTGGTTATTCGGTAAAAATAAAAACAATATTCTTTATTCAGTACTTATAATCTAGACAACTGTTTTGGCTTAAATTTCTAAATTAATTCACTATTACTTTAAATTCATAAACAATATAATAAAAATAAAAAAAAAATGAGAAAAAAAATGAAACAGATAGTTGTTGACTCAAGTGATTGTTGTTGTTCCTCTCCTCTGGGTTGATGGTTCGTGATGAACTCCTTGGACAATCTAATATGCTCTCCTTGGTCCAGATTGTCTAAATGAAAAATAGTGCACAAAACCCGGTTCTATGTGGCTCTGGTAGGAAACGACTTTATGGTCTTACTCTCAAGATCTCACGGGCACAGAGTCGGTTTTTTTGGTATACCCAAACCCTATATCCCCGAAACCCTGTTAGTATAGCTACCACAACAACTTAGAATGTACTTGACCTGGTCTATATACCCGAAAATCAGGTCCAAACTACTGAGAACTCCCAACGCAAAAGGTTGATTTTGATTCGATGTACTCGAACGATTTGTGTTTTGAATTCTCTGAATCTATTTAACGATCTCAACTTCAAGTACTGGCATTTGTTCAGTGTATCCAAGTACCATACACCTGAGATCGTAATATGCAATTAACAATAAACTCTAAACATAAAAGTGGTTGTTCGAAACCCGGAAAATTAATTTGGACTTACAAAATCCCCAAATACAAAATGTTGATTTTTGTTCGATGTACTCGAACACCTTGTATCGGAAATACTTGTAAGTCCCTAATTTATACTTATAAAACTTCCAAATACAAAATGTTGATTTCTGTTCGATGTACTCGAACACTTTGTATCGGAAATCTTTGTAAGTCCCTAATTTATACTTATAAAACTTCCAAATACAAAATGTTGATTTTTGTTCGATGTACTCGAACACTTTGTATCGGTAATCTTTCTAAGTTCTAATTTGATAATTTAAAATATATAAACAAAATGTAACTTACAATACTTGTTGATGGTTGGTTCATCCGTCTATTTAATTCTTGTTGGTTTGATGTCATCTGGTTTATGAATTCTGCAAAACTGACCATTTGTATGGCGATCGGATCCCTTTTTATACCATAACTCGTAACGGATCCTTGTATCAAGCTATGGGATGTACGGTTTTTCATATAATAGTATTAGTTCGAACTTGTTTTTTTTAAACAAGTAGTAGGATGTACTGTTTTTTTTCATTCAATAGTGTTAGTTCGAACTTTGTTTTTCCTAAATAACTTGCGAACCCTACATTTCTAAAAAAACATATTAACATCAAAATTTTGCCCTTTAAATTCCCTACAGGAATATGCAATACACCTATGCCCTCCAACCGATTTTTTTCTCTAAAAAACATATATTGTAATAAGGTGTCGGAAGGCTGTGTACGAATGCACCTTATCGAATACTCCAACCCTTTCGGACATCTCATTATGCCTTGATCACCTTAATGAAAAAAAAACTTAATTAATCTCTTAATTAATTTAATTTTCCAGCCTAGGTTTTTTAGATTGGTCTGATTAATTTTTTCAGCCCTTTTTTTTTTACATTGGCCTTTTCTATAAAAAAATGTTTTTTATCTTATGAATAAAAAATGAAATAATTTTACATTTTGATTTCGCTCATGACCTCTATCAACATTTAGAGGAATAACAATGGGAAAGGAATACAACAAAAATCGAGATGTCAATTTTGTTGACATCTGAATAAATCAAACAAGCAAGTTTTCACATCTTATATTTTTCTTATAAAAATTCAATTTATTTTATTTTAGATTTGTTGAGGAGGACTCAACAGGCTGAGTCAATAGAAAATTAGTCAGTTATTACAAAATCAGCCACGTTAGTAGTACTTTTGCCCCCCACCCGAGGTAAGGTACAAAGGAAGATCAAAACAAAAAAGTGAAAAAAGAAGTACCAAAATACAAGTGTTAATAAGTTGTATATAAAATATATACATATAGTTATAATCAAAACTTCATAGAGTACATTTAAGTGTTTTACTGTGAGTGTAATTAATTTTGTGTTTTAAAAGTTAAATTAAATAAAGATTATAAAGAAAGCGAATAAATTATAATTTTATTTATTACTAAATCACAACACAACGTATCCCGTTGTGTACCCGATATATATTGTACAAAAATACACAACAAAATTTGGCGTAGCCGATAGGATCCAAGAAGTTATAAAACTTTAAAAAACTTGGATCTTTCGAATCGGAAAAAAGCGTGTTGTGAAAGCAGCATTTCGGAAGAGGACACCACCATCATACTACAAGAGCACTTCGACGCATCCGACGAGGGAGCACCCAAACTAAGAGCACTGAGAAGTGGGAAAATATACAACACAAACACACCAACAAAGGAAATCAAGGTAGAAGCAAATAAAATAAATAATTTAGATAAAGTAGATTTAAATAATATAAGAAAAATTAGTGTGGATTATTCCAAAATAAACCAGTTTGTGTTCAATAGTATACGATTGTTTGATGGGGAAAACACCGCTAATTTGGTATCGCAAGTAGATTGCTTCATTCGGTTTTGTGGATATGTATTCGATGTGCTAGAAGAAGAAGAGAAAAAACTCATCTTAAAACTATTGCCTACCCGTTTTCGAGGGCGGGCAATATCAGTGTTAAACGGGACAAAGTTCGAATCGTTGGAAGATCTTTAAAAATTGATAATGAACTTAGGATATCACGTCAACTTCTTGGCGAAACTTTATCGTCTTTTGCGAATAGAGTATATGATTTGTTAAAAGGTTGTAGGTAAAAGGCAGATGCTCGGTATAGTTCGGGCGCCGAAGCTATTAGAAGTGATTTGGAGGAAACCGCGATATTTGCGTTTAAATCCGGTATAATAGATCCAAATCACTGCCTTTACTTACTCCACAATAGCGAAAAAGTATTCGAAACTTTGTTGCAGAAAGTTTATGAGTTGGATGAAGCCGAAAAACAAATGTCTTTATATCAACACATGTCTGGGTTTACTTCACTTTCAGTTTTACCGCCCGTTTTTACTACACCTTTGTCTTCACCTTTAGGGCAGTCAAATAGCAATGCAACCCAAAATGATAACTCAAGTCAACGAATAAAAGTGCGGAAAAATCAATATAGTTCTGAATGTGGGTTTTGTAGTAAATTAGGTCACACTTACGTGGAATGTAACATACGTAAAAAGACTCCTTACTGCACAATTTGTCGCGTATATGGACACAATTTTGATAGTTGCTCAAAAAGGACAGTTCTTCTAGTAACAGTAACAGCTCAAACCGAGCCTAAAAAAAAAAATCAATACATAATAAAATCATTGATTATTAGGAATTATATAAGGGTCTCTTCAGTTCATGTTTACTGATGCAAAAGTCAAAAATTTGTGCATTGGCATTGACCACGTTCAACATTCGGGAGACCGGTTCATTCTTTCCATAGTTCGATTTGAGTCTAGTGGAAAAGGGTAAACACAATAAAATTCAGTCGCAGAATAAAGATTTTGCAAAGTCTGAAAAAATTGTGTTTGAAAAGGCCTCACAGAGCAAACATCAAAACCCAATTGAAGAAACTTTTTACAACTCGAAAAGTATAAAAGGTTCAATACCGAAATTGTATTGGAAGACCCGGAATGTGAACTGGAGACTCAGAGAGAAATTCACATTCCTGCTCGAACGAGAAAAGTAATTCAAATAGAAGCGGATTTTAAACAAGAAAAGCTTTGTTTATCAAATGAGATAAGCGAAGGAGTTTTTCTTGGCAATTGTTTGGTTAGACCAAGTGAAGGAAAGATTACGTTGAGTATCCTGAATATTAACAGTGAAGACAAAAATATCAAGCCATTTAAAATAAAAGTACAGTCATTGAAAAACTGCAATATAATAAATTTAAATAAAAACATTGAAGAAAATTCTCCAGAAGATAAAGTAAGGCATACTACCCTGATCAAAAACAAAACGGAATAACCACCGTGTGCCGCTCCCATCGTTCCGATTTGAGTTCTGTTTATGCCCTATGGTAGGTACTACCAGAGGGTATATTAGTTTTGTCACTAAGTGTGTAACGCATAGAAATAATCATCGCAGAAAAAGTTCAAGGGTATGGTTGTGTAGGGAATCAAAAGTTATATCGATTTATGCATGTCCGTCCGTCCGTCCGTCTGTAGACAAGATAACTCAAAAACGCATTATCCGATTTTGATGAAATTTATAATATGAGTTGCTTATTCCTTAACTGGGTTTGGTATTGCATTTGAGTAAAATCGATCCACGGGAGGCAAAGTTATAAAGGAAAAACCAGGGTAACCAGAAAGTTTTGTCGTTTTTTTGGTTATGGTTTTTCGGATGTAATTGGAAAATTTGTGAATCAATTTTGCTTAAGTTAAGTATATAGGTTAACTACATAAATAGACGATACCATGTTAAATTTCAGTCAAATCGATGGAAGGATAGTGGAGAAAGAAATAGTTGTAGCCTAAAATAAGCCTGTTCATAAAGTTTTCCCATATATTTTAAAAAGTCATATACTGATTTCAATCAAATTTACGAGACGTGTTTATGCTGTTAGACTCCAGCACACCTGTAAATTTGAACCAATTTGAGAAAGAAGAAACGAAGTTATGGAGTAAAAAACCTTGAAATATTGAGTTAAGTAGAAAGTTCGTGGCGTTTTTTTTCCAATAGATGGATTTAGAGTCGTATAACTTTAGTAGTTCTAATCTTATGAAGTCATATTATAGCGCGCTTAAAAGGTGACATTTTGTAGAATATTTAAGAAAAAAATTGTGAAATTCAGGCTGAACTAATTGGGGTAATTGGGTTTTGAAAATGAGCCAAAATTCTGAAAAAAATTCCCTATATTAATGCTCCATGTTAGGTGCTACCGTCTCTCTGTGGACAAAATAACTCAAAAACGCGTTATCCAATGTGATGAAATTTAGAATGCTACTTGGTTATTGCTATATTGGATTTGGTATTGCATTTCAGCAAAATCGACTGTGGGGCAGCGAAGTTATTAAGCAAAAACAAGGGTGACCATAAAGTTTTGTCGTTTTTCGGTCATGGTTTTTCGGATGTAATTGGAAAATTTGGCAATCAATTTTGTTTAAATTAATTATATAGGTTAGCTACATAAATAGACGATACCATGTTAAATTGTAGTTAAATCGGTCCAAGGATAGTGGAGAAAGAAATAGTTGTAGCCTAAAATAAGCCTGTTCATAAAGTTTTTCCGATGTATTTTAAGAAGTTATATACCGATTTCAATGAGATTTACGAAACGTGTTTATGCTATTAGAGTCCAGCACACCTGTGAATTTGAACCAATTTGAGAATGCAGAAACGAAGTTATGGAGAAAAAAACCTTGAAATATTCAGTTAAGTAGAAAGTTCGTGGCGTTTTTTTTCCAATGGATGGCTTTAGAGTTGTCTAACTTTAGTAGTTCTAATCCTATCAAGTTATGTTATAGCGCGCTTGAAATTTGAAGTTTTATAGAATATTTATGAAAAAAATTGTTAAATTCAGGAAAAATTAATTGGGGTATAGGCGAGAGGCCAATTTTAAATTACTTTATGTTATTATTATTAATTTTGTATCACTCAATATTTTCACTGAATGTTGTTATATGAATGTCAAAAGTAAAACGCAGTCTGAAAACCAAGCACGAACAAACGAAATTCCAGTAAATCATGGGTTAAATGGCGATAATCACGAAAAATCGGCTGATTAACGAAATCATGGATTAACTAACCAAACCACGGATTCTCTTATTACGAGCATCATTTGAATAAAATCAGTTGAAGAAATAATTTGTAATTCTAGTAAATTATATTCTATGAAAAAACTTGTTATTTACTTTTTTTTCTGAATAGATTCAAGATATTATGAAATTTTTTGTATGCCCTATGCTAGAGGGTATATTAATTTTGTGACTCCATTTGTAACACATCGAAATAATCGTCGTGGAAAGGTTTTAAGGGTATGGTTGTGTCGGCAATCAAAAAAGTGGTCTCGGCTCATTTGGTGAACGCCATTCAATTGCCTGATGTCTAGATTGCGTGTCATACTCACAAACCCACGTCTCATCTGCAGTAATGATCCTTTTGATGAATGTGGGATCGAATTCAGCCTCGCAAATCATGTCTTTTGCGACGTCAACACGGTCTCTTTTTTTGCATAAAATTCTAAAAAATCGCCAACACACACAGAGATAGATGTACTCTTGGCTACGTAACTTTTGCAAATGTCAAGCTATGACGCTAAAATTTAGAGGGAATAATAATAACAGACGTACCAATTTAACAAAAAAAAACAGAACTCAAATCGGAACGATGGGAGCGCCACACAGTGGTTATTCCGTTTTGTTTTTGATCAAGGTAGTATGTTCAATTTTTTTGAGTGTGAAACTGAAAAACGAGTAAAAATAATAGATGAAATTATTAAACTATACAACTCTATAAATGCAGAGGAAAAAATCTCGATTTTAGAAATCTGTAAGGAATACAATGACGTATTCCATTTACCGGGAGATAAACTCACCCACACAAACTCGTGCTCATATTCAATACCAATTAAACAGGATCAAGGTCCTTTAAACCAAAAAATGTATCGTTTGCCAGAAAACAGAGAAAAATAATTCAGGACCACGTCGAAGATATGCTCGATAATGACATTATTGCTCCAAGTAAAAGCCCTTGGAATTCACCCCTACTGGTAGTGCCTAAAAAAGATGGAACAGAAGGAGAGAAAAATGGAGAGTATTGGTTGATTTTAGGAAGCTTAACCAAATAACAATTGGTGATGCTTTGCCACTACCAAAAATCGAGGATATTTTAGACCAACTGGGGCATTCGCGATATTTCACTACTTTAGATCTTGCTAGTGGATATCACCAAGTTCTAGTTGACAAAAAAGATCGATCAAAAACTGCTTTTAGTACACCATTTGGGTATTATGAATTTAAACGAATGGCCTTTGGACTAACAGGAGCTCCTGCTACTTTTCAACGGTTAATGAATCACGTATTAACCGGTCTTCAAGGTTTTTTATGCTCTGTTTATATTGATGACATTGTTATTTATGGGAAAAATTTAACAGACCATAACAACAAACTCGAAGAAATTTTTATAATAATAATATAAGATAAAAAGGTTAAATCATTTAATTTTTGGAAATGTGAAGTGGAGACTCAGAGAGAAATTCACATTTCCAATTACACATTTAACAATTAACATACATAAGAAAAAAAAAAGTTTGAAACAAACAATGTTTAGCACAGGTGCCAAAGAAAACAACATTTTTTTTTCTGGTTCACCTAAGAAACACAGGTACAAAACGCCTGTTAAAAATAATCAATCAGGTATTAAGCGACAGTTAAAATCCGCCTGGTAAGGGTTAGGTATACAAAGGGTATGTGAAAAAAACACGAAAAACCTTTGCATAAATAATAATAAAAAAAAAATTCACAGAACGTAGTGAAATCACAATAACCATTCGGATCATAAAAATGGTAACAAAATATGTACAAACAAAAATAATTGAAAGTGAAAATATAAAAAGGAACGGGAAAAAAATATCTTTACATAAAGCAAGGAAAAACATATGTCCACCGACAAAACTAACGTTTTCAAAAACAAAATAGTTTCGATTTTAAGGTTAACACCCTTAAAACAAATATGCCTATCCATATCTATTTGTAAATTAGGCAAAAAACGGGATCATGGAAAATGAAAACAATTATGAACGAAAATGGTAGACTATCCATCCTTGATACAAACATGGGTTACATTCTAAATTGTACCGAAAAGGAATCAACAATAGAATTAACGCATGTACAATTTTGGGAACAATGTAAAACAATTTTCATAAATCGTTATTAAACGGTGTATATTTGTAAACAAAAACAACCAATAATTATAAGTCCTGATATAAAATAATGTTTAACAACAATGTTGTATAACCCATTCTTTGAACCAGCAAAATGTAAACACAGAATTTTAATACAAGATCCTGAATGCACTACTAAATTGGTTCAAAGTAATGCCTGGTGTGGCGAACCCGTCAAAACACTTAGTATTAATTAATTTATAACTTAACTTAGTTTTAATTATTTTAATTTAATCTAGCCGTTTTTTGGTAACACCTCAAAAAAACAAAATTTGTAAAGAATCAGAATTTAAAAATATATCAATTCATCACCACAAAAATATAAAAAACTAATTAACATTTAAATCGGGATATCATTTTATTAAATATAAATAAAATAAAATATTAATTAAAACTGAGTTATCATTTTATTAAAATATAAATAAAATAATTTGTTAATTTAAACCGAGATAATCATTTTATTGAAATATAAATAAAATAAAATATTAATTTGTGTGGTGTCTGCATAAGCGACCCCACACCTGGCTTTTCGTTCTACTGCAGGAACGAAGTTTATTCATATATTGCAATAATACTTATACCCAAAAAACTTTAAGAGGAATGGGAGTATTATTTTTAAAAGAAGCATGTTCATATACATTGGGAAGTTTAGAATTACCTTATGAAAGCACTCAAGAGTATGACATGCCAATACATCAACCAGAAATCTTCAACATACCTATGTTAAAAATCAAAATACCATTAGGGCTCAATTTTCAATTGACCACACCAAAACTGATTTGAGTTTCCACTCACATGTTCACCTTAATGAGGTACTAGCAAAAACTAGTGTGTCTGTTGCTGACTTGGAAAAAGTTTAGCAGATACAGAACATAAGCGACAAACTGAAAGAATTAACACACAAACCCATGCTATATACAGTATCGGATTTGGTACATTATCAGTATGGCAACACTGTCTAAAAATACATTTTGTCCAAATATAGTCTATTTTTGCACTTGTTGTAAAACCGAAACTGCTCGTCCAATTTTAATGAGGTTTCCACAGTTTGTGTACTAAGATCGAAATCAGAATATATTAACTTCTCAACGGAATTTACATCTGGCAACACTAATGCGCAAAACTTTTTTAAAAAATTGTTGTGGTGGAAATATAGAAACTTCCCTAATTCAGTTAATAATAGTCGGATTTTAATGAAACTTCGAATTTACGTTTGGGATGGACCAGCCGAAAAAATAAAATATGTCCCCCCGCGGTGGGGGGTTGTGGGGGGCTGAAAAACAAAAACTTCAATAATTCACTCAATAATAGGCAGATTTCCTTTAAACTTGGTGTGTGCACACTGGATAGGGCAAGTGAGAAGATAGAATGTGTCTCCCCTCGGTAGGGGTTGCGGGAGGTTGAAAAAAACCCTAATAATAATGAAATATAGAAACTTCCTTAATTCGGCCAATAATAGTCGGATTTTAATGAAACTTCGAATGTACGTTTGGAATGGATGAGCTGAAAAAATAAAATATGTCTCACCGCGGTGGGGGGTTGTGGTGGGCTGAAAAAGAAAAACTTCAATAATTCACTCAATAACAGGCAGATTTTCTTTAAACTTGGTGTGTACATTCTGGATAGGGCAAGTGAAAGGATAGAATGCGTCTCCCCTCGGTGGGGGTTGCGGGAGAATGATATAAAGAAACCTTAATAATGCGGTCAATAACCGGTGGATTTTAATGAAACTTGAAATGTACATTTATAATAGGAGAACTGAAATGAATATTTGATGACATTATCGGGAAAGTTCCATAGTGGTCCGGCCGATATAGAGAAAATGTGAATTCGCTGTTATGGTTTGCTTTGCTCATTTTTTTTCTCTTTTTGTATAAATTTGCCAATTTGGCTTCCACCCCTATTTTTAAATACAATCGATGTGCGGTTTTTCTCAGTAAAAGCATATAAATTCAAGCCGTCATCTTTTTAGCTATCTATCATTTTTTTAGATTTCATCACGTTAGTGCAACAGAGATAAATATGAATTTAGCTTTAATAAGCAATTCCAAAACTTATGTACATAATAAGAATGGCTATTCATATAGGAATTAACACTTAAAATATTTGATATACACGTAATAAAAAAATTTCTTCTACTTACACAAACACACGTGCTTATGAAGAATGCTTGTTATACATGCACCGATACTTGAAAAGTGTTGGGAAAATCATATTGGCGCCTAAAAGTATAAAGAAACGTGTGGTTTTTGTTTACACAAATTGACTTAAAAAAAACTCCGATTGCTTTCTTTGTTTCATTCTTTCTTTAGTCTAAAATCCATAAGATTATTTATGCTGTCCCTTGGTACAATTATCTTATAGGAAGTGCGTTGTAAAATAAAAGATTTGTGGTTTATAGGTTACTTCATTCTTTCCAATGAAAAATTTTAATTTTCTTCCCTTTATTTTTAGTAATTTTCTTACTCTTCCAATGCCCGAGGAAACTTCTCGAGACGAACAGTAAAAAAAATTCATCGAAATCAATCAATCCGTTCTCGAGATATCATCAAAAAAGCCGTTCCATAAAAAATGTATGAGAAAATGAATTTTCTTCATCAACTTTTTTTTGTAAATTTTTCCGATGTTTTAATAGTTATTCTGCTATTCGGGGCGGAGACAAATCCAACAAGCCAAAGATCATAAAAATCGGTCCAGCCGTTCTTGAGTTATAAATGGTGTAACTAACACGACTTTGTTTTATATATAAAGATTAAATAAATTTTAAGAATTCAACAAAATATGTAAACTAATTTTCAGAAAACACAATTTTTTTTATATAAGCGAAAATTATTATGTTCTTCGAAAACAATAATTTTCTTTTCTCGAAGTGGGGAGGAATGTTGTGAAAACACGTGCACTCAAAATTCTATGTCCAAAAGGATATAAAAAATATCGTTTCGGTAAAAATGATTATATTACACAATCGTAAAATTTGAGTGGACTAGGGTTTTTAAAATGCAGGAATGTTGTAAAGAACACGTGCATCCAAAATACTAAGTCCAAAAAGATATAAAATATCGTTTTGGAAAAAATGATCATATTACACGATCGTAAAATTTGGACCACGTTTTCTAAAATGCAAATATTATGTTTGAAGGAAACGTGCATGTCCAATATAACTTTTAACGATCGTCTAGGACATCGAAAAATATTTTCATTGTCCTAAAAATAAATATTATTTTTAAACGATTTTCAAAAGATCATATTTCTATTATGCACATGTTCTTATCGCTTGAATGCGAAGAAATAAACAAATCCTTTAAACTCCTTGCGATCTAAATGTCAATCAAAAAGATCGTTAAAAAAGGGTCTACAAAATCACGTTGCATCATTGCATCTAAAGTTATAAAAATGGTATTTATGGATATCGATGCAAAGATCCTTTTTCCAAAGAATCATGATTTTACGATCACGTACAAAATAATATTATGTGAAATTTGATCTGTTTAATATCTGACCATAATGAACGATCCTTTCTAAACATATAGGGAAAAGATTTTTTCCTACATCTTCACACAAAAATAGTCGCGTACCCAGCCAAGCCATTTTTCGGCTAGAATTTTTATATAAAAAGGCTGAGTCAATAGAAAATTAGTCAGTTATTAAAAAATCAGCCACGTTGGTAGTACTTTTGCCCCCCACCCGAGGTAAGGTACAAAGGAAGATCAAAACAAAAAAGTGAAAAAAGAAGTACCAAAATACAAGTGTTAATAAGTTGTATATAAAATATATACATATAGTTATAATCAAAACTTCATAGAGTACATTTAAGTGTTTTACTGTGAGTGTAATTAATTTTGTGTTTTAAAAGTTAAATTAAATAAAGATTATAAAGAAAGCGAATAAATTATAATTTTATTTATTACTAAATCACAACACAACGTATTCCGTTGTGCTCCCGACATATATTATACAAAAATACACAACAATTGTTTTTTTTTGTTATTTGTTTGAAGTGATAGATATGGCAGAATAGGCCTAAATTTGATGGGAGAGTGAAGTGTGTGAAGACGGTGTAAAGGAAGCGTAGGTGAAATGCATGTTTTTGAGGGAGATCATGTGAGTAATTTGGCCCAGATATAATTGAGTTTAGATCATTCCCCTCAACACTTATTTCCAATGAAATATCACATGATACCCAAATTGTTTGTTTGTTTTTTTTGTATATTGCCCGCTAGTGACCTAAGAGGGTGTGAAACTGGAAAACCACCTCCCAACAACTCTTGCCAGCCCTTTAAGCACGCAAAAATTTTATGTTTCTATTGACGATGGATGTTAATGACCCATCCCCCTGACAAGCTAGTCAGCGCAATTAGCTAGGCGTGCTGCATTTTAAATACCATCAGCGCTGCATCTGTCGTAAGGCAAATGCCTGCCTTTTAGGATTGAAAGGGCCAACAGGCCAACGTTAACACAGTTGAATTCTATAGTCCGAATACTATGAATGTTGATGATCGAAAATGCTTTCTACAATGGTAGGCCGATCACAAAAACGACGAATTCAACACGAAGCATGAACGAATAGATTACTGCAAGAGCGATGTGGAGATTCTAGCAGAAAAGTGCCTCAAATTTCGAAATTTGATGCTGCGAGAATGTAATGTATGCCCATTAGCGGAAGCAGTAACGATAGGTCTGCCTGTAATGTGGTATTCAGACGTAATTTTCTTCGGTCGTATACAATCGGCCTAATACCAAACGCAGGCTATCGTGAGGAAAAAGTCGCATAGAAAGTTGCCATACAGTGGTTGGTTTGGGAGGAAAAACAATGTAAAATAAAAATCCGGCGCGCGTACAACAAAAAGAAGCTGCTATAAAGGGCGTAAAAGTTGATGACTACTGCGAGGAGACATGACAAATTTTTGAATTTTACGGCTGCTATTACCACGGTCACCCCACGGAACAGATATGATTCTCTGTATGAAGGTGGAGGCGAGACATAAAATTCCCGATACGAATCTACAGTATTTAAAACTGAGAGGCTTCGATCGTCGGGATATGAGGTAATACAAAAGCGGGAATGTGAATTCCGAAAAGAAATGTATGCTAGCACGGAATTGAAAAGGTACGTGAGTAACCATTCTGTACTAGAAGTTGTTCCACTTAATCCTTGCGATGCATTTTTCGGTGGTCGTACGGGTAACGCCAGAACTTATTATAAATGTAAGTCAGGAGAAAAAATTAAATACACCGATGTATGTTCTCTCTGTCGTGGGTATGTAAAAATGGAAAATTCCCCATCGCTCACCCGAAATTATATGTTGGTAACTTGTAGTGCTCCAGGCTAAATTTAACAAAAATTAATGGCCTGATTAAATGCAAAATTTTACTACCACAAAATCTGTATCATCCTATCTTACCGATTAAACAAAACCAAAATTAATGTTCTCATTATGCTTCACATGTAGTTTGGAAAAAAATCAAGAGGATTGTACTAATGGATAACAAAATGAAAGGGCATTAACTGGAACATGGGTATTGGATGAAGTAAATAAAGCCATTGAAGAGGGTTACCAACTGCTGGGAATTTATGAAATATGGTCTTATCAGGTGCGGCAAGAAACAGATGGCCTCTTTACACAAATTATGAACAAATTCCTAAAAATTGATCAAGAGGCTTCAGGGCGGCCTAGTACATGTGTCACAGAGGAGGAAAAATATGAATATGTTAACGAATTCTTTGAGAATGAGGACATAGTATCAGAACCGGGAAAAATAAAAAAAAACCTGGTTTAAGAACCACTGCTAAGCTGATATTAAATTAATTTTGGGGAAATTTGGTCAGATTCAAAACCAATCGAAAACCTCTATAATAAAATAGCCAGCTGTTAAAATCGCAGTATAGATCAGATTCGTGCGAGATGCAAATAACCGTCGTTTTTTCCAAATTTCCCCACCCCCGAAATAATTGCAATCAACAGGGTTCTTGACCTTAGCAATTCCGTTGTACTGAAGAATCCATTCGCAATCCATTTAGCGTGCTTTCTTAACAGACCATGTCTTGTTAATATCCCAATGATAGTTCGTAGATGATTCCTATTCCAGCCAATTATGAGACTCGACTTCCTCTGATTGATTTTCGGCCACAAACTTTTTGACACTTCGTGCTCACTAAGATTGTTATATAAAAATTCTTTGAGTGTACTCACCTTGGCTCTTTCCGAAATTTTAATTGCAAGAAAAGTGGTGTTGAATACTTTGCCGATACTTTATTTCAGTCCGGTATGTTGTCCCGCATTAGTTTCGTTTTATTTCTTCAGTTTTTTCAGTTTTTCTTTAAAAGCTCTCTCCGAATATTTCCCTCTTTGAAAAATGGAACTATACTTTCTCGTACTTGATATGGGACTATGATTGGGAGGTGGCTTCCAGTCGTTGTCGAATAAAATTGAGTAATGCAAAAGAAAACTTACGTGACTTTCTGCTTTAATCGCGCCTGGAACTCTCACAAATTAAATGATACTGGTTAAAAAAAAACAAAACACTTCTATTCTGTTAAAATTCGGTTTATTTAAAACTCTTTATTCTTTATTCAGTTAATTGACAAAACTTTTATATCTTAATAGAAAAACTTGTTCAATTATACAACTTCCTTTTTATGGTAACAACTCTTAAAACTTCTAAAAATTATTTATTCTTTATTCAACTGATGCACAAAACTCATATCTTAAAAGAAAAACTCAGTTAATTTTAAATAAAGTCAAAAATATCTTTCCGATGGCGTGTGTTTTAAAAACTAAATTATCACTAACTTTTCATTCGTTCACTATTGCTTTTTATAGGTAAAAAATACCAACCTCTGCAACCATCGTTCTAGTTCACGAAACTTTGCACTATTGTGCAATTTCCCGATTTTATTAATTTCAATATTTGAATTTCGCAATTTCTTAATTAACTGCTATTTCGAAATTCAAATATTTCTTTTGTCGATGGTGCATTATTTAATCAGAACTTTCGCCCATAAAAATAAAGTGTCTGAACTGAATTTAGGTTTGGTTTTTTGCTTGAAATAAATCCGCAACATGTTGAAATCGTTATGATGTTTCGGATTTATTTCATGCGCCGGAAACCTGTTATTAAAATTTGGCAATGTCAAGTTTTTTATGTAACATTTCCTCTCCTATTATAACAAAAAAATTGTATTTGCTTTCAAAGAAAAAATAAAATCTTTGTTAGAAAGCAGATACAATTTTGAATATGTTTACATATAGGTAAGAATGTATAACTTAAAACATCGCTATCTTAAATATTATTTACCTAAAATTAGTTTGTAAATTAGTTTGTTATTCATAATATCATAAAAAAAAATGTCAATTCTTATTTTAATTTGTTGTGTGCAAAAAAATATTTGTTTCGTTCAATATCCATGATTTAGCTGAGGCGTTATTAATTAATATAGGACAATGTCCAGTAAACGTACCCGGAAAATTGTCAAATATGCATTTCTGCACCTTTAATTTTGTATAAAAAGTCGGTTGATCGCTGTTTCAAGTTAGTTTTTGTTTTAAAAATTACAGAATGTGTTATTTAGTCAATTTTTGGTCTGGTGTTGGTCACCCGATACAGCACAGTACCTTAATTTGTACTGATGGGAGGAACACCTTTGTCCTCGAGGATGATGGTGTAGCAGACGTGCACCTTCATATTTGGGTCACTTCCAATAATGTAAGTATAATTTTCATTAATTATTTCTTCAATTTTTTCATAAAATTTGTTTTCTTTTCAGAGGCTGTTTGTGACGACACATAGCAACAAAAGAGTTTTTATCGTAGACCTTCGCCGCTTCGTTCGTCATGAGGGCCGGGAATCTATTGCCGTTTGGGCGAGGCTGGAATTCGGGTATTTACGTATTGTCCAAACGCAATTTTGGCCCGAATATTTTTTAACGAAAAAAAGCAAAAATTTTGTTGTTTTTTTTTTTTTTTAATAAATTATAGCAGAAATTATTTATCATGTTTTTATTAGTATATTATTTTTCTTCCTCTCTCTTTTTTTTATTTTTCAGGTGGTTTTTTGTTAAAAGTTGAAATTCCCGAAATGAATATAAAAAAAAATTCCACTTAATGTAAAAGCAAACGTGGGCTTTTCTTTTATTATTTTCTCTGCGCTTTTCGTTTTTATTAAAAATGCAAACAATTTAGTGATTCTATTGCATTTTTTTGAATTGATTATTTTTTTTTTTTTAATGTCATAAAGCACATGTTCTTGCTATTGGGGATCCCTTGCATGCGTCATTTATTGTTTTGCTTCCACTAATAAATGCAATCTGTTGTTTTTTTTTTTTTGTCATATATATTGTCAATTTACCTTATCCGTATATTTTTGGTAAATAAATGCTTTCTCTCATTATATTTTCCTACCCTATGGTATGTACTTCCAGAAGGTATATTAGTTTTGTAACACATTGAAATAATCGTCGTAGAAAGATAACTCAAAAACGTATTTGATGAAATTTTACAATGTGAGTTGCTTGGTCTTTAACTTGGTTTGGTATTTCATTTGAGCAAAATTGGCCCAAATACCGGAAAAACTAGGGTAATAGGGTAATAGGATAATTTATTAGCCGTGAGAAAAAATATGTTGTCTTTTATTTTTAAATAGAATATAATAATAGAAATTTGTATATGCGTTTCTTTTTTTTTTTTTAATAAATGAATGTATTGATATTGATTTTAGGTAATTTTTTAATTTAGACTTTCTAGTGATTGTCTGATTCTATGTTTTTCATTGAGACTTTCGCAAATTTTTTCACCTTTTCCTGTTTTTTTTCGGTTAGCCAATGGCATTGGAGGTGGGGGTGGTCCTTCCCTCATTTTTCTGGGTTCACTTGTTGGTGGGTATATTAGAACCGTGTGTGAGGGTGGAGTTACTTTCGCTGATTTCCTCGTTATTAAATGTAGGTTCATTGAAATAACTAGTATATATAGGAATTCGAATTGCATTTAATGATGCCACGGTTGTTGTGTGCGTTCTTTTGGATGCGTTTCTTTTGCGTAAATATACTATGATTATAGTTATTAGACTTGTGGAAAGAATTATTGTTATACTGCTGTTTATGTAGGTAACAGTTTTGTGGTTTTCGTTTTTCCTGTTAGTTTCGTATCTCGTCATTGAATTCCTGTATTGATTACTTGATTGTCGTAGGTTGATATTTAAAGAGTGATGTGTTTTAAAATTAATGTCTTCTATTTGTTCTTTCTGCGGGTTTATGTCTGGTTTTCTGTCTAATATAAAAGTTGGTATGTTATGTTGGTATGGTTGGTGTACTGGCAAATTTAATTCTATATTTCCTTCAAACGGTAGCTCTTGGTTGTCTAGAACATATGAACAGTCAGAGGTTAATGTTAGAATTCCATTACCAATTAATGAGTCATGTGAGTTCTCGTCTGTGCATTTTATTGTTAAAGTGCGTGTTTTTTGAAAAGAAAATAACCAAGCATTTTTGCTCACTAATTTGGTTAGAGTATCTGAGGTTTGTTTTAGAATTCTGTAGATACAATCAATAGTGGGAAACGGATTTTTTACCAGTAAATTCGGTAAACACTTGGAATTGAATGGACTTATTTGTCGGGGTTGAGTTATTTTACATATATAGTATACATAGGAATGAAATGGTTCAGTAGTATTTCTTGACAGGATGATTTAAATTCATCAGTTGTTAATTCAATGGAAACTCCTTTTTTGGTGTTATTCAGAATAGAGTTTATTTTAGTGTCCAGAATTGCAAAGTTAGTTTTGTTAGTGGGTTTTGGGAATAAATATACTTTATTAAGAGTATGTATGTCTCGGAATGGCATGGGAAAAGTAATTCGTATCAAAATTCCATTTCCGAGATGTTCCGCATCTACTCGAATGATTTGGGAGAACGATGGGAAATCTAAGTGTAATACGTCAGTTTGGTTGGCTTTTTCGGATTGTAATTTCGTTAATATTTCTGCTGTAAGTATAGAGGGGTGTAATCTGTGTTGTTGTAGAGAAGATAATATTGAAAATTTTTCGTTTAGATGACTGTACATTTATTGTAAAAAATGTAAGGTGAAAATTAACAATTCGTTCATTTCTGTGTGAATATGAAGAGTTTGGAATTCCTTTTGAAGAGATCTAATTTCGGTTACTAATTTAATGGAAAAACGTTCGAATCTTTCTTCAAAACGATTCATTTGTATTGTCATGTTTGTAAATGCCTTATTAAGATTATTGAACGCTCATTGCACGACTGTGATAGGTTTTTGAATTATATGTACATTTTGTTTGTCGTATTCTTCCAATGTTTTTATCTTTGAAGAAATGTCGTCCGCATCATCCTGGGACATTATACCAAATAACGTTTTCATACCAGTTCCTATTATATTAAACTAAGCTTGTTTTTGTCGGCGGTTTATGTTGAAGTAATTTACAGCATCAATCTGAGATTGTATTTTTGTTGTTGTTTTTTTAATTTCTTCATTCCAGTAGGAGCATGAAGCGTTTGTGTTGTCACCTGCCATGGTACATAAATCTTTTATTTTACCGTCGACTGCCGTCAGAAATGCTAAAGTTTCGTCCTCTTGGTATAGGTTCACTTGCCATTTCCATTTCTTCTGATACGTTACTGACTTTGCAATTGACTCAAAAATAATTCCTCTTGAATTCACATATTGTATTTGTAATTGGGAACAAACGTGAGTTACAAATAGTAAAACTACTGCCAAAAAATTCATTTTTAGTTTTATTTCTTTATATGTTGGGGCTTATTGGGAGTGTAATAAATAGAGAAAAATTTGATACAACAAATAAAATTATAAAATTTCCGGGATAAAAGAAAATGTTTTTAAAATTGATTGCGTAATTGTCTTTGCGTTTTTACCGAAAATTATTAGTATATACTATACTTTATCATTTACGTATAGAGGAAGTGCAATATTTTTTAATTCGAAAATAAACAAGTTTCATTCGTTATATGAAAAATTTTTATGGGTTCATATTTCAATACAAAAAATTTGCTTTGCGTATTTAAAAGAGAAATAAATATGCGAATCTATAGTTAGGAAGGTAAAAAGTTTTAAAATTTTTTTAAACGATCGTTATGGGTTCTTTTTAACTTCTTTCTAATTTGAATTGTGGTATTCAGATCGTCATTTATCTTTTTAACTTCGTATGGCCCCAACCATACGGGTTAATGTTTATGTTTTGTTGCTGCGTTTTGTAATAGCACTCGATCTCCCACTTGAAATTTAGTTAATTTTGATTTTTTGTCGTCGTACTTTTTTGATTTTTGTTTTGCGTTTATTAGATTTTCCTTCATATTAGAAAGTATTTTTTGTAATTTGTGCTTTATTATATTACAATAGTCATGGAAATTATATTTAGGTTCTGGCTATTTGGATAAATTTGTACGGAGCGCACGATGGTAACCATATAGGGCGTGTTTTGGGGTAAATTTACTGCCTGTGTGTGGAGTATGGTTATGTACCACCGCTTCTTCCCCTAGCCATTTATCCCATGTTTCGGTGTTTTCATTCACTACATTTCGGATGTATTCAATTAGGGTTCATGTGAACGTTCTAAACCTCCCTTCAATTGAGGATGATAAGCAGTTGTTTGCAATTTTTTAATATGAAGCATTTTACATAGTCTCTTGAACAGATTGCTCGTAAAATTCGAAACTTGATCTGTAATTAATTTTTCTGGAATAGCCAAATACTTTAATACTATACTTTTGTAGAAGACCTCAGCTATTGTGGAAGCTTCACCATCGTGAATTGCATGACAATCCAGGATTTTAGTTAAATCATCCTGAAAAGTCAATAGATATTTGTTACCTTGACGAGAAGTTGGTAACGGGCCTACAACGGTAAATACACTTTTTCGAATGGTCTAACCGCTGTATCAGTAATTCTCATAGGCATTTTCGAGCATTTTCCCTTTTTGTTACGTTGGTATTTTATACATTTTTGTATGTATGTGGTTATGTCTTGTAACATGTTTTTCCATTGATAGTTTTTTCGTATTCTGCTATAAGTTCCTTGTATTCCAGCATGTCCTCCTAGTGGTGAGTCATGGTGGGCCTTTAATATTGCTTTTATATCAGCAGGGTCAATTTTGCCCTCTTCGCCTAACTCTGATGACACATCTGAAAGTCTGTTAAATTTTGTGTGTTGGGAAGGTCTCAATTTATTATTATTGGATCATCTTTGGATATTGGTTTTTCTGGTTCTTTTATTTCTTCGATTGATTGATTTTTTGCCTGCCTTCTTGTAATCGCGTTTAAATTTTTTGTTTCTTTACTTCTTGAGTTATTTTCTCCGATCTTTTTAATTCCTTCGAAAATTGTCATATATGCGAATTTTAATTGTTCCACTGTTTGGACTAACCCCTTTCTATGTAGGCGTAATTCTGTTAATGTTTATGGTATGGAGATTTTCTCTTCTTGTTTTTCATTTACTAGACTTAAAATATATTCGGTTAATAAAATGGTTTTGGATCCCAATGCATTTAAATTTCGTGCTTCGTTGAAAAACCGTAATAAATCAACTGTGGTGGAAGGGGTGCCCTTATCTGGCCAAGCTGTGAACTGCATTTGGGTTATTATTCGCTGTGGATTTGTTAATGTATTTGTCAATCTAAAAGTCCTTTTGCTGTAGCCTGTCTTTTTCGTATTTGTTAAGTATTCCACTGTAAGATCAACCTGTGTCAAAAACATTTGGTGTGTTTTTCCGATTTTCTCTGGCCAATATCTGTGACACATTATCTGGTTTCCTTCAATTAACTAAGTTAACATGATTATGGTACTTGTGTTATTCTCCCATATCATCAGCCAAAAATCTTTCGTGGTTTTTTTCAAATGTAAGTCAGCAGAAAAAATTAAATATATCGATGTATGTTCTCTCTACCGTGGGTATGCAAAAATGAAAAAAATTAAAAAGGATAGTTTCCTCATTTATTTAATACAATAAGTGTTAAGTAATAAAACTTAACACATTCTCCTCCATTAAAGTGATCAACATAAATTGAAGGTTTTGGATACACGAAATAAATCCGAAACATCAGAACCGTTTCAACATGTTGCGGATTTATTTCAAGTACAAATACAAACCTAAAATAATTTCAGACACTTTATTTTTATGGGCTGATTAAAAAAATGCACCATCAACAAAAGAAATATTTGAATTTCGAAATAGCAGTTAATTAATAAATTGCGAAATTCAAATATTGAAATTGATAAAATCGGGATATTGCCCAATAACGCAATAGTTCGCGAAAATTATTTAGAACAATGTGTGCAAAGGTTGGAATTTTCCCCCTATAAAAGGTAATGGTAAGATTACCTAAAGTTAGTTCCAAATTATCGGATAAACGCGAGCTACTAAAAATAAAGACGTTAAGTTTTCTTTAGGTTAAAATCGTTAAGTGTTTTGTAAATTAAAAGCCGTTAAGTTCTTTATAAACTAAAAATCGTTAAGTTCTATACGAAGTCTAGTTCTAAGTCAGTAATTGCATAATATCGGTAGTTAAGTGGAAATGAAATTGTTAATCAAAATAAAAAATACTAAATGGAAATTAAATTCTTAATCTTCCAAATATTTAAATTAAATTGTTAATTTTGTAAACATTTATATTAAATTGTTAATTTCGAAAATATTTAAATAAAGTTATTAATGGAAATAAGATCTTAAAGAATACTAAGTGAACATAAAAATTGTTAACCAGAGTGAGATCTGAAAAATAGTTAGGTAAAAATAAAGTTGTAACCCAAAGTAAAGAGAAAAGAAAATAAAATTCATCATTCGAGTATCAGCAAACTTACGTAAGTGCTTTTTTATTAATATTGTCACATCCCATAAATACGTCGCAAGTACAAACAAAAGTTGGTTATATTATAAATAATACCTAAAGTCGAGAATACCACCACGTTGATCACCTTTCGACAGCCTGACAAGAGAAGTCAATTCTTGTTATATTCGTTTTAAATTCCGGAAAGAGCCAAGGTGAGAACATTCTTCAGTTTCTTTTACATAACAAAGCGCGAGTTGTTCCGAATTTAGCGCGTGTGAGTTGGGATCGTCAATTGACAAACAATCTAAAGTTTCATTCGCATTGAACAAAGACGTTGCTATTTCGACCTCTTTCCAAAAATCTACACCAAGGTATACAGTTTGATTAAGTCCTGGTACAACGTATAGAGAAATATCTTTCGTTACATTATTATAGGTGATTGGAATCGCAACTTGCCCATGTACCGATTGTGATTTACCGTCAGCCGTTTTGACTGAAGTGGGACGACCAGTAATTAAAATTTCATGACGTTGTAGAAAATCTAATGCGCCAGCGCCTAAGCAAGATACGCTTGCTCTACTATCTAAAAGGCCTAAAAGGGATTCGCCGTCGATTTCTACCGTCGCATATGGTCTTACATCATGTTTAAATTTTACAAAATCAGATTCCACTGTTTTGAATAATAGTTTCCGTTTCATAAACTTTTCCCGGAGATTTAATATATAACGTGACGTTTTCTTAGTGTAGATAGTACCAATAGCACTTTTCCTAACTATGTCTTGTTCAATTTGACGTTGATGTAAAATTTTATCTCTCTGTTCCAGTTCATTTTTATCGGACAAGTTGTTATTTGACGTTTCAGGTTTAAGGATTTTGTCATCTGGCGAATATGTTGGTGGAGATGATCGTTGAAAGTTTAGTGCTGGTTATGTTGTGGTTGGTCCAATAATGTCATTGCCAATACCTTGCTGTTGAATGTTTCCCGGATGGCATTTAGGACGCAATGGTAACGAAACATTCTTCATACCATATTAATAATAAAATAAGGACCTTTGTGGTGTTATACATTCGAAGAATTCGTGACCAACATTGTCACAGTTCCAACATATAAACCTTGAACGTCCATTTCCCTCCAAATTGACATTATATTCCTTACTTGTTGTTTAATCGTGAGCGTTTTCACAATCGAAAGATTTGTCTTATCAAAATTTCCTGACCAAGAAAACTGAAAAATTATCGAACCTTAAAACAAATTAAAATAAAACTCCGATCTCAATACAAGAACAACGATATTTATTAATTCTAATAAATTACAAAAGAATCGACAATTAATTCACCGTTCAAATTAAACAATATAATAATAAGAGGAGAATAAAAAAGAACGACCCGATATCAACGATGTACAAACAAATTCTATTCTATTATTTCTTTTTCCCTAAAAAGTCGATCCAAAAAATTTAATTTATATTTTTTCAATGCCTTGACGATTATAAAATAAACTGTATCACCAAATTCAGTTGGTTACCGTTTTTTTCTTTTTTTGTTTGTGATTACAGTAGTTTTGGCTTCAACATGCCGACTCCCTTGAGTTAACCTCGGTTGACTCAATATCGATCTCAATGGGTAATACTGCTACTCGATGGATAGGTCTGCGATATATGTTTCTTTTGCCTTCACATCTACCACTCGTACTTCACCTTCTTTAGCCTTGATGACATTGACTATTCTTCCAAGTAGCCATTGTTGTGGTGGAATGTTTCCATCTGCTATCTGAACTATTGAACCCAACTTTACGTTATTTTGCCGAGACTTCCATTTATAACGATGTTGCATCCCCAACAAATATTCGTTTTTCCACCGTTGCCAAAACTTTTGCTTCAACATTGATATTCGACGCCAACGAGTTACATGTGATGTCTCATTTAAACATATAGGTTCTGGAAGAGCGTTAATTGGACACCCAATTAAAAAATGTCCTGGAGTTAGCACCTGATCATCATTTGGATCTGATGACATAGGACACAATGGTCTTGAATTTAAAACTGCTTCAATTTCAGCCAATACAGTCGTCATTTCCTCGAATGTTAATAGGGCGTTTCCCAGCGTGCGATATAAATGATGTTTTGCAGATTTAACCGCTGCCTCCCACAGGCCACCAAAATGTGGAGCATTCGGAGGAATATGATGAAACTGAACACCATCTGCAGCACACCAGGAAGCGATTTTTGCTTGAAGTTGTTGATGTAGAAATTTCTCCTTTAATTCAGCCAACTCCCGACGAGCCCCAACAAAGTTTGTCCCATTGTCACAATATAAATGTTGACATAATCCCCTTCGACTTATAAATCGCTTTAAACAACCAATAAAAGCATCTGAAGTTAAATCTGACACCAGTTCCAAATGAACTGCCTTGGTAGAAAAGCAAACAAACACAGCGATGTAACTTTTGTAAGGACGTTTCCCTCGAATCTTGTAAGTAATTTGAACAGGTCCGCAAAAATCCACACCACTGATCAAGAAAGGTCTAGTAGGCTTAAGACGATTCGTGGGTAAATTTCCCATTATTTGTTGTTGTAGGATTGGACGACATCTAAAACATTTAACGCATTTTCGAACTACAAACCTTGCGACTTCTCTCGCGTTGATTATCCAAAATTTTTGACGAATAAATGCTACCAATGCTTGTGGGCCTGCATGATGATTTGATAGATGCAAAAATGTGACGTACATTTTTGTAAATTGATGATCTTTTGGCAATAATATAGGTTGTTTGGCATCATAGGACAATTCAGCGTTAATAAGTCGACCACCAACACGAAGCAATTCAACACCAAAACAATTTGCAAGAAAGGGATTTAACGTCTTCAAACGGCTATTCGTGTTGATATCATTTCTTTTTTTTAGCTGTTGAATTTCAGGAAAAAATACAGTTTGTTGCACGTACCAAACGACTCTTAAAAGTGCGCGTTCCAATTCTTCAGGTGTAAAACTAGTTTCGTTTGCCAATAAACTATCCACTATTACTGGCTTCGTTTTAGCGACTTTGTCTTTCAACTTTTCAATAAATCGAAACACGAATGCAATAATGCGACAAAATTTCTGCAGAGCGAATGTTTGTTTAAAAATATAATCGAACGATTGCGAACTATTCTGAACTATCAACGATATTTCGAATTTCTTTCTTTCTAAATCTTCTTCTTTGAAGCACACATTTTCCCCATTATTCGTCGGCCAATATTCACGTGAAAGATATAAAAAATCTGGACCTTTGAACCAAATCGATGAAATGAGTTCTTCTACAGAAGCACCCTTCGAAATTATGTCCGCTGGATTTTTATCGGATGGCACGTGCCTCCATGTTGCATGTTTTGATTTCTCTTGTATCTTTGAAACTCGATTTGATACAAAGATCTTCCATGTGGACGCATGCGCTGCGATCCAAGCTAGTACGATAGTAGCATCAACCCACAAAATGACGTCTTGAGTTGGTGTCTCAAAACTATGCATCACTTTTTCCAATAAGTCAACAAGTAGCTCTGCGGCACATAATTCTAATCTAGCCAATGTTTGTGTTTTCACTGGGGCCACTCTTGATTTTGCACTCAATAAATGGACCTGAACGTTCCCGTTAACTGTGACAGATCTTACATATACACAAGCTCCATATGCTTTGAGACTTGCATCAGAAAACCCATGAATTTCTACAAATTTTACTTTTTCTAACGACAGCACAGGACGAGGAATTTGAATATAAGTTAACTGTTTAAGTTGTTCTTTAAAATCAGTCCATAAAGTATGCAACTCTATCGATAATGATTCGTCCCATTTTATTTTCAATTTCCAGAGATGTTGAATGAAGACTTTAGCCCTAACGACGATAGGGTTTATCCAACCAAGCGGATCAAATAACATTGACATTTCTGATAAAACAATACGTTTCGTTATTTTCGAATGCGTACCAAACTCTGGAGATACGAATCGGAAAACATCACCAACAGGTTCCCATATAATTCCCAGTGTTTTGATAACATCGGAGTCATTAATTCTTAATGGCACTTCTCGCTCGGACTCAGGAATCTGTTGAAGTAAACTTGGAAGATTAGAATACCATTTTCTCAACTCTAATTGCGCTGACTTAAAAATAGTAGTAACCTCAAAAATAATTTGATCAATCTCCTTCTCAGTATCCGCACTACAGATGAGATCATCCATATAAAAATTTGATTTGATAATTTTTGACCCTAATGGATACTTATACTCATTTTCATCTGCTAATAATTTCAAACACCGAGTTGCGGCAAAAGGTGCTGAGGTTGTGCCATAAGTTAATGTTTTGAGACGATATGTTTTCATTGTTTCGTTAGGTTGATTACGCCATAAAATGCATTGATAGTTTGCATCAACTGGGTCGACTAAAATTTGACGATACATTTTTGAAATATCAGCTGTTAACGCAAATTTTCCAAACCGAAACCGAAGAATTATCGAATATAATTCATCTTGAACTGTCGGCCCCTTCATTAACAAATCATTAAGCGAGTATGATGATGACGACTTACTGCTACAGTCGAAAACCACCCTTAATTTGGTTGATGATGAGTCTGGACGAAGAACACCTTGATGAGGCGCATAATATTTGACCAAAGACAACTCCTCCAGTCGAACGATTTCCATATGACCCAACGATTCATATTCCCGCAAAAAGGACGAGTATTGGTTCTTTAATTCTGGATACCTGCTCAGTTTCCTTTCCAAACTATAAAACCTTTTCTGCGCACAAACGAGTGAATCCCCCAACAATTCGGGATTCAACTTAAATGGGAGTTTTACTTGAAATCGCCCATTCTTCAAACGATAAACGTTTTCAACGAAATGCTTTTCACAAGCCGATTGTTCCTCCGTCCACTTAATGTTCTTCTCATCCATGGACTCTAACTCCCAAAATCTCTCGACGATCTTATTCAAATCTTTGTTTTGTATATTTAGTTCATTAACAGCTACATTACAAACCTTTGATTTCAACTGAGTCGTTACACCACCACCCGATACGATCCAACCCAATAATGTTTTCTGCATAACTGGTAAACCATTGCCAAGTTTTATTTGACCAACTGACAGCAAATCGAAGAAATGACCAGCTCCAACTAACAAATCAATTTTTGATGGGATGTTGAAAGTTTCATCCGCCAGGTTAACATTTGATGGGACCTCCCAATTACTAATGTCAATCTTGTGGTCTTGTTGTTTTCCAGTAATACTCGGAAGCACTAGCAGCTCTAAAAATACTTCAAAATTATTAAATTTACATTTCATAACAGCTTCAGTTCTGTAATGAATTTTTGTGCTAATGTCTCCAATACCATTTATCTGTTGATCAATACCTCGCTTTCGTAAACCCAGCCTTTGTACCGCTTCCATAGTAATGAAATTAAGATGCGATGCAGAGTCTAATAATATTTTGACAGGATGAAAGATTCCAGATTTATCGCTAACATAAACTTCAGCAGTTGCTAAGAATGTATGTAGATGCTCACTACCAATTCGACTTTCCAAAGACGGTTCCGTATGTAATGCATGTTTCGAATTGTCATCTATTGCAACGGGTACCACAAAATCATCCTTCTGCTCAACAATTAATGAATTCTGCGACACAGCTGGATTCGTTGACGAAGAATCCTTCGACAATGATGATTTTGACATGTTGTACCTGTGCAATAATTGATGATGCGGTCCCGAGCAAATAGTACACTTGGCCATTGTACACATACGGACCGAATGTCCTTTTTCAAAACAATTTATACACAAAGATAACCTTTTGACTGCATTAAATCTTTCAAGAACTCTAAGTTTTTGAAATTCTTCGCAATTATTTATTATATGAGTATTTTTATTACAGTATGCACACAAAACTTGAGCAGTTGTCAGTGCTATTGACTTGAACTTGCTTTTATTTTTTGATGTACCCTGACGGTGATTATTGGATGCTTTTCTTTCTTCACTAATCGAGATATTCCCAGATCTCACTTCACGTGCTTCCAAGTTTTTACACCGTTTCTCAAGAACTGCCTTACATTCTTCCCAAGTTGACAGTTTCGAATAATCAATTACTTCTTCCCATTTATTTCTTGATTCCCAATCTAACTTCTGAACGACTAAATGAATAATCATGGCATTTGCAATATAAACCATTCCGTCCTTATCAGGACTGCTAGCAATCATAGCTCCGACATGAGCATTGACATCATCGACTAACTTCCGAAGTTGAGATCCAGAATCCTTGGTAACATTTGGTATTTCGAACAATGCTGATATATGCTCGGAAAAAATCAAATTTTTATTATCAAATCTTTGTTTCAATTTGTTTAAAGCACTTCTATAATTTTTAGCTTCGATTTCATATTTACCAATTGCTGCTTTTGCAGCACCAGTCAAATGTTCCATCAAAATATTGAACCGATCGAGATCGTCATAATTCGTGTTTTGATCGACTTTCCTTTCAAATGTTCCAATAAAATTCGGGAAGTCTGCATAATTTCCTGAAAATTTTGGAATTTTTGTTTGTGGAAATACCTGCGGAATTTTGGTACAATTGAATCCGAATGATGCATTAAAACTGTCGCCAGCCGATGTAGGATGTGGATTAATTAGAGATGTCAATTTCGATTTTGCTACAATGTATATTTCTTCCACTTCTTCACGATAGTTGTCTTTATCTAGGTCGAATTTATCAATTTGATTTTGGACACCAACGAATTGCTTAAAATACGTTTCCAGTAAACCCAAACGACATTCTATTTCGATGGGCGACCATTCACTGCTTTTTTCCATCGCTGCTATTTTTATACGTGACAAACTTCTCTTTGTAGCTGTACGAAGCGTCTTCATTTCAGCTAATGCTTTGGCTTGGGACGCATCCACCACTCTGGGTTCCTCATCGTCTCCTGGCATTGCACTTATTAGCAAATAATATTTCGCGTATACTATTAGATTGTAAAACCACGACACAACTGTTTACTCGACTCCGACGAGATAAAGGTTTCAAAATTCAACAATGTTCGAATTTGCTTACAATAATTTGTAATATTCACCGAATGTGAATAAAAGTTCACTTTTTCAGTAATTCTTTCAGGCGGTTTTCCCGGGTTTCGGCACCAATGTTTAATCGTGAGCGTTTTCACAATCGAAAGATTTGTCTTATCAAAATTTCCTGACCAAGAAAACTGAAAAATTATCGAACCTTAAAACAAATTAAAATAAAACTTCGATCTCAATACAAGAACAACGATATTTATTAATTCTAATAAATTACAAAAGAATCGACAATTAATTCACCGTTCAAATTAAACAATATAATAATAAGAGGAGAATAAAAAAGAACGACCCGATATCAACGATGTACAAACAAATTCTATTCTATTATTTCTTTTTCCCTAAAAACTCGATCCAAAAAATTTAATTTATATTTTTTCAATGCCTTGACGATTATAAAATAAACTGTATCACCAAATTCAGTTGGTTACCGTTTTTTTCTTTTTTTGTTTGTGATTACAGTAGTTTTGGCTTCAACACTTGTCATATCGCGTTGGTAATTACGATTAATATTTACGATTGGAAACTCGGTTCATTATCAGTATCGAGACTGCCATGATGTTGTAGAGGAGCTGACTTTATACCACTGCTCTTTACCAGTGAACAGGGTAATTATTTGGGTGCAAATGGCATTCCAACTTATATCACATTTCGATTGTAAATTTTCAATTCGAAATATGAAATCTTCTACTGTCATATTTGTGGTTTCACCACTAAACGGAAAATTCCATTTTTCGATACGAGGATCATAACAATCATTTGGAGCAGAATTCGATTTCATAGTGGTCATTGGTTTTCCTTTAAGGAGAGTTTATTTGCCAAAATTAAAATCAAAGACAAGTGTGAACAAGCCTTAAGATTTCAAAAAAAAAATATTTTTACATGTATATAGGGTGTACCAGGAAATTCGGGTACTCGCACGTCAAAGCCGGTGAATGAGGAATATTACTTCTCAAAAAAAAAAATCACTTTTAAAGAAAATACCATAAAATGAGAAAATTTTGATAATAACAAAAAAAAAATTTGAAAGAAAATAAATGTAATAAAATAAAATAAATCTTGATGATAGAAAAAAACAATATAAAAATTAAGAAAAATCCCTCACCAAAATATAAAAATGAAAATAATAAAGTTCATATGAAAAGATATCCAAAATCAAAAAAAAACCTAAAGCTAAATCAAAAAAACTCAAATTAATAAAACTAAACCGAAATAAAGACTTATAAAAACTAAATCAAAATGAAATGAAAATAACTAAACTAAAATAAAACTAAACTAAACTTAGCTAAACTAAACTTAATCGAAATATAAATTTCCCAAAATTCCAAAAAAATTTAATTTTAATTTCCCCAAAATTATAGAAATTATTCCAAAACTCGAAGTTTCTAGGAAAATCAATTTGCCAAAACTTTTCGAACTAATTTCTGAAATAAATTTCCCAATATTATCTAAATAAATTCCCAATAGAAAATTATTTCCTTGCATCTGCCTCGATACCTAGAATTATTTATATTGTGACGTGCTATTCTTTCGGTTCGATGTTATTAGAATGATAACACTTTTTATTTATGTGAATTTAGTGTATAAACTTTATTTATAATTATTTCTGCTTAACGATTAGTCTTAAAAATATTTGTCTTTCAATAATTTAATTATTACAATTATTTATCACAGTTTTAGAGCTTCACTATTTTAATTACTTTCAAAGTTTCTGTTTTACTCCGAATATTTCAAGTACACAGTTTGAGCTTCTGATCTGAATTGATTCTAGCCTCGACTCTAGGTCTGCTTTTATATAAAATTGGTGTGTTTCGGAATATTCTCGAAAAGCCTGGTCGTTTGGCTTTCTAAAAGTTAGATGGCAACGTTTACACAAAGAATGTTTCCCGAAAATTCTTATTCAATACACAAAGAATAGTTTCCCGAAAATTCTTATTCAATACACAAAGAATAGTTCCAGAAAGTTCTTCTATTGTGAATCATTGCATTGGTTCGTGACAATGATTTATTATTTATTTCGGAGCTTTCTGGAACAGATCTTTTGTATGTGCTTTTTTTATGACATGAGTCATTGCTATTGTTCACATTATTGAGAAGTGTATTGTATGTGCTTTTTTTATGACATGAGTCATTGCTATTTGTATTGTCTCGGTCGTGTGAACAATTTAATTTTGGAGTTTTCTGGAAATATTTTGATTTATTTATTAAATCAAAATATTTCCAGCAATTTCTAGTGATGTGTAGTGCAATATCTAACTTTGTGAGAGTGAGAGAGAAAGAATGAAGCGGACGACACGGAGAGAACACGAACCCGACATACGCTCACGGAATGAAAATAGGATGTTATTCCATCGAAAGAATCTAACACTGTACAATACTAAACTGGGCTTCATACATGATTCGATCCCAAACGTTATACTGGATGTCGAGGTATACACCACGCGTACCAAACACAATAAAGTATGATGTATTATAACTATTGACAATATGCGAATAAATGCGCGACAGTCCATACCACAACATCATTAACATTTTCCTGGTCCAATGTCCGAGAAAGTAAAAAAAAATCCTCAAGACTAGTTAAGAGATAGTCCGATCGTAAACACAAACGAACATGCAGATAGTTGCAACCGTAAACTACGAACGACACTGGATCTGCAATCGCGAAAAGAAGGCCCGATTCCGAGACCAAAAAAAAACTAACGAACATCCGAAATTTGAGATTACACCAAACTTTTCGTTCAGAAACTGTTGGTATAAATCCAGCTTCAGAAAAATTTTGACAAAAAAAACAAGACGAAAATTTCGAAAAAAAAAGTTTGAAGTCAAAATTTTTAACAAAAGAATTCATTTTCTGAAAAAACTTGGTTTACCATAAGGTAACTACCAAAACACCATTTTCAAACATCAACTCGTTCGAAAATGTGTCAAACAATTTTGTTTGAGCTCCAATTGTAATTTCAACCTAAGTTGAAAATACAAAGAGCAAACAAAATTACCAAATTCGCTGAGCGAACAACGAATTCGTTGGGCGCCATATATGTGACCGAGGGGTTTAGATATATTGCAGTGTGTGAAACACGCTGCATTGGGGTTTAAACGAAGAAGCAAATCCCCTGATGACCTGCAAAGCATATCTTCTTCCTTGCGAGGAGAAGATATGAGATGGCACAGCGTATGTGAGCAACTAAAGGCTGCACGCCTAGCTGAATTGCTCTAACCAGCTCGGAGGGAGTGGGTCGTTGCTTACTACCATCTGTCATCTTGCATTACACATAAATTTTATGCGCGCAAAGATTTTTCAATGTCGTTAAGACTTTATAATAATAGCATAAGCTATCAAGCAAGGAATATTCGGTTGTGGCGAAAACAACCGAATTAAGGGAAGGTTCGAAAGGTTTATGGTCACCGAAACTGGCCGAATATCCGCGAAAGCCTTCGCGAGGCATGTCGGGGCCGATTGGCATAATGTTGTTGCCAACCGGACTTATTTGGGGCACGTCCCAGCCGATTAGACCAAGAGCAGAATCTTGGTCCCCATGACCATGCCCGCCCCTATAAATGGACATGGTCCCTTCTTTGTTTATGTTCTCTTACGCCCCGCCCTCAATCCATCCCCCTCTCCTCAGCGTCACTATAGTTATCTACCTTTTTTGACTGCTTCGGGCTAAATGTCATGCGATCGTTACGAAAACACACGGCACGAAGTAACAAATAAAATCTGCACCAAACCAAAAAAAAAAGATTCGTGCTTATTTTCTTTTTCTGTGGTGATTATACACGCAGAATGAGCCTTGTCCAACCTCTATAAAATTCGTTTCAATCTTTAAATTGTTCCCACAGTCAAACCAAAGTACAAATTCCGTTTACATTTCATATATTTTACAAAAGAAACCAATGTTCGCTGGTGTTCGCTTTAACAAAATAAATTTCTTCATACAAAATTGAAAACTTAATCTGGGTTAAACTATCGTATGTCCTGGCATTTGCATATTTTCACAGTATCTTTAGAAACCGATTAAACCCGATTGATTTTTATTAAATTATTCGGAATAACAATTAAATAAGTCGAATGGCGTTTATATTAATTCTTGGCAATTACATGCCATACGAATATACCAAGCTTATTTTATTTCTTATTTCTTTTGATTTCACTTCTTTTTCCTTCTTTAATGGCCATTATAAAAATTGTGTAACCAAGTTTGGCTTGGAATAACATTTATAAATACATATACACGTATCTATATCTATATACATGTATATAAAGGGTGTCCCAATAAGAAGTGCAAAATTTAATTTACGTAACGAAGTTTGTGTATATCTCGGGTATTCTGCATCCTATAGATACGATCCATACCTCATTCGACGATCAATTTAATAAGGAACTAAATGCCATTCGCGGTTTTCAAAAATATTCCTTTTAGAACAGGAAATCTAAAAATTCTCTAGTATCAAGGTATACGTATATCTCAGGTATTCCGGGTCCTACAGGTGTGATTCATATCTCATTCGACGGGGAATTTAATAATTTACTAAATAGAGACTGCTCCGAAAGAAACGTACGATTTGAAATTTGTGGAATTGTCATTTTCATTACAGTAGGCGCTCGAAACTTGACAAATTGTCAATAATGATGTCGTTCCTTCGTGCAGAGTTCCATGACTATTAACCGCAACAATGGCAGATGACAGATGTCAAGATTTTATTACTGTAAACTGAATGAAACGAAAGTAGCGCGAAATTTAAATTTGCACCTATTATGGAGACACCCTATATATATACAAATTTAATTTAAAAAAAATACATTTGTAGGTAATGATAATCTTAAGCTACCCTTATCATCTTACAATTTTAATTTGGTCTATCGATAATAGAAATAAAAAAAAATACTCTCACGAAAATCCTCAGGCGATTTTGTTTTCCATCATTTTGCTGTTATTCATCCATGTATATATGTTGAATTAAATTTCCTGCGATTTGATGATGCTGACAATGCTTCCATTTTAACATTTTTTCAGTCCACATTTACATAGTGCTGTCTCGTTCTTTGGTTTTAATGTTGAAGATCCCATGATAATAATTTGATTCCAATGGACCACAAAACCAATCCTTTAAAATTGTTGGTTTAGGGGTATTTGCAAATCACCTAGCGTTTCTTCTTGCGTTTATGACTCTTTATTTGTATTAATGTGGAAGTGAAATAGAACTGCAAAACTAAAATTCAAAACATATAATCGAGTAGTCATTCGTTCGTCCAACAGTAGTAGTAGCTTTTGCTTTAGGAAAAAATATTAGACTTCACTTTATTTTGTCAGCCGATAATTAAACATATTAAATTGTAATTTTAAATAAATTTACTTTATATTTCAAATATATTCTTTAATTATCCCACATGGGGGCTCAGCCAAAGATCTCAATGAGGAAAAGCAATAAATAAAAATGAAAAGGACGATTTTTTTTAAAAAAAGAAGAAAAGAAGAAACGACGAATTTTTTTTAAAAAAGAAAGACGTAATTTCTTTTTTTTAAAAAATAGGAAAGAAGAAACGGCGATTTTGTTTAAAGACTCGATAACGCTGATCGAATTTGAAAAGATGACTGTTTTAAGGAACTGCTAGAAAGTTGGATCCTTCCAACTGATGGAAAAAATCCGTATTGAAAGAAAGAGTTTGGAACCAACTCCAAAACCGCAATGAAAACGTAGATGAAAATGACGAAAGAAAATTGCACATTCAACAATGACAAATCATAGTGAGTATGAAAGTGGTGTATTTAATAATAAAAATGTTATTCCAGGCGAAGAGAGTGAGAATGAAGAAATTGCGTTCAATCAATCCAAAAATTATAACGGAAGGCAAAAACTAGAAATAAACACTTTTATGACATTTCGTCATTTTGAAAACGCGGTTCAAGAATTCACTGGAAATGAACGAGTAGAGCATTGGATCGATGACATTGAAAATTTTAATATGATCGCTAAGTGGAATGATATCGAATTATGCATTTACGTCAAAAGATTGCTTAAGGGAAGTATACAACAATTTATAAGAACCCACAGAAATGTGAACACTTGGAAAAAACTAAAAGATTTGTTAATGGACGAATTTTCAATTAAAATTGATACGGCTATGGTGCATGAACAATTAAGATTACGAGTGAAGGATTCGAGCGAAAGTTATCGTGATTACGTTTATGCAATGCATAATATAGCATTACAAATAAATCTTGAAGATTCTTCTTTGATCAGGTATATTATAGATCGTATAGACGACAATTCATCTGATAAAATTATATTAGAAGGAGCCAAGACGTTGAAGGAATTGAAAGAAAAACTTGTATCGCATGAAAGATTGAATCAAGAAAAATGGATCTGAAAAATTTTAAAAATAAGACGTGCCAACGAACATTGAATGAAGACGGTAAACCAAAGGTGGTAAAATTTTCAAATGTGGAATACTTGGTCATCTTTCAAAAGATTGCCCAGACATATCAAAAGGACCAAAATGTTTCAAATACAACTTATATGAACATAAAAGTTTCAATTTCGTAAGAAATAATAATGTCAGACGTGGAGTAAATGTTATAAAAAGAAATATCATGGATGTTACGGTTGAGATAAATAATCAAAAGTTTATTGGACTTGTGGATACGGGATCAGACATTACCGTTGTGAAAGAAAAACATTTAATGTCGATCAAACCAAATTCTGTAAATAAATTGCCAACATTGATTTCGGGAGTTAATTCAAATTTGTGGACCAAAGGAACGTTTAAAGCAAGTGTTAAAGTACAGCAAAAACAGTTTGAAAATTGTGAAGTTCATGTCATAGCTGATGAGCATATGTCGCCCGAATTAATAATTGGAATGAATATCCTGAAAAAAACTAAGTTGATCATTGATAAAGCTGGTGTTCAAATAATTGACTCAAATGATGACACGAATGAGATGCCGGATATGACTGCTAACAAAATCATTGAATCACATTGCTTTTTATCACAAATTGAGTTGTCATCTGAGGATGAAACGAACGATTGCAAATTTTAATAATTGCGTATAAGTTTATAGCGGATGAAACAGCAAAACAAATTTTGAAATACGAACCAGAAGAGATTAGGGAGACTGATATCAAGATGAAGATAGTAGTAACTGATGACATACCGATTCACCAAACACCTAGAAGATTACCGTGGCCTGAACAGAAGATAGTGGGAAGACAAACACAAGAATGGATTAATGATGGAATTATAAAAGGAAGTACATCAGAATACGCCAGTCCAGTGGTATTAGTCAACAACGACGGATCAAAGCGATTATGCAAAATTTACAGCAAGATCTATAAAGATAGATACCCACTACCGAGGATCGAAGACCAAATCGATAAACTACAGAATGCGGTATATTTTACAACACTTGATTTGAATAATGGGTTTTTTCACGTTTCAGTTGATGAAAATAGTAGGAAGTACACAGCTTTCATTACGCCAAGCGGACAGTTTAAATTCACAAAACTACCTATTGGATTGTGTAATTCTTCGAGCGTTTTTGACAGATTTATAAATCACGTATTTAGACAACAAATAAACGATGGAATTCTGATAGTGTACATCGACGATATTATAATACCGTCAAAAACTCAAGCAGAGGGTTTAACAAATTTAAAGTTGGTATTGCACGTAGCTGCAGAAAATGGACTTAGTATCAAGTGGAAGAAGTGTCAATTTCTGCAGAAACGAATTGAATACCTAGAATACGTTATAGAAGCTGGAAAGATATCACCGTCTAATACTAAGATACAAGCTGTAATAAATTATCCAGAGACACAGAACGTGCAGAAGCTTCAATCATTTCTCGGATTAGCTGGATATTTCCGGTAATTTATCAAGGATTTTGCTTCACATTCTAAACCATTGTATGACTTACTTGGAAAAGACAAAGTATTTAAGTTTGGTGCAGATCAGAAAATTGCATTTCATAAATTAAAAGAACTAAGCGACCAGTGTTACATATTTTTAATTACGGAAGTACTACTGAATTGCACACAGACGCGTCGAAATATGGCTATGGAGCGGTATGCTTTCAAGTGGATTCAGCAGACAATAAACTACATCCTGTTTACTATTGGAGTAAAAGGACGACACCGTTTGAACAACGCTACACAAGTTACGATCTGGAAGCGTTGGTTATCTATGAAGCAATTAAAATATTTCTTGTTTATCTGTTAGGACAAAAATTTAAGTTAGTTGCTTTTACGCAAACGTTAAAAAGAAGGATTTAATGACTAAAGTTGCAAGATGGTCCATCTTTTTAGAACAGTTCGATTATGTAGTTGAGCATCGAGCCGCAACTGGAATGAAACATGTTGACGCATTGAGTAGAAGTTGGATGGTAATGATCATTGACAAGAATGAGATGTTGGTTAGATTACGACGATCACAGAAAGACGACGATCAGCTTGAAGCTATTCAACAAATATTAAGAGATGTACCATATAAAGACTATGTGATGGAAAACAATATTTTATGCAGAAACATTGAAGGAGAGTTGCTATTTGCCGTACCAAAAATGATGAAAGATGAGATTATCAAGCTTATTCATGAGAATAGACATTAAAATGTCAGAAATAATTCTTCAAAATTTCCATATTCCAGATCTAAAGTCTCGAATTGAGAAACGTGTACAGAATTGTGTCCAATGCATTTTAGCCGAACGGAAAAGGGGGAAAGTCGAAGCACGGTTATACCCGATACCGAAAGGAGAATGTCCACTCGACACATTTTATTTACTCCAACTAGGGCCAATGACGGCAACAGGCAAGAATTATATGTACATGTTAACGAATATTGACGGGTTTACTAAATTCGCATGGTTGTTTCCCACGAAGACGTTGTCAACCGATGAAGTTTTGCAGAAATGATCGATTATTACTAATATTTTCGGAAATCCTAGACGAATGATCACGGATAAAGGAAGAGCTTTTATCTCAGACAAATTCAAATCATATTGCAATGAACATCAAATTGAGATTCACCAGGTTACAACAGGAACACCACGAGGAAATGGGCAAATTGAAAGGTTGCATCAAGTAGTGATAAGCATTCTGACGAACATATCATTAAATCAACCAAACAAATGGTATCAAAATGTTCAAAAGGTGCAGCATCGCATTAGCAGCACTTATCAACGAGCGATTAAGATGTCACCATATGAATTATTGGTAGGAAAGAAGATGAGGGTAGATGGAGACATAGAATTTGAACGAATTTTGGAAGAAGAGAAAATTAGAGTATTTAATGAAAGTCGGGATCAATGCAGAACTAGAGCGAAGGAGGCCATAGCAGACATTCACAATGAAAATAAGCAGTATGATAGAAACAAAAGAAATTCACAGCAGTATGAATTGGATGACGCGGTAGCTATAGAACGGACACAATTTGGAAGCGGTCTGAAAATGAAGCAAAAATTCTTTGGACTATACAAGGTGGTTTCAGTTAAAGCTTGTGATCGATATGGGGTAGTGAAGTTAGGTGAACATGATGGACCTAAGAAAACATCTTTCAGTGCAGATAAGATGAAGAGATGGCCGGATGAGGCAGTTTCATTTGAGGCAAATGATATCAGGATGGACGAGTGTGGAAGTGAAATAGAACTGCAAAACTGAAATTCAAAACAAATAATCGAGTAGTCATTCGTTCGTCCAACGATAGTAGTAGCTTTTGCTTTAGGAAAAATATTAGACTTCACTTTTATTTTGTCAGCCGATAATTAAACTTCTTAAATTGTAATTTTAAATAAATTTACTTTATATTTCGAATATATTCTTTAATTATCCCACATTAATATATATATATATATCTCTTGAAAGAAAAAAAAATATATTAAAATGATTTTTTTCTCTTTTTTCTCTTTTTTCTGTTTTCTGTTAATTTATCTTTCTTGTGTTTTTATTTTATTGAAGAATACAATTTTTATTTTATTTTTATTTGAATTTTTGTTTTTTCAGGTTTTAAATTTTGGTTGTCTGAGAAAAAAAATTGATTGAACAAAAGAAAACCGTTTAACATCTGAATCAAACCAAGCTCCAACTCGTCAGAATCCCCAACGAAACTCAACGCTGTGGGAGGCCGCCATTGCTTTAAGTTTAATTCATTTTCTTTTTTCTTGGAGTTTCTCTTGACGTTGACCTAATTTTCGTTCTAATTAACCACTGTTGAGTAAGTTTTTAATAAGTTAGTTTTTAATTCAAACAATACTTTTGTTTTTATCGATGCGACTTTATTTTAAGACAATAGAAATGATTCTGCTCCACAAAAACGTCTTACATTATATAATCTATCTTATCTAGTATATATGATATTTTCGGGTGCAATATTATCTATTACACGTTTTGCTTATTCAGGTAAAACGTGTAATATTTTATATGAATTTGAAAAGTAAAATATTCCCATATAATGTCGGAATTTTGTAGATAACGAATTTTAAGTAACTTAAGTTTTAAGAAACTTAAAACCGATCAACACCTTCCCCTTAAAGGAGAATCGTGTTAATTTACGATTCAAAACTTTAGTAATTTTTTTTTTTTTTTTTTCTTTTTCTTTTCTTCTTTTAAATTTAAAATCATATAAAGTATGGTAATAAAAAATTATATATTGTAATATATTATATAGTATAATAGTTAAAATTAGCTTGTAGGTACCCACATAATAAGTAATGAATTATAAGTAGAAAAGTAGTAAAAATTAATTCTAATTATTGATAATATTTATTTTTTAAAGAAAAAAAAAACTTATGACCTATAAAGTATGTTATTTATTTGTTTTATGTTTCATAAAATCTAAAAAAAAATAAGTGGTTAAATGGTTTTAACCTATTTTTATGCACAATTTGCTCTTTACCATCTTCATTAACTATGGTACAATTTAAATCATCAATACTTTTGACTTGAAACGGACCTTTAAAAAGTGGGTCAAGTTTATGTTTTAAGCGATCAGACATATTTAAAAGAACCAGATCACCAACTTTGATCTGAATTGGCTTAGAACTTTTATCATAGTAGGATTTTGAATTTAGCTTTAGTTTCGAAATTAACTGTCGAGCTCTGTCGAGTGAAATTTGTAATTTATATTTTAATTCTTTTTCGTAAGAATCCAGATTATATAATGGATCTATACGTGTGGAATTTAGAAAATCGTATTCTGAAGGGGTTTTCCCAAAAATTAGTTCATAGGGACAGTATCCGTGAACAGTCGAGGGAGTTGTATTGAAACACTATGTAAAGTAAAGTAGCCATTCATCCCAGTCGGTTTTGTTTATACTAATAAATGATCGTAAGTACTCGTTTAAAGTTCTATGACTTCTCTCGATTGTGCCTAATGTCTCGTGGTGGTAAGCCGTAGAAGTTTTATATTCAATGTTCAGAAGTTTGAGAATTTCTGTCATTGTCTGATTTTTGTATTCTGTTCCTAAGTCAGTTCTTAATTCTTTCATTGGTCCATAGATTAAGATGAAATTTTCAAATACAGCTTTTGCTATAGTTTTCGCATTTTTGTTTGGTACTGGAATAGTAACCAAATATTTTGTTAAATCACAAATTATTGTAACTGCATATTCATTACCATTATCGGATTTTATTAATGGACCTATTGTGTCAATTTAAACAATATCGAAAGCGCGCTGTGGTGTTGTTGTTATCGATAACTTTTCCTTTGTTTTTGTTCTTGTTTTATTTAATTGACATTTTTTACAGTTTTTTACAAATTTAGAGACGTCTCTAGTCATATTTTTCCATCTGTATTTTTGTTGTATTTTCTTTAACAATCTGGCGACACCTGAGTGTCCTCCAAAAATAGGATCGTTATGAAATTTTTCGATTAATCGTAATTTTTCGTCTTTTTTGGTTATTTGAATTAATTTAGGCGTTAACGCGATTTGTATCGATACAAGATTTTGTTCCGCAATATTTTTAAATTTTTGAACGTTCATAATATTAAATATATCATCATTTAATGTTAATTGCAATTTTTTAATATTGCATTTGCTGGCCTCTTTTTCTAGCCTTGGAAAAACTTGATTTAGATCAATATTCCCATTAGCAAAATAGGATTTTAAATCCATGCAAACTAAATTTTGTTTGCTGTTTTTTAAATATAATTTAGACTTATCTAAATTAAATACTAAGCGGATACAATTTTTAACTTCATTTTTATTTAATGTTTCGTATATTTTAGGTGGTATTAAAATTATATTATTGTCACATTTTGGTGTTTGGTTTTGATTTAGACTACGTGTGGTAGAGCGAGTGGTTACTTTTAAAATCACCTTTGCTGTATTTGTAATTTGTTTGATTTCATCAAAGTCGATTCTAGATAGAGCATCAGCTCCGTTATTGTCTTTTCCTTTGATGTATTCTACGGTGAAATCAAATTCTTCAAGATCTAGTCTCATTCTTGTTAATTTAGACGATAGATTCTTCATCGAAAACAAATATGAGAGAGGTCGATGATCTGTTTTTACCAGAAATTTTTTTTCATAAATATAAGGTTTAAAATAATTAAGGGCCCAATGGATAGCTGTGAGCTCTTGTTCAATAACGGATTTGTTTTGTTCACCTTTTGTGAAAGTGCGTGACGCGTAAGCAATGGGAAGTTGAATTTCATTTGATTCTTGACTTAATATCGCTCCGCAGGATATTTTACTGGCATCTGTTGTGATACAAAAAGTTTTATTAAAATCTGGGTATTGTAAAATTGGTGGTCTAATAAGTGAATTTTTTAAGTATTGAAAAGATTTTTCGCATGAGTCATTCCAAGAAAAAGTAACATTTTTCCTCGTTAATCGAGTTAAATGATAAGAATATTCTGCGAAGTTTGGAATGAATCTACGGTAGTAGTTACAAAATGCGACGAATCTCTTAGCTGCACCAGCATTGTTAGGCTTAGGAAAATGTTTGATTAAATTAAATTTTGAATCATCAGGGAGAATGCCGTTGTTTGTGCATTTATGACCAAGAAAAGTCACCTGGTGTTGGAAAAATTGACATTTATCAGGATGTAATTTAAGATTGAATTTTCTGCAGACTGAGAAAACTTCTTTCAAATTTTGAAACATATGTTTTTCAGAACATCCAATAACAATTAAATCGTCCATGTACAGAAATGCTTTGGATGGACCAAGTCCAGAAAATGCAATACTCATCATTCTTTGAAATGAATTTGGTGCTATTTTTAATCCGTATGGGAGGCGAGTATATCTAAAAGAGCCTTTATCAGAAGAAAACGATGTTATGTCTCTGGAGTCAGGGTCTAATTCGACTTGCAGAAAACCTTGTATTAAGTCTAGATTACAAAAATATTTTGCACGTCCTAGCTGGTCTAGTATGTCGTCTATCCTAGGGAGTGGAAATTTGTCCGAAGTTAGTTTTTTATTGACCTGGCGATAGTCGATGACAAGTCTCCATCTTTTTTGTGGATTTCCTGGAAGTGGTTTTTTAGGAACTAATAAAACAGGGCTGTTGTATTCTGAGGTTGATGGTTCTATGATCTCATTTTTTAAAAGTTTTTCTATTTCTTTATTTACAATTTCTTTATGAGCGTGTGGAATGCGATAATTTTTAATATAAACGGGGTTTTCATCTTTCACTCGTAATTTTTGTTTGTAAAAATTATTTGAAGTTATTTTGTCTGTTTCCAGAGCAAAAATATCTATATATTCGGTGCACAATTTAGTTAACTTTTCTTTCGCAAGTTGTGGAAAATTTCTTGAAAGTTTATTTAAAATTTCAGTGTCGTTTTCAGATGTTACATTTTGAATTGGGTGAATATCATAATTTCTAAGATCTTCTGTTTTAATTGGAATGTTTTTTAATAAAATATTTTCTGACGTAGTGTTTCGAATATTTACATAAGGGTTTTGTTTTGAAATAAGGGTTCTTGCTATGAAGATTCCGTGAGCAATTTCTTGGTTTGGGATTAAAATTTCCTCTTCACTACTTGTATTAATTTTTTCATTTAAGTAAATTTTTCGCAAAACTTCACACCGTGCAGGTAATGAAATGGAATTAGGTTCTGGACTGTCGATTATATCAAATACTATTTTATTATAATATCCGTCTGGACGTAATATTAATGAATTATCATTTTTTGAAAAATCCAGTATACAGTTATACTTTTTTATAAAATCTAACCCAATAATTCCTTCGACAGGTATTGGAAAATTTTGGTCCACAATTGCAAAATTGTGATATATATATATATTCTGGGAATTATTTTCCACAATTATTTTTGATTTTACTGTGCCGAGCGTGCTTATAGAACCGTTTCCTATGCCATTAATTTTACATGGATTATATTTTTGTATTTCTGAGTTTGGTTTTAGGAAATTTTCTTTAAAAACTGAGATATCTGCGCCTGTGTCCAATAAAAAGTTGTTGTAAGTACCACTTAAATCTGTTTTTAAAACAACGTAGCTATTAAGGTTTAAATTAATATTGTAAACATTTTTGTAAGTATTTAGTAGTTTTCGTTCTGGGGGTCCCCTTCTTGATGTTGTTGGGGACCTATTTCGTTTCCCGGATTTTCTGCACGCATATTACGGATATTTCTATTGTTATTTCCGTTGTTTGGATTTTGCCTATTATAATTATTATTATTTTGTCGATAACTATTATTATTTTGTCGGTAATTACCGTTATTTCGATTGTTATAACTTTGATTATTTCTGTTATTAAAATGTCGGTTGTTATTTCTGTTATTATTGTATCTGTGATTTGAGTGATAGTTATTTATATTGTTGTTGTAACTATTATTGCGTTTTTTAAAGTACATCACGTTATTATTTGATGCGCTATCGGTGCTTATACCGACAAATTTAGCAATTGCTTCATTCATATTTGCGAATTGAGCAGCTTCCATTACGAGTTTTACTTTCTCATTCGTTGCATTTTTGGTGAAACATTTTATAGCAGTTTGTGTCGAATACTTTTGAGCAAGTTCAGATGGAACACCTTCTGCAATATAAGATTTTTCTAGAGATTTTGTCAGTTCGTCAATTTCTTGAGTGAATGTGTTAGCTGACTTAGAATTTTGTTTAATACTCATGATTTTTGCAGTTAAGACTTCGGTAGATTCACGTTTAACTTTATTTTGTAAAGTTTGTGTGATAGCGGCTACGGTGGCTTCATTAGTTATTAGGTTACGAGCTGTGCCCTCTAATTTGGTTTTAATCAAAGCAATTAATAAATTTAAATGGGGGCCGGCTTGTAAGTTAGTTAAATTAATTGCGTCAATGAATGATTGTAAATTTTCTGCTTTACCATCGAACTTTGGTAATAGGCTAGCAGCAAGGGATAAAAATTCGTGAGCTTCTAAAGGCATTTTTATTTTTGATTTTTCGTCTTCTATATCTGATGCGGATGGAGTAGAGTCAGGAGACGGATTATTGTCTTCCGATTGCGTGTCTGAGTCAGTTGAATTTGATACAACTAGCGTAATATTTATTTGTTCTCCGAATTGTAATTGCTTAGAATACGTGAGTTTTAGTAAACGAAGTGCATTAATGATTTTATGTTTAATTTTTTCGAAAAGTTTTTGAGATTCTGTATTGTTTGGGAATTGTGTGTCGTATTTTTGCAAGATTTCTGCAATTTTGTTATATTCTATAATTAAAGTATTTTTATGAGCTTCCGCTGTTAACCCTTTCGGTGGTTTTTTAATATTTACGCACTTATAGCTTTTATTAAAATTTAATAAATGTGGTTTTATCAAGTTTTCGTAGGTTACTGTCCATGTCATTGGTAAATTCAGTTATAGTATTTTAATGAAATTTATTCGAATTTTTATGAAATTTATTAGGATTAAAAAAAATTTTAATTTGAAATTGGGACAAAAATTTTGATGATTAAAATGTGTACGAAACTATGGTAAAGATTTTCTGAGGATTCAAAAAAATCATTATGTTGCGAAAAATGTATATTTTTTTTTTATTTTTTTTTTCAAAATATACTATATTTATTTGATTGTCAACCAAAGTATTTTTAACTTTAATGGCTTACAATTTATCAAAAATATTTATGTATATAGGGTATTAATAATAATATAATTTTAAACTACTTGCGGTTTTGACCTTAAATTAAATTTTTAATTATAAAAATTTTTTTTTTTTTTCATTTATTTTATTTTTATTTTGATGATTTTTGTCTTCTTGGCATGGTCGACTTTTTTCTTCCTTTTATTGTTGTATAAATATATTATTTTAATTCTGCCATTGACTGTCCTCTAGCGAAGTATTTGCGCTTCATGTTTTTGTGCCACATCTTGTACAAATTTAGTACAGTATTTAATATCATTAGAATTGCTATAATGTACAGGCACACAATAACATCAGTATTTTGGATCGTAGCTTGATCGATTTCAATGGTGTTTAAAACGGTACCGTCGTTTGAAGGCGCTGAAGATTTTGATTGGGTTTTTCCCATATTTAAAACAATATTCACACAGGATCACACACGATTATTATAGTTTTTATAAACTTTAAACTAAAAACGTCAAAAACTTCAAAAAAACATTTTCCAAAAAAGTTTCACGAAAACTTCCAGAAAAACTTCAAAAAAGTCTTGCAAAAAAAAAAAAAAACTCCAGAATTTAAATTTTAAACTGAACACTTGAAAAAAATTTTTTTTTTTTTTTTTTTTATTTTTAACTTTAAACTGGCAGGATCGCCATGTTGAGTAAGTTTTTAATAAGTTAGTTTTTAATTCAAACAATATTTTTGTTTTTATCGATGCGACTTTATTTTAAGACAATAGAAATGATTCTGCTCCACAAAAACGTCTTACATTATATAATCTATCTTATCTAGTATATATGATATTTTCGGGTGCAATATTATCTATTACACGTTTTGCTTATTCAGGTAAAACGTGTAATATTTTATATGAATTTGAAAAGTAAAATATTCCCATATAATGTGGGAATTTTGTAGATAACGAATTTTAAGTAACTTAAGTTTTAAGAAACTTAAAACCGTTCAACAACCACCTCAAGATTAAAAAAAAAAATCTCTATGAAAATTATATTGAAGTGCGCTTCCCGTCTTCCTCAAAAAAAGAATAACTAATTTTACAATATATTCTGAAAATTCTTTTTTTTGTCAACACACACTTATAACGAAAAATCACTTTTCTTTTTTTTTCTTTCTCTTTATGCCATCACAAAAAAACCAATAAAATTTCGTCTTAATAATATTTTCTTTTCTTATTTTTACAAAAAAAAACCATTTTTATTTTTCATTCTTCTCTTCAAAATTCTTTTTTTCTTTTTTTTTCATAAAACTCAAAAAGAGCCAACTTTCCTGCTGATCCGTTCAAGACTCAAAACCAGACTGACTGAAGCTTCAAACAAGACTCTCGTTCCAGTAAAAAAAAACATCACTCAAAATGTTTCTACCTCTCCGCTTCTTTCTTTCGCATGCTTCCGTGTTCTTTCAAAAAAATCATACGATAAACTTCTAGAAGGAATTTGATTTTCCATGTAAAGTTGACCACGCGGCTAATCCAAAACGATAATATCCATCTATCCAATCTCTTCTCTCAATTCGTTCTCTCGCTTCATTGAATTTACATATTTTCCGCTTATTCCAACGACAGCTGTTACGAGTTTTCATGCAAGATCTAAAATTTGAAATACAGATGGTCGCAGTCTGGGAAGGAAAAGTGGGTAACTTTGTATTACTAATTTTTTTTTTTTAGGAAATACATTTAACCATTTATGCATCATGTATCCGAGTTATAAAAAGGCATTTATAAATTTTTATAGCAAAATTATTTCGTTTTTTTTTTTTAAATAAAGGTCTATCAAAATATTGAAAATATGAAACCCTCTAAATGCAACAACCAGTGGAAATTTGAATTGGAAGCAAATCGAATCTTTTAGAATTAAATGATGAAAATTAATTTCATAGTTGAAAGAAAGAAAAATAGAATTAATATATTTAATGTTTACTAACTATTTTACAATACAAAATGTTTGATAACATATCGATTAAGTTAATTTTTAAAGTTTTATTTCTTTATGTAAACATATACAAAATTGTATCTGCCTTTTAACAAAAATAACTTATTGTTGTTTAAAGACAAATACAATTTTGTTGTTGTGGAGGAAGTAATGTTAAGTAATAAAACTTAACACATTCCCCTCCAATAAAGTGATCAATGTGAAATACAATTTTGGATATGTTGTGGTGCACCCTGTACCAATCGATTTTAAAAACTCATTCCGACCAAAAATGCAGTATTTTGATTTCGTTATTTGTTCAAAAATTATTTCAACATCGTGAAATAAATAAAATTTTGTAAACGCGTAAATTTCTATTTACTTTATAAAATATTTCGAAATATCAAACAATTTCGAAATATTTTATTAAAAGTATTAATTTGCTTCGACGATATTTTTTCATGTCGAAATAAAGTAAAATTTGTATTTACGCAAATTTTAGTATTGCAAAACATTAAAATCGGCAATTTTTTCATGTCAAAATGAAAAAATGAGCAAAGCAAACCATAGTAGTGAATTTACATTTTCTCTATATGGGCCTGACCACTATGGAGCTTTCCCGATAATGTCATCAAATATTAATTTCAGTTTTCTTATTTTAAAAGTACATTCCAAGTTTCATGAAAATGTGACTAGTATTGGCCGAATTATAAGGGTTTTTTTATTTTGCATTCCCGTAACCCCCACAGAGGGGAGTCGCATTCTATCTTTTCAGTTGGCCTATCCAGAATGTTTACACTAAGTTTTAAGAAAATTTGCCCATTATTGAGTGAATTCTTGAAGTTTTTCTATTTGAGCCCGCACAGCCCCCCTCGAGGGGAGATATTTGACCTTTTCAGTTTACTCATCCCAAATGTACATTCCAAGTTTCATTAAAATCCGAATGTTATTGACCGAATTATTAAGGTTTTTTTATTTTACCCTCCCGCAACCCCCACCAAGGGGAGACGCATTCTATCTTTTCACTTGCTCTATTCAGAATGTACACACCAAGTTTAAAGAAAATCTGCCTGTTATTGAGTGAATTATTGAAGTTTTTCATTTTTAGCCCTCCACAACCCCCCACCATGGGGAGACATATTTTATTTTCTCAGTTGGTCCATCCCAAACGTACGTTCCAACTTTCATTAAAATCCGACTATTATTAACCGAATTAGGGAAGTTTCTATATTTCCATCACAACATTTTTTTAAAAAAATTCTGCGCATTAGTGTTGCCAGATGTAAATTCCGTTGAAAAGTCAATATGTTCTGATTTCAAATATAGTACACAAACTGTGCAAATCTCATCAAAATTGGACGAGCAGTTTCGGTTTTACAACAAGTGCAAAAATAGACTACATTTGGACAAAATGTATTTTTAGACAGTGTTGCCATAGTCGAATATGGCCTAAAAACTAATCAGATCTAAGTTAGGATCAGATACATGCACTGTATAAATTTTATCGAAATTGGCCCACCAGTTTAGTCTGAACTGTGCGGACAAAATTTTGTCGTTTTTAGATAAAAAAAGCGTTACCAAATAGTGTTGCCATATATTAATTTCGCCCAGAATCTAACACCATCTGCCATTTGATGCAACACCAAAATGGTGAAAGTTTCATCGAAATCGGACCATCCATTCAGATTTTATTAACGATTTAAAAAAGCGGACGGACGGACGGACGGACGGACGGACATGGGGCTAATTATTTTTGACGAAACGGATTTTGCACTTATTTTCATCTTCCTAGCCCTTCTAGATCAAAAGTTAGGTTTTCGCACGATTATAGTACTTTCCTATAAACATTCGTTTATCGGGAAAGTAAAAAATTGCATACGCGCAAGTTTTTAAGAATTAATTATTTTTCTTCAAAGAATAATTAATTACAAAAACAACAAGCCAAGAATGAAAATTTTTCATACGTTTAAAAAATATTTGCTTGTTTGTAAATTTTACTAATATCGGTCAAGGTACGAAGCACTTTAAGTACGTTGAAAAATGTTTTGTTCAGTAACTTAATCGATTTTGTTTCGAATAAGTTCTAGTAATTGTTAAACGTTTTACGCGAATTGAAGAATTCTGATTACCGGTCGCGATAAAAACAAAATTGTAGTTTTGGGTTTACCATTGAAAAAAATAAAGTAGTTATCAATCAGTTTACGCGAATAAAGGTATTGATTTGAGCGGTCGAGAAAAGAAAGTTTTTGGTTTTTCCATTTTTTAAAAATAAAGTAGTTAAAAAACGGTTTACGCGAATTGGTCGGTCGGTTATAGTTAAAAAAGAGTTAAATTTTAAAAATTTGACGAAGTGTTGTTGTTTTTGGTCGGAACCAATTTTTTTTCTTAATTTTGGGTGCGGTTATTTTAAATAAAATTCAAAGAATAAATTAATAAAACAAAGAAAAACGAGAATTATTTTGAAAGTTTATAAAGAAACGAAGTTTTTTACGTTAATTAAATTTGTAATGAGCCAAATTTAAAGAGAAGTTTCTAATTTGGAAAGTTTATAAAAAACAGAAGTTTTTGCGTTAATTAAATTTGTAATGAAACAAATTTAAAGAGAAGTTTCTTATTTTAAAAGTTTGTAAAGAAAAGAAGTTTTTGCGTTAATTAAATTTGTAATTAAACAAATTTAAAGAGAAGTTTCTTATTTTAAAAGTTTGTAAAGAAAAGAAGTTTTGCGTTAATTAAATTTGTAATGAAACAAATTTAAAGAGAAGTTTCTTATATTAAAAGTTTATAAAGAAAATAAGTTTCTACGTTAAATTTGTAACGAATTAAATTTAAAGAGAAGTTTTTTATTTTGAAAGTTTATAAAGAAAAGAAGTTTTTGCGTTAATTAAATTTGTGATGAAACAAATCTAAAGAGAAGTTTCCTTTTTTAAAAGTTTATAAAGAAAAGAAGTCTTTACGTTAATTAAATTTGTAACGAAAGAAATCTAAAGAGAAGTTTCTCATTTTAAAAGTTTATAAACAAAAGAAGTTTTTACGTTAATTAAATTTGTTACGAAACAAATCTAAAGAGAAGTTTATTATTTTGAAAGTTTATAAAGAAAAGAAGCTTTTACATTGAGCAAAGTTGTAACGAAACAAATCTAAAGAGAAGTTTTTATTTGTAAAGTTTATGAAAGTTGCTAAATTCATTAATAAAGTTATAAATTGATTCAACGTGTTTCTATTTAATAAACAAGGGGTAAGCGTTTTAAATTACATTTCAATAAATTAACATTCATTTCCCCGAGAGTTTGGGCCTCTGGAGAAAGAAATTCCACATAAAATAAAAGTTTCTCCAAGTCATCCCGAATCCCTTCGTCCCTTTTGTTACACAACAGATACACGAAATAAGACCGAAACATCAGAACTATTTCAACATGTTTCGGAATTATTTCAAGTACAAATCCAAACCCAAAATAATTTCAGTTAGTTTATTTTTATGGGCGAAAGTTCTGATTAAAAAAATGCACCATCGACAAAAGAAATATTTGAATTTCAAAATAGCAACTAATTAAGAAATTGCGGAATTCAAATACTGAAATTAATAAAATCGGGAAATTGCACAATAATGCAATAATTCGCAAAAATATAGAATATCTAGAACAATAGGTGCAAAGGTTGGAACTTTCCGCCTATAAAATACAATGGTAAAATTACCAAACGTCAGTTGTAATTATTGGATAAACGCGGACGACTTAAAATAAAAGTAGTTCAGTTTTTAAGTAAAAAATCAAGTTAAAAGTTATTATTTAGCAATTGTTAAAAAAACAATATTTAATATTCCAGTAACGGGTAAAAAGTTTGTCAAATTATCAATAGAATCTGAAAACGCATAGTAAAAGTTACTTAAGTGAAAAAATAGAATCTGAAGACATGTTTAAAAAATTATTATTAAAATTGTGTCAATAAAAAAAAGAAAAATAAAAACAAAACATAAGCACTCAATTAGTAAACAATAAAGCACTACTACTTCCAGCAAAACAAAGTAAGTTCGTTTCTTATTTATATTAAATACCTCAACACAACCCAAAATTCTCCCGAGCAAATATTACAAGTGTAATTCTAAACGAATTTTTGAATACTCAGCAAAAATTAGAATAAAACTAATGCGGTATAGTATACCGATCTGAAGTAAAGTATCAACAAAGTACTCAACTCCAAATTATCTTAATAATATTCTGGAAAGAGCCAAGGTAAGTACATTCAAGTTTTCTTTTACATAACAAAATGTTAAGTTACCAATTTCTGATTCCTTTTCTTGAAGTTCTGGAAGAATATCTTCAGGTTTGGTACTAGGGTCAATACCCTTAAAAAGGAATGTTCGAGGTTTCAGAGTTCTTGGTGTATATGTAAAATACGGGGTGGAAAATTGTTCTAATAGTTGCTTGATCTCGTCATATGCCTTCCATTCTGTTGTAAAAATTGATGCTCTATTTGCACTAATTCTTTCAATTAAAAAAATGTTTGTTCGAAGTTTCTCTGACATCGCTTTTTGGATCAATATTTTGGTTAAAAATGTTAATGGGTGGAAGTTTTTCTATACCTTGTGTTTTTTTTACTTTCCCGATAAACGAATGTTTATAGGAAAGTACTATAATCGTGCGAAAACCTAACTTTTGATCTAGAAGGGCTAGGAAGATGAAAATAAGTGCAAAATCCGTTTCGTCAAAAATAATTAGCCCCATGTCCGTCCGTCCGTCCGTCCGTCCGCTTTTTTAAATCGTTAATAAAATCTGAATGGATGGTCCGATTTCCACGAAACTTTCCTCATTTTGGTGCTGCATCAAATGCCAGATGGTGTTAGATTTTGGGCGAAATTAATATATGGCAACACTATTTGGTAACGCTTTTTTGGTCTAAAAACGACAAAATTTTGTCCGCACGGTTCAGACTAAACTGTTGGGCAAATTTCGATAAAATTTACACGGTTCATGTATTTGATCCTAACTTAGATCTGATTAGTTTTTGGGTCATAAAAAAACCTTAATAATTCGGTCAATAACCGTCGGATTTTAATGAAACTTGAAATGTACATTTGGGATGAGCAAACTGAAAAGGTCAAATGTCTCCCCTCGAGGGGGGCTGTGCGGGCTCAAATAGAAAAACTTCAAGAATTCACTCAATAATGGGCAAATTTTCTTAAAACTTAGTGTAAACATTCTGGATAGGCCAACTGAAAAGATAGAATGCGACTCCCCTCTGTGGGGGTTACAGGAATGCAAAATAAGAAAACCCTTATAATTCGGCCAATACTAGTCACATTTTCATGAAACGTGGAATGTACTTTTGAAATAAGAGAACTGAAATTAATATTTGATGACATTATCGGGAAGTTCCATAGTGGTCCGGCCGATATAGAGAAAATGTAAATTCACTACTATGGTTTGCTTTGCTCATTTTTTTATTTATTGTACTTTTCACTATTCTTAGAATTATATATAAACTAATTTATTATTATTTTATTTTTATTCAACTTCACAGTTTTTTACTTTCCCGAGAAACGAATGTTTATAGGAAAGTACTATAATCGTGCGAAAACATAACTTTTGATCTAGAAAGGCCAGGAAGATGAAAATAAGTGCAAAATCCGTTTCGTCAAAAATAATTAGCCCCATGTCCGTCCGTCCGTCCGTCCGTCCGTCCGCTTTTTTAAATCGTTAATAAAATCTGAATGGATTGTCCGATATCTATGAAACTTTCACCATTTTGGTGTTGTATGAAATGCCAGATGGTGTTAGATTTTGGGCGAAATTAATATATGGCAACACTATTTGGTAACGCTTTTTCTCTCTAAAAACGACAAAATTTTGTCCGCACGGTTCAGACTAAACTGTTGGGCCAATTTGGATAAAATTTACACAGTTCATGTATTTGATCCTAACTTAGATCTGATTAGTTTTTGGGCCATATTCGTCGATGGCAACACTGTCTAAAAATACATTTTGTCCAAATGTAGTCTATTTTTGCACTTGTTGTAAAACCGAAATTGCTCGTCCAATTTTGATGAGATTTGCACAGTTTGTGTACTATATTCGAAATCAGAACATATTGACTTTTCAACGGAATTTACATCTGGCAACACTAATGCGCAGAACTTTTTTAAAAAAATGTTGTGGTGGAAATATAGAAACTTCCCTAATTCGGTTAATAATAGTCGGATTTTAATGAAAGTTGGAACGTACGTTTGGGATGGACCAACTGAGAAAATAAAATATGTCTCCCCGGTGCGGTGCGGGGTTGTGGAGGGCTAAAAATGAAAAACTTCAATAATTCACTCAATAATAGGCAGATGTTCTTTAAACTTGGTGTGTACATTCTGAATAGAGCAAGTGAAAAGATAGAATGCGTCTCCCCTCGCTGGGGGTTGCGGGAGGGAAAAATAAAAAAACCTTAATAATTCGGTCAATAACCGTCGGATTTTAATGAAACTTGAAATGTACATTTGGGATGAGCAAACTGAAAAGGTCAAATGTCTCCCCTCGAGGGGGGCTGTGCGGGCTCAAATAGAAAAACTTCAAGAATTCACTCAATAATGGGCAAATTTTCTTAAAACTTAGTGTAAACATTCTGGATAGGCCGACTGAAAAGATAGAATGCGACTCCCCTCTGTGGGGGTTACGGGAATGCAAAATAAAAAAACCCTTATAATTCGGCCAATACTAGTCACATTTTCATGAAACTTGGAATGTACTTTTAAAATAAGAGAACTGAAATTAATATTTGATGACATTATCGGGAAAGTTCCATAGTGGTCCGGCCGATATAGAGAAAATGTAAATTCACTACTATGGTTTGCTTTGCTCATTTTTATAATTCTATTTACTATTATATTTACAAAATGTAATATAAATATAAAAATGTAATAACTATGATCCAGTGGCGTACCTAGGGGGGGGGCGGTGGGTGCGGTCCGCACCGGGCGGCACTTACCTTGGGGTGGCATTTTTTATATTTACTTTTAGTTGTAAAAAGCAACTTATTCATTTCATATTTATTTTCTTTCTTGAATAATAAATGATTATTATGATTATTATAAGTTTAATATTTGATTTATATAAATTATGATTAACTATATGATTTCGAATATTATTCCTCGGTGTATATAAATGCATTTTAGTGTAAATTTTGAATTCTAATTCAAGAACAAGATAATAAGCTTATTTTATTGTATTCATTAGGTAGGTAGGTAGAGTAGGGGTACAAACGTACAGCACCAGGCACCTTAATGGGCCCATTGTGATCCCTACGGGACCAGGAGTTACCCTGGGGGAACCTATTCCTCTTCAAAGCATTTAACTTTCCTACAGAATTTCATTAGACTTCCCATGTCGGTCGCCTGAAGCATTCCTAAATTCCCGAAGAAATGGTTGCCCAAATATTTGTTACGAGCTCGAGAGAGAGCTGCGCACTCGCATAAAATGTGCTTGATGTCTTCAGCCACCCCTATGTCTCCGCAATAGCGACAGAGGTCGGTCTGCACCAAGCCCAGTCTTTTAGCGTGCTTCCTCAACAGACAGTGTCCCGTCAGTATCCCAATAATCGTTCGTAGACGATTCCGATTCCAGTCTATTAAGAGCCTCGACTTCTTCTGATTCATTTTCGGCCACAAACTTTTTGACACTTCGTGCCCACTAAGATTGTGCCATCGTGTGTTGGCTTCCCCGAAAATTTTGTCCTTGATACGTGCTTTAAACGCCGAGAGGGAAGGCAGTACGTCAGTGATTTCGTGTTCTGAATCGTCTGCACCCTCCTTTGCCAGCATGTCTGCCGATTCGTTTCCCTCGATTCCGCAATGGGCTGGAACCCAGCATAATCTAACATTGTTCTGAACGCATAGTGTCTTCAACACCTTGCGACAGCTACTGACTATTCCCGAGTTAACAGCTACCGAACTAAGCGCGTTCATGGCTGCCTTGCTGTCTGAGTAGATCGAGATATCCCTGGAGGATATCTTCTCCAGACTAGATGTTTCTGCAGCCTTTTGAATTGCCAATATCTCCGCCTGGAAGACATTGCATTCCAGTGGAAGTCGGAAAGAGTTCGCTATGCTGAGATCTTCCGAGAATATCCCCGAGCCTACGCCGTACTCTGTTTTAGATCCGTCTGTATAAATGGCGATTTCGCCTTTGATAGGAACCTTATTGTTATACCAGTCTGTCTTTTCCGGGTATAACATCCTGTAAGGGGTATCAAAGTCCAATATTTCCAATATGGTGTCCGTTGCCGCCTTGGCACCGCCACCTAAGGTCCAGTTTAGGATCTTACCATGACCTTTATCCAGTCTCTTGAGAAACCCATGGTTTCTTAGCCTCAGAGCACTGTTACCCGCCGCTTGTTTAATGTACAAGTCGATCGGCAACAAATGCAAAATCGTTTCCAGAGCTGCCGTTGGTGTTGTGCGAAGCGCACCTGTCGCACCAATACAAGCAGACCGTTGAACCCTAGTGAGTTTCCCCTGTATGTGTTTTTTGTTTGTGGCCTCCCACCAAACCAGTGCCCCATAGGTTAGAATTGGCCTCGCCACCGCGGTATAAAGCCAGAGCATTATACTAGGATTTAGCCCCCAATTTCTACCTACAGCCCTCCTGCATACATACAGAGCATTGTAAGCTTTCTTTACTCTGTTTTCTGTATTGATTCCCCATGCTAGCTTTTTGTCCAGCCAAAGTCCTAGAAATTTGACCTCCTCAGATATGTTCAAGGTGACTCCATCAAGCCTTGGTAGTCTGAACTGGGGTACCTTGTACATTCTGGTGAAGAGTACCAATTCCGTCTTGCCCGGATTGATGTTAAGACCGTTGCAACCGGCCCATTTGCTGAGCCTGTTGAGAGCCGTTTCCAATAGTTCGCTAATGGTGTCCAGAAATTTACCTCTAGCAATTAGTGCAAGATCGTCAGCGTATGCTACCACTGAGATCCCTCCATTGCCGAGTTTCTTAAGAATACCGTCAACCACTAAGATCCAGAGGAATAGAGATAGTACTCCTCCCTGAGGTGTTCCTCTGGATACTCTCATCCTTGCTTCACTGTCCCCGTAGGCCGCATTTATACATCTACAGTGCAGCAGCATGTTTATCCAATCAGTAATTCCCCCTTCCACATTTGTGTCTTCTAATGCGCATATAATGGCTTCCCTTTTGACGTTGTTGAACGCCCCTTCAATGTCCAGGAAAGCTACAAGAGCACATTCCTTATTGCTGATGCTATCCTCTTGTATTCATTAAAATTCGTTGAATTCGTAAAAGGATCTTTACGATTTTGTTCGGAAATTTTTGATAACTAAAATTTTTTGATATCAGTTTATAAATGTCCTTTCTTTTGAAAAGTTTATATGATTACTTTGAAGTGATATATCAATATTTTTTTAAATCATCGATTTTTCTTTTGAAAAGCAGGGTCGGCGGAAGGCGGTCTGCTAGGTCTGCAAAACATTAGGGCGCCGGCATAAGAACTATCTTTTTCAAACAACAAAATCTAAACGAGACAAAACAAAAATACTGACGAAGTTTTTATGGCTGTACCTACACTAAAAGAAGAGGCAAGACATTGGAAAAACGGGGAGAAGGGCCCTCTTGACCTGCTAAAATTTATTCAGCAGTATAGGTTGGAAAATTCTGTTCCCAACATTGTAATTTTGTTAAGAATTTTTTTAACAATTTCAATCAGTGTCGCTAGTTGCGAAAGAAGCTTCTCAAAATTGAAGTTGATAAAAAATTATCTTCGTTCTACAATGAGTCAATTAAGACTACAAAATCTTGCAATATTGTCAATAGAACAAGAAATTACAAATAATATAAATTTTGAGAGCATTATACACGATTTTTCTAGTATGAAAGCTAGAAGAGTAGATATTATATAAATATGTTTACGAGTGCATACAAATATGTCTAAAAAAATTTACTCTGTGTATTAATTAATATTGATTAAATAACTTAATAATTTATTTATGTGTATTAATTTATAAAAACCACTATTTGATTGACTTATAATAGAAAGGGCGGCAAACTGGAGATCGCCCCCGGCGGCAAAAGTTCTAGGTACGCCACTGCTATGATCAAAATAAAACAATTTGTATCGTTAAGATATAAATAAACATCAAAATAAAATCTTTCATTAACTGATTTATTTAATGACCATTAATTTAATATAATGGATCATATTGGTTTAAAAATTACGAGACATATTTTACTGGGCAAAAATTGTTTGCATATACATCTAAGTAAGACAATTTATAATTACTATTATCTTTTATTAACTGTCAAATTTTTCTGTCCAAATTGTTTAAAATTATACTTATAGTGTTTTTGTCAAAAAAATTTCTTGGACAGGGAAACTCCACCCAAAACATTTGCTTGTGCACAGCGTACGCGGTATAGTCCTCCGGCCCGGGAGACATTTTGAAAATTTCAATTTGGCCCGCACTTAAAATTATTTACCCGCCCCTGCCCTATAGTAAGTAACCAGAGGGTATATTAGTTTTGTTACTAAGTGTGTAACACATCGAAATTATCATACTAGAAAGGTTTCAAGGGTATGGTTGTATAGAGAAACAAAATTTATGTCGATTTATGCATGTCCGTCCACGCGTCCGCGTACAAGATAACTCAAAAATGCGTTATCCGATTTCTTTTAAATTTAGAATGTGAGTTAGTTATTCCTTAAATAGGGCATCAAAAAATCGGCTATAGGCCGATTTCCAATTACTATATATTTTCTAGTCGCATTTCGATTAGCCGATTTTAAGTTACTATGTGTGAGTTAGTCTTTTCGTTAATGTTATGTCGGCTCCATACTTTGGTTGCAAAATATTTCTTCAACATTGCGTGTTCGCAGACAAATATTTTAGTAGAATATGGAATGATATTTTTTAGGCAAATATTGAATTAGCTCCACCTCCGCAAATAGTCACAAGCCGCCGCTGGTGACAAACACCTTCATCCATACACAGGTAATGCGACAAACGCTTAACCCCTTTTGCCGGCGGCGACAAACGCCTTTTATGGCGACAAACACCTTCATCCATACACAGGTCATGCGACAAACGCTTAATCCCTTTTGTCGGCGACAAACGCCTTTTATGGTGACAAACACCTAATGCACATTCAATCACGCAATTTGCACTATGCATTCAATACATATTCTATCTACGATACTCTCAAATACTCACTACTATGCCGGAGTCCTTCCTCGCCACTGGTAAAAATCAAACTGAAGTATTGCTTTCAGTTTTTCTTTTCACTACCTAACAAATTACTATATTAAATTTAAAACATATTCTATGCCATTCAGTTTTCAAGAAAACTATAATTGGACCAAATATTCTATTTTTAAATTGTACCTTCCTACAAACCAGTCTTCCAAATTTCTAGTCTGTAAGTGTCAGGTATTAATTCTCAAAAATTTGAAGGAAATTCTACGCAAGTTAAAAATATTTAAAAGGCGTTAGGGCTGATGGTATGAAATATTGGTATAATTGTCTATTTTTATATGGCCTAAAATATGAATGTCCATTGAGCTGATAATGGCATGCACGGCGAATCGCTTAAGCTAACGCATTGCGTTTTTCGTATTATTGAATTTGTTTTCGTCTCGCCTCTTTCACTTTTGCGCTATTATGGAAAGCGATCTCACATTTGACGTGTATTCGGTAATTAAAATACAACTTCTATTTGTGTAACGGATTCGGGCGAAGTCGCTGAGATAGTTGAGGCTCAGTATAATAAACAGACAGTAATTTGACTGGGAAATAAAGAGAAATTGGACGTGATCTTCCCAATACTTCCTTTGAGAATGACAGAAACAAAAAATTGTGCACAAAATACGGAAAGAAAATTAAAATTTTTCATTAGAAAGAAAGAAGTAACCTATAAATCAAATATATTCTATTTTACCACGTGCTTCCTATAAAATAATTGGAGGAAGGGAGAGCATAGATAGTCTTATAATGGTCTTATGGTCTTATGGTCTTGGGCTAAAGAAAGAATGAAACAAAGAATGCAATCGGAACTTTTTTTTGGCCAATTTTTGTAAACAAACACCACGTTCTTTTTAAGCGCGAAAACATTTGGCCAATGTGTTTACCTATACAAATAAGCTGGGCCAACGTTTTTTCAAGTGTTGGTGCCTGTCTGAATAAGCCCTGGTGACTATTTTTGATAAGCACGTGGGTTTCTTTGTAAGTAGTAGAATTTTTTTTTATTTTATATATCGTGACGTGCTATTATTTCGGTTCGATGTTATTAGAATGATAACACTTTTTATTAGTGTGAATTTAGTGTATAAAGTTTATTTATAATTATTTCTGCGTTACAATTAGTCTTAAAAATATTTGTCTTTCAATAATTTAATTATTACAATTAATTTATCACAGTTTTAGAGCTTCAATATTTCAATTACTTTTAAGATCAAAGCTTTAGTTTTACTCCGAATGTTTCAAGTATACAGTTTGAACTTCTGATCTGAATTGATTCTAGCCTCGACTCTACGGCTGCTTTTTATACAAAATTGGTGTGTTTCGGAATTTTCTCGAAAAGCCTGGTCGTTTGGCTTTCTAAAAATAGATGGCAATTTTTTTGTTCGAAACTTTTACATAAAGAATACTTCTCGAAAATTCTTATTCAATACACAAAGAATACTTCTCGAAAATTCTTATTCAATACACAAAGAATACTTCTCGAAAATTCTTATTCAATACGCAAAGAATACTTCTTGTTTGTGAATCATTGTTTTGGGTTCGTGACAATGATTTATTATTTCGGAGAAATGTATTGTATGTGCTTTTTTTATGACATGAGTCATTGCTATTGTTCACATTATTGAGAAGTGTATTGTATTGTCTCGGTCGTGTGAACAATTTAATTTTGGAGTTTTCTGGAAATATTTTTGATTTATTTATTAAATCAAAATATTTCCAGCAATTTCTAGTGATGTGTAGTGCAATATGTATATATTTCAGTAATTGGAAAACATCATTGGAAGTAGAAGAAACTTTTTTGATTTTAATAATTAGCAAACAGCATAACATAAAATTTCAAACTTGAAAATTGGAAAAAAATGCGCATAATATCAATATTTTTAAGCTTTTAATTAAACATGCAATTAATTCAAAATATTTGAAATATTTCTACATTTTGAATCAATATAATTATATATATTCGAAAACAGAAACCGGCGTTTTTATTAAAGTTTTGAATTAAAGAAACAATAAGTTCACTTTAAAATGTTTTAAATACATATTTAATGAATAAAGAGTCCTTAAATCGCATAAATTCGTTTCTTTATATCGCTATAATTATTTTACAAGAAAAATCATTTCAGGGTATTTTTTATTCTAAGTGGAAAATTACATTAAAAATTACAAATTAAATATTTTGAGGAAAAAATTTAAGTTATTTTTGCTGCTCGAAATTTATATTTCTATGAAATTATTTCAAATAATAAAAAATTTGAAAGAATATAATTTCAAAAAACATATGTTCTCTTAACTTTTTCATGCGCCAATAATTGGAAAACAGGATAAATATGAATCTGAAGTTTCTTAACACTAACACTTATCAAAGTATTAAAATATTTTAAGGGTTAGTTCTTGTATGAATAGGTTTTCTTATAGGGCTTGTTAAAAAAATTAAATGAAAAAAAAAATTTACCCGCCAAATATCTGTTTTTATCAGAATATCGAAGAAGAGACAACTATTTTGGCGAAAATAATGCCTTCGTTTATTTTTGCGGCTATTTATGGAAAAAATGTCAAGAAACACATAAATGTGAGTCAAACGATTCGAGAAATGAAGAATTCTTGACATTTATCCATTTCAAGCAATTTGAAAATTGCCATTTAAAGACCACACCTCAAGAGTTCGTAAATTACGTTAGGGAACTTGAGGAGATTTTCCAACGTTCCTTTGAGTCTTTGGTTGTTGAAAAGCATATTGACAAACAATTATATGAATTCTTATGTCAAGTACAACCAATAAAATGTTGCCACAATTTAGAAATTGCGTTTTTGCTTCATCTTTTCATTAGAGTTCGGATTTATTTCACCCTCAAGTTTTGTAATCAATCTGCTCGAAAACCTGGCTTTAGACATAAAATGTTATCAGTTAAGTCACTCTAGCTTTATAGAAAACATTTTATGTATATGTTTCCTTTTTTTTTCTTCCTAGACTTTTACGAACCAAATTGGGTAGTAGGGATACTGGCGATACCCCAATTAAAAAAAAAAACGAATGAGATGATTATCTCTTGGGTCATTTGGAAATTTCATCAAACAACATTTTTTGAAAATAACGGTCAAAAATACAACGCTGTTGGGAACCCTTAAAAATCATAAAATAACATTTTGGAGACCGCATTGAAGTTACACTAAATATAGGTGTGTTAAAACTTCTTTTTAATTAAATGAAATGTTTTTTATTTTAAAAATTATGAGAGGAAAAAAACAATAAAAGAAGTTTTCTTTTTGAAAGTTCACAAAAATATGAAAAATTATATGGAAAAATAAAAACTTCATTAAAATTAAAAAATAACAAAACACTCTTAAATCTAAATCAAATGCAAAAACACAGTAAACAAAAACTTAAAACTGAGTGGTTGGGTACACCACAATACTCCCCCGCCAGTAAAAACATTAGTGTTGAAAATGCGTTGATCGCAAATGAAATTGTTTTATTTGTAATAGTGTTTGTTGAGTTGTTAATCATAAAAGCTGGCTTGACTCTGTTTATATGCACTGGCGTGAGTTTGTTGTGCAGTTCTATATAAACATGGTCAGCATCTCTTTTTTTAACTTTAAATGGACCTACGTATGGCGGAGTAAGACCGGGTCGTAATCCCTCTGCACGAACAAAAACATAATCACAGGTTTTTAATTCCAAAGGTACAAAAATTTTCTTGGATCCGTGTTGACAAATCTTTCTAGGCGTTAAGTTTTCAAATTTGTTATTAATTTTTTGTATGAAAGGTATATAATCAAAATAATTCTCTGAAGATGTGAAAATTTCTCCGGGTAACCGTAAATTTTGACCATATACCAAAAATGCGGAAGAACTTTTAATATCTTCCTTCATCGCAGTCCTAAATCCTAACAAAATAGTCGGAAGCTCGTCTGACCAATGGGTTGAATTATTGCTCGCAATTAGAGCCACTTTGAGAGATCAATGCAATCTTTCCACCATCCCGTTACTTTGGGGATGATAAGTAGTTGTATGAATTTTGTGTGCTCCTAGGAATTTAATAAATTCCGAAAATAGTTTGGACCCGAATTGTCGACCTTGATCGGTGGTTATTGTGTGAGGAACTCCGAAGCGTGGAATATAGTTGTATAGTTAGAATATAGGAGTAACCATTAGAAATCGGCAGTGGTCCCACCAAATCCATATGGATATGTTCGAACCGTCCCTTTGGTAGATCAAATTGCTTAGTTTCGGATTGAGTGTGTCTATTGATTTTTGACTTTTGACAATCCACACATTCTTTTGTGCATGTATTAATCTGTATTCATTTTGGGCCAAAAGTATTTACTCGTTATTAATTTCCTCGTCGCGTGAATTCCTGGATGCGAAATTTTATGCAATTTATTAAAAATCGTAAATCTCGAATTTTTGGGTGCATAAGGTCTTTGTACCTTTGTTGAAACTTCTCACCATAGTTTTACTTCTGTATTTGGAATGGAAATTTCGCGTAATATATATTTTGCACCAGACTTTTGGGCAATAATAAGCGCTTGCAATTCTTTATCTTCCTTCTGTTCATCGTATAAAGCTTGAATATTAAAATTTTGTGTAACTGCTGAGATTTCTTTCTCATAAATACGAAATAATGTATCTGCAATGGTATTGTATTTTCCACTAACATGTTGAATGTTTGATGTAAATTGAGCTATGTAATTAAGTGACGTGTCTGGCGTGGACTTTTTTCGGTCTTGGAGACAATCGCCGTAGTTAAAGCTTTGTGATCAGTGTATATAGTGCATTGTCTTCCTTCCAAAAAATATTTAAAGTGCTTAATTGATGTATAAATTGCTAACAATTCTCTATCAAAAGTTGAGTATTTTATTTCTGTTGGAGAAAGTTTCCGGGAAAAGTGTGCCAAAGGCCTAGGAATATCCTGCTCCAACTGCTCCAATGTTGCGCCGATTGCTGTATTTGATGCGTCCACCGTAAGAGTAATGCTTGCATTTTCATTGGGATGAGTTAATAAAGTGACTCTAATGAAACTGAAGGATTCCTCATGATGACTAAACCATTCGAAAATTTTCTTCTCTTTTGATTTGCATAATTCTGCTTTGAGATCATGTAAGGGCGCTAAATATCTCGCTAAATTTGAAATAAATCTGTGGTAATAAGTTACCATTCCAATGAATCGTTGCAAACTGTTGAGTGTTGTGGGTTGTGGAAATTCCTTAATAATTGCTATTCTATTCTCGGATGGTGATATACCTTTCTTTGTAATAGTGTGCGAAAAAAATTTCAATTCCGTGACGCCAAATTCGCACTTACAAGGATTAACATTAATCCCGTAAAGAATTAACCTTTCATAAAGTTGTCGTAAATGGTCTAAATGTTCACTCTCATTTTTGCTAGCGATTAAAATGTCATCAACGTACACAAAAACAAAATTTAACCCGCGTACCACCGTATCTATGAATCTTTGGAAAGTTTGCGAAGCGTTTCGTAAACCAAAAAGCATTCGGCAGAATTCAAAAAGTCCGAAATGAGTTGTTATACCTGTTATAAAATTGTCTGCTTTGGAAATGGGAATTTGATGATATGCTCCGACCAAATCTACTTTACTAAATAACGTACAATTGTGAAGGAACATGTTAAAATTGTGGATGTGGCTGAGAGGATATCTGTCGGGAATTGTGATGTTGTTTAGTTGCCTGTAGTCCCCGCAAGGTCCCAATCGTTTGATTCCCGTTTGGGGACCATGTGCAATGGCGAGGATGTAGATGAAGATGAAGGATTGCAAATTCCCAATTGTACCATGTGTTCGAATTCGCATCTAGCAATGCGATGTTTAATTGGATCTAATCGGCGCGGACGTGAGAAAGGTAAATGTCCTTCGGTCAAAATTTGATGTTCGACGTTGTGTTTAATTGGAGTAAAATAATTGGGTTCCGTTGTTAAAGCTGGATAGTCTTGCAGCAGTTTCTGGTACTTGTTTTCTATTGCGACAAGTTTGGGAGTGTGTGTGATATTGTTCCAGGTGTAGGCTTCAACATTTAATGATGTTGTTGTGTCTATGAGTCTTTTGTTCCTGAGGTCTACCATCAATCCGAAGAGATAAAGAAAGTCACCGCCTATAATTGGCCTGTTGATATCGGCTATGGTAAAGTTAAAAGGAAAGTCTCTTCTTTAACCTAAATTAATCTTCAACATTTTCTTTCCGAACGTTGGAATTGTTGAACCGTCAACTGCTGATAAAAACGTATCTTTATCTTTGATGTTCGACGCGAACAGAGATTTTGAGACTATAGAAACATCTGCTCCTGTATCTAGAAGAAAATGTAATTTAGTGATGTTATCGAAAATAAATAGGCGACGAGTTGTTGAGTTCCTATTATACCTCGGATCTATGATAGGAATCTCTAATTTAAATTATTTCGAGCCTTAAAATTTTGAAACTGTGTGCACCAATCACCTGAACATTTTCTTGCATTATCGACGAAATGGGTATGATAAAAGCAAGTTGTTGCTTGTGGTGGATTGAAATTTTCAAACTTTCTAGGAATTTCACTACGATTTTGATTTGATCTCATGAGTGCTTCAATTTGGGTTTTTTGTTGAACCATCAAATCCGTAAGATGTGAAATCGTTTGTTGTTGCTGAGTCACTGTGTCTACTAACAATTTTACTTGGGACGTGGTGGATGTTTCCTTTGAATTGAGGTTTAGAGCGTTGGAATGGATTTCGAAAATATTACTTGACTGATAGATCTCCCATATCTTGTCGGCTAAATTTAATAATTCTTGTGTATTGTTCGTAGAACTGGATGTAGCGGCCACTAAAATAGGTTTAGGCAACTTGCGATTCCATAAAGAAATTAAAAGCTCAGAATTCACCATTGTTGAATTACCGCATTTTAAAGACATTTCCCGAAATAACTCAGATGGTAGTCGAAAAATGAGGAAGTAATTGATCTAGTTTTTTTTCGTCACTGTCGGAATGTCGCGAAATAATTTTATTTTTAATTCGTCGTATAAGTTTACGCTAGGTGGATTTGCCAAACACACTGAGTTTAAAATTTCGGGCGAAAGACCTGCAATTATGTAATTGTATTTCGTGATGTCCCCAGAAATATTGGACAATCGGAACTGGGCTTCGATTTGTTTAAACCACATTTCTGGGTTTGCTGCCCAAAAAGGTGGTATTTTAATTGAAGCCGCTGCTACGTAATGTATGTTAGAAGATTGTGGGTCGCCATGGCCTGCATAGTCTGTTTCCCCACCCGAAGTCATTTTTATTTAATTTAATAAATTGAATAAAACAAAATTTAATTTTTTACTATATTGTTGTAAATACCTTTATTTGATTGTGTAGTGTATGGCGAAAGAATAAGAGTGGTGTACTCACGATTAATGTTATCCTGTATTTTGATTTTCGTTCAATTTGTTGATTCTGATGATGTTATTTTCGTTGTTGTTGTTGACGTTGATGATGATGATGATGATGCGTTTGTTGTTGATGTTATTTATTCGTATTAATGCCGTTGATGTTGTTATAAATAAAATATCGCTTAATAAATTGCTGTGGAGATGTTGGTGATGTTGTTGGAAATTTTTTTAAAAAATATATTTTCAATTTTAGAAATTTCTTTTCTGTTTCCTTTTATTATTGAATTTGCTGCTCTTGTTTAATTAATTTTTGTATTAATTAATTTGAATGCAAAAAAAAAAAAAGTGATTAAAATATTCTTGAAAGGCGTTTATATTTCTTCGATAACTTCTCCATCAAACCAAATTTTATAATTAAATATATTTTGTAGATTATTTATATGAGAAGTGTCTGTTCGTTTTCGTTCGGGGTCACCAGTGAAGTTACACTAAATATAGGTGTGTTAAAACTTCTTTTTATTTTTATTAATTTTATTTTTTTTGTGAAGTTACACTAAATATAGGTGTGTTAAAACTTCTTTTAATTAAATAAAATGTTTTTTTATTTTAAAAATTATAAGAAGAAAAAAACAATAAAAGAAGTTTTCTTTTCGAAAGTTCACAAAAATCTGAAAAATTATATGGAAAAATGAAAACTTCATTAAAATTAAAAAATAACAAAACACTCTTATATCTAAATCAAATGTAAAAACACAGTAAACAAAAACTTAAAACTAAGTGGTTGGGTACACCACACGCATGATTTATTTACATAAGCGTAAGTATTATTTTACATTTAATTTTATTAATACAAAATCTATATTCATCTCTGTTGGACAAATATAGCGTAATCTAAAAACAATGATAGCACACAAAAAGATGGCGGTTTGAATTTATATACATTTTGCATTGAGAAAAAGCACACATGCATGGAAAATAAAAATAATGGGTGGCAAAAACTGGCGTAAAATTCTAAAAATAAACGCAAAGTTGGCGAGGTCACTCGTCATTTTTCACATTTTGTTCGCCAGTTTTCTTACTGTTTATTATACTGTGGTTGAAGTTAGGTCCAAATGAAAAATGAAAGATAATATTTAATAAATTAAGTTTGAAGAATAAGTTTTTTTTAAATAATTTATGAAAAAATCACTCTAAATTCTTTAATTATATAGGGCCACCAAAATTCAAATGAACACTAATTTGGACAGTTAGTAGATTTTATGAAGAGAAACGAAGGGTTAGCTTTTAATGAACAAAATAAATGTTGTATAATTGTTTCGTATTTATTTTAATAAAGAATTCTTTAGTTGATATCTAATTATTGGGAACACCAAGCGGAGACGAACCACTTCTTAAAAATGTTCTTTGCATACGTAAAGAAACTTCTTCAAATTCTTCTTCTTCGTATTCAGCACACAAAAATAATCCCAGGGTCCATTATTAATTATTGACTTTTTTGAACAAATTTAATTAAATTGAATATAACACTAAATTATCATGAAAAGTAAAATTAATTTTGTTTTATTTACAAATAAATAATTGTATCAATTTTATTGGATATTTCTGACACTCGTCTTTTTCGCAATTCAGAATAGCACAAAGCGAAGCGAATTTGAAAAAGCGGATTGAAGTGCAGCGCATTCCATAATCGGCGCACAGGTACTTATGAAGAATCCGAAAACGATTAAGAAACTGTAGACAATATTGACGCCAGAATCGTGGTCGTGATCGTAGAACGAAACAGTCTCCAAAACGCGCAAAATTATAGTCCAAACATTCGAGAAGTCAATCGAAAAATTGATCACATTCGCCAAATCGTACTCGAATCCTACAGAAAGAATAAATCACGGTATTATTTAAAAGAAAGTTTCAAGTGGAATTTATATTAATTTGATTTTGTCATGTACAGCGAGCATCAATTTAAACTTAACACCTAAACATTTTAACTTCTTTTCCTAATATTTTTAAAACTATGAATGAGAACTGAATGAAAATTTATTCAAAAGGAAGCTTAATTCGTCCTCTTTATGAGCCATTTTTTCATTTTATTGATTAGACAAAAAACCATAATTTATAGAACAAAAACCACAAAAAGTCCATTTTTTACGCGTCATATTTGAATTGTATAAATAATAAGGCCCCAAGTACAGGGTTTTCTCGACCATTCACCTCATTGTTAGTAGTGGAAGTCTGCAGGGAACATGAAAAAATTTAATGTACATTATTTTAACCTATTTATTTTATTGATTTAAAATTGAATTTTTGAAATTACGGCGTCCGAATTATTTAATTTTAATGGCAGGATTTTAGTGGTTGCACTAAAAATTTTGGGAACTGTTATCAATTGCAAAGCAAGTAGCTCGAGTAGGGGACACAGAAAATGCGAAATTAGCTAGGCTTCTTGCATGCAACGAAATTTCTTACTTAATTATATGTAATTTGGAATTTGGATAGGAGACTTAAAAAACGTCAATTTTATTTATTTAATTTTATTAAGATATTTAACATTTTTTTGAGCAAAAAAATTAGTTTTTATCTAGTTTCCACTGTCATTTTTTTTTTAATTTCTCCATTCTTTTACTTCTCTCCCCGGTTTCCCATCTGTCATTTTTACATTTCTTTCTTTGTTTTGTTTTCTTTGAAGACTGTAAATTCGTTAAAAAAAAGTTCCGACTCCGACTGGCGAAAAATTATAAATCTGACTCCGGCTCGGCCTTGAATTATAGTGTGATATTAGAGCCAAAAACAAGCTACTCCACGATACCAACTTCAACTTCAACTCCAATTTTACAGCCCTGCTTTTTGTTTTGTTTGTAGTTTTTACCAATTATTTAAAAAATCAAAACCCTTACACAAATCATCGACATCAACAATATCCGTATTTAAAGGATAATTATTATTACTTGTGGCTGTTGCAAAATATTTATTTGTTAATAATTTTGATGATTCATCACCATCAACATTATTATAATTATCAGAATTTAATGAAAGTGACGATATTAATAATAAATTACCACCACCAAGAACAGAAAAATCGCCAGCAGGACGAATCAATAGATCACAATTTCCCGGTTCACCATTAGCTTCATCATCTTCTTCATGGTTACAATTGAAATTATATTTATTTATTAGATTTTCAACTTTATTATCATTGGTTGTTGCCGTTGTTGGTTTATTATTATTATTACTAAATATTAAATCATTTTTACATATAAATTTTGTTAGAAACTGTTTAGTCTTATTTGTACCAGTCTCATCTTTTGTTGTTTCATTTTTTACCATTTTATCATTATTATTAGTATTATTAAATAATCTTTGATATTTTTTATTGTTCTGATTTAAAATTTGCTTTTTTGTTTGTTCTTCAGATTGTTCATCAAAGTTTCGTGCTTTACAAAATTCCCTTAAGGAAACTTTCTCATTCATTTTTAAATCGTCTTCATGATTATTTATAAATAAATTTAAATTAATTTGACTTTTTGTTTTATAACTAAATGGTAATGAATGTTCATCATGAACTATAAAAAATTCCTCCTCCTTACAATCAGTTTTATTTTGCTGTTGATCAATTATTAACTTTTTTAAACCAGTTTTTTGTATAGAATATGTTTTTAAATTTTTGCCATCAAATTTATAAATATTTTTAATTTTTAATTGATTCTTTTTTCTACGTGTTATATCATCACAACAATGTGCTAATGCAATACCACCATCCAATGTTGATTCTAATGTCGTCAATGTTGTTGTAGATGATATTGAGAAATTATCAAAATAATGTAATGATATTTCTGGTTTTATTAATGTTTCATTAATTATTTCAATTTGTTCGTTTAACTTCAATTCATTCCATATATGTTCATATGATACTTTCGTTTCTGTAATGTCAGAATGAATTTTTTTCGCTAATGAATTTATATTTGAAAAATAATTTTCAATTAAATCGCTTGTTAATTGTTTTGTAGACATTTTATTTCTTTGTTAGTCTTTTTAAAAAATTGGATATCGAAAAAACAAAATTTTGACTTATTTTCACTTTTATTCCTTCAGACAATGTTTTTTGTTCTACCCACAAAAAAATCATAAACAATTTATTTATGAAGTAAAAAAAAACTTGATAATTTTGGTTTTTTTTTCATACTAGTGAAAATTTTCCATTGTCTACTTCTTCCTGCATTTTCTAATACGACAATTTTTTTGATTAATTTCGCAAATACTCTCAGTTTTTCTTTAAACTTAAGTTAATTTTTAATATTTAAAAAAAAAACTTAATACGAATTTTAACTTAGACGAATTTACACACAAAATGGCAGAGAACAAATCATATGACAGCAAGCCTAACCCTGGAGGCAATCTCGACGGACGCGACGGACGCAATGAACGCGTGATGTGTCAAAAACGTTAGTGACGGTATAAATATTTTTGTGTAGGCAAACTCGACGCCGTCGATGAAATTTGTAATTTTTATTATTATTTGATATAATCTTTGTGTTATAAGTTAAAATAGTTTTTTAAGTAGTGTAAATTAATAAAAAGAACTAAAATACCGTTTTTAAATGGAATTTTCACAAAATAATTCCCACTCAAAAATTTTAAAATGACATTTGAACGCGTCCGTCACGTAAAAGTTGAACACGAATGAACTTTACAACGTCTAAACCGTCGCGTCCGTCACGTCTACGTCGAGATTGCCTCCAGGGTAAACAAAATCATACTTAAAGCAATGGTTAAAGAGAACAAGATAGGACACGTGCAGGGGAGACTGAGGTAATTTTGAAACCCGCCGCAAAAAACTTTTCTAAAAAAATGTATGAAGAAAGGCTAATTCTTTATTTTCCCAAAAAATATTTCTCTCAATCTGTCTTTTCCATAGCTTTTTTGTACTTTTTACTTTCAGCTGCATCAAAAAATGGAAAACGTATGAAAATAAAAAATTGATGAAATCATAAGTAATGTGAATTCAAATTTCAAATGTTTCATATTTTCAGTGGATAAATTAATTACACGAACAGTACCCAGCTTAATAGAATTGTCACTAAAGAGAAAAGGATAATAATTTATAGCAAATATTATATTTCGTGCATGCACAGGAATGGAATTTTGTATTTCGATTTGACCCAATTGGATCGTATATACGACTTCGACCAACCAATTTGGTATCGGCTAAAATTGGATCGAAAATATTTTATACTGTGATCGTATAAAATTCATTCGATCAGTGTTGAGTTGTCGAAAACATGTTTTTTTTATGTTGATTGTCATATTTTTAATTTCTTTAATGAAAAAAACCCAAGTACAAGAAATTTGACAATTATTTCCTTAAATTTTTACTAAATTATTGTAGTTTTCACAAAAAAAAAAAAAAAATAAAATATTTTTTTAAAATTTTTTTTTTTCACTTGAGTTCATGCAAATTGAGTTCATGCAAAAAAATCCCAAGCTTGCAAAAGTTAACTTGAAAGTATTGAATTTAAAAAAATTATCAAGATTTTCATGAAATTACAACCAAATAAGATGGCCCTAAGAGCGAAGTGAAAATTATAAGTATAACAAAATAAAAAAAACGACGCCAAATTTAGGACCGAAGACACTTAAAGATATTTTGTTTCACTGAGACCAACAATTTTAATATTAATTATTAAATATTAATTTAAAAATAGTTCAAAACTAAAAACAAATCTAAAACACAAACATTTTAAATTATTGTTTTCAAAAAAAAAACTACCAGCTGTCAAAATTTCATTACATTTCATCGGGCAATTTGAAAATTTATACCATTTGGGTGGAATTCTCAAAGGCCACACTAATTTACGATACGATGATTTTACAGGATGCCAAAAAGAATTCAGATCGAATATTAAATCGAATCGAAAATTCAGTTGGATCGAAATACAAAATTCCATTCCAGATCTCAGTACTCGATTTAAGTCAATCAAATACGTGCTTTAAGACAAAAAATAACGTTCGATTCAGACCGTCATTGTTAAAAGTTGAGACTATAAGTAATTAGTGACCCTTTTTAAACACCTCCGATCCCAATCTCTCCGGAAACAAAATTTCTGGACGTTTCCAGTAATTCTCTACACCATATCCAAATTGTTTTTTCTTTTTTTGGTTAACGATAAAACGATAGCACGATAGACGGATGCACACATTCAAACAAGGTTTAGCCTTTTATTTGTGTGTATTTACATAATATTCACACATTTCATATACCATGTGATGAATTAAATCTGAGTAGTATCGCGTACATTTTATATAGCATGCGATATATTTTTACTTTCCCTATAAACGAATGTTTATAGGAAAGTACTATAATCGTGCGAAAGCCTAACTTTTGATCTAGAAGGGCTAGGAAGATGAAAATAAGTGCAAAATCCGTTTCATGTAAGTTAATTAGCCCCATGTCCGTCCGTCCGTCCGCTTCTTTAAATCGTTAATAAAATCTAAATGGATGGTCCGATTTCCATGAAACTTTCGCTATTTTGGTGTTGCATCAAATGCCAGATGGTGTTAGATTTTGGGTGAAATTAATATATGGCAACACTATTTGGTAACATTTTTTGTCTCAAAACGACAAAATTTTGTCCGCATGGTTCAGATTAAATTGCTTGACCAATTTCGATAAAATTTGCACAGTTTATGTATTGAGCCCAAATTTGGAACCGATTAGTTTTGGCCCATATTCGACTATGGCAACCCTATCTAAGAATACGTTTTGTCCAAATATTATATGTATTTTTGCACTAGTTGTAGAACCGAAACTGCACGTGCAATTTTCATGAGATTTGCACAGTTTGTGTACTAAGGTCGGAATTAGAACATATTAACTTTTCAGCGGAATTCACTTCTGGCAACACTAATACGCAAAACATTTTTTAAAAAATGTTGTGGAAATGTAGAAACTTCCCTAATTCGGCCAATAATAGTCGGATTTTAATGAAACTTGGAATGTACATTTGGGATGGGCCAACTGAGAGGATAGAATATGTCTCCCTTCGGTGCGAGGTTGTAGGGGGCTAAAATAGAAAAACTTCAATAATTCACTCAATAATGGGCGGATTTCCTTAAAACTTGGTTTGTACATTCTGGATAGGTCAACTGAAAATATAGAATAAAAAAACCTTAATAATTCGACCAATAGTAGTCACATTTTCATGAAACTTGGAATGTACAATTAGAATTGACGAACTGAAATGAGTATTTTATGGCATTATCGGGAAAGTTCCATAGTGGTCCGGCGGATATAGAGAAATGTAAATTCACTACTATGGTTTGCTTTACTTATTTTTCTTCGATGTTTTGGTCGACAACTCAAAAAAAAATTCACCCTTCTTAAAACATACATGCACGAAAAAAAATTGACATCAGAAAATTTACACATTCTAGTATAAATTACATCTATATGCATTTTTTTTTGAGTCCTTCAAAAATGTTTTCAAAAAAACTGACATGTGCTTTTAAAACATTTATACTGATCGTTGGTCCTTTTTTTTAACACTGATTATTTTCGGTTATTATCACCTAGTTTCATGCTATAAATAATTTTTCTTTGATTTACCTTAAAACATACATGCATTTACCTTAAAAATTGCCTAATTGTTACCGAAAGTAAGAAATTCAGGTCAAATTTCACGCCTAAAGACTCAGAAAAATGTACACACTTGTTGCATAATAAATTATATCTATATGAATTTTTTGAGTCGTAAAAAATGTTTTCGAAAATTGACATGTACTTTTTAAAACATTTGTACTTGGTCCTTTTTTAAAAAAAAAACACTGAATATTTTCGGGGCATTTTTTTTTTTTTTTTAAAGGAAGTGGGTGCTGAATGGCAGCCCGTACTTAGGTTTGTGGCCCATTGTACTCTCGGGAAAATCTGGACATATGTCCTGGGATCGTACAAGTTTTCCAAGAAAACCTATGAGAAAAAGACTAATTACCTGTATCCTGTTTATGGAGTGGCAGGTTGTCCCAACTCTGGAAACAGTTCTGTCTTCTTCAGGTAATCGATTAAGGTTTCCACTTTCAGATTCCGGGTATCCGACAAAGTCAAGAATGGTTTTCCGAAAATCTTCTTTCGCAGACCCCTTAAGGCATCACATAAATAAATAACGTGTAGTGATGTTTCCTCAATGGCTCTGCACTTACGACAGGTGGGATCAGATAGTATACCTATCGTATGTAGATGCTTGCGGAGGCAATGTCCCGTGAGGGCGCCCACTAGTACTCTGGTTTTATTTTGGTCCAACTTCAATAACGAGTCCCTGACAAGGCCTGGTTCAGTTATGTATATTTTGGATTGTCGAAGAGATTCGTTTCGCCACTGAATTTTGTGTTGTACGGTGATCCATTCTCTAATAGAGAGTTTGGCTGTGCTTTTAGCAATACCAATGATGCGTTCCGGCCCGATAGGTTTCCTAATGGTGCCCATATTGGCCTGTACATCCGCCATTGTATTGCCTGCGAGCCCGAGGTGTCCCGGTATCCAGTTGAGTACAACTCTGTTATACTCAGCTAGTTGATTGAGGGTGTTGAAGCATACTGGCTGAACAATGAGTGCCCAAAGCGATGGATATTGTCCTTTTGGGCTCCGTGCCAATGACACCTACCCCAGTTCCTGCATCCGATTTAGACCCATCCGTGAACCAGAAGAGGCCGAGTGGTTTTGCGAGATTCTCACCGTCCGCTATCCAGGATTCTCTGGGAAGCATGACAGTCTCGAATCTGCGTTTGAAAACGAATGCCGGGGACATGACGTCCGATGGCATCGAGAGTATGGGGTATGATTTGATCAGATTAGTTAGGATCCCGGTATGGCTCTTGATATCTAATCGATCAATCCAGAGTCCAGCATTTCGCAGTCAATAGGACGTTGCCATTGTAGTGCTTTGAACCACCAAGTGCAGCGGTGGAGTTCCCAAGAGGGCCTCCATGACTGCAGTTGGCTCGGTTCTGATTGCACCCGTAATACTTAAAAGTGCAAATCTTTGAATACGGCTTAAAAGATCTCTAGGATTGGATACTAGGGTACGAGGCCACCAAACTATTGATGCGTAGGTCGGCAGAGGTTTAACCACCACATTGTACAACCAGTACAACGTTTTACGTTTTAGTCCCCAGGTGGGTCCAAAGCTTCTACGACAGGCCCATAGGAGCGCCGACGCTTTCTGTTCTTTGACCTCCACGTGCTTTTTCCAGGTCAGCTTTTTATCTAGATATACTCCTAGATATTTCACCGACTCGGAGAGTTGCAGTCTCGTTTCACCTAGACAAGGAGCCTCAAAGCTTTCGAGATTCCTATTCCTGGTGAACATAACGAGTTTAGTTTTGTTAGGATTACCGGAGAATCCCTTGGAAAGGGCCCATTTTTGAACCCTGATAAGAGCTTGATGGGTCAGCTCAGCCAATGTACTGGGGAATTTTCCCGATACAAGAAGAGTTATGTCATCCGCATACGCTTGGGCGTAGTAGCCCGAGTTGTTTAAAATCCTGAGAAGGTCACCTATAACCAGACCCCACAGCAGTGGAGATAGTACACCTCCCTGTGGGCATCCTCTCATATCTGAGATAGATTCCGTATCTCTTCCTAGACTGGTCGATGCAGTTCGAACGGACAACATGGTTCTTATCCACCTAGTGACAGTCAGACCCGCCCCATGCACTTCGGCTGCCTCGCTCATGGCATCGAAAGTGACATTGTCAAATGCCCCTGCTATGTCAAGAAATGCACCAAGAGCGTATGGTTTAGTGTCTAGAGCTGTTTCAATTCTGAACACTAATTGATGGAGTGCAGAATCCGTGGATTTGCCCTCTTGATACGCGTGTTGGTTTGGGTGGAGAGGGAGGATACTTGGTATCTTCTCCCTCAGGCATATATCCACCAGCCTCTCCAGTGTCTTAAGCAAGAATGACGTGAGGATGATGGGACGGAAACTCTTGGTCTCAGTGTAGTCAGTACGACCAAGCTTAGGTATGAAGATCATACGTGACTTTCTCCATGGCGAAGGAATATAGCCATAGGAGAGGCTTGTGCGGTGGATTTGGCAGAGTGGTTTGATTAGCAAATCAGCTCCTTTCTGAAGAAGTGTCGGGAAAATGCCATCAGGCCCTGCTGATTTATACGGGGCAAAGGTTTTGATTGCGCAGTTAGTTCTCTCGTATGTTACAATCTCTGAAGCCGTTCTCCAGTAGGTTTTTTGGGGACGAGAACTTTCGGCTTGTAGAGACGAGCATGCCGGTGATTCACGAGATTCGAGGAAATGGGTATGGACCAGCAGCAGCTTCAGGATATCCTCATTACTTCAAGTGAATTCCCCATCTGACTGGCGCAGCACCGTTAATCTAGATCTCGGATCTTTGGAGAGGGCTTTTTGGAGTCTGCAAGCCTGAGGGAGTTCCTCAATTTGGCCGCAGTAGCTCTTCTATGGAAAAGCACTTCCAAAAAACGAGTCACATATTATGAAATTAAACTCGGTGATATTGATATATACAAGGAATGATAATATGATAATAATAATAATTTTATAAACTAAACGAATTCGAAGTATTCGCCAATCTTTAGAACGAAGGATTAGGATTCGTCGAATCCGAAAATACCGAGTAATGAGAAACCCTAAACTTAACTAAAATATTCTTGTCTTTTATTTTTTTTTTTATTATTTATTGAACTTAAAACTAGTATGGTGTCTTAAATTTCCTTATCAGAAGTGAAGGTATCGAAAAGAGTGAGTGATATTATAGCCCCTTGCGGGACTCTGGCGGACTTTGTTAAAATATTGGAGAGTATGGTAACATTTAGTACTGAGAATTTTCTATCTTTTAGGAAGCTTGCGGTGAAGAGGATAAGATGGGCGGGGAAGTTGAAAAGCTTTAGCTTCCAGATGAGACCGCTTATCCAGACTGAATCGAAAGCTTTCTCCAGATCAATCAACATTGCTACTGTAATCCTGTGTTTAGTCATATTGTGAATAATGTTATTGTGCAATATCGTTAGTGCGGCTAGTGTTGAGTGTCTTTTCTTAAATCCAAATTGTAGTTGTGGAATTAAGTCATTGTTTGGTTTCTTCAGCGGAATGATTTTAGACATTTTTCAAGCTGTTGGGAAATACGTAATGTTGATGCAATTGTTGAAGACTATAGTGAGTATTTTGACTATCTTGCGCGAAATTTTCTTAATAACCAATTTTGGTACATCATCGAAACCACAGGATTTTTTGTTCCTTAGACATTTGATTTCATGGGCTAGCTCTTTTTCTGATACGAATTTATCTTTATGTTTTGTACATGATTGTGGGATTGGCCAGCCTCCAGGAGCCTACAATGAAGGTGGATATCCGACTGGCGTAGATCTAATTGATGGCATTTGGTTCGATAAACCGATCGCCGAAAGTTTTGAGTCTACGATTCTGAAAACCTGGATAGTGACAGAGCTGTCCCTTCTCCTGCATCGCAGGAATCGCAGGAAGAGTCATCTATCAGAGTCATGGACGCTTAGTGATAATAAAAGTCGGCAGTGCCCAGTTAGGACACCTACAACGGTCTGAATTTTTGCTTTACTGAGACCTAGCAGTTCTTTCGATCTCTTTTTGCTGGGATGGCAGCCGAGTATTTTAGCCTGACGACAAGTATTATCATGATTATAGGTTGTATATAGGTTTACTTTTCCATAGAGCGCGCATGGGCTCTCCGAAAAATCTCCATATTTAGAGGTTATTGTTTAGTTTTTTATTACTAGTGACTTAATATACACTCGCTAACCCCACTTAAGAACTTACAATTTTTGGTCACACATATATATATATTTTTTAGATAGAACTATATGGTCTGAGAAAGAAATAATCACCATGAAAACTTCCACAACTTTGCTGAACCTTGTAATTGCGTGCAACCTCTATATAAAAAGTTAAAAGGTGTTTACTGACTCAAGCGCCAAAGCGGTCGAAATAAGACCATATGACTTCATGCATGCCCGCCATCCCCACTTAAGAATTTATACTGGCTGGTCACAAATATAGGGCATATATTTTTATTATTTCTAACTTTTACCTATATACGTTGGAAAATGTGTACATTTACTGATAAAAGTAGATATGTGAAGCTAATCTCAGATTTAAACTCACATTAACCTATCAAATTGGGAACTGTGTACATTACTAAACAGAGTTCATTTCTTTATTAATGTTCTTATTATTGTCAATTTAGTATATTAAGAAAATTTAAAAAAAAATGTATTCTATAAAAAAATCTAAATGTAAATGTAGATGTAAATGTATATATTTAGCGATTTTGTATATTTCTCGTAACATATATACTATATAGTATTTAAAAGCTTTATATTATAAAAATAAGATTTTGAATGTAAATGCAATATTAAATAAATTTCTTCAAATTTCACAATTCCTTCGAGTTATTCTTCTACTAAGGATAACTAAAATATGAGACATAGCTATGTTCTTGATTCCATATTTTCTAAATATCTACAAAAAATACCATCTATTATATTTCCAGAAATAGTCGTTGCGAAATTTGAATGGTTATTCAAGTGAGTAATGGTAATGAATCATTTGATGCGAAATTTACGTTAAAATCACCACCAAAAATTAATGGCATTTTGTCTTCTTCTAAGAGCTGCAGCACCTGCATGACTGTATATTAGCAACGAACGGTGTAGAAAGCCTATGATGTCATCCACTTGATTTAGATGGCGCTGGAGTTAATGCAAACTTTTGAACTTCATATATAGAGGTCACACGCGACCATTGTAATCGTGTATGACCTCTATATAAAAAATTGAAAAATTGTTATCGAATACAACGCCAAAGCGGTGAGAGATATAACTACTTTATCTTCGACGGAAATAATCCTTATGAAAACCTCTACAACTTTGCCGAATATTGCAATCGCGTATGATTTCTATATAAAAAGTTCAAAATTTTGTGTCGACTACAGCGCAAATCCGGTGGGAGGGATAGAATTATTTGGTCTTCGATGGAAATAATTTCCATGAAAACTTACACAATATTGCTGAACATTGTAATCGTCTATGAAGTCCATATAATAAGATGTTTGTAATGCAACGTTTTCTAACGGTTTTCCGTCAGGAAACGTTGCATAAAAACGTGACGGCCTTGAAAAATCACTCTAATGCGCCAAAAGAAGTTTCACTTCAACAAGGTTATTGTCAATTTTTAATTTCGTGATGCTAATGTCCGTTTTATTTGATTTTAACTTATTTATGTTTTTAAAAAGATTGTTGTCATTTTGAATATTCTTTAATTTGTGTTTGAAGTTGTCATTAGCGTTCATCAGAATCTGAGCTGTGATTTCGTCGTTTATTTTTTTAAGCTTCTTTGGAGTTGCAAGTAATAGGTATCTTTTATGAACCCATTTGTTACCAGGCTTCTGAACATTTTGCGTCTGTCTCTCCCTTTTCTTTGTCACGGACCCCCTTTTATACTTTTACAGCTTACAAGAGTTGTGGCAAAGCTTCGTATTTCTTGTGTTTTTATGAAATTTTTGATATATTTATATAATATGTTAAATGTATCATACTCTAAATCATATTTTTCATGTTTCAGACATATTCTAAGCTTATTTGATTTGGTATTTTAAGTTTTTTAATGAAATACTGGTTTATTTTCTTGAGGGCGTTGAATTCGCTTAGGTACAAAATGAATGATCCTCTTTGTTTTTTGCAGGTCCATGTCTGCAAATAACACGCTCACCAAACTTACTTTTAGTAAATCGATTGTAACGTTCGCTATGTGACAAGTGGCACCGTCATGTTGAAACCACATATTGTCCAAGTCCATATCACGCAATTCTTACCAAAAATAATCAGTTAGCATGGTTGGATAGCGATTCCCATTAATTGTAACGTAGCGATTTTCAGCATCAGCGGAAAAATATGACCCAATGACACCTACAGCATGTAATCCACACCACACAATTATTTCTTTGGGGATGCAATGGTGTGCGGGCTGTGGCCTGCCCAATAACGCATATTTTGCTTATTAACAAATCCGTTTAGCCAAAAATGAGCCTCATCACTAAAGATGATTTTTCGATGAAAATCGGCTCTAAAATTTGCAGCGACCGACTCAGAATTTCGGTAATAAATTTTAATAATTTGTAAACGTTGTTCAAGTGTGTACTGCTGTTATAATGAGTTGAACATTACATATATATATATTATATCTATTCAACAAAATGCAACTCATTATTACGACCTATCCCAATAATTATCAATAACACATGTGCGGTATAATGTGCCACCACTTAACAAACAATTCAAACATTCAGACTTATACTTTCTTAAGAAAATATGAAGTAATGGTTGGAAATTCAAAACATTTTCCATATTACGAAATGTATTGAAAAACGAATTGTTTGTTTATTTTAGCAAAGCATTTTTTCGTGTTGTAAAAAATGCAATAAATTAAATACTTAATTTTGACCGATGCATTTTCTGTATTTCAAAATGCATCAGGAAATACATATAATAAATCAAGTACTTATGTAAGAACGTTTGTGAAAGAATCTTTTCGTTATTTTATAGAATATTCTTGGTGGGAACAATGACCTAATTTAACCTCCAAGAAATTACTATAAAATAACGAAACAAATTGTAGTAGTCAGTCAATGTAACAGTCGGAATTTAAATACACACCATATTACAAAAGAACTTGGACCAAGACATATTTATGTAGGATTTGATATAAAATAAAACGCGAGTTGTTATTTTAATTCAAGTTTAATATTCGAAAAATAAAATATTTAATAATAAAAATGCGAAAAATTAAATACAATTGGAAAATGCATTCAAAAAAAAAAAACTTGGCTTTTAATTTTACTTTACTTTGCTTTACTTTTCCGAATCCAAAAAAAGACTAACTGTCGAAAAATATTTTAATAAGTATTTTTAGTTAATTGCATAATAATAACGGTTGAATTTTCGTATTGTAGGATTTTGCAGCAATATTATCCTACACTCGGCCATCCTGATCAATCATCTGACCCAGATGATGTACTTTCATCTTCATAATGTGTTCCGATCCATGGCTTTAAGTGATCGGCTGATGCTGATGTAGATGCCGGTCCTTGACAGTTGCCTACCTTTTTTAAATCATACCTGTCATTTCCCTTTATTTTCACGATTTGATATGGACCCAAAAATTTTGGAAATAGTTTTAGTCCTGGACCGAACTGTGTCCGTTTCGTGGCAACCATGTCACCAATTAAGTATTCTCGTGCAGCTTTTCTTTTCTTATTGTAAGTTTTTTGATTTTCTCTTTGTACAGTTGAAATTTGTTCCTTTGCATCTTTCCGGAGTTGAAGTCTATCTTCTTCAAATTCGATGATTATTTCCTGCTCGATTATCTTTGTGATATTATCATTTTGTATAGTTTTCATTTTTATTCCTGTTAGAAGTTCGAATGGTGTTCTACATGTACTCCTACAAACTGTTGAATTCATCATCCATTGAACTGTCGCAACATTTTGGTACCATTTTTGTGGATCTTCAATTGAGACTTTCGATAATACACTGATTATGGTGCGATTCATCCGTTCTACTTGCCCGTTTCCTCTAGGTACGCCTGTTGTTATTTTTATATGAATTATATTATTCTCTTCACAATAATCCTTGAATTGTGTCGAAACGAATGCAGCTCCTCTATCACTAATAATTCGTGATGGATTTCCGAAAACATTACTTTGTAACTTTAGTTTTTCTATAGTTTCTTGCGAGTTTGTTGATTTAACCGGATATAGCTTTGAAAATTTCGTAAAAGCGTCTACTACGATAAAAATGTGTTTGTAATTTTTGGCTGTAGATGGTAAAGGTCCGAGATGGTCCACGTTGTAAGTATGTAGAGGAACATCAAACTTTTCTATAGCGTTCAGTAGTTCTTCAATTTTTCCGGATTTCCGGGCTGCTAATATGCACTCAATGCAATTGTCTACAATAGACTTTATTTTATTATTCAAATTTTTTATTAAATAATCTTTTTCTATCTCTATAGCGACTTTCCTTGCATTTATGTGCCCGTTTGCATGTACTTTCGTTATGACTTCACGTTGTATTTGTTTAGGTAAAACTAGTAGATAATTTCCGTCTTTAAAGACATATAAAAGGTCTCTACGAAGAACGTAATCTTTGTAGCATTCTTTTTTCGTAATCTTAATTATGGCCTGACATTTTTCATCTTCTGTTTGAGCTTTGCGTATTCTTTCTAAGATGCCATCTTCAATTAGCATAGTTATTGGAAATCTGCTTAATGCGTCTACATGTTGCATTAGCTTTCCAGGTCGAAGTTGTACTGAACAACCAAATTCTTCAATTATTAAGGCCCACTTTGCAATTCGAGCTGAAAGCTCTTTTTTCTTCATTGTTAAATGAAACGCTTTACAATCTGTAAAGATCTTAAAGTTTAAACCTAGCAAATAACTTCTTAATCTTTTCAGAGATCGTATAATTGCTAAAACTTCAAGTTCATAGCTTGAGTATTTTGATTCCGCATCACTTGTTTTGAAACTTATGTAAAAAGTTGGATAAAATTGTTGATCTTCGTTACATTTTTGTAAAAGTACCGCAGCACCACCTTGTTGAGATGCATCTGTGTGTAGTTGTGTCTCAAGTTTTGGATCAAAAAGTTTCAGTACTGGTTCTTTGCATAATATTTCTTTTAAAGTTTCAAAAGCTATTTCTTGTTCTTTACTAAAAATCAATTTCTTTCCTTTCTTTGTCATATCGCTCAATGGTTTAGCAATAATTGAGTAATTGGGGATAAACTTTCTAAAAAAGCCCGTTAATCCGAGAAAACTTTGTATATGTTTTAAATTGTTTGGTATTGGAAATTGTCTTACAGCTTTTGTTTTCTCCATTGATGGTCTAATTGAGCCATTTCCTATTATATGACCAAGAAAACATATTTCTTTTTTAAAAAAATGGCATTTACTCCACTTAAATATTATTCCATTCATAGATGCGCATTGTAAAACTTTTTGTACTTTTTCAAGATTTTCGTCTATATTCTTAGCGTGTACGATAATATCATCCATATAGACTAACATTGTTCCATCTCGTATTAATTCATGAAAAATGGTATTAATATATCGCTGGAAAGTTGCTGGTGAGTTACATAGTCCAAAAGGCGCTTTCAAAAATTCATAGTGACCTGTTGGTGTAATAAAGGCAGTATATTTGCGTGACTCAGGTGAAATGTCAACATGAAAAAATCCATTTTTTAAGTCGAGACTTGTAAATACTTGACCATCATAAAGCGTATCGAGAACTTCTTCTATTAGTGGTAACGGATACCTATCTTTTATTATTTTAGCGTTGAGCTTCCTATAGTCAACACATATACGACTGCTTCCATCTTTCTTTTTGACTATTACAATTGGACTAGCAAAATCTGATGTACTTTGTGTAATTACACCTTCTTGAAGCCATTCATCAATTTGTGTGTTAAGTATACCTTTTTCGAGCGGTGAAAGTCTTCGTGGTGGTAAATAAATTGGTTGTTCATCATGTAGAAAAACTTTCATTTCAATACGGGATTTTGGTTGTTTCTCAGGTTTATATTTATTTATTAAGTCGAGTACTTTAGTAATTGTATACTTATCATGCCTAGATTCGATCATAACCATATTATTACATGGTTTTGCCAGTTCTGTAACATCCATCATAGCAAAGGGATCTTCTTCACCATTACATTTATTGTGTTTTGTATTTCTAATAAGAACATTTCCTTCTGCAATCATAACATTAGAATTATTTGATAGATTTTTCCCAATTAGCATATCAGTGGAAAGCCAATCATCTGGAACAACATGACAATTTACTTCAAAATTATTTTTATCAATTACGAATGTTGCTTTGAATGACCCGAAAGTGTGGCGTAATGCATTTCCAAATCCAGTTAGTGGAATTCCTAACCCATTAAGAGAATATTTCTTGCAAAAATTTGTATATGTCGACCATTTCATTAACGTAACATCACTACCTGTGTCAACCAAAGCTTTTACATCAAAATTATCAATACTTACAGTGACATGCATCTTAGGTAAATTTTCTCTTTCTGGATAGTTCAATATTTCATTACTTGTAGATATTTTGTTAACCTCGCTTAACTTTTGACAGTCTCTAGCTTTATGACCGAAATTACTGCATTTAAAGCAGCGATATCCTTTTCCTTTGTGTGGGCAGTTTTCTGTGGTATGCTGGAAAGCTCCACAAATTGTACATCGATCTTTCTTGCTTGATGTAGCTTGGTTTCTTTCGGTATTTTTTGAAACAAAATTGTTATTTGCTGGCTGTCTTTTAAGAGATTTGGCACTTGCTTTTATTAATTCGTATGTCTTTAATTTATTTTTTAATTCAGATATAGTTCGAGCATCATATAGAACAGATTTGTTATGCGCTCCATCAGAAATGCCATTTATAATATAAGCAACTATAGATTCTTCATCGAGTAGGGTGTTTCCGCTCTTAGCAATTTGAACCATTCTATAAAGATATTGTTGATACGTTTCATTTTGTTTCTTCTTTTCGGAACTTAGAGTATTATGCAAAGAAATACTAGTTGGAGTGCAACGAAATTCTCGTTCTAATTCAGATTTTAACGACTTCCAATTTTTAATATCAGACGAGCTTTCTAAAAATAATTTTGCAGCACCCGTCAAAAGACGTCTTCCGTAAATGAATATTTGTACTTCTGTCCACTCACATAAACTTGCAGTACTTTCGAAATTTTCTAACCATTTGTGAACATCTGAATTAGGTTCTCCATCGAAAGATTCTAATGATTCTTCAAGGTCTCTAAAAGAAAACATATTAGAATTTTTTGAAATAATTGAAATTTTATTATTTTTGATATTTTGAAAATTATCTGGTGATAATTCACTGGAGCTTTTCGATAATTTTGAATTTTTCTCGTTCTGTTCTTCTTCTTCTGAATTTTCTTCTTCAAAACTTTCGTCAATTGTCTCTAGAGGATCACTTTTTCCGAAATTTTCGAGCAACCTTTTCACAAGATTTGATTTATGTCTATAATGTACCGGTAGTCCACGACCTTTTAAAATTGATTGTAGTTCTTTTACAGTTTTTTCATTTAGATTGATTAGTTACCGTTATTCGTTACTGTAATTTTATCGAATTTTTATAAATTTTCTTATCACGATTTAACATATTAACTATTATAAAATTTCTAAACTTCACAATTTGCTTTTCTGTTCCTGTCTTTTCTTCACAAGTTCTTAACTTTTTGTTTTTACATACAATGCAAGTAATTAAAATCTACCGAATTGATGAAAAATATTTTATTTTAACGCGCGACGGACGAGCCCCCAAAATGTAGGATTTGATATAAAATAAAACGCGAGTTGTTATTTTAATTCAAGTTTAATATTCGAAAAATAAAATATTTAATAATAAAAATGCGAAAAATTAAATACAATTGGAAAATGCATTCAAAAAAAAAACTTGGCTTTTAATTTTACTTTACTTTGCTTTACTTTTCCGAATCCAAAAAAAGACTAACTGTCGAAAAATATTTTAATAAGTATTTTTAGTTAATTGCATAATAATAACGGTTGAATTTTCGTATTGTAGGATTTTGCAGCAATATTATCCTACATTTATTCTTGAGTGAGGCCGCTCAAGAAGTTCCAAAGTAAAAGTTGGTGATAAATAAAATATAAATTTAAATAATAAAATTTTGTAAAAACGTAAAGGGTTTTTTACTCGACTCCCCTTGATCGCGTAACACTGCTCCATGATTAAATAGCAACTATTCACGAGCATAAATGTCAAAAGAAGAAAAAAGAATATTGCTTGGTTCGCCGTCCCTATTGGAAAATATTTGTAGTGTACCATTAGAAGAACGCTGTATTATGCAACACTCGGCTAAATCACCATATGGAACACTTAAGTATAACATTTCATATCTATATTGAAATTTCTTCAAATTTATTCCAATTTCAGATTTCGATCAACAAATAAAAATACGGTTGTTACAAGTGTCATTGCCAATAACTTACCTTTGAATGCTTTCGGGGTGGCATTTAGGACACTCTGGTAAAGAAACGTTCTTCTTACCACATTGATAACAAAATAATGACCTTTGTGATGTTACACATTCAACGAATTCATCACCAACATTTTCACAGGTTGAGCATATAACCTTTGAACGTCCATTTCTCTCCTAACCGTTATTATATTCCTTACTTGTCACATCTCGTTGATAATTATGATTAATACTTACGTTTGGTCGCTTGGTTCTAACTAACTGATTCCTAACGTCAATCATACGTACCTTTTGTGTATTTGGAATATTGATGTTGAAAGAATTATCAGATTCGAAATTATTATTAATAGGCGAATGAAAAACAGTGGCATGGAATACTGTATCAGGTGATATAACTCTAGCCTTAGGCGATTCAAATGACGCCTTATTGAAACTCGGTAGATTTTGACAGGTAGGTTTTGGTGATTCCCTAATGGAGAGATGACGTTCCGCTTTGCGTCTAAGTTGTTGAAGACATCATTTTGGAAGAGTGACAGTACGGAAAATAGCGTTGGAAAATTGCTTTGTTATTTATAAAAATTTAAATAAAGGATATTTGCCAATTGTTTCACAAGATGAATCGAAGCCAATCGTCCGTGATTTTTATAATGTCTGGAATATGCCTAATTGCACAGGTGCCGTAGACACAGGTCGCCATACCCCTTCCACCAAAGTCTGGAACCGAATACTACATTTATAAGAATTTTTATAGTTTTGTTCTTATGGCAGCGTGTGATGCAAACTACAATTGTACTATGGTCGATGTAGGATTCGCATGAAGTGAAAATGACGGTGGGATTTTTAATAAGTCAAATTTCGGTCAAGCTATATTAAACAAGACCTTGGATTTGCCTGAAAGTTGCACCTTACCATATACAAACATAAATTTTCCCCATTATTTTGTTGGTAAATGTAAATTTTCTTCTGTTTTATCTTTAATTAACAGCAAAAATTTAGGTGATGCAGCACTTCCGTTGAAAGAGAACTTGCAAAGACCTTATTCTGGAAAGTTTCTTCAAGATGACAATACCATTTTCAACTAAAGACCTTTGCGACTAAGAAGAACGATAGAAAATGCATTTGGAATCTTGAGCGCATGATGAAGAATATTGTTAACAACTATAAAGTTGTAATGGCTCCTTTACGAGTAAGTTGCCCACTTTTCCTCCACGGACTGAAACCTGCGCTAAAACCCAAAAGATTTTTTTTTATCGAATTCCACAACCATCTATTTTTTTAGGGAACTCACAAATAAATAGTGGTGGAAACCAGATGGTAGCACTATCTTGGGAAAAGAACGAGGAAATGAGAGAAAATCGATTTTGCAAATCATGTTCCAAACATTTTTGCATAGGAATGAATCTCCAGAATATTCGAAATCTGGTGATATCATGAGATGACTTGGGTCCATATGAAGTGGAAAACAGATAGGTCGATATATTTTGTTCGAAACGTGATGCGTTTTTTAGGAACGAATCGGGGAGCCTGGTTTGAATCATCAAGAGGATTGGTTTGCAAGAAGTTAGATGGAGGTTTGTCTTAGAATTTTAGAAATTTCTTTAATGGAATAAACGCGTAACTGAAATTAAGTTTTTTCATATTTTATATAAAAAAAAGAAAGTGGGGGGAAAGTTTTGAAAAACAAAAATAAAAATTTTTATTGAAAATTCTCAGTTTTGATCCAAAAAGAAAATTTTTTAAATGTAGCGGTCGATTAAAATTTGGAAAAGAAAGTGAATAAAAAGTTCCTTTAGAAGAAAATTGTTTTTGGTGAACAATTTCGTTAATCAGATTAGAATTAAATTTTTTTGGTAAAATTAAAATAAAAAAAGAAAGAAAAGATTTTTTTTTCAGTTAATTCTATTCAAGTAATTTTAACAGTTTACAATTTTGGTTTTCTTTTATAAAAAAAATAGAAAAAACATTCAAAAAAATTTCATTGAAAATAAAGTACGCTTCAAAATTAAGCCCGGAAAAAATGGTCTATATAAAATTTTTTTTCTTTTATGACACCTGCAGGTTTGAAAGTTTTTATAAAAATTGCAAAAAAAAATAAAAGCGGTATATTGGAAATCATTAAAGTTGGAACTGTTCACGGAAAACACAAAGTGCAAAATTTCACGTAAATCATGTAGACAGCAATATATTTCTTGGAATTTTCATACGAAAAGCAGAAAATTTAACAAATACACAAAGGAACAGGAAAAACCTATATATACATATATATATATATATACCATATATGTACTTTATATATACTTTAAATCTAGATTTAAGAAACATCATGTAAATTACTACAAAAAAAACAAAAAAGAATAATTTCATATATTTATATTAAAAATCACAAATTTCAAAAAAAAAAAAATAATAATGATTAAAATAAAATTAATTTTTTTAGCAAATTCAAAAACAAAAAAAAAACACTTCAGGTATTTCAGAAAAATTTAAATTATTTAATCATATTATCAAATTAATAAAAATTATTAAATTGAATTTTTATATTGAAAACTAAAATTGATATAAATAAAACTGTGATCAGACGGAAAACCCAATTTTCCAAATATCGAAAAGCGAAGTGGTAAACCTTAAACATTCTAATAATAATCAAATACCTCTCTTAAATTACGAACATTTTTACAGCTGTAAGCAAATGTTGGTAATTTAAACGCTAGTAATGGCCGCAAAATGACTGTAACCATTACGAATATTGTTTTACAATGGTAAGCTGGTGTACCCTGGTTGTTTTTTTGACAGATGTTTTTAAAATAATTTTTCTAGGTTAAAATATTTGTTATAAAAAAACAAACATGGCAGATAAGGAAAAACCTTTTACGGACGAAGGACAGGTAACCTCTTAAATATAATAGAAGATCCTATTATTCAGGCAAAGTTTAAAGAAAATGAAAAGAAACTTAAAATGATGTCGGAGGAAGTATCTGCCTTGCTAGATGGAAACTTTATATGTATATAAAAGTGCCAATACCGCTTTGAAAATTTAAAGCGTAAATACTATACCCTTAAACGTAACGTAATGTCTTAGTCAGCTACTCCGGATTTGAGATATCGGGAAGTTTTCCAACGAATGTCAACGAAGGGCAATCTAGAGGACTTAGTCGACAGTTTAGCACGCCCGCGGGAACAAGGACACAAACCCTTTGACAACATCGATTTATGTGAAGATGTTTCGGCAGATGTGGAATTATTTCCTAATGAAATTCTCGAATTATCCAATTCCACTCCAAGAATCTCAAAAAGAACGGAAACTGATGAAAGCAGACAAATTACAAAAAAAATATGATGACGATCTCTTGGCGTATTTTAAGAAATCAAACAAAAAAATAGCCGAAAATACTCCACAGGCTCAGACGCAAACGGATCGAATGCTAGGATTGTTTGAAAAATTCGTTAATTCCTACATTGCGAAAAAATAATAATCAGCATTTTTTTTAATATTTAATTTAATATAGCATAAATTATAAAAGCAAAGCAATAAAAAGGTTTATGTACTTTTTAGAATATTTTTTATTTTGCACAATTCTTTTTTGCAATTAACATTTTTCTTTACAAAATTTGCATAAGCCATTGGCGTTTCCTTCCTCCGGTTTCAGCGTCTAGTAGAAATTCAATTTCATCTGGCTGCTCATTTTCAATTTCAGTTTCGTGAAGTGCTTCTAACCACTGTAGATAAAATGTACATTTCTCTTTCTCACATAAGTTGTGCAATATGCAGCAAGCTGTAATAATTTCAGTAGTTTTTTTTAAATTCTGTATCGCACTGTTTTAAAAGAACTCTCCATCTTCCTTTTAGCCTTTCAAAAGCATTTTCTATGCACATTCTTGAATTTGATAACCTATATTTAAAAATTGACTGTTCTGCTGAGAGGTTGTATCCTGGGAAAGGTTTCAGCAAGTTTGGAGTCAATGGGAAAGCACTATCTCCGATAATTTGAAATTCTTGTGGAATAAGCCCCTCCGTGGTAGGAAATTTTGTAGTTGTTACATAATATACTTTGCAAATAGCGGCACAAATTTCATGTACAATGTTGCAAACAGTCGCCTTCCCAAATCCTAAAATAATTGCAACAACTCCAAAGTCTGAACCAGATTTAAGGTACCAAAGGAAATTGCTATTCTTTTTACTACTGGGATTGGCTGTCTAATGCATGCAACTTGTTTCTGAACTATTGGTCCTAAATCTGAACACATTTTATAGATGAGTTTTTTATTTACACGAAACTCTTCAATAAACTTTTTTCCCAGCCAAAGAGGCACATCGAGCTCCCAAAACTCCTGATTGTACACATACTTCCACTTTCTTTTGACAAACTTGCATCTTTTATTTTTTTGCCTTTTTGTTATAAATGAGCACATTTGACATCTTCGCGAATATTAATTTAAATTATGATTTCTTTTTTTTTAAATAGAAAAAACCTTAAATAAAAAAACTCCAAATTCTTCATTCGGCATTGTCAAATTACGATCTGTCATATTTACCGCCTTAATAATTCAAGTGTGCAAACGCTGGTAATGGCGGCTGGTGATTTATGCCTGTAAATAAATGCTGGCAACGGTAATGGTAATTTAAACAAGGTAAAAGTTAGATTTCTAATGAATGATCGACATTTAGAAACAAAAGCAAAAATCGTTTGGGTATACAAGATTCGTATTATTTGGAAAATTCTTTGTTTCTGGTTTTGGTATTGGATATCGGTGCTATTTGATATGTAATAAAATTTTGTCTAAAATGGTTTTAGCGTCAGTTTTTTTTTTGAATGAAAATAAACAAGCGCAAAATTTAATATTAGGAAGAATTTTTATAAATTAATATTGAAAACGAGATCTTAACGAGCTCAAATAAAAGAAAAAAAAAAACAAAGGAAACGTAATGAATAGAAACCCAAAATTGTCTTAAAGTTTTTTTTTTTGAATACTATATATGGTTTTTATGAAAAAAAGAGAGAATTTTGTTGTCCTTTCCCAGTTTATAGGAAGGCTCAAAGAACAAAAAAGCAAAAAAAAGGAATCATGTGGACTACCAACACGTAATAAACAGAATTTATTAATATTTCTACATAGGAGTATATTATTACGGTGATTTGGAAATTATTGCGTAAAATCGATCTTCTAAGATCTTCCAAGAGAGTAGGAATTATGTCAACGATTAAATAAATTGAACAATTAGAGGGAGAGGGGATGAAGCACACGAAGAGCAGAAAAAATAAGGGATCCCATCCAATTTAAAAAAATCATATGCACGCATAAAATAAATTATCTGTAATATTGATGACATATGGTGTTAAGCAAGGGCAAGCTTGCAAGCACAACTCAGCACCATCTCACATCTTCTCATCGCAAGGAAAAAGATATGCTTTCAGGTCATCAGGGGATTTACTACTTCGTTTATACTCTGTTGTTACAAATTTAAGACCGGAAATTGGAAAGAAGTGGTATTTGCTTGTGTATGTTTGCACAACTTTGCAACATGAAACTAGCAGACCACAAGTTCAATATTGCCCTGTAAGTTACCCAGATAAAATGTCTGAAAATGGTGATGCCATACCAGGACAGTGGAGAACTGAAATTACATCACTGGGTTCAGTTCGGAATACTAGAGCAAATTGTTCTGCTAGTAAGGCGTATAAACTACGAGAACAACTTGAAGAATTCGTAAATGGTGTTGGAGCGGTACCATGGCAAAATAAAGTTTGGATAAAATTAGTGTATCATTGCAAAATTTAAAAATTCTCATTGTGTATTTATTGCAATACAGATATTCTTTATTTTCAAGCAAGACTATTGAAATGATTTTAATTTTTCGTTATTTTTTATTAACAGGATATGTCGTGATGTGCGAAATGACCTCACCCTGATCAGTCAGTGGCCAGTCTTTAATAAAGCTCTTTATGAAGTTGCAAAAGTTATCAACATGATTTCCAGGTTCCTTCGGTGCTTCATTTTCGCATTTATTTTTCATTATTCCGCAATATTGGTATCATCTTTCTGCTTCTTTTTCCGACTATCGGTCTTATTACTTAAAAAAGTATTCAATGATAAGTCCTCCACATCCGTTTCCAGTGTACATTCTCCCGTCATTGCGACGCCATCATCCCAGTCTAAAGCATTTCCCGATGGCTTCGCATAATTTCCGATGTACTACAAAAAAGGTGTTTTATAATTAGTATATATTTTATAAAAATTTTCAATTTCTTAGGAGACAATTCTGACGTTGTGCTTTAAAAATTACAAATTATCAAATAATTACCAGCAAGGGGATGATTCAAACAATTTCCTAATGGTTGTTGCAACTTTTTGTATTCTATTTGAAATTTGTCACGAAGATACGTCCAATTTTGTTAACGTCTGGAGGATCTGAAAAGAATTTTGGTCTATTTATTGTATTACAAATATAATTACAAACTTACTAGGATTATTCAAGCTTTTGGCTATGGCCATCCAAATTTGTTCTTTGTGCTTTGTGTTTTTATATTTCTTGCGGCTTTTTTCATATAACTCCGGATATTCTTTAACTTTTTCGATTAGCATTTCACTATAAATTTCAAAATTCCGACCATCCATTTTTGATGTGTGTATGTTTGTATTCGCGAAGCTTTTGGTGGCGTGTGCCTTTGCTAAGCTTTACTTCACATGTAAGCTTTCCTGGGCCATATTTCGTATACCCCAGTACAAGAAAGTATTATTTTTTGGAAATTTACAAAGATTTTGACTACTTGTCATAACTTGGGTATAGGGAAAAATTGGATTATAATGAGCAACTTTCATGGATTTGAGTTCTTGGTTGGTTTGGATCTTGTTTGTATACCCCGTACAATAAAGTATTATTTGTTTGGAAATTTACAAAGATTTCGCCTATTTCATATAACTTAGGTATATCGGGAGAATATAATATTATGAGCATACGCGAAAAATAAAAATACAAACATCAAAAGCAAAGCAAAGCTGCAATCAGAAGCATGATGGATATATAATAATTATCATGAGTTACGTTGGGAAGATGGATCTATTTCAATGAGTAGTCTAAAGCAGTTTCTAATAAATAATTTAAAAAATAAATCAATATTTGTGAAGGGTGATGAGAAAATGAAATGGCTCAATAATGTGTTAGAACATAGTGCAGGTGTATATAATCTTGACAATTTCGATTGTCCAAATTTAAGAGTATTAAAGAGGCAATGCAAAAATATAGAAAATTGTTAAATGCATAAAGACAATCAATGCTGTTGTGCATTGCAATACGTTATTTTATTGAGAGAACATATTGATTCTCATTCAGAGTGTTATAAAAATTAATCCCCAAAGAGAATAAAAAAATGAATGCATGAACAACAATTTGGTGATGATGTCATCACGAAAGAATTCATGTTTTATATAATGTTATGAAATACTATGAGCATTCGCAAAGAATGAAAATGCAAACATCAGCAAACATTTATAGATTTCTACTATGTACTGTAACTGTAACTGTGTACTGTAACTGTAAGTATACAAAAATTTGTTAAGGAAAAAATCGACAGCAACTTTTAGAATATTGAATATAACATTTAAAATAAATAATAAAAAACCAAAAATACAATAGAAAGCTTTAAAAAAAAAAGGTGTGAGCGACGCTGCTCTCACGGTAGTTGATGTGTAAACATGTAGGCTCGTTAGCGTTGCATGTGGGAATATCGCAGAGGTTGTGGTTTTAGTAAGCTAGAGATTTGGGTCTTTTATTGAAATAAAGCCATTATATATATTTAATGTAAAAGACAAAATTTATTTTTAATGTTTAAGTGAACAAATAATTGGATTGTGGTAACTGAAATAGGAGACTTATACCGTCGTCTCAAGTGTATCGATGTACCGTGAAAATATCGCATCGATTTTCGTTTTTGTGTTCGTCGTTGGAATGTGTCTGTTCGAATTCATTTCCAAGTTTAATTTTTCCCGCAAGAATGTAATGAGCGGCTCCGCCTCATCTAAGGCGAAGTTAATATTGAAGTCGCCTCCCAATATCATGGGTAATTTGTCGAGGTCTGCCCCAAGCTCAGCGGATCCGTCCGGAGTGTATGGTAAAAGAACAAAATGAATGAATTTTATAATTGCGTCGACGGGTTGATTTGGCGAGATGTACACGACTACTGAAAGTATCTTCTGTCCGTTTTGCATTACAAATTCAGCTGCACAAACGTCTCCGATTGCTCTTGACGCCATTGTGGCACTCGAAATTTGGCGATCTGTAATAGTAACATTTGGTATATTTATACGTGCTGTATCACGCTTCTGATATATCGCTACACCACCAGCTCGTTGTCTTTCTCTTTTAAACTGCACGCAACAATCAAAGTTTGGAACGGAAATATGCTCATCGTTACGTAGCCAAGTTTCGCTGAGCATCAAGAAAGTACACTGTTGAGTGACCGCATCTGTGAGGTCGTTGTTGTGTGCCCTAAGACTTTGACAATTAAACACGAAGAACGATGTACATAGATTGTGATCCAAAATTTCTAAAATCGAATCCTGATAGGTGTGTAACGAATTATTTGCAAGTCTAGCAAAATCATTTTGGAGTGGAATCAAGGTGCGTGCAATTCTCCACCCATGATGAAATTGTCGATTGTTGTTTGGTGCAACAATGAAAAGTCCACCAAGATTAGTTACTCTCGAGAGAGCCACGTAGACGAGCTGTTGGTCATGCGACTTGCCGTAAGCGTAAACAACTTGGTCGAAAGTTCCACCTTGTGATTTGTGATTGATCATACCACAGGCAGGAATAAGAGGAAAATGATTTCGCTAGGCAGTTATTGTTCGATTCGTGTTTAAGTAAGTAGTAGAATTTCTGCGTGCGATGGGAACCAAGTCTTTTGCTATATCATTTCGTAGTACGTATCTTGTCGCGAGCCTCATCACTTTTCGACCAATTTTGCAAATTTCAGGAAATCGTAACCACACGCGCTTCACCGTGCCGTTGTCTTGCCGAATGCTATTGTTTTCAAAGTACTCTTCGTCGATATTATTGTCATCAGCTTGGGTCTCGTTCTCATATTCAATGACTTCCAAAAACCCTACGGCTCCGTTTGCTAAACCATCCGACACGTCAATATTCGTCGATATCATGTAAGACCGCCCTTTAACGAGCGTAAGTTCATATGGCAATCCTCCAGTATCCAAAACGGCCTTTTTGTGTAGCTGTTTTCGAACGTGTGCTAGTTGTTCAGCGCTATTGTAGCCGGCGAAAATGTCTTTCGCTACAGATAACACTTTCTCTGAGGCAGTGTTAAGAATCTCTCTGTTGTAATTATCGACGTCGTGATTTTTGAAGAACAACCGTACTCCGTTGGGACATTGTTCGTCAGCTTCGTCTTTAGTGAAGAAGCGAGACTCAATCAAATTCTGCTCGCACTCGTCCAATATTTGGCCGTTTCCGACTTTTGTAAGCAAACCCGAGAAGCTGAAGTTGGCTTGACGAATGACTTCGTTGAGTTCGTAGAATTTCAGGCTCCGCCACAATGTTAGACCTACCATGGTATTTTTCGATTGTTTATAAATAGCAGTTGCGCGGACAGCTGGTAATTGTCGTAGATCCCCGATGAGAAAAATGTCTTTTCCACCGTAAAAAGAGTGAACAGCTGTGATCTGTTTCAATCGCGAGTCAATTTTTTCATTCAATTCCGCTGATATCATGCTGATTTCGTCAATTAAAATGCATTGGATGTACTTGAAGAGACTGCGATATTGTTGGGCCACTTCAAATGATAGAGGCAGCGTCCGCCCTATAGAGATTTTGAAAGCGGTATGGACGGTTGTTCCATCAATAGCAAAGGCTGCTTTCCCTGTCGACGCGCAGGTGAGATATGCATTGCCATACCCATCGGTATGGCCGAAGCGATTGTAAATTTCACGGAGCAAGTTGATGACGAATGTTTTTCCGCAGCCAGCAGGGCCAGTGAAGAAAATTTGCAATTTTTCCTGAGTCTCGTTGTTTTAGAGATGTGAGATGACATGCAGTAAGAGACCTTTCTGGCGGTGATTCGCTGAACGCATCAGACGATTAAAGTCCGACTTGTCCATGACGTTGTCACGTTTTTTAACTATAGAGCCAAGACGATTTAGAGCAGCCAGTCTCTAGTCCGCGTTGGCATCCGTATTAGCGTTTGCAAGGAAGTCAGCATAAGGGTCTGTATCTCGTACGTGTGCTGCCAGTAGATTACTATCGCTCGAAAGTTCTTCGTCCTCGTTGGTTTCATCAATGCACAATTCTCGACAAATTTCGATGGTTTTAGCGATATCGATAGTCGCCTCGAATTCTCGCCTTCGCTCCATTATGAGCACATCGTTGTCGTCATAAAGTTGAACGTATTTTTTCTCAGCGAGAATTTCATTTTCCTCGTCACGGAAAGGCAAATTGCAAGGTGACCATTTCACGTTTGTATTCATTTGGATCAGACGTCATGTCATAGTTCCGATACATAATGACTCGCTGAACCTAACGTCTTTTCCACTCATTGGCTTTCGATACTGTATAATATGCAACAGCCTGAGCCAAAGTAATATCATTTAAATCTTGAGGCCTGCTTTGATATTTGTCAAAACAGTTTTCTAGCCAAACGTCCCATGAGTCCTGATCAACATTTTCTTCTTCCAATAACTTGTTTGATTTTCGAACTCGATCACGCTCCACTGGCCATGAAGTTGGAATATAAACCACCTTGACAGAGCTCCTTGACATGTCTTGTCGAAGAAGATACCAAGCAGCTTCTTGGCTGATGAGTTCTACAGAGTTTAACATATCGACACTGAGTTTTCTCGCTATCTCTATCATATCGAATTCAGCGTGCTCGTCCATGGTTTCAATAATTTTCCGCTGAAGGTTGCTGATGCCCCTATTCGTTTTGTTCACATATTCGACCACATATGCGGCGCAAGAGTATTCCTCAATGATGAACTGCAAGAACTTGTCCAAGAATTCCATATTGACCTTGACCATGTCTAAGTCTTCTTATTTGCATAAATGGCAAGCGAGGTGGTATTAAACGTTCAGATACTAAATCAAGCTGTGGCAAATTATCTGGCAGTGGAGGATACTTGAAACCGTTTGTTGTAGATAAAGTAGGTATTCTCCCTCTCTGCAATGAACTATAACAAGTGCCGCACGCTCGTGTCGATTGCACATTTATATCAGCAAATTCTGCTGAGAGAAGAGTTGTGGAATCAGACGGAACTGGCTTTAAATCGTTCTTGTACCATAATCTTTCGCATATGGCACATGCTAATCCAAAATTATTCTCTAAAAACGTCTCTCTGAACTGAGCATGAGCTTTATCGTGTGTAAAGAAAGCTGCATAAGTGGTGGTTGGCACTGACGGCGTCAATTGCTCTTCGATCTCCTCGTTTGGCTGTACTTGAATTGTTGCAGTCGAAGCGGAATCCACTGGCATCGGTGTGGGCTCATCGGAGGCTAACGGCATTGTTCTCGTCTCATTCCTTGCCAGTTGAAATGTTGGATTTATAGTTATTGCAGTCCTTTGTCGGAGCCGATAAGCCCTCGTGTTTTTAGCAATTTTGGCTCTTCGATGTTGAATACATTCAAGTGACTTCGTAGATGCCGTTTTATTTGTCTCCTCAGCCTTTTTTCGAGCTCGATAAGCACGGGAATACGCAGCTGTTGTTGCTTTTTTCGCAGTTGGTTCATCTTGATCGGACATTTGTTGAGTGTAATTTTCCCTCGGTGGATCCGACATTTTACTAGCAGACCAAAGGAAGCTGAATCCTGAAATTGATATAAATATATTAAAATATCAACTTTCCGAGGCAATATGGCAAGAAATTATATTTATAGATCGATCCGCTGCATAAATTGACTTCGTTGAGTCCTGATCCTCTTCGTGGGGATGTTTTAATAGGTAAATGTGGCAGAAGTTGATATTGTGACGTGCTACCCGTTCGGTTCGATGTTATGAAATTGATAACACTTTTTATTTATGTGAATTTAGTGTATAAGCTTTTATTTCAATAATTGATCACAATTATTACTTTTAAATTCAAACTTTCTGTTCTGCTCTCGGCTTAATATTTGAAACACACGATCAGAATTTCTAATGTCAATTGATTGAGTGCACCATTCTTTTCGCCTATTTATAGTGAAAGTGGCCCATCCTGAATCTGCTAGAAAAATCCTATTATGTTGTTATTATAGTTCGATTCTCGCCGGCTTATACTATGTGGCAACACTCTCGAAAGTTCTTGAACTGTAATTATTTCTACGAAACTTCCAAATTGTTTTGACGTTGTTTTGTTTATTCTTTTGGTCGTGTGGTGTTTAATAATGAATTTGGTGTTTTTTACTGGAAATATCCTGATTTCTTTCTTTATTTATTAGAGGAATCAGAATATTTCCAGCAATTTCTAGTGCTGTGTAGTGCACTACCCCCTCCTTAAATCTGTTCGTCCCGAACATAATCATCTGAAGTCGTCCCGTGATATTTTGCTAGCCGATTTAAATGATCCACTTTCATTTTAGCCCTTGGAGATCTTCGGATGCGATATACGAGTCATTTATTCTTTCCATGACGGTATATGCACCCTCCCATTTCGGCATAAATTTAGGTGACATTCCCTTTTTCTGTTGTGGCCTGTAAAGTCATACCAAGTCATCATCTAGGAATCCACAGCTGTTTGTAGCAATGTCGTACCTTATGTTCATCCGATCACTAGCAATTTTTATATGGTCCCTTGTCAGGTGATGTATCTCGTCTAGACGATCCCTCAATTTATCGGTGTAGTCAGTAACTTCCATTTTGTCACATTCTCGTCTACCAAACATTATATCCACGGGAAGCCGTATATTGCGTCCAAACAATATTTCCGATGGGTGCAGGGGTGTTGTTTTGGTTTTATGTATTCCCAGCAATTGGCATACTTCCTGGAATACAGTTAATTCGTAGTTCCGCCCTTGGTCCGAGTGTAGTTCTAGTGGAACCCCGTATCGACTTATCCAGTTTTCAATTATCAATCCTGCCACTGGGGTAGCTTCTTGATTCGGAATGGCGTACACTTTCGGTCATTTGGTGAAATAGTCGATGACAACCAACACGCATCGGTTCCCTTTTTTAGACTGAGGAAATGGTCCAGCTACATCAATTGTGATTCGTTCAAATGGAGCGCCAACGTTATATTGCTTCATTGCTGCCCTAGTTCGTCTCTGTGGTCCTTTGCTCGCTGCACATGTGTCACATTCTCGACACCAACTTTCAACATCAGCTCGGCAATTTATCCAATAGAATCGTTCTCGTACTTTTTCTAATGTTTTGTTGACTCCCAGATGTCCCCCTGAAGTCCCACCATGTACATCACCAAGTACTTCATGTACTTTGGACTTGGGCACAATCAACTGCATTAGTGTATCTCTACCATCAGAAGATTCCCATCTTCTACTGAGGACGCCATTTTCTATTTCCAGCGAGTCCCACTGAGCCCAATAACTCTTCGTTGTACTACTATAGCCGCAATATCGCTCCGTCCCGGACGCTGATCTTGTTCTTTCCATTCAAGGATTGGTCCAATATCTTTGTCCTTTAGCTGTTCATTTCTGATGCTAGTCTCGTCATCATTACCTATTTTTGTTGTCTTGACCATTACTATTTCCTTCTCATCTAGCCTACCACAGTGCTTACAATTCTCACCGAATGGTCTTCTAGATAAACCGTCAGCATTACCATGCGATGTCCCCTTTCTATGTTCTGTTTTGAAGTGGTACCCTTGTAGTCGCTCAATCCATCTTGCCACTTGACCTTCTGGATTCTTAAATTGTAGCAACTATTTAAGTACCGCATGGTCGGTTCGGAGCAGGAACTCCTGCCCGTAGAGGTATTTATTGAAATGCCTGACAGTTTCAACTACTGCCAAGAGTTCTTTCCGGGTGACGCAGTAGTTTACCTCTTGTTTGGAAAGCTTCCTACTGAAGTATGCCATGACTTTTTCTTCACCTTCGATCCATTGAGAAAGTACCCCTCCAATTCCGATATTGCTAGCATCCGTATCCATTATAAATCTTTCTCCAAATTTTGGATACGCCAATATCGGAGCAGAACATAGTCGATGTTTCAACTCCTCGAAAGGTGACTGGCATTCTTTGGTCCACTCGTATAGTTTTCCCTTATCCGTTAGCTTGTGTAGACAACCGGCTATATTAGCAAAATTCTTTATGAAACGTCGGTAGTAAGTACACAAGCCTAAGTATGACCGGATTTCATGCTTATCTTTTGGTACTGGCCATTGTTGAACTGCTTTTATCTTGTCTTCATCGGTGGAAATTCCTTCTGCAGACACAACATGTCCTAAGTATTTCACCTCATGTTGAAATAGTTCGCACTTCTTCGGACTTAACTTCAAATTAGCTGCACGAAGACGCCCAAATACTTCTCGTAATTGCTGGAGATGTTCATCAAAAGTTTTTCCGATTACGATGATATCGTCCAAGTACACAAGGCACGTCTTCCATGTTAAGCCCCGTAGGACATGTTCCATCAGTCGTTCGAATGTTGCCGGTGCATTACATAATCCAAATGGCATCAGTGTGAATTACCATAGGCCTGTTCCTACTGTGAACGCTGTCTTTTCTCTGTCTTCCGGTTCAATTCCAACTTACCAAAAGCCACTTTTTAAATCAAGTGTTGAAAACCAAGTTGCTCCTGAGAGTGCATCTAACGTGTCATCTATGCGAGGAAGGGGGTAACTGTCCTTCTTAGTTACGTCATTCAGTCTTCGGTAATCTACGCAAAATCTTGTAGTCCCATCCTTTTTCCGTACTAGGACTACCGGAGATGCCCATGGACTGTTTGATGGTTTAATTACTCCCTCCTGATGCGTTTCCTCGATTATGTCAGCAACCTCTGTTTGTTTGGCTAATGGTAGTCTCCTTGGTGGTTGACGAATAGGATCTGCATTGCCGGCATTAATTCTATGTTTCACTTAGTCCGTTCGTCCAAAGTCCCCTTCACTGCATACAAAGAAATCTTCAAACTCCTTCAATAAACCTGTAGCCTTAACTGCTTCCGACTTTAATACTCTTTTAGTGATATCACAAACAAGTGGTTTCAAGGCTTCCAGAAGAACCCGTTCCTCCCGTTGAGTTTCTTTGTCTCTGCAGTCCTCATTCGTTATTAACGAAATCCCCCCAGCACTGCCGACAATGGTTCCGTTTTTCAATTTCTTGTTAATTTTTGAAAAGTTCGCCACTCTGACTGGAATTGTCCCTTTCTCGTTCACTTTCACTATTGTTCGCGCTATCATTAGTCCATCCTTTTAGTTTTGAATGTTAGGCTCTATAATTTGTATTGCTGGCCTCCCTGTATCATCAACCAGTCTCGCCTCTACAACAGCTTCAGTATTCGCCGCAATTGTTTGGTCTTGTAGAATTTCTACTTGGGCACTGGAACCTGCTTCCTCCAACGTTAGCGAGAAATCAATATTTCCACATCGCAGAACTTCCTCTTTAAAATTTACACTCACTCCATTCTTTTTCATTAAGTCCAGGCCCATGATACAATCGTCCATTATATCAGCCACCAAAAATATATGCCGGAACACATACCCATCTAGCTCCAATGCTAGATCGACTTCCCCAACAATCGGAGATGATTCACCCGTAACGGTTTGAAGCACCCTGTTACTGCTTTCACTGATGTGTTTATGATTGATAAGTCTCTTGTTAATGATGGATTTACTTCCACCTGTATCTATGATAATTCTGCACTGATGACCAGCAATTACACCCTGTACCGTTAGACTGTTGTTGTTGTGTTGCATAAGCTAGACAGATACAACGATGCTGGGGGCATTATTCTTCGGACCTAACTTGTCCCACTTTAAGTTAGCTCCTTTTCGTTTCCCGAACCTTTTTGTTTTGTTGTTTGGTTCGGGCACTTATTTTGTACATGTCCCTCTTTTCCGCAGCCCCAGCATGTGATTTTCCTGCGTGTATTTTTATCATCTCCTTTCTGGATTGACCCAGTTGCGGCCACCCTTCAGCAACTTTAGCAGCCCTGATCCGTGGGACTGATCTCGTGCATTTCTTTGCAATGGTAAAGCGAATGCTAATAATTCTTGTAGCGTTCGCTTTCCGCTAATCTGGACGCTATTTTGTATGTCCGGATCTCTTATGGCGCTGACAAATCTTTCACCTGCCACTTCGCACCGCATGTTCACAGGGTAATCAGGATAGGACATGTACACAAGCCGTTCAATCTCCGCTGCTAATACCTGGAGCGTTTCCCCAGATTTTTGCGTCCTGTTGATGAGTTCAATCCTGTATACATCCTTCATGTGGTTGTCCCCAAACCGATTGTCCAATTGCATTACAATGTAATTGTAATCTTTCTCATTTTCCGGTGAGATTGTCCGCAACAAATCTGCTGAATTTCCGCGCCAGAATTAATGCTGTGGCTTTTCCTTTATCGGACCAGCCGTTCGCACCAGCAGCCGCTTCAAACTGTCGTTTGTATACTGGCCATGAAGTTTGTCCGTCAAATATTGGTGGCTTCATCCTTCTACTTGATGACTCAACATTTGGTTTGGATTCCTTTATTTCGGCTACTTTTGCTTCTATTTCTCCCACTTTTTGTTCCAATTTCTGGTCCAATTTCTGCTCAACGTTGCTGACTTCGGTAGTTATTCTTTCTTCCAATCTCTGCTCAACTTTACTTACTTCTGTGCGAACTGTAGAGACTTCTGTAGTGATTTTGTCTTCTAAGTTGGCAACACTGGATTCAACTTGAGATTTTACTTCACCCATACTAGACTCCATTTTGGTTTCTAGTCCAGAAACGCTTGTTTTAATTTCATTTTCAAGACTAGAAACAGTTGATTTCATTTCATCTTGTAAACTGTGTAGACTGGAATTAGTTGAATCCATTTTATTCTCGAGTCCGGAATTATTTGATTGTAGACTGGAAGCGGTTGATTTTAATTCGCCTTGTAAATTGGAAGCATTTGAATCCATTTTCTCTTGTAAACTGGAAGCATTTGTTTTCATTTCGCTTTGCAGATTAGAAGCAGTAGAGTCCATTTTAGTCTGAAGACCGATCACCATGGCTTCTCGAAGTTATCATTTTCTGTTGATTTTGCACTGTCCTCGAAGGACTGTCCAAGAAGGAACCTGGTTTGCCTCTTTCAGAATTTCACTAAAGTCGAATGTGCTACTGTCTAGTTCTCTTGCTACACATTCAGCGATTACTCTTTTCTTTTTTTCTGTTTTACCTCCCTTGGAAGGTAAATTCCACACACACAGAACTGTGGATAGTTCTCATGTACTCCAATTGTCTAATAATTTACTTTCTATTGTTCAAATATTTTTAATTGTTCACTTAACACGAAATCCTTATGTTCTATCAAAACTTCTCGCACAGTATCTAAATACCACGAAATTTCCTTGTATAATCTAAATTTCCACGAAATTTCTCGAAATTTTCACACGATACACGACATATAACCTCAAATTTCGCACAATCGAAATTTTTATACAACACAAAAGTCTACAAAATTTCTTGTACGCCCCTGAAATTTCTCACACCGTTGAAATTATTATACACTCACTGAATTTTCTTAATAACGAATTTCTTCGAAATTTTTCCCACAGAAGTTTCTAGTTTAATTTCGAATTTTCTTGCAGTAATTTTTAGCACAATTGCCTTTTCCGCACTGATTCAAAATAAATAATTTCACTTCTGACACCAATGTAACATGCTACCCGTTCGGTTCGATGTTATGAAATTGATAACACTTTTTATTTATGTGAATTTAGAGTATAAGCTTTATTTATAATTATTTCGGCTTTAACAATTAGTCTTAAAAATATCTGTCCTTCAATAATTAATTATTAGAATCAATTTATCGCAGTTTTAAAAATTCACTATTTCAATAATTGATCACAATTATTACTTTTAAATTCAAAGTTTCCGTTCTGCTCTCGGCTTAATATTTGAAACACACGATCTGAATTTCTAATGTCAATTGATTGAGTGCACCATTCTTTTCGCCTATTTATAGTAAAAGTGGCCTGAATCTACTAGAAAAATCCTATTATGTTGTTATTATAGTTCGATTCTCGCCGGCTTATACTATATGGCAACGCTCTCGAAAGTTCTTGAACTGTCATTATTTCTACGAAACGTCGAAATTGCTTTGACGTTGTTTTGTTTATTCTTTTGGTCGTGTGGTGTTTAATAATGAATTTGGTATTTTTCTGGAAATATCCTGATTTCTTTCTTTATTTAATATAGGAATCAGAATATTTCCAGCAATTTCTAGTGCTGTGTAGTGCAATATAAATCAAAATCATAAAAGAGTTAACATTGTAATGAGAACATAAAATTAAAATTTTTGAAAATCTGGGGACAATTGTAATGCGCAGAGACAAAAATGTAAATGGGAGGCATTTCTCTATTAAAACGTGTCCCCTCGAAGTAAATAGAACCTCCGCTAAGTCAATTCACACAGCCGTTGGCAGTTATCTCTTAAATCATGTCCCCTTGAAGTAAATGAGACCTCCGCTAAGTCAATTGACACAGCTGTTGACATTTTTCTATTAAAACGTGTGCCATTGAAGTAAATGAGACCTCTGCTAAGTTAATTCACACAGCCATTTGTTATGAATTATGTGCAGACTGTTAAAATTGAATTCACAATTACATAGAAAACAGAGTTTCAAATGAATTTTCATGGGCGGAGCCTATGACGATCACAGTCGATATTTCAACTGGCCTACCGAGAGAAAGTTGTTTTCGCATCAATAATCCCCATGAAAACCTCCACAACTTTGCTGAACATTGTAATCGCGTGTGACTTCTATATGAAAAGTTCAAAAGTTTATATTGACTACAGCGCCAAAGTGGTGAGAGATAGAACTATATGGTCTTCGACAGAAATAGTCCCCATGAAAACCTATACAACTTTGCTGGACACTGTAATCGCGTGTAACTTCTATATAAAAAGTTCTTAAATTTCAATTGCCTCCAGCGCCACAGCGGTGGCTAATTGAACTTTGTCGTGGGTGTCCGAATGTGCGCCATAAAAATCTCAATAACATTGTCTCAGGTCAAACCCCCCTTTTGTAACCGCCCGACCCCCAATCTCCCCGGGAATAAAATTTCTCCACGTTTCAACTAATTCTCTACAACATATCAAAAATCGTTTTTTTGTTTTTTTTTTGCTCAACGATATATTTATTTCCAAGCTTAATTTTTGATGGCTCCGCCCATCTGATGATCACAGTCGATTTTTCAACTAGCCCCTACCGAGAGCAAAGATGTTTACACATTCAAATGTTTTATTATCTAATACATATATAAAGTACTTATGTTTGTTTTTATTTATAACTGAACACTTGCAAAGGAAACTGCGAATAGAATTTGAAGTAAAGAAATAGTTTTAATTATAAAATTTCATTCTCATCAATCCAAGAATTATGTTCAGAGTTAAAGCCCAACCATTTAACATATATTTTATTATTACGTTTCTTTAAAAAATTTTCAATCAAAAAAATATTGGGATCTTTTGCTTTATGTAATTCTATTTCATAAAATCCACCTTTTACAGGTTATCCTTGATAATCTTCTACCAGATATGTTATTGGATTTGTATTTTGAATTTTTCTAATTTTAAAAATTTCTTTTGTCCAATTAGGGGCGTAACCCTTTCAAATATGTGTTTATATTTACTAATTTGAACGAAATCGCCTATTTTAAATTTCGGTTTTGATATTATTTTAATACGGTTATAAACAGTTGAAAGTAGTTGCTTTTTATTTGAAGCATTAACATTACTAGGGCATATTTTTATTGTTCTATGTTTTATGTTACTATATTTATGAACTAATTGTTTTATTATATTCTCTTAATAGGAACTGCCCATGCATATATATAAGTATCAATATTTGTGAGTAGAAATCTATAACCTTTATTTTCAGATGCATATGCACCCATTTCAACCAAATTTGCTTGCCATAAATCATCTAAACCTTTAATAATAACACGTCGTCTTTTCAAGTTTCTTCGAGCAGGTTTATGAAGCTCTTCCACTTCCCTTTTGCTGTTCTTTGAAGCATGCTTATGTATTTCGTTAACTAACATCCTTTTATTCATTATAAGTGTGATTTAATGAAATAAATTATTAAATTCCAGATACTTTTATTGCATATTATTTTAGTTACTAGTCGAGCGAATCTTCAATTTCTGCTGCAATGCTCATTGGTAAAACCTTATCCTTTACTAGATCTACCTGCCCCCTTGATCATCTTAAGAAAAAATGGTTCATTATACACTTTCATTTTTCTCCAAAATAAATAGTTGATGATCGGTATCATCAACTACTGTAGCTTTACCGGCAGGCCTACATTCAGTATAACTCTTATCGACGCGATGTTTAAAATCTGGAATGATTTCTTTTAAAATTTTAATTTCTCTATCCACATAGTCTTTTCTAATAGCATCGTTACTCTTATCCTTTAAATTTTGTATTTCGCTTTGAATATTATTTAATAATAATATTTTATTTCTAATTAATATTATTTCATTATCTACATAATTTTTGGTTGTAGCATCTTGGTTTTCCTCAGATTCACCTAAATTCTTCAATAGTTTTAATTTTAAATCATAATCTTTATTTTGGGTTAAAAAAAATCCTTCACCAGGTGGGCCGCGTTCGCCCCGACAACCAACTTGTCCTTTATTAGAGAATTGACCAAACTTATCAAGAGACATTTTTGAATATTATAAATACTGTGTTAATTATGCTATTTATATAATAATATTTGCTTCTTTTAATTCTTCAATTATAGATATTATTTCATTGTTGTGATTGGTATGTCCAGCATTCTGCGATGCTATTAATAAACGCTAGTGATTCGCCAATTCATTCGGATCATTCCTGTAAATATATTCTTTTGGTTTTTTAGGTAATAACATATATAATCCCTTTCCTTTAGCATCCATAAGTTCACTAAAAATATTTTGATATTTGTAACTTCGATTTCAATTAATTTGATTGTTTTCATCATAATCTCGTTTGTGTGCACTTGTATCAGTTAAAATGGTTTTATAATTTAAAAGATCATTCTTTACATATCCTTTGTCTCTTTCATAAAAAGTAATTCGTGTAATCCTTTTATTCCATTATAACTTTTTTCCTTTATAAATATCTCGTTATTATTTACATTAAATTAATTACCAATCTTATAAGTATTTTTCTGTATCTTTGTCATAATAAATTCCAAATGCATTATCAATTTTATCACTTTTCCCATAGTATTTTTTTAAATATTCTGCAACCAATTTATTTTGGGTATAATAATTTTCAAGAACATTATGCTGTAGTGGTGATGTTACTAATTTCTTAATTTTAGGTGAAAATGGTGATCATGCTGCTGATAATGATAAATTATTAGTTTTAGGTGTAAAAATATTCCATTCTCGATTTAGGGTTGCAACCACCTCAGACTTTCTTTTTTTCTGATTTTTCAAAGGTTCCTTTTTTAATTATTCTTCTTCTTCTTCTCCTCCTTCTTCTGTTTTTTCTTCTATTTCCATTTTCAATGGTTTTTTTTCAATTAATTTTTTATTTTTCTTTCTCAACAAGCTCCTTCAACTGTTCTGTAATTGGTTTGAATAAACCTTCTAATTAGAAGGTTTATTCAATTTGAAACAGAAAGTCAATTGACTTTCTGTTTCAATTCGACCAGATTTTAATATTTTATATTTTTTTCGGATATTATTACGAGTTTTTATTGTATTATTCAATAATTGTTTATTCATGGTTGATTCTGTATTTGATACAATCGAAATTTGTTTTTACAAAATATAAGTATAATTTTTTAAATAGTGCTTTATAAATTGTGAGCTGCATCTATACAGGTTCTCAACAGTGCTCTATTATTTGTGAGCAGCTTGTAATAATTTAATTGCTTTTTATATTACTATGAAATATTCAAACCCTTTTCGACAACGACCTAAATGAAAAGGGCTATCTTTGCCAATAACTAAAAATTGATATTGATCTTTCCAACATTCAGCGCAAGCATTTTGAAATTTACTAAATGTTACATCTGAATTCACATGATCATTGTAAACATGTTTCGAATTTAAATTATCTTGTTTAAATATTTTTATTATTATTTATTATAAGATTAGCATTATCTCGAATTAAATGTTTTGGTTTATGAGTCTACGTCTGGCATTAGTAAAAATTATCAATATTATTATAACGACCCATACAAAAATATGATCTTACATTATATTGTTTATCGCATGCAATATCATTAAAAATAAAGATGGAATTAAATTTAGCTTTCTCGGGTGCAATGACGTCGTCATTACTTGAAAATTTATAATATCCTAAGCCATTTGTGGGAGATAATACACGTTCCAAATATTCATATTTTGATTGATGTAAAGATTTTGACTATATATACACATTTTCAAACTTAAGATCCTTAGGTTGTTCTAATAAACTTATCATTTCATTGGTCTTTCCACAATTCGAAAGACAAATGATTATGCCGCGAATACTATTAGGTAAGAATGAACCATGTTTTTTCACTTTATTGTTCGTAATTATATCTACATTCCTGATTGGAAGTGTTTCTTGTTGCTTAATTAACCTCATCATGTTATAAAATTGCAAAAGTTTTTTTGAAGTGAAATACTTCTATGGGGACGTTTTGCAAAAATTATGTGACGATTTTGTGTGACGAAACGTTACATTACAAAATATCTCATTATATGGATGTCCTAGATGATTACAATGTTCAACAATATTGTGGAGGTTGTGATTAGAATTATTTTCGTTGAAGGCCAAAGTTGTGGAGGTTTTTATGGGGATTATTTCCGTCGAAGGCACAATAGTTCTATATCCAACCACTTCCGCGCTGTATTCAATAACAATTTGACGAAACGTTACATTACAAAATATCTCATTATATGGACGTCCTAGACGATTACAACCTTCGGCATTATTGTGGAGGTTATAATGAGTAATATTTCCTTCTCAGACCAAATAGTTCTATCTGCCACCATATTGGCGCTGTAGTCGATATAAATTTATGAAATTTTTTTCGAACTTTTTATATAGAGGTCGTACATGATTGAAATGTTCGGCAAAGTCGTAGAGGTTTTTATGGCGACTATTTCCGTCGAAGACCCAATAGTTCTATCTCCCACCATTTCGGCGCTGTATTCAATAACAATTTTTGAACTTAGATGAATCGTCACATTACAAAATATCTTATTATATGGACGTCCTAGACGATTACAATGTTCGGCAATATTGTGGAAATTATAATGAGTAATATTTCCGTCGAAGACCAAATAGTCCTATCTGCCACCGTATTGGCGCTGTAGTCCATACAAATTTTTTAACTTTTTATATGGAAAAAATCATGGAACGCTAACTCTGTAAAGCAGCGTGTCACATCAGTGTAAGCTGACTAACAATTGTGTCGTTTCTGTGCATAAGGCTGGCGCATACGAATATTGCATAGCGGAAAGCGGTCAGCGCATCTTACGTACATTAACGGGCATTGCTTCTTACTACGGCTACAATGACTCCGGTAAGAAAAGTTTGCGAGTCGACAATTCTGCTCAATCACAACACGCTGACAATGCTTCCACGAGAACGCCTATGACTAGTGCAGAACGGATGCGGGCATGTATGGCTAGGCAACTTGCTCAAAAAGCGGAACAAATGCAACTCGCTGACAAGGCTTCGAGGAGTACGGATATGATTGGCACAGAGGGGACGGTGGTATATAGAGCTAGGCAACTTGCACAACAAGCGGAACAAAACCAACTCGCTGAAAAGGCTTCGACGAGTACGGCTATGACTGGTGCAGAACGGACGCGGGCATGTAGGGCCAGGCAACTTCCTCAACAAGCGGAACAAAGGCAACTCGCTGACAAGGCTTCGACGAGTACGGCTATGACTGGTGCGGAACGGATGCGGGCATGTAGGGATAGGCAACTTGCTCAACAAGCGGAACAAATGCAACTCGCTGACAAGGCTTCGAGGAGTACGGATATGATTGGCACAGAGGGGACGGTGGTATATAGAGCTAGGCAACTTGCACAACAAGCGGAACAAAACCAACTCGCTGAAAAGGCTTCGACGAGTACGGCTATGACTGGTGCAGAACGGACGCGGGCATGTAGGGCCAGGCAACTTCCTCAACAAGCGGAACAAAGGCAACTCGCTGCCAAGGCTTCGACGAGTACGGCTATGACTGGTGCGGAACGGATGCGGGCATGTAGGGATAGGCAACTTGCTCAACAAGCGGAACAAATGCAACTCGCTGACAAGGCTTCGAGGAGTACGGATATGATTGGCACAGAGGGGACGGTGGTATATAGAGCTAGGCAACTTGCACAACAAGCGGAACAAAACCAACTCGCTGAAAAGGCTTCGACGAGTACGGCTATGACTGGTGCAGAACGGACGCGGGCATGTAGGGCCAGGCAACTTCCTCAACAAGCGGAACAAAGGCAACTCGCTGACAAGGCTTCGACGAGTACGGCTATGACTAGTGCAGAACGGATGCGGGCATGTATGGCTAGGCAACTTGCTCAACAAGCGGAACAAATGCAACTCGCTGACAAGGCTTCGAGGAGTACGGATATGATTGGCACAGAGGGGACGGTGGTATATAGAGCTAGGCAACTTGCACAACAAGCGGAACAAAACCAACTCGCTGAAAAGGCTTCGACGAGTACGGCTATGACTGGTGCAGAACGGACGCGGGCATGTAGGGCCAGGCAACTTCCTCAACAAGCGGAACAAAGGCAACTCGCTGACAAGGCTTCGACGAGTACGGCTATGACTGGTGCGGAACGGATGCGGGCATGTAGGGATAGGCAACTTGCTCAACAAGCGGAACAAATGCAACTCGCTGACAAGGCTTCGAGGAGTACGGATATGATTGGCACAGAGGGGACGGTGGTATATAGAGCTAGGCAACTTGCACAACAAGCGGAACAAAACCAACTCGCTGAAAAGGCTTCGACGAGTACGGCTATGACTGGTGCAGAACGGACGCGGGCATGTAGGGCCAGGCAACTTCCTCAACAAGCGGAAGAAATGCAACTCGCTGACAATGCTTCGACGAGTACGGATATGACTGGTACAGAGGGGACAGGGTTATATAGAGCTAGGCAACTTGCACAACAAGCTGAACAAAGCCAACTCGCTGACAAGGCTCCGACGGGTACGGCTATGACCGGTGCAGAACGGACGCGGGCATGTAGAGCTAGGCAACTTGCTAAACAAGCGGAACAAAACCAACTCGCTGAAAAGGCTTCGACGAGTACGGCTATGACTGGTGCAGAACGGACGCGGGCATGTAGGGCCAGGCAACTTCCTCAACAAGCGGAACAAAGGCAACTCGCTGCCAAGGCTTCGACGAGTACGGCTATGACTGGTGCGGAACGGATGCGGGCATGTAGGGATAGGCAACTTGCTCAACAAGCGGAACAAATGCAACTCGCTGACAAGGCTTCGAGGAGTACGGATATGATTGGCACAGAGGGGACGGTGGTATATAGAGCTAGGCAACAAGGCTCCGACGGGTACGGCTATGACCGGTGCAGAACGGACGCGGGCATGTAGAGCTAGGCAACTTGCTAAACAAGCGGAAGAAATGCAACTCGCTGACAATGCTTCGACGAGTACGGATATGACTGGTACATAGGGGACAGGGTTATATAGAGCTAGGCAACTTGCACAACAAGCGGAGCAAAGCCAACTCGCTGACAAGGCTCCGACGGGTACGGCTATGACTGGTGCAGAACGGACGCGGGCATGTAGAGCTAGGCAATTTGCTCAACAAGCGAAACAAAAGCAACTCGTTGACAAGACTTCGACAAGTACGGCTATGACTGGTGCAGAACCGACGAGGGCATGTAGAGCTAGGCGACTTGCACAACAAGCAGACTAAAACCAACTCGCTGACAAGGCTCCGACGGGTACGGCTATGACGTGCAGAATGGACGAGGGTATGTAGAGCTAGGCAATTTGATCAACAAGTGAAAAAAAGCAACTCGTTGACAAGGCATCGACGAGTAGGTCTTCGAAAGGTACGGCTATAACTGGTACAAAGCGGACGCGGGCATTTAGGGCTAGGCAACTTGCTCAACAAACGGAACAAATGCAACTCGCTGACAAACCATAAAGAAAAGCTTCTATTTCACTTCTACAGTGTGGTCAAAAGCACACTTCGTTTTTTATTATAAATAGCAATGTTTATATAATTTTCTCGCATTTTATTAAAAAACCTCTACTGCACATGTATAAAATGCTGGAATTTAATAAGAAATACCACAGAAGTCAAAAACCACAGCAAGCGACAGGTTTACTGAATAGCGCAATTACATTTGCCTGGATATCAATATTGCGGTCCTTGGACAAAATTACAAGAACGATTAAGAAGAGGTGATCCAGGAATAAATGAGGATCGACCTATAGCAGATCGTATATTGGCAGCTAAATCTTGGGATAGATTTTGATCAAAAGATGCAAAATTAGGTGAGCGCGCCAATGGTTGTGACAAATTTAATCAATGCTAAAGTTAAATTAGGTATGGGTTTAGAAAGAAGTAAAAATAAATCAAAGACAATTTAAAACACAAAAGTGTTATTTAAAACATAAATTCAAAATGCACGAAAGATTTTAAAATTAAAAAAACTGAAAATGTAAAAGATGCAATTAAACTTGCTTTTGCAGCCACTTATAACTTGTCGTTATTAAAAGGAAAAAAATGTTAATACTCTTCGTGTTATTCCAATACCAAAAGTTGGTCGAGTTTCACCATTTCTCGTTCCACTTTTTGTACGGCTGTCAGCAATAGGTGCTCTAACATCAGGTGCAGCAGGAGTAGACAAAGCTTTCAACGCTGATTCTAATGAAAAGAACTGAAAGTGAGCGACAAAATAAAACTATGGAATCGATTTTGTTAAGTAAAGGAAAAGTTTTATATTTGAAGCCGTATAAAAAAGATTAGGATTATATTTAAGTCCGCAACCAAAAGGCTCTTAAAAATGTTACCCAATACATTTCTAAACGAATTAGATCTACAATAATATGCAAAACATTTACCACATTTTCGAGGTGTATTTTTGCTTGATAATTTGCTTAAGAAGACCAAAAAATATGAATGTGGTATTGTAAATTTAGATATTTAATCAGGTTCAGGTACTCATTGGGTAGCATATAATAAAAATAATATGGATATTGAATATTTTGATAGTTTTAGGAATCTTAATCAGCCATTAGAAATTAGAAATCACTTAGGAAATAATATAAAATACAATTATAAATGTTTTCAAATTTATAATTCAGTGGTTTGCGGTCATTTATATTTCGACTTTGTATATAAATGTTATAAACAAATGTAATTATCACAAAACAAACGTTAATTCCAATTCTTTCATTTAATTATTAACGGTCATGTCATTGACATTATCGCTGACTGGAAACATCTGTACTCACAGCAAAAAACTTTCCGTCAATTAATGTATCTACTGATTATGTGTGTGGTTTGGTAGACTCACACACATACAGTTCTATACCAAATATTGATGAAAGAAATAACTTATTTCACATTGGAAATGAAAAAGTTAATATTCCTGAAGGATTTTATGAAATTGATGATATAAGTCAATATTTAATGAAAGAACGAAATAAGAAAGATATAAAAATTATAAAAAATAGTACTTTGAAAAGTGAAATCTTAGCATCTGAAGAAGTAAACTTTAATGACAAGAAATCCATTGGCAAACTATTAAGATTTAGTGAAAGTGTGCTATCGCCAAATATAAAGCATGAATCAGATTCAGCTGTAAATATTATTAAAGTGAATTCTATACATGTTGAATGTGCTATTATTGCTGGTTCATATATTAATCATGTCCCAGTACATACATTACATGAATTTTCACCAGATGTAGGATCGGGTTATAAAATCTTTTAGTTGTTATTTACTCCTAATTCTGTTTTTACGCGGTCTTTTTTTACACGGTTTTGATTTAACACGGTCTAGAAAAAAAAATTGATTCCGTTTTTACACGATTTCATTCGATTTAGCACGATTGTTTGATTGAAATTTTAAAGAAAAATTTTGATTAAAATTCATATCCTTTTATGACAAAAATATTCGAAATATTTTTAAGGACATTTCATTACATTACCGTAATTTTCGTTCTAAGAAATTTTTGAAAATAAACTGAAATAATGTTCATTAATTATCATTTTTAGATAAATTACACCATCTTCTATTTTAATAATAGTTAATTTTATAAAATATTATTTGGAAGAAATAAAAAAAATGCAATTGAAAATTATAATTTAACAAGGAAATTATATTTTATTCATCAAACAAAACCATAAAACCAAAAAAGCCCAAAAAAACGATAATTCATATTTTCTAGGTTCATGCACTATTTTATAAGCATGATCATGTTGTCAGCTTGCAACAGCAACAACAAAATTAGAAATAGAAATGAAGTTGCTATTTTTCTAAAATTCTACATTTGAATTGCCTTTTGTTTTTAAGAAATGCACTGTGCGTTAATGCACATAAAAATTTAATTTGGCTTTTATAAAGATTCTCATAATAGTTTTTTTTGTATGAATCATTTATTTTAACTATTTTTTACAGGGTTGAAGGATATGGAAGTAATCCCCCTTTTTCTGTGTACTTCATGTCTTTTTTTAATCCTTTTTTACAAGGTTTTTCCTGGAACGTATCTACCGTGTAAAAACAGAATTAGGTGTATTTGCCTGTGAATGGTAGACAGATAAGTTCTCTGACAATTACACTCTTTGATCAAGATATAGATTTAATTAATTTTAGAGATGAAACCATTACTATAAGATTACATTTGAAACCGTCAACATGTTAATATTCAATGATAAATGCAAAGAACAAAACAATACTTTTATCAGTGCTTGTACACCTTTACCAGTGTCCACAACATGAGTATAAAAAGTAAAACCTTTAACTGCTACTAACAAAAAATATTTGCAAACATTAGGTTTCCGATTAAAGCAATGAGTGATATATTGAATATTACACGGGGAATCAATTATGATAATAGTGTAATAAAATATGATTATCATACTTACTCACCTTTTTTGAATTCATTTGAAAAACATCAAGATTTATATGTTCTACCAAGTGAAAGTTTTATTTATATTGAAGCAGCTTTAAAAAAACTATGTGGAACTAACTCAGCGACGTTAGTCAACAATGCTATAGCATTTATGTTTAATGAAATTCGTTATGAATTAAATGGTGTAGTGAATGATTAAAAAAGATATGTAGGAATAACATCAACATTGAAGAATTATATTTCTTTAAATGCCGACCAAAGTAAAGCATTATATAGTGCATGCTAGTCACAGGAAATTTCTATAAAGGGAATGTTTAATTTTTGTAAGCCATTAAAAATATTACTAGGATTCGCTGAAGATTATAAGAAAATTATTTTAAATGCTAAACATGAGTTAATTTTAATTCGTAGCAGAACAGACAATGATGCTATAATAGCTTTAACCATTGAAGGATTAACTCTGAAAATTTGTATACTTCAATGGAGACTTCCTCATGTTACTGTTGCTGATACGGAAACTTAAATTACTACAAAAACAAAATAATGCTAAACCCATTGAGATTTGTTTCCGCAGTTGGGAAATGCATGAATATGCAATACTACCAAAATCAAGTGAACATATTTGGCCGATTAAAACATCCACTCAATTAGCAAAATCACGTTATGTTTTGGTTATATTATACACAGTTCAACAAAATAAAGTCGATGCAGATGCAAATATATTTGATCATTTTAATATTAGTGATATGAAAGTATATTTAAATTCTAATGTATTTCCATATGATGACTTAAATATTAAATTTTGAAGCAAACGACATGCTTTGCTTTATGATATGTATTGCAAATTTCAAAAATCGTATTATAGTCGTGAATTTCAACCTTTATAATCCCGAGAAGATTTTAAGAAATTTGCACCAATTGTAGTAATAGATTGTTCACACCAAAATGAATCATTAAAATCAGGTCCAGTTGATATAAAGCTTTATTTTAAAACAGAAGTCAGTATATCTGATAAAACTACAGCATATTACTTATTACTTCACGATCGTGTAATTGAATGTAACATTCACTACTGAAGTCAGAAAAATAATTTAATGATGGAAATTAAATAAATTATGTGTGTATTTTATTTTGTAATAAATATGACGCGAAGAATTTTAAGCCATGGTGATGTGGAAATTATTAAAAAGCATGTTCCAAATTATAAATCTAATGTTGAGTATGTGAATTTGTAAAGTATGAAACAATCTTAACAAAGTGTTATTACTTAAAAGCAAAGGGTATGAATATTGTATAGATTATAAATAAATAAATAAAACTGTTTTTTTTTCAATAATAATTCAAAAATGTTTTATTTATTTTCATATTTTATATAGTATAATGACCCCATGGTTAAGTATCTGTTGAATCACTTATCAACAAATGGACTTAGAGCTAATTTAGATTGATTTGTTGTATAAACTTGATGCTTATCACTTCTAATACAATTTTGATTGATTATTACAATTTTGTGATTTTCTAACCAATTCAGATAATCACTGAAATCTATTTTTCGATGTATTACGTAATTCTTAATACCCTTAGCTTTTTTAACATCATTACATCCATCAGTTTTGATACTATACATTTCTGATCTTAATCCAATAGAATCAGTCATTATTTCACCAATAATTTTCGTATTAACACAAGATAACCCGAATTGATTGTTTTCATTGTAATCACTAGTATCAAAATATTTTATATTACTTTTCATTATTTCATATACGTTTTCCTGATTTATTTCATAAGTCAAACCATTTTGTAACTAATTCAATGGTGCTATAATTTCGAACATTTTCCATAGTTTTCCCATTGTTTAAGATTAACATTTCATAATAATTTTTTACAAAATCGCTTTTTGCATTTTTACGCATGTTAGTGTTTAAATCAATAAATCGTTTTCTAAAAATAAGTTATTGTGATAAACATTGCTTAAGATTACGATAATGTTGTACATATTTTTCCAAAGGATGTAACATTGCTAATAGTTTTTTTTGCTTAGATCCTGCTGGAGTACAATGCAAAGGACAGAAAGGTAGATCTTTATGTTTATCATGTACAATTTTTGGATATTCCAAATCTACTTCCAGAATATAACCTATAGGTGAATCATCTTGAATTTCACGGACATCAATATTATTATTTATCCATTTAAATCCACCAGTTGGTAAATACTGTGACATAGCCCATCCATATAAGTTGTTCACATCATAATATATTAAAAAAATGGTTTCTGCAACAGAATTGTAGTTAGACATATACTGATTATTAGCTTTACTGTAACGATTAGAACATTGGCTTAAACCACCACGAATTCCACGTTCTATAAATAATAGCATATCAACACCTGTTAACAATTCCAACTTTGCACGTGTATATTTAGGCATAGTATCCCAAGTATAACCTGGTGTTGTGTAATAATGAGCAGGATCCAAACCGTATGTTTTCATGCATCCACTTCGAAAATTTTAAGAAACGTCAGCTAAAAGAAGCACATATGTTTTCAAGTATAAATCAGAATATTGTCCTAATGTATTAATATAAAACATTTCTCATACTTTTCGTGCATGTTCATAATCACTATCAGATATATGCGAAACTGTTAATTGATTATAAAAATTTGTTTTCGATGGTAGTTCATTATAATCCAATTTTTCCCTTAAATCTATTAAGTCATATGGAAATACACCTTTCCTTGTTATCAAATGAAATTGTGTTTCATTTAAGACCCTCCATTGTTCTTTGCTAATTATGAAATCCTCATGGGTTAAATAAGATGTTAATTTCTCTATTGATACATTCAGGAAACGGAAAGAATCAATAAATTTGAATTCTGTGTTTTTGTTCTTTCCAATATTTAATTATTTTGAAAATGATATGTATTTGTCTTTATTAATTGGTAAAAGTTTAATTTCTCCTTTAAATGGTGCTGTAACTTCTTTAATAATAAAGTGTGCATCATATCCAGATAAATTATGAAATATTACAGGAATTGTAAATGTATGTTTGTAGTTTAAGTTACATGATACATGAGCAGGACCTCTACATTTACCAGTTAAATAACAATGATCTCGTACACGTTGCTCATTTAAAACAAAAGATTTAGCGCATATGTGGTAGTTTCCAAACATTTGTTTTTCCATTTCACTTTCTGTAATATTTAGATTCATTGGAGTTATGGTATTAAGTATGTTTTGTATGCGTTCAACAATTTGTTGTAATTCTGCTGCAAACCATACACAACAATCTGTATCGCGATATGATTTACAATATGATAAACTCTTATTATATGAACAATGTAAATAGTATCCTACACTATATACTTCATGTTGTTGAATTTTTTTTGTATTGTTTATATCATCAGATGTACATGCCTTTAATATCGATTCGGCATAAACACAAAATGGTACATACTCTGCATATTTATAATTTTTAAATGACAACAATGTATTTCCTTTATTAGGTAGCACCACATTACAATTATTTTGATTTCACAATCAATAATATGATTATTTAGCTTTTCCATAGAATAAAAGTAACAAAGACGTCTATCACATATATAATTAGATACTTTCATCTTTGATAATTGATTATAACAAAGACTTGATAACTTTTTTATCGAGCAAAAACGTTAAATAACATCATCATCATAATCATCATCAGCATCATCATATTCGTGATTATTATCATTATCATTTTGATTTCCTTCATAGTTATTTTGAATTATCAAAAGATTAATATGTCTATTTCTTTTTTGTTTAGTCAAACGAACTGGTACAGTTTTCAAAACTGCATGTTTTTCTAAAATAAACACATTTATGGAGATATCATTCTGTTGTTCAAATTTGTTTATTTGATTCAAAGTCATAGGAAAACGGATTCCCGTTAAATCGAATACATTTAAAAATTTGGATATGATGATGCATTCAAAATTTATATTTTAAAAAGAAGGCTTTTTAATATTTATTTCTTATTTAGAACGTATTTTCTCTAAAATTAAACATTCAACAAATAAGGGAAAAAATTTATTATTTTAAAATGAACGTGGAACAATTATGACAACCTGTTGAAGAAAACACATCAATACGAAATATTCCGATAACCAATTTTTCGATAATATTTATATTAGAAGAAAACATGCTTATTACATTTTTCGGATTATAAATTATTTTCCTTTATAACTTTGACTTTAATTCATAATTCCTTAAAATATTAAATTTTCATTTGGTGTCTCGTTTTTTTTGTCTTTTTTTCTAAATGCAAAATTTCCAATCAAATTAGTAAATAAAGGGAAATTGTTCACAATAACTTGCCATTTTCAGAATAAAAATGGACTGTAAAACGCATTCGGGTTAACCTACGAATTTAATCGGAATACTTGGGTTAAGTAAACTTAAATTTAAACGTTCAACATAAAACGGGCCATTAGATGTATTATTGAGCTTAATCCCACTATCTCGTTGTTGAAATTCTTCTAAATCTTTTAATATAGGTTGATCAATATTTATATCATACCATTCTTTTAAATTAGTTGTAATATCAATACTATTATATCTTGTATTGAAATGTTTTATTTCCTCTTTAATTTCATCATTCTGTGCGACATAAAATTCACCATACAAAATTGCATTCACTTTAATTGTATGATGAATCTTTAAAACTTTTTTTATTTTTTGAATGATTACATCTGATGCAGCTTTTAAAAACAATTTAGGGTCGATAAAATTCAAATTAGGTATTACACCACTCTGAATTCTTTTAGAAAAAGCTGACTCAATATCTTCCCAACCAAGATTATTGTGATTATCTTCAGTTTCCTACATTCCTCTGCCTTGATGACAGCATTTTTCCTTTATACTTATTAATTATGCTAAATAATTTTCCAAATGCCGTTTCGAACTAGGAAATATATTAGCGTTCTTAAGATCATTTTTTATTTTCTTAATATTTGAATTACATTCCTCAATTAAATCTGATGAAAACATGAATTGTATCAATTTATGTAGAGATGGCAATACTATAGACTGTTAGGTCTATACTATTGAGAGATATACTAATTTCTGAACAGTCGTTCGCACTAAGTTTTTTTGAGCGGTTAATATTTAATTTAGATAAAGTAAAAAAAACCCTTTTTTGGAAAAGTTAAAAGTAAAGAAAAAGTTAAGTAAAATTAAGCAAAGTTTTATGTTATCATTTTTTCTGGTAACCGGTCAATTCACAGAAAAACAATTCACAGAAAAACAATTCACAGAAAACAATTCACAGAAAAACAATTCACAGAAAACAATTCACAAAAAACAATTTACAGAAAAACAATTCACAGAAAAACAATTAACAGAAAAACAATTCACAGAAAAAACCGAAAAAAATAAACTGTGTTGACGGGTTTGAGTTTATTCGCGATAAGGAATATAAAGAAAAATGTTATTGGTTGTGCAATAATTATTATCGAACGGAGAAATGCAAAGTTTGAATTCATACCAATAAAAGAACTGGAGAAATCATAGAAACTACTGGTGATCATAACCATGCTGCTTATGCAAGTAATGTTGGGGTAAAAAGAGGTGTTGCAGATTTAAAGGAATTAATTCACAGAAAAGTAGTTTATGGAAAAAAATGTTTTGAAAGTCGCGGCGACTTTTTCCGCAAACTACTTTTCTGTAAATTGCTTTTCTGTGAATTGTTTTTCTGTGAATTGCTTTTCTGTGAATTGTTTTTCTGTGAATTGTTTTCTGTGAATTGTTTTTCTGTGAATTGTTTTCTGTGAATTGTTTTTCTGTGAATTGTTTTTCTATGAACTGTCCTAGAATCATTTTTTCTCTTTTTTTTAATAATATACTTTTTATAATCAATATTTCTTTAAAATGAAACTTTATATTTGTTGTAAAACATAGTGTTTTTATTGCTGTAAAGCTAATGAACCCACAAACATGGTGTCAGAAGTGCTTTAAAGAATCATATTTCTTTAACAGTGAAATATTTTTTAAAGAAAAGTGCATAAAAGAAAAGTTTTTTTCAGACAAAAATTGTGCTATATAAAACATTCAAATTTTTTTCAAATATAACGGCCAAAATATAACTATTGTTTAAACATTTTTTTTTGTGGCCTTGAAAAATAGTGGAAAAGCCAAAAAACTATTATTTAAAAATTTCAAATTAAACAAAAAAAAAAGAGAAACTGTTCCTTTGAAATTATTTGAAAAATTTAGTACAGGATGTAACGTATACTTTTTTATTATTTTTAAATATTATATATCATACAATTTTTTTTCGAATTCAATTTAAAAAATTGATGGATTTAAATCTAAATACGCTAACCACAATTGAATGACATCAGTTGCTACGCAGTAGAAATTTGTCATATAGATATAATTTGAAGGTAGACCTTATTGACAGACTACAAAAAGCATTAGACGAAGAAAAATTACATGAAAACCAAGAGATTACAGAAGATAGAATTAATATAAAAGAAATTTTTGAGGAAAACGACAGTGAAACAACAAAAATGACTAAACCAGAGCCAGCATCAAGAAATAATTTTGATTTCAAAGATGTTGAAGAATCTTTGGAAATATTCAACGGACAGTCCAGCAAAGATATTCATTCGTGGACTAAAGACTTTGAAGAAATTGCTACAGTTTTCGAATGGAATGATATACAAAAATACCTATATGCAAGAAGATTGCTAAGAGGAGCTGCTAAGTTGGCAATCGAAGCAGAATTTGGTATTACCAGTTGGGAAAATTTAAAGGCTCTATTACAAAAAGAGTTTGGAGAACCACATTTAAGTATTGACATGCATAAACAATTAGATTCAACAAAGAAAAGTAGTACAGAGTCGCACTTAGAATATGTTTACAAAATGAAAAAAATTGCAAATGATGGAAATGTTGACGAAGCATCGTTAATAGTATATATTGTGGCTGGAATTCCGGATTTTGCAACGAATAAGGCAATGTTGTTCGAAGCAAAAGATTTAGACGAACTGAAACGCAAATTCAAATCTTATGAAGCAATGAAAAATGAAGTCAATCATAGAAGGAAAACAAATATCGAACAAGGTCATTGTTCAGGATACCCCAATAAGTCTGAACGATATTCAAATTGCGGTTCGTTTTCACATGATAAAGCAGATTGTCCAAACAAATCGAAGGGAATACGTTGTTTTAATTGCGGTCATTTTGGACATATTGCTCCAAAATTCACAAAGAAGAGTAAAGAAAACAACTCTATCAACGTAAAACGTATTATTGTTCCAGATATAAGTATTAGCATCGATATCAATGGTGAGAAATTTGTTACTTTTGTAGATACAGGAAGCGATGTTACCCTGATAAAGAAATCTGTTAAAGAAAAATTTAAGAATATAGTTTATAACGGATCAGGAATACATTTAACAGGTTTTGGTCAAAATATGAAGAAAACTATCGGATCTTGCGACATTATAATTGAAAATAACAACGAAACTTATTCTGTTGTGTGTCACGTTGTGAATGACGATTGGTTAACAGACGATATTTTGCTTGGGAATAATTTTTGAAATATGCAATACTTTCGATCGAAAATAGGAAAGTTTCAATTTCGAAGATTAGAAGAACAAAAAGGGCGTCTGTAAGTGTTGATGAAGAAATTGCTATTCAAGAAACGAAAATTTTGGGAAAGGTGTTTGAATAGAAAGAACCAGATACGAAATTTCAAATTCAGGAGGGCGAAGAACAAATTATTATCCAAGAACAGATTATTCAACCAGAAAATGAGAAAAGGTCATCATTTCCATTTGTAAATGTTCCGCTTTCAGAAAACTCTGATGGAAAAACTTTTGAGAATATGGTAACAAATCTATCGGATTGTGTTGACAGTTCTTTGTTGGCGAATTTAGTTGGAGATAATGCAAGCAATTTACTATCGATCGGTGAAGAAAGTCAATCGAAAGAACATTTTGAAGTTATTGAATCAAATGGTATGAATATGAAAATTAAAGATACGGTAGAAATGGGAGAAGTAGTAACCGAAGAATCAACTAAAAAGGATATTTCTGAAAGAAAGGCGAGTGATGAATATTATGATCTATACAGTCCAACTGGAGAAAGTATTGAAATTTCTGAGATGAAAACTAAAATAGAAAATGAAGTTGAAGAGAAAGAAAATGTAAAAGGAAAAGAAAAGGAAATAGGAAAAGAAGAAGAAATAGAAAACACCTGTTATGATGAAAGAACAAACATTAGAAAAGCAACCAAAGATCAAATAAAGAAAATGCAAGGAGAGAAAATATAAATAAATTCAATACAAAAGAAAACCTGCTCATCAATATGACATTAATGACCTAGTTGCGATTAAACATACGCAATTTGCTACAGGTCTGAAACTGTACCCAACATTTTTAGGACCTTACAAGATTGTCAAGGTTAAAAGGAACGATCATTATGATTTGGTCAAAGTGGGACATCACGATGGACCGACTACCACATCATCCGCAGCTGACTTTATGAAATTGTGGCAAGATAGCAATGAAGACAGTGAGGATGATAACGAAGAAGACGAAGATGAATCGCCTGGGTCATGCGATAAGTAGGATGGCCGAATGTAGAGATGGCAATACTATAGACTGTTAGGTCTATACTATTGAGAGATATACTAATTTTTAAACAGTCGTTCGCACTAAGTTTTTTTGAGCGGTTAATATTTAGTTTAGATAAAGTAAAGAAAAGCCTTTTTTGGAAAAGTTAAAAGTAAAGAAAAAGTTAAATAAAATTAAGCAAAGTTCTATGTTATCATTTTTTCTCTTTTTTTTAATAATATACTTTTTATAATCAAAATTTGTTTAAAATTAAACTTTATATTTGTTGTAAAACATAGTGTTTTTATTGCTGTAAAGCCAATGAACCCACAAACATATGCAAGATTTTTGACAATATCACTATAACACATATTATTATTATTATTATTACTTTTAGAAATTTTTTTTTGTTTAAAAATACCGATACTTTGTTTATGAAAATCACAAATTAAACTGAATATTTTTAATAAAAAACACCTTCTTTATATCTGTAAAAGAAGAATCATTTCACAATTTTATGAAATTATATACACTTTCCTTCAATTCAAAATATATATGCAAACATTAATATGGGTTACATAATTTTGTTTGAGAAGTAAACTAGAGAAATATTCAAGAATAGAGACAAAGTGGGGGGAATTTTTACTTATAGTTATGCAAACAGAAGCTATAGTAATAAAATACAAAAAGAGAAACAGAAAATATGATATTTGCTTTTTATTTCTTAAATAAAAATTATAATACAAAACTTTATTAGTTTTTTGTTTAATAATAAAATTTATTTTGCGGCTTAATTTTTTCAAGATTGAATTGAATGAATTTCCTCATGCATCTACATTCTTACGTGTAAACTTCATTTCACACATTTGAGTAATCGCATGATCTGGTAAGCTGATGAACATTACTGGTAGAAATATATTTTGTTCTTCACCAAAATAATTTTCCACGGTTAGAAAACTCCTTTCACCATACTTTGTATACATTCGTTGTGCATTAATGATTGCATATGGATAGTTTAATTTCGTATCATTCACATACAATAATTCTTTAAATTCCCGCGAATTAAACTCTTCCTCAACGCTCAATTGCTGTGGTTTTTGTTGTTGTTGTTGCTTGTTTATTTTTCCTTATTTTTTTCACTTGTTAATCATTTAACTGTGGAAATTAACGCTTTGAAAATCTTCTCTATAGTCCAAATTTTTTACAAATACTAGTAAAAGAAAGAGAAATGTAAAAAATTTCGCTACAATGGATACCACTTTTTAGCAATTGCAAAAAATTTCGCAACAATGGATATTTCTTTTCAGCAATAGCATTTTAACTACATTTATCTCCTTCACACTCCCATAAAACTAAAAAAATAATGACGTGTTTTAATAACGATATAGCTAATTTTTACAATTATTATATTATTGTTCGTCTAATCTGTTATATAAATTTATTAACTTTTCAGCTACCAAGTCCATGAAAGCTTCTCATTATAATCCAATTTTTCCCTATACCCAAGTTATGACAAGTAGTCGAAATCTTTGTAAATTTCCAAACAAATAATACTTTCTTGTATTGGGGGTATACGAAATATGGTCGAGGAAAGCCTACATGTGAAGTAAAGCTTAGCGTATCCAATTTTTCCCTATACCCAAGTTATAACAAATAGTGAAAATCTTTGTGAATTTTCAAACAAATAATGCTTTATTGCACTGGGGTATACAAACAAGATCCAAAGCAACCAACATCAACTCAAATCAATAAAAGCTTCCCATTATAATCCAATTTTTCCCTATACCCAAGTTATGACAAATAGTCGAAATCTTTGTAAATTTCCAAACAAATAATACTTGCTTGTACTGGGGTATACGAAGTATGTTCTAAGAAAGTTTATATGGGAAGTAAGGCTTACCAAAGACACAGACCACCAAAAGTTTAGCGTATACAATCACACACACCACCAAAGCTCAATCCAAGTTCAGCACTTCATCTAATCCACATCGGATATCAATCCTCCGCGGACCAATCACATCAATATTGCAGAACCCCTATAGCGATACAACTCGCCGTCGTTTCGTTGAAATAACTAAGGCATTAAGGAGGTGTCAGTATGACTTATCTGCTTTACCAGTGAGCAGAGTAAAGATTCGGGTGCAAATGCCATTCCAAGCTGTATCACCTAGTGATTGCAATATATCGATTCGAAATACAAAATCTACAACAGGCATACTATTAATCTCACCACTGAACATAAATTTCCACTTTTCGATAGGAGCATCATAACACCCAATCGCATAATTCGTGTGTGGAGCAACATTCGAATTCATACTGGTGTCAACCTCAAAAAAAAAAAATTGCGAATTGACCTTAAGATCCAATTACTCAAACCAAAATTAAAGCCGATCAAAGTCAAATCAAAACGTTCAAGATTACGTAGATATAAACGTGCGTTAGGTACAATCAGAAATTCAGTACAAGGTGTATCAGAAAGTTCTTATATTAATTTTAGATACCGCAAATTCAAATCTGGTAAGTTGAGGAATGTTACTTCTCAAAACAAATTTCAAAATGAAAAAAAAATTCTTGTTAAAAAATTCAAAACAAATCAATTTAAATTAATAAAATAAACCAAAAAAAAATCTTTATAATCAATCAGAAACATAACCTTTAATTAAAACAAACCCCCCACCAAATATAAAAAAAATATGAAACTAATAAAATAATAAACTAAAAAAAATGTTTACCTAAATTACTTGAAAAAGAAAATTGCCTCAACTTAAACAAATTAACTAAAATAAACTAAACTAACTAAATAAACTAAACAAAATTAACTGAATAAATTAAAAAAGTTAAGTTTCCCAAAAATAAAAACTAAATATAAAAATAAATTCCCACAATAAATTTATTACAAAAAAATAAATTTCCCAAACTATTCGCTATACTCGACACTATACTATGTACTGTCTTATGCTATATTTCTTCTGTATGGTTATGTAAAAAATTTCCTTAGTGTTAAGACATACTGAATCAGAATTTTCTTCAGAAAAAAGCAATCAGGGGAACAGTTGAAAATTTATTGCTTTTTTCGGTTTTGGAGTTATACTAAGCTGTCAGAATTATATTTAAAAATGCGTCCGAGATGGAAATTTTGAGAGCATCGAATGTTTAAAATTTGTAGCTTTCTTTTTTTTTGGTTAAGTAGGCCCAAAAATTTTTCTCTGAAAGAAATTCTGCCAGGGAACGATTGGTAATGAAATCAAACAAATTTATAATCAGCTGATCCGAAATTAAATTCTACTTCAGGGTAATATATTTTCATAATTTTTGAAGAAGATAATAAATAAAATCAAATCGTGTTAACAAAAATATCAACATTATATAATTGCTGATATTTTGTAATCATTTTTGAAGCAAGTTATTGTATGTACAAAAAACGCAAATGAAAGAAAATATTTTTTTTTTTCTGAAGATAATTCTGATTTATTATGTCTTAACCCTTACTCCTACTACAAGTTAACGTTTTTTCTAAGAGCTGATTTAAAAAACAAATTTTTCATTTTAAGTTTTAACTTTGTTTGTTTTGAACTTCTCAAATTGGATATTACAATCAGACTAAACCTAAACTTAAAATTCTAAAATTAGTAAAATTGAAATATATAAAATCAGGAAATTCTACCTGCATGTTTTTTGTCTGATGTTTGACAAAAATGCATTGTCGGTAAATCCATGCGAATGGGAAAATAATGTTTTAACAAAAAATTTTTAAAATATGATCCCTTCTTAAATGCAAATGTCCTCATTTACCGAGTTAAAAAAATGGTGTCTCGTAAAATTTGCGTCTGCTAGTTGTTTGATATTGTATTGTTGTTGCTGGTGTTTTTTTTTCTTGAACTTTGTCTGGAACAATCATTTTCTTTCGGGCGGTTTCCTCTTTGTTATTTGGTACTTCTAGAAGGTATTTCTGATGTTTTCCCTTCGGGTATAGTTGTATTGCTTTGCCTAGTATTCTCCTCTTTTTGCTGGATGACAATTCTTGTGTTGTTCCTGTTTATTGCTTTGAATAGTAGTATGATCGTTAATATGATAGCAACTATGATGATTAACCCATAGCTGACTGATTGGTGTGTGTTCTTTTCAGTTCGTAACTCTTCAATCTCGTTGGTGTTGTTGATTTGGATTTCTTTCATCATTTCCAGCGACAAGAGTTCTCGATAGTCCTTTTTTAAGGGAGTTGGCTGTAGGATAGCAGGAAGAACCTTGAGGATTGATGCTTGTTTTGAGATGAATGATCTGACACCGATTCTGGTGGTTGTGTTATGAAATTTGATTAGAAATGTTCCACCGAGGCTATGAGCCGTATTCTCAATATTGATGATGCCTTTGTATCGATTAAGCAAAAAGATTCCTTCTGATATTTTTTCTATAGTAGGTACGTGCTGGTTATTTGCTTTGTTACATGAAGAATTGTGACTTTTTAATAAATTCGGAATGCAGGTAGAATTGCAAATATTTACTATGTTATTTTGATTACAAATGGCTAAATAATTAAAAGTTTTATAATAGTTTATAATTCCAAAAATTTTATCATTACTTTTTAAAACATTATTATAAAGAATTTCGTTTATTACATTACTTCTTTTGACAGGTTTGATTAGTAACTTTTCGAAAACTTCTTCTGTTGTCATTGGAATGTTAACAACATAGAATAAACAAGAACTATTAGTTATGATTTTAATATTAGCAAAGTCTAGGACTTCCTCTGGTGTGGCATAAGGAAGTTTCTCTCTATCTAAAGTATCACTTGTAAACTTTATTTCTGATTTTGATAGCATCATCGAATTTATTATTCCTGATCTAGCCCAGTGAATGGTATATCTTGTGTTAGTTAATTCTTCCTTAATCAGTTTTAATTTATATTTGACGTTGAAAGCTAATTGATCGATAGGGAAATAAAGAATGTGTTTTAGTAATTTCCTGATCGAGGATTGGATTCAGCTCGTTTATGAATCGTTGGTACTTTCCTAGTTCGATAACATGTATTAATTTAAAATGTCCATCCTGCACCATTGCTTTACCAGTGCTTATGGCAATTACTTGAGAATTTGAATAGTCCAGAATTTGAACCACGCTTGCAACGATGCGGCATCCATACCTAAAATTGTACCTAACAGTTAGTTTAGACTCAAGACGTTTATTATGTTTGACGTAAATTGTAACGTGAGCAATTTGGTTTTGCCACCACTGCATTTTGGTTATTATTAAGAGAATAATAGCGGATGGCAAAATTGAATTGCCTTACAATTATCCATTTTTTTTTAATTTGTTTAAAATTAAAATTAGCGTTAGTTGCAATTGGGGAAAATACGAAGCATTGTTTTTGTGTTTTTTTTTACAAGTGCAACTGAGAAGTTTTTTGTTTGAAAAAAAAATAGGTCGAAAAACCAACGGGTCCGTTTTTTTTTTGGAAAGGAAATTGTGGGTGGATGAAAAAATAACAGGGACTTGGATTTTGGTTTAACAAGACAACGGACGAAAAATTTGATTTAAACTTTGGGTTTTTTTTTGTCTTGAGTTCTTTTTTTAAAAGGTGTTATTTTTTCGTTTTTTTTTTGGTTTCTTTTTTTTTTGAGATTATGTGGTGATTTTCCTAACTTAATTTTCCGTTTTTATTATGACGTGAGTTTTCCAACAAGAAAAATGTGGTGAATAAACGTAAAAGAAAGTGCCCAATCTGAAATAAAATGAAACATAAGAACACATAAGTTAATTTAAAACGCAAAACCATACATGCTTTAAAATGAAAAAACGTAATAACATATAAAATATAATTTAAAAACTAAAATACCACATATAATAAATATAACATAAATCATTTAGTCTAAAATAAAAATGAAACATATAGATTAAACTAAAACATGAAATACACATATACTAAACTATAAAATAAAATCTGGAATCTTAAATAAAACATTGAAAATAAAATTTCAAAACAAATAATTTATAACATATAACACATAACATACCAAACAAACATAATTACCTAATAATTACACACAAACAAAACAAAATTTGAAACCAACCAGCAACATACTCATCGAAGTAGGACGAAGGAAAGCACCTATAAAAACAACATATTATAAACAGCAAAACATAAATAAAAAACCAAAGAAAAATAATCATATTAAAACAATTTTTTTTTAAAGTGGATTACTTGTGCGAAACCATACGCCAAGTTTACTTTTTTTGGTTTTCATTATTTTCTTACAGGGTGTTCCGTTAAGGCCTTGGCGAGCGTCGGTAAGCTAAATTTTGTTCTATTATTAAAGATTTGTTTTTATTTTTAGTTAAATAAGTTTAGTTTATTAGATATATGGTATTTTGGTTTCATTTTCTTTGGTTTTTTTTTTTTAATTATTCTTGAATTTAACATAAAATTTAAAGGTTTTTTGCCTAGCTTTAAAGCAGATTCTTTTTTTTGGTTAAATTTTCTTTATTTTATTTTATCTCAGTTTTAGAATTCTATTATAGTAGTTAGTCTTTTTTATTCTTTCCATTATTCTAAATAAAATTATTTTGTTGTTTTCCATTTAATTTCCATTGGATAATGCTTATATATTAAATTTTTCTAATGTTTTAAATAAAATGTGAAACTATATTTAAATAATTGGCTTTTGTTTTTTTTTTATTTTGGTGTATTTCCTCACTTTTGGGTTGTGCACCCCTGAAATTTTTCTAGTTTTGGTTTAAAATGAGGTGTTAAACCAAAAATTGAGCAGTGACGGCCGAGGATGATGGGGGCGTAAGATTTTCTTTTTTCAGTTTAAATTTTTTTAGGTTGTGGGGATCGCACTCTTCACGAATGTTTCCAGGGCCGGATGCGATCCACAAAGGGATATTTTGTTATATGTAGCCCTTTGGGTGGGATAAAGGCCTCGGTGTTGGCAATAACATCTGCCGACACCAATTGAACAATTTGCTCCGGATGGGCCCATCTTCAGAATCTTCTGTCCATCCGTTTGCCATTTTAATTGAATTCCGTTTCGCGGGTTTTCAATGTAAAATTATCTTATTCAAAAATCTTGCCATCTCTTTTCTTTCTTCTTGGCAATAGTCACAACTTTTTCTCTTTTATTTTTTTTAAACATTTTTACCCATTCCGCTAGTAACCTGAGAGGGTGTGAATTATTGTTTTCACATCTCCAGCCCTCTTGCTAGCCCAAACAATTTTCTTTTCTGCACGCATAAAAATTATTTGTATGTGACGGCATATGGTAGAAGATAACGACCCACCCCATCCGGCGAGCTAGCTAGTGCAAGCAGCTAGGCGTGCAATTTCTAGTTACCTTTTTGCTATACCATAAAACGCACTTTCTGCCGCAAGACAGAAGTGTTTGTTTAATCAAAGTGTTGCTCTGCTAACACTTTGATGCCGAATTGTAGTCACGGGTACAAATGTGGCGCCCAACGTGATTGGTCAAGCAAAAGTTTTAGTTGTGCGCTGTGTAATTTAAAGTACGGTTTAAATTACAAGATGGTGCCCAATTTTTACAACTTAACCAAAAATAATATTTTGGTTTTCTTTTTATTTTCTTTGTTTTGACTATATCGATTATCTCTGTTTTCTTTAGTCCACCTCTTCGGCAATAATACTTTTTATAAAAATTATATATGTATTCCATTTTGTTTGGCTATTAATGCACAGGAATTTATTTTGAGGTTATTACTCATTAGTACATGTATTTTGCAATTCTTTTATTTTTATAGATCTTTAGGATGGATCCCTTTTGGGTCGTTTGACCAGATACAATTGGTTTTGTATCAGGTTGAACGCTTAAATGTTGTGGTATGGTAGACAATCCATGTTCAACGGTAGTGGCATGTAGTCATCAGACTAATTGTCATTGATGGGAAGCTCTGCCTTGACATGGGATTGTCTAAAGATTGTCCCGAATGAAAGAGCAACGGTGTTGTCCATGGCATCGAGGAATAAACCTCCTCATCGCCACTTGTGCCCGCGACGGTCTTTCATTTGTGACAATCGAATTCTTTTAGTTTTTTTTCTTTTTTGGTATTTTCGGCGGTGTGCACATTGCAGAAGTCATTCACTAAAGCAACTAGTGTTCCGCCGAATTTAGCTGAAATTGAAAGATTTTTGTTTACCATCACCGTCAAATACCACAAATCCGAACCAAATTGTTCTACTTTTAAATTTTTTTTTGACATTTCTTGCGTCGCTGTTGTTCTCGTCCGTCACACGCTCATGCACTCTATTTAGCAATATCCAATTTTGATATTTATAAATTTATTTTTTTTGATACGTGTTGATTTTGATTATGTTCGATCTATTTGATTTTTTTTGAAAGTTTTGTTTTGTTGTGTGAACCAAATTTATTTTGAAACACATTATTTGAACTTTGAAATTGTTATTAAATTTATTAGTTGACTCAAAGTTAATATGGTTCAAATAAATACGAATAAATTCAAATAAATACGAATAAATACGAATAAATACGAATAAATACGAATAAATACGAATAAATACAAATAAATACGAATAAATATGAATAAGTTCAAATAAATACGAATAAATACGAATAAATACGAATAAATACGAATAATTACGAATAAATACGAATAAATACAAATAAATACGAATAAATACGAATAAATACAAATATATACGAATAAATACAAATAAATACGAATAAATACAAATAACTACGAATAAATACGAATAAATACAAATAAATACGAATAAATACGAATAAATACGAATAAATACGAATAATTACGAATAAATACGAATAAATACGAATAAATACAAATAAATACAAATAAATAGTATTGATATTGGATAAATTATTAATAAATTAAAATAAATTATTAATAATTTAAATAAATAATTAATATATTGATTTTTTTTAGTATAAATTCTTTATTTTTGGTTTTTGTTTCATTTTTTTTTCTTAGTTTAGCATTTTGGTTATTTTATTTCCTATTATTTTTTCTTATTTTTTTTTGCTTTCTTATTTGGCCCTCTATTTTTTTTTTGTGTGTACGAATTTTCGCTTAAAGATCACGATGGCAGATGCATCTAAAGGTGCCAAACCAAAAGATAAACCATATAACAGCCGGTCCACGGCAGGAATAACTGGAACAAACTCTGATGATATATCGGACCATAATCTACATGGATCGCCTCCCAAGGGCCACCAATTACCACATACTCCACTGCAACCTCACAAAAAGGGTCCTCCAAAAGAAGCCCGAACACGCCTAGACCAAATTTCTTCTGTAGGTGCTGCTTCAATAAATTATGAATTTCCAAAACGAAATGATAATAATTTCACTGACCTCCCATCTACCGTTCCAAGTCTGGACCAAATCGTTGAGATTGTGTCGGAAACGTTACAGAAAAGAGAGTCAGCAATTCGGGACTCTATTTTATCTGAGCTCCGATCGGAGATGTTAGTTAAGGAATCGACCAAAAGTACGTTCCCAGATCAGGTTCCACGCAGGGCTGAACAAAACCAACATACCGAAATAATCCTCACTTTAGACGTAGGCAACGATCTTACAATCGCCAATTTGAAACACCCGAATTACGTCCCAATTATGCGGACATGCGATTAGATAAATGGGGCATCAAATTTAGTGGCATACAGCAAGAAATGACGGTGGATGATTTCGTTTTCCGGGTCGAAACCTTGCAAAATCGAAGCGGAATTTCATGGCAAACCATCTGTGCCCAGTTCCACATGCTTCTTTCTGGCACAGCAGAAAGATGATACTGGCAGCTCCTGAGGAGAGAACCAATATCAGACTGGCCAACGCTGCAAAATGCCCTTAAACGTCAATTCCGAGGTCTCGACACGGATCACGAAATTATTCGCCAGATCCTCCAAACTCGCCAAGCAAATAACGAATCCTTTGATAGTTTCTATGACTCAGTATTGTCACTATACTATCAATTACAATACCCAGTGACCGAGTATGATTTGGTACAAATTGTCAAAGGAAACGTGAAGGATCGAGTTGCCAATCTTATATTTGGTACTCCTATCGGATCCTTAAATCAATTACAAGACCTATGTAGGAAAGCAGAGTGACATATAGCTATGCGGGAACCTGTACGTCGACCCGTATCTGCGTGGACGCCTCCTATCAGAAGGATCAATGAATTAGATCCTTCTTTTTCCGATCTATCTCATGATCCCGAGGCGGTTGACCTTGATAGCAGATCGATAATTAAATGTTGGAATTGTGATATGGAAGGACACGGCTTTCGAGACTGTCCTTCAGAACATCGTCAGATCTTTTGCTACCGATGTGGTCGAAAAGATGTAATAACCCCGAAATGCCCAAAATGTACTTCGGAAAACCACACAGGGCATCGAGTACTTCCCGGGAATCCTCGGATGCCGTACAAACTTCCGGGGCAAAAGTTCAATCACAATTGACTAATATCGACCTGTTAACACCACCTATCACCATCTTGACCACAAAAACTGAAAGGGCCCTATCTTTGTCGCAAAAATTCGAAACGCCACGAAAATCTCTTCATCAGCGTAAAATCGAATGTGCTGAAGCGCGAAAGAGAATATTTGGGACCAATTCAGAAATTTCCACTACCTCAAATCATATAGTACGCTGTCGGGCAAGGCCGCGACGACGTAGACAATTCCGAAAGGACATAGACGCAACGTCTAGACTAAATGAGGATGACATACGACCTTACGCTCGGGTAGAAATTGCTGGTGAGCAACTTGGGGCTGGGGCCGTACAATTCCTTGAACGAAAGAGCTTGCAGTTATTAGGACGGAGCTCTGAAGTCAGAACAGCCAACGGTGCTTCTCAGTCTGTGCTAGGATATGTTTTGTTGCCAATTACGTACAAAAAGGTAACAAAACAAGTCAAACTTTTCGTTGTGCCAGGCCTGGTACAGGTATTATATCTAGGTGTGGATTATTGGAAAGACTTTGAATTGGCTCCCCAAATATTCGCTTCGGTAGACGCGATTTTTGAAACACCCATTGATGATCCCAGAATACATATCCTCGGACCCGAACAACAGAGGAAACTCGAATTAATTAAGATGCGATTTCCATCTTTTAATAAATTAGGACTTGGTAAAACTAACCTCGAAAAACATACCATTGATGTAGATGGCGCTGAACCGATTAAACAGCGACACTACCCTGTTTCTCCAGCAATACAGGAAATGATGTACGCGGAATTAGATCGTATGTTGAATATGGGGGTAATCGAAGAAAGCCACAGTCCCTGGAATTCACCTATAGTTTTAGTGCGCAAGCCCGGAAAAGTTCGCTTGTGCCTAGACTCCAGAAAGGTGAATCTGGTGACTAAAAAGGACGCTTACCCCTTGCCTCACATAGATGGTCTACTTAGCCGACTAACCGAAACAAAATACATTTCCAGTATTGACATAAAGGACGCCTTTTGGCAAATACCTTTGGAGGAACAGAGTAGGGACAAAACCGCCTTCACTGTTCCTGGCCGCCCACTATATCAATTTAAGGTAATGCCCTTTGGTTTGTGCAACGCTCCCCAGCGGATGTGCAGGCTAATGGATAAAGTTATACCAACCCACTTAAAAGATAGGATATTCGCTTATCTCGACGATTTATTGGTTGTGTCGGAAGAATTAAACAACCACCTAGAATTATTGTCCACCGTAGCTAGTTGCTTATCCGCAGCTGGACTTACAATCAATGTTGAAAAGAGTAAATTCTGCTTCGAGGAAGTGCGATATCTAGGATATATTGTCGGAAATCAGTGTTTAAAAACTGATCCCGACAAGGTATCCGCAATAAGTCAGTTTTCTTCACCCAAGACAGCGAAGCAGGTCAGGAGGTTTCTAGGAATGACAGGCTGGTATAGAAGGTTTATAGCCAACTATGCTAGTTTGGCGTCCCCGGTGACCGACTGTCTCAAAAAACATGCTAAGTTCAGTTGGACCCCCGAAGCACAAGCTGCATTCGAGAAATTAAAGTCCTCTTTAACTTCGGCACCCGTATTGGCGAACGCCGACTTCAGTAAGCCTTTCATCATTCAATGTGATGCGTGCAAAACTGGAGTCGGTAGTGTATTGTTGCAATGTGATCCTGAAGGAAACGAAAAACCTATTGCATACATGTCCCAGAAACTAAACGCTGCACAGCAAAATTATAGCGTTACGGAACTAGAATGCTATGCTGCTGTTCTCAGCGTAAAGAAGTTTCGTGCGTACGTGGAAGGGCAAACCTTCAAAATTATCACAGATCACGCAAGTTTGAGGTGGCTCATGGACCAGAAGGACCTGAGCGGGCGTCTGGCGCGTTGGAGTTTGAAGCTCCAAGCCTTCGACTTTAGCATAGAACATCGCAAGGGAACGGAAAATGTGGTTCCTGACACCCTATCTCGAGCATTTGCCGAGGAAGTGTCGGAACCTCTACCTTGCGTGGATCTAGAATCCCAAGAATTCAAGTCGGAGGAGTATCTGTCTTTGATTGAGGTAGTTAAAGAAAATGGGCACAAGCTTCCTGATACACAAGTATCTGAGGGGTTTGTGTACGTTGAAACAACTTTTAACCGAGGAAACAATTCCAATCAAGAAGATACTAACTGTAAGCTATGGATTCCACCGCGTTTGACGACCGAGTTGATCCGGTTGGCCCATGATCCGCCTCAATCTGCTCATGGCGGTATAGCTAAGACCTTATACCGTCTAAGACAACAGTACTACTGGCCAAAAATGGCTTCCGAAGTCCGCGAATACATTTCTAAATGCGCGGTCTGTAAAGAGACCAAAGCACCAAATGCTATTCTGAGACCACCAATGGGTTCGATTACGGAAGTTGATAGGCCTTTTCAGTTTTTGTATATTGATCTTTAAGGACCTTATCCAAGATCGTCTCCAAAGACTTCGAATCTCTCCTGAAGACTTACGGCGTTAAGCACACACGCACGGCAGTGTCTTCGCCGCAGTCGAACGCATCGGAACGTGTAAATCGGTCCATTTTGGCCGCTATACGAGCCTACGTGCGTGACGATCACCGGGAGTGGGATCATAATCTGGGAAGTATCGACAGTGCTCTCAGAAGCACTGTGCATTCATCCACTGGTTCTGATCCATACTCCGTAGTGTTCGGTACGCACATGGTGACACACGGAAGCACATATCAACTTCTCCGTAAGCTCGACTGTGTGGCGAATCACGATTTTGAAATACTTACGCCTAGTGACCACCGTAAGTTAATTCAGGAAAGAGTGAAGAAGAATTTGGAGAAAGCGCATGAACGACACGAAAAACAATACAACAAAAGGGTGAAATGCATTACCTACGTGCCCGGACAAGAGGTTTACCGAAGGAACTTCACACTTAGCGACTTTTCGAAAAACATAAACGCTAAGTTCAGTCGTAAGTTCCTGAATTGCCGAATTGTGCGTGCCGTAGGAAGCGCGCTATACGAAGTTGAGGATCTTCGAGGTAAAAGCCTGGGGGTATTTCATGCCAAAGATTTACGGCAGTAGAAAGCCCGGCTCGCTCAATCGGTGTACCACAAAACTTCTCAGGGTGTGGTCGAGTCCCACGTTGGGCTGCTTCAAGCTCTCACTGACCTCCAAAGCACTCTCACGCTTTTCAGCTTCTCAAGGAACGTTTGCACATTTCCTTGAGAATCTGTGTTGTAACGTGAGCAATTTGGTTTTGCCACCACTGCATTTTGGTTATTATTAAAAGAATAATAGCGGATGGCAAAATTGAATTGCTTTACAATTATCCATTTTTTTTTAATTTGTTTAAAATTAAAATTAGCGTTAGTTGCAATTGGGGAAAATACGAAGCATTGTTTTTGTGTTTTTTTTTACAATTGCAACTGAGAAGTTTTTTGTTTGAAAAAAAAAATAGGTCGAAAAACCAACGGGTCCGTTTTTTTTTTGGAAAGAAAATTGTGGGTGGATGAAAAAATAACAGGGACTTGGATTTTGGTTTAACAAGACAACGGACGAAAAATTTGATTTAAACTTTGGGTTTTTTTTGTCTTGAGATCTTTTTTTAAAAGGTGTTATTTTTTCGTTTTTTTTTCGTTTCTTTTTTTTTTTGAGATTATGTGGTGATTTTCCTAACTTAATTTTCCGTTTTTATTATGACGTGAGTTTTCCAACAAGAAAAATGTGGTGAATAAACGTAAAAGAAAGTGCCCAATCTGAAATAAAATGAAACATAAGAACACATAAGTTAATTTAAAACGCAAAACCATACATGCTTTAAAATGAAAAAACGTAATAACATATAAAATATAATTTAAAAACTAAAATACCACATATAATAAATATAACATAAATCATTTAGTCTAAAATAAAAATGAAACATATAGATTAAACTAAAACATGAAATACACATATACTAAACTATAAAATAAAATCTGGAATCTTAAATAAAACATTGAAAATAAAATTTCAAAACAAATAATTTATAACATATAACACATAACATACCAAACAAACATAATTACCTAATAATTACACACAAACAAAACAAAATTTGAAACCAACCAGCAACATACTCATCGAAGTAGGACGAAGGAAAACATCTATAAAAACAACATATTATAAACAGCAAAACATAAATAAAAAACCAAAGAAAAATAATCATATTAAAACAATTTTTTTTAAAAGTGGATTACTTGTGCGAAACCATACGCCAAGTTTACTTTTTTTGGTTTTCATTATTTTCTTACAGGGTGTTCCGTTAAGGCCTTGGCGAGCGTCGGTAAGCTAAATTTTGTTCTAATATTAAAGATTTGTTTTTATCTTTAGTTAAATAAGTTTAGTTTATTAGATATATGGTATTTTGGTTTCATTTTCTTTGGTTTTTTTTTTAATTATTCTTAAATTTAACATAAAATTTAAAGGTTTTTTGCCTAGCTTTAAAGCAGATTCTTTTTTTTGGTTAAATTTTCTTTATTTTATTTTATCTCACTTTTAGAATTCTATTATAGTAGTTAGTTTTTTTTATTCTTTCCATTATTCTAAATAAAATTATTTTGTTGTTTTCCATTTAATTTCCATTGGATAATGCTTATATATTAAATTTTTCTAATGTTTTAAATAAAATGTGAAACTGTATTTAAATAATTGGCTTTTGTTTTTTTTTTATTTTGGTGTATTTCCTTACTTTTGGGTTGTGCACCCCTGAAATTTTTCTAGTTTTGGTTTAAAATGAGGTGTTAAACCAAAAATTGAGCAGTGACGGCCGAGGATGATGGGGGCGTAAGATTTTCTTTTTTCAGTTTCAATTTTTTTAGGTTGTGGGGATCGCACTCTTCACGAATGTTTCCAGGGCCGGATGCGATCCACAAAGGGATATTTTGTTATATGTAGCCCTTTGGGTGGGATAAAGGCCTCGGTGTTGGCAATAACATCTGCCGACACCAATTGAACAATTTGCTTCGGATGGGCCCATTTTCAGAATCTTCTGTCCATCCGTTTGTCATTTTAATTGAATTCCGTTTCGCGGGTTTTCAATGTAAAATTATCTTATTCAAAAATCTTGCCATCTCTTTTCTTTCTTCGTGACAATAGTCACAACTTTTTCTTTTCTTTTTTTTTAACATTTTTACCCATTCCGCTAGTAACCTGAGAGGGTGTGAATTATTGTTTTCACATCTCCAGCCCTCTTGCTAGCCCAAACAATTTTGTTTTCTGCACGCATAAAAATTATTTGTACGTGACGGCATATGGTAGAAGGTAACGACCCACCCCATCCAGCGAGCTAGCTAGTGCAAGCAGCTAGGCGTGCAATTTCTAGTTACCTTTTTGCTATACCATAAAACGCACTTTCTGCCGCAAGACAGAAGTGTTTGTTTAATCAAAGTGTTGCTCTGCTAACACTTTGATGCCGAATTGTAGTCACGGTTACAAAATAGTTTGTCCGGGTTCATAAGTTTTAATTGGTTGCATGTTCTTATTATGGTTTTTAATATCCTTTTGTTGTTTTTGTTTTAATTTCTCGATATTATTCAAACGGCTTTTTTCGAAATCTACAGGGACTATCTTTGGGTTTCTACCGTAAAATAGTTCAACAGGTTTTTTCCCGATGGTAGAGTGAATACTAAAACTATATTCATTTATGGAACGCTCGAGAAGTTCTTCAAATGTGCGAACTAATCCATCTGCTTTCAGGCATCTCAGAATTTCTGAGAGAGTGGAATGAAAGCGTTCTATTTGTCCATTGACTACGCTCTTGTTTGCAGGTGTCTTAAAGATCTTTATTTTATGTTCGTCTTCCATCATGGAAGTTATTGAAGCGAAATTAAGTTTCCCGTTATCAATGACTACTTCTTCTGGTACGCTGAAGAAAATCAATTGATCTCAAAAGGGTGCAATGCTTTGTGAGATTTCTAATTTTCTTACTCATTTCTGAAAAGTAATGTTTTTCTAAAACTTGTAGTGTGTTTTCTTTCGGATTGCGATGAGCTCTACGATGGACATTCAATATTATTTCTTCTTGCTCGGTTCCGTTTGTTATGTCGAAATATATATATATATAACGAGAATTTGCGTATGGTGAATTCTGTAGTTTTTGAAATGGATTGGATAAATTTCTTGAATGTTACCCATTATAGGTTCTATGGTCATTAACCCATTTATGGTGTGGGGGTTGAGATATCTCTTGAAAATTCTTATTATGTCATTTTCTGTGTATTCTGGTTGGATCATAATGTGCCTGGTGTAATTTTGAAAGGGATTTTGTAGTTGATAACTAGTTTCGTTACCTTTTTTTAAAATTAACTGATTTCGAAAGATATTAATAGGGGTTTCTAGTAGAGGAATTAAATTGTGCGATGAACTTTCACCACTATGCTGGGTTGAAATCATTGAGTTTACTTCAGTTGTTTGTGGGAGTCTTGATAGGTTATCGGCTACAATGTTGGTTCTTCCTAGTTTGTATTTCAGTTCATAATTGTATTCTTCGAGAATGGTTTTCCAACGCTTCATTTTACTATTGGTGTTTTTATTGCTAAGTTCATACGTGAGAGGTTGGTGATCTGTGAATATCTTAACTTTTCTTGATCCGTATAGGAAATTTCTAAGAGAATACAAAGCCCATATTATGGCGAGCATTTCTTGTTCATTTGTTGCGTAAGATTCCTCTGTTTTATTCAGTGTTCTAGACAAGAATGTAATTGGTCTATTATTTTGAGATAAGACTGTGCCGATGGCATAGTCAGAAGCATCAGTTGTGAGTTCGAAATCTGTTTCAAAATTGGCGTATGAAAGTATTACTTCTTTAGATATTAGTGAATTTTTAATTTTTTTTAATGACTCGAGTGCATCATTATCTAGACTAATAAGTTTATTTTTAGATGCGTTTTTGGACACTCGTCCATCTTCCCGTCTTAAAAGGGATGTCCGAGGTTTTGCTAATTTTGCATAATCCTGAATAAAACCTAGAAATTCAACTTCTGTTTGTAAAAATTCGCATTTATCGAGTTGGATTTTCAAATTCGCTGCTTCTAAAGTGCTGAACATTATTTTGAGATTCTGAAAATGTTCATTTTCGTCTTTACCGAATATGATAATATCATCTATATAAATATAGTATCTTTTTCCTATGTGGTCTCTAAGAATATCGTCAAGAGTTCGTTGAAATATGGAAGGGGCATTTTTGAGCCCAAATGGTAGCCGTGTGAACTCGTATTTGCCGTTGTTCACTGAAAATGCTGTTTTCTCAATATCTGATTCTCTTAGCGGGATCTGATGAGAGCCGCTTTTAAGATCTACAATTGAGAACCATTTACTTTTGCCTAAATTGGCCAGAACTTTGTTAATTTCGGGAATCGGGTACCTATCGGCTATGATAACTGTGTTTAGTTTACGATAATCGATAGCCATTCTATACTTTTTTTCTCCGGACACGTCTGCTTTTTTTGGGACGATCCACACAGGGGAATTATAGGGGCACTTTGACGATCTGCTGATACCATCTTCGAGCAATTGTGTTATTTGCTTTTCGACCTCGTCTTTTAGACATATTGGGTATGGGTAAGATTTTGAATACACATGTTCGTTAGAAGCGGTTCGGATTTCTCCTTTGACCGTAGTACTGTATGTTAGTTTTTCGTCAGGATCAGATAATAAATTAGGACAATTTTTTATAACTTCATCCAGTTTTTGTTTTTGTTCTAAATTCATACGGGAGGTTCTAATGTTAATGGCATTGTCTGAGTTAGAAATATGTTGTCTTAATGGGATGTTAATATCTGGTCCGACTGTCATGTAATTTTCATTTGTGTGGATTATGGCTCCTAGTTGTTTAAGACTATCATTGCCAATTATACCATTAAAGGAAGTAAGATTTTGTAATATAAAGAATTTCTTTCTGAGTTTGGGGTCCGAATAAATTTATTAGAGCATGATGAGTTATTCTTATTTTACCTCCAACGGAATTAGCATAAAATGGTTTTTCGTTAAGAATAGGATTTCTGATATAATGGTATTGGATATAGTTTTTATTTGAACCTGTGTCTATTAAAAATTTAAATATTTCTCCACTCCTCGCTTGGTGCTCGATATAGGGAAGCGAAGAGTTCTTTAGTCTAAAAAATAAATGTTTTCTGATTCTTCATCAAAGTCGTGTTCAATGGTTGGATTGTCTTGGGAATAGATATAATCGATTAAAGTTTGGTTGGAATTTTGGTCTGCGTTATTAAGTTCTTGTCCGTTAATTCCGTATCATTCTGTTCGTTAATAACTTGCTCGGTGTGGAAAACTCTTTGAGATTTATTTGGTTGGTGCATTTGATGCGAAAGAGGTCTTTTATTTCTTAGTTCCTGCATTTGAGGTCTATTTTGATAGTTCACTACATGGGTACGCAAGGAACGGTCGATTTCCATTGGTTCTGTTTTTGGGAAAGGTTTAGGATGTTTGGGATGGTGATTATTAAAATATTGCCTTCGTGTTTGTTCAAAGAATGGAATTAGTCCCGAGAAGTTAGGTATAGGAGGTCTTTGAGGATTATGAACTAATTCAGGATGAAAGTTCGCTCTGGATATTGGAATCGGACTACCGCGGTGCGAACGAAAGTTATTTTTTGGGGAAGTCATTTCCTGTTGAGGTCTTTTAACAACTCCATGGCTGTGTTGAACACGATAATCGACATTTTCTAGTTTGAGGCATAAGTGAAGGGCTTGCGGTAGGTCAAGCGGTTCTCTCATACTAAGAAGTCGTGGAAGATCTCCTTTAAGTCCTCTTACAAACGTGTCTAATGCTTTATCACGGTATGCTTGGATCATTATATTCAGAGATACTCGGCTCATCTCCATAGATGAGAGTTTATTTAAAATGAATGAAAGGTGATAATATACTTCTTGATAAAACTCGGGAATTGTCGTATTTCGTTGTATAAGGGTTGTCATTTGGTACTCTAATGTACCTAGATCTCTTCTATCAGCGTAATGCAGAGTGAGACATTTAGCAATTTTTTCCCAATTTAAAGGTGTGTTATACGATTCTAATGCAATATCTGCATAACCAGTAATTTTGTTTCGAATAATACTCAAAATACCCTAATATTTTGGTGTGCCTTTTAAATGTTCATAGATTCCTAATATTCTGTCAACGCTTTTTTTCCAAGAACTAAATTCTCCAGGTTGGCCTGAAAAATCTCTTAAACTTCTTACTACATCTACTATTTTCACCATATCCGACAAATTTATATCTTGCCCCGCATCAATAGTTTGATCTACATCGTTATTGATATCTATTCCTGGGTTTATAATGGATTTAAAGATTTCTTTACTTTCCCTCTTTATAATTTCTGATATAAGAGACGTTAAACCATTTAACCAAGAATATGCATAGACTACCGAAAGCTCAACAGCCGCACTATTAAAGACCCTTTCCCAACCCCACTGATCGAAGACGTACTAGATGGACTCCAAAATGCCAAGGTATTTACCACGCTAGACTTAAGAAACGGATTCTTCCACGTACCTATGGAAGAAGAAAGTAAGAAATATACTGCATTCGAATTCAACTACGTTCCGTTCGGTTTATCAAACGCATTAGCAAATTTTTTACGATTTATACAAATAGCATACCGAGAGCTTATTAACAAAAAGTGTTTAGATATTTATGTAGACGATTTAATAACTCCGTCTACAAATGAAGTCCAAATGTAGTTTCCTCAAAAGAAAAATCGAATTCCTCGGTCATATAATAGAGAATGGCACAATAAGCCCATCAGAAAACAAAATAAAAGCTGTAAGAAACTTCCAAGAACCAAGAAACATAAAAGAATTACAAAGCTTCCTTGGACTAACCGGATTCTTTCGAAAATTTATCCCTTCATATTCCATTTTAGCAAAACCGTTGACAGACCTATTAAAAAAGAATACTAAATTTATAATTCTCACAGAAGAAAGAAATGCAATAAAAAATTTAAAAGAATGTCTAATCAGCAAACCAGTATTAGCATTTTTCAGACAAGATGCACCAACCGAAGTACATACCGATGCAAGTAAACACGGAATCGCGGCAATACTACTTCAGCAAGGCGAAGACAACAAATTTCATCCAGTTCTTTATTACAGCCGGAAAAACAACCCAGCAGAACAGAAACTCCACAGTTATATACTAGAAGTATATGCCATTTACCGCGCACTTGAAAAATTCCGTATATACATTTTAGGAACTCAATTTAAACTTGTAACAGATTGTATTGCTTTCCAACAAACGATGAAGAAAAAAGAAGTACCCAATGCCATCAGAAGATGGATTATGTACCTACAAGAGTACACATTTGAAGTCGAACACAGACCGGATAAAAAGATGACACATGTTGATTCATTAAGCCGTTACCCAATCATAAATATTATAGAAGAAGAAATATTAATCAGAATCAAAAAAGCTCAAAAAACAGACGAGTATATCAAAACAATTAAGTCCATACTTAATGAAAGAGAATATGATAGTTTTAAACTAAAAAAGGATATTTTATTGAAGGAAGTTGAGGGAAGAGAACTGATTGTAGTACCACACAACATGGAGAAAGAAATAATCAAAATGAAACATGAAGAAGGACATTTTAGTATTCAAAAAACAACATACCAGATCCTACAAGAATTCTACATTCCTCGTATGAAAGATAAAATTCACAAATGCATTAACAACTGTATCAAATGCATATTAGCATGTAAAAAGTCAGGTAAGCAAGAAGGATTTCTACACCCACTGGACAAAGGAGATAGACCACTACAAACCTTCCATATCGACCACATTGGACCAATGGACACCACAGCCAAGCAGTACAAATATATATTAACCATAGTAGACTCATTCTCCAAATACGTGTGGATCTATCCTACCAAAACGCTATCTGCAGAAGAAACCATTAAAAAGTTGAAGGACCGACAACAATTCTTCGGAAACCCCGGACGCATCATTTCAGATAGGGGTGGCGCTTTTATATCAGATAAATTCAAAAAGTTCTGTCAGGATGAAAACATAGATCATGTGAAGATAACAACAGGCGTGCCAAGAGGAAACGGGCAAGCCGAACGAATTAACCGCATTATAATCGAAGTTCTAAAAAAACTTTCAGCAAATGAACCTGAGAAATGGTACAAATTCGGCCCTAAAGTACAAATTTATATAAACAATACGTTCCAACGCTCAATTCAGAGAACACCATTTCAAGTAATGTTTGGTGTTCGCATGAAAACTAAAACCGACACAGAAATCCTACAATTGATCGAACAAGAAATACTAAATGAATATGATGAAGAAAGAAGCAGAATTAGACTGGATGTACGAGAACAAATCGAAGAAATACAAACTGAAAATAGGAAAACGTTTAATAAAAAAAGGAAACCAGAAAATATCTTCAAACTAAATGAATAAGTGGCTATTAAAAGGACACAATTTACAACAGGCAGCAAAACATCAACTGAATTTCTGGGCCATACGAAGTTATCAAAATTGGGCGAGCTGGCCGGTACACAGTAAGAAAAATCTCAAATGGCGAAGGACCTGTAAGAACAACTACATGCGCTGACCATACGAAGCCATGGCGAAACGAAACATCAAGCGAAGATGAAACAAACCATTCATTCGGGCCGAATGAATTGCAGGATGGCCGGATGTAGGATACAATTCGGTTGGCAACAACTGAATTCTGCTGATAAATTAACTAACAGTAACCCGATAATACGGTTAAAAACCAAAATTACTAACGATGAACAGGAGATAGTCAGTCGTCAGCAGTTATCCGACCCATGCAGTAGCCAGCCATTTACAAAAATAATTAATGATCCAAAAGATTTATTAAATCATAACTAATCTAACTATTCTTTTATATTTTTTTTTCCAATTTGAATTGTATAAAATCATGTTTTTTATTAAAATTATTATAATTTTCTAAAAACAGTGACTTTAAATCATTTAAAACCAAAATTTTGGGGGCTCAATAAAACGGTAAAAAAAAAAAATATGTAATTTTTTTTTCGTATAAAACATAGTTGAATAGAAAAAAAAGTGTTTCTTTTTCGTGAATCGCGAAATTGAACTGAATAATATGGCCAACTCACTCACAGTTGATCAATTAAAAGCCGAATTAGCCAAATTAGATTTGGATACATCAGGCGTGAAAGCTGTGTTAATCGAAAGATTATAACGCGCACGGCAAGCTGCAGAAGAAAGTGAAGAAGACGAAGAAAATGATGCTACAGAAAGGAAAAACCTCAATAAAGAACAAATCGCTGGAAAATCCGAGGCAGGTAATGTAAGGCCGACTCCGCAAATATCGGTAAGAGATGTGAAGAATTTTTTAACTGAATTCAGTGGAAACGACGATAACGGTTGTGTAAAATACTGGTTCAAAGAATTTGAGGAAATTGCAAACATGCTACAATGGACAGACTTCCACAAATTCTTTTATGCCAAAAAACAATTAACGGGTACCGCAAAAATTTTCGCGCGTTCGTGTGGTTGTAAGACTTACAAAGAACTTAAAGCTGGATTAATTCAAGAATTCGTGAAAAAGTCGTGTAAAGCGGACATTTATATGAAATTACAGAAAACCGTAAAAAAACAATCAGAAAGTTTTCGCGAATATCTTTATAATATGAAGGACATAGCGCAGTCAGCTGACGTAGATGAAATATCTTTAATACAGTTTATAGTTAACGGGATAGTAGACAAAGAAGAGAATAAAATTATTTTATACGGGGCCACATCTATCGAAGAATTGAAACAAAAGCGGGATTCATACGAAAAATTTAAAATAAAACTAAACAAAAGAAATAATAACGCGAAAAAATTCGTAAGTGGCGATCAAAAACGCGAAAATTCAAATCGACTTAGTCATTGCTTTAATTGTGGGTCGCGAAATCACAAAAGAAATGAATGTACAGCCGAAACAAAGTGTTTTTCGTGTAACAAGAGAGGACATATGTCGAACAATTGTCCCGAAAACCAAACAAAAACTTCTTAAGAAACTAACATTATTTTTTATCAAAACGTTAAAAACATAAACATTAATAACGTTCAATTTCAGGCATTGATAGATACGGGAAGTGATTTGACAATTTTAAAAAACGAAGCCGCAAAACAAATTAAAAATTTACAATTACTAAATAATCGTTTGAATTTAGCAGGGTTATCCGATGGAAAAACCACGTCGATTGGCTGCTTCGAAGGACTAATCGTAATAGACAACATCCGATTTCAGACGACTATTCATGTGGTTCCAGATAATGCTATCCGATTTCCATGTATTATCGGTAATGACGTTATATCCAATGCCAGAGTAACGATCGACAAGAACGGATTTAAATTTTATAACCCCGAAGAAGAAGAAAATACAATCATGCACATAAAAATCGATGAAAATAACGAAATTGATGTACCCCAAAAACACGAAGCAGAAATAAGAGAATTAGTTTCAAATTACACACCTAAAAAAATTAAAGAATGTCCAATTAAAATGTCCATTTTTCTAGAAGACGAAACACCAATTTATCTACCGCCAAGAAGACTTCCTATAAAAGAGAAAGAAACCGTTAAAAAACAAGTAGACGAATGGTTGACAGAAGGAATAATTCGTCCATCATCCTGTCTATTTGCCAGTCCAGTAGTGTTAGTCACAAAAAAGGATGGAACCCCAAGAATATGCACAGACTACCGAAAGCTCAACAGCCGCACTATTAAAGACCCTTTCCCAACCCCATTGATCGAAGACGTACTAGATGGACTCCAAAATACCAAGGTATTTACCACGCTAGACTTAAGAAACGGATTCTTCCACGTACCTATGGAAGAAGAAAGTAAGAAATATACTGCATTCGTCATAAAGGAAGGACAATTCGAATTCAACTACGTTCCGTTCGGTTTATCAAACGCATTAGCAAATTTTTTACGATTTATACAAATAGTATACCGAGAGCTTATTAACAAAAAGTGTTTAGATATTTATGTAGACGATTTAATAATTCCGTCTACAAATGAAGAAGAAAATTTACAAAAACTCAAACTCGTGCTTCAAGTCGCAGCTGAAAATGGATTACAAATCAAATGGTCCAAATGTAGTTTCCTCAAAAGAAAAATCGAATTCCTCGGTCATATAATAGAGAATGGCACAATAAGCCCATCAGAAAACAAAATAAAAGCTGTAAGAAACTTCCAAGAACCAAGAAACATAAAAGAATTACAAAGCTTCCTTGGACTAACCGGATTCTTTCGAAAATTTATCCCTTCATATTCCATTTTAGCAAAACCGTTGACAGACCTATTAAAAAAGAATACTAAATTTATAATTCTCACAGAAGAAAGAAATGCAATAAAAAATTTAAAAGAATGTCTAACCAACAAACCAGTATTAGCAATTTTCAGACAAGACGCACCAACCGAAGTACATACCGATGCAAGTAAACACGGAATCGCGGCAATACTACTTCAGCAAGGTGAAGACAACAAATTTCATCCAGTTTTTTATTACAGCCGGAAAAACAACCCAGCAGAACAGAAACTCCACAGTTATATACTAGAAGTATATGCCATTTACCGCGCACTTGAAAAATTCCGTATATACATTTTAGGAACTCAATTTAAACTTGTAACAGATTGTATTGCTTTCCAACAAACGATGAAGAAAAAAGAAGTACCCCATGCCATCAGAAGATGGATTATGTACCTACAAGAGTACACATTTGAAGTCGAACACAGACCGGGTAAAAAGATGACACATGTTGATTCATTAAGCCGTTACCCAATCATAAATATTATAGAAGAAGAAATATTAATCAGAATCAAAAAAGCTCAAGAAACAGACAAGTATATCAAAACAATCAAGTCCATACTTAATGAAAGAGAATATGATAGTTTTAAACTAAAAAAGGATATTTTATTGAAGGAAGTTGACGGAAGAGAACTGATTGTAGTACCACACAACATGGAGAAAGAAATAATCAAAATGAAACATGAAGAAGGACATTTTAGTATTCAAAAAACAACATACCAGATCCTACAAGAATTCTACATTCCTCGTATGAAAGACAAAAGTCAGAAATGCATTGACAACTGTATCAAATGCATATTAGCATGTAAAAAGTTAGGTAAGCAAGAAGGATTTCTACACCCAATGGACAAAGGAGATGGACCACTACAAACCTTCCATATCGACCACATTGGACCAATGGACACCACAGCCAAGCAGTACAAATATATATTAACCATAGTAGACTCATTCTCCAAATACGTGTGGATCTATCCTACCAAAACGCTATCTGCAGAAGAAACCATTAAAAAATTGAAAGACCAACAACAATTCTTCGGAAACCCCGGACGCATCATTTCAGATAGGGGTGGCGCTTTTATATCAGATGATTTCAAAAAGTTCTGTCAGGATGAAAACATAGATCATGTGAAGATAACAACAGGCGTGCCAAGAGGAAACGGGCAAGCCGAACGAATTAACCGCATTATAATCGAAGTTCTAAAAAAACTTTCAGCAAATGAACCTGAGAAATGGTACAAATTCGTCCCTAAAGTACAAATTTATATAAACAATACGTTCCAACGCTCAATTCAGAGAACACCATTTCAAGTAATGTTTGGTGTTCGCATGAAAACTAAAACCGACACAGAAATCCTACAATTGATCGAACAAGAAATACTAAATGAATATGATGAAGAAAGAAGCAGAATTAGACTGGATGTACGAGAACAAATCGAAGAAATACGAACTGAAAATAGGAAAACGTTTAATAAAAAAAGGAAACCAGAAAATATCTTCAAACTAAATGAATAAGTGGCTATTAAAAGGACACAATTTACAACAGGCAGCAAAACATCAACTGAATTTCTGGGCCATACGAAGTTATCAAAATTGGGCGAGCTGGCCGGTACACAGTAAGAAAAATCTCAAATGGCGAAGGACCTGTAAGAACAACTACATGCGCTGACCATACGAAGCCATGGCGAAACGAAACATCAAGCGAAGATGAAACAAACCATTCATTCGGGCCGAATGAATTGCAGGATGGCCGGATGTAGGATACAATTCGGTTGGCAACAACTGAATTCTGCTGATAAATTAACTAACAGTAACCCGATAATACGGTTAAAAACCAAAATTACTAACGATGAACAGGAGATAGTCAGTCGTCAGCAGTTATCCGACCCATGCAGTAGCCAGCCATTTACAAAAATAATTAATGATCCAAAAGATTTATTAAATCATAACTAATCTAACTATTCTTTTATATTTTTTTTTCCAATTTGAATTGTATAAAATCATGTTTTTTATTAAAATTATTATAATTTTCTAAAAACAGTGACTTTAAATCATTTAAAACCAAAATTTTGGGGGCTCAATAAAACGGTAAAAAAAAAAAATATGTAATTTTTTTTTCGTATAAAACATAGTTGAATAGAAAAAAAAGTGTTTCTTTTTCGTGAATCGCGAAATTGAACTGAATAATATGGCCAACTCACTCACAGTTGATCAATTAAAAGCCGAATTAGCCAAATTAGATTTGGATACATCAGGCGTGAAAGCTGTGTTAATCGAAAGATTATAACGCGCACGGCAAGCTGCAGAAGAAAGTGAAGAAGACGAAGAAAATGATGCTACAGAAAGGAAAAACCTCAATAAAGAACAAATCGCTGGAAAATCCGAGGCAGGTAATGTAAGGCCGACTCCGCAAATATCGGTAAGAGATGTGAAGAATTTTTTAACTGAATTCAGTGGAAACGACGATAACGGTTGTGTAAAATACTGGTTCAAAGAATTTGAGGAAATTGCAAACATGCTACAATGGACAGACTTCCACAAATTCTTTTATGCCAAAAAACAATTAACGGGTACCGCAAAAATTTTCGCGCGTTCGTGTGGTTGTAAGACTTACAAAGAACTTAAAGCTGGATTAATTCAAGAATTCGTGAAAAAGTCGTGTAAAGCGGACATTTATATGAAATTACAGAAAACCGTAAAAAAACAATCAGAAAGTTTTCGCGAATATCTTTATAATATGAAGGACATAGCGCAGTCAGCTGACGTAGATGAAATATCTTTAATACAGTTTATAGTTAACGGGATAGTAGACAAAGAAGAGAATAAAATTATTTTATACGGGGCCACATCTATCGAAGAATTGAAACAAAAGCGGGATTCATACGAAAAATTTAAAATAAAACTAAACAAAAGAAATAATAACGCGAAAAAATTCGTAAGTGGCGATCAAAAACGCGAAAATTCAAATCGACTTAGTCATTGCTTTAATTGTGGGTCGCGAAATCACAAAAGAAATGAATGTACAGCCGAAACAAAGTGTTTTTCGTGTAACAAGAGAGGACATATGTCGAACAATTGTCCCGAAAACCAAACAAAAACTTCTTAAGAAACTAACATTATTTTTTATCAAAACGTTAAAAACATAAACATTAATAACGTTCAATTTCAGGCATTGATAGATACGGGAAGTGATTTGACAATTTTAAAAAACGAAGCCGCAAAACAAATTAAAAATTTACAATTACTAAATAATCGTTTGAATTTAGCAGGGTTATCCGATGGAAAAACCACGTCGATTGGCTGCTTCGAAGGACTAATCGTAATAGACAACATCCGATTTCAGACGACTATTCATGTGGTTCCAGATAATGCTATCCGATTTCCATGTATTATCGGTAATGACGTTATATCCAATGCCAGAGTAACGATCGACAAGAACGGATTTAAATTTTATAACCCCGAAGAAGAAGAAAATACAATCATGCACATAAAAATCGATGAAAATAACGAAATTGATGTACCCCAAAAACACGAAGCAGAAATAAGAGAATTAGTTTCAAATTACACACCTAAAAAAATTAAAGAATGTCCAATTAAAATGTCCATTTTTCTAGAAGACGAAACACCAATTTATCTACCGCCAAGAAGACTTCCTATAAAAGAGAAAGAAACCGTTAAAAAACAAGTAGACGAATGGTTGACAGAAGGAATAATTCGTCCATCATCCTGTCTATTTGCCAGTCCAGTAGTGTTAGTCACAAAAAAGGATGGAACCCCAAGAATATGCACAGACTACCGAAAGCTCAACAGCCGCACTATTAAAGACCCTTTCCCAACCCCATTGATCGAAGACGTACTAGATGGACTCCAAAATACCAAGGTATTTACCACGCTAGACTTAAGAAACGGATTCTTCCACGTACCTATGGAAGAAGAAAGTAAGAAATATACTGCATTCGTCATAAAGGAAGGACAATTCGAATTCAACTACGTTCCGTTCGGTTTATCAAACGCATTAGCAAATTTTTTACGATTTATACAAATAGTATACCGAGAGCTTATTAACAAAAAGTGTTTAGATATTTATGTAGACGATTTAATAATTCCGTCTACAAATGAAGAAGAAAATTTACAAAAACTCAAACTCGTGCTTCAAGTCGCAGCTGAAAATGGATTACAAATCAAATGGTCCAAATGTAGTTTCCTCAAAAGAAAAATCGAATTCCTCGGTCATATAATAGAGAATGGCACAATAAGCCCATCAGAAAACAAAATAAAAGCTGTAAGAAACTTCCAAGAACCAAGAAACATAAAAGAATTACAAAGCTTCCTTGGACTAACCGGATTCTTTCGAAAATTTATCCCTTCATATTCCATTTTAGCAAAACCGTTGACAGACCTATTAAAAAAGAATACTAAATTTATAATTCTCACAGAAGAAAGAAATGCAATAAAAAATTTAAAAGAATGTCTAACCAACAAACCAGTATTAGCAATTTTCAGACAAGACGCACCAACCGAAGTACATACCGATGCAAGTAAACACGGAATCGCGGCAATACTACTTCAGCAAGGTGAAGACAACAAATTTCATCCAGTTTTTTATTACAGCCGGAAAAACAACCCAGCAGAACAGAAACTCCACAGTTATATACTAGAAGTATATGCCATTTACCGCGCACTTGAAAAATTCCGTATATACATTTTAGGAACTCAATTTAAACTTGTAACAGATTGTATTGCTTTCCAACAAACGATGAAGAAAAAAGAAGTACCCCATGCCATCAGAAGATGGATTATGTACCTACAAGAGTACACATTTGAAGTCGAACACAGACCGGGTAAAAAGATGACACATGTTGATTCATTAAGCCGTTACCCAATCATAAATATTATAGAAGAAGAAATATTAATCAGAATCAAAAAAGCTCAAGAAACAGACAAGTATATCAAAACAATCAAGTCCATACTTAATGAAAGAGAATATGATAGTTTTAAACTAAAAAAGGATATTTTATTGAAGGAAGTTGACGGAAGAGAACTGATTGTAGTACCACACAACATGGAGAAAGAAATAATCAAAATGAAACATGAAGAAGGACATTTTAGTATTCAAAAAACAACATACCAGATCCTACAAGAATTCTACATTCCTCGTATGAAAGACAAAAGTCAGAAATGCATTGACAACTGTATCAAATGCATATTAGCATGTAAAAAGTTAGGTAAGCAAGAAGGATTTCTACACCCAATGGACAAAGGAGATGGACCACTACAAACCTTCCATATCGACCACATTGGACCAATGGACACCACAGCCAAGCAGTACAAATATATATTAACCATAGTAGACTCATTCTCCAAATACGTGTGGATCTATCCTACCAAAACGCTATCTGCAGAAGAAACCATTAAAAAATTGAAAGACCAACAACAATTCTTCGGAAACCCCGGACGCATCATTTCAGATAGGGGTGGCGCTTTTATATCAGATGATTTCAAAAAGTTCTGTCAGGATGAAAACATAGATCATGTGAAGATAACAACAGGCGTGCCAAGAGGAAACGGGCAAGCCGAACGAATTAACCGCATTATAATCGAAGTTCTAAAAAAACTTTCAGCAAATGAACCTGAGAAATGGTACAAATTCGTCCCTAAAGTACAAATTTATATAAACAATACGTTCCAACGCTCAATTCAGAGAACACCATTTCAAGTAATGTTTGGTGTTCGCATGAAAACTAAAACCGACACAGAAATCCTACAATTGATCGAACAAGAAATACTAAATGAATATGATGAAGAAAGAAGCAGAATTAGACTGGATGTACGAGAACAAATCGAAGAAATACAAACTGAAAATAGGAAAACGTTTAATAAAAAAAGGAAACCAGAAAATATCTTCAAACTAAATGAATAAGTGGCTATTAAAAGGACACAATTTACAACAGGCAGCAAAATATCAACTGAATTTCTGGGCCATACGAAGTTATCAAAATTGGGCGAGCTGGCCGGTACACAGTAAGAAAAATCTCAAATGGCGAAGGACCTGTAAGAACAACTACATGCGCTGACCATACGAAGCCATGGCGAAACGAAACATCAAGCGAAGATGAAACAAACCATTCATTCGGGCCGAATGAATTGCAGGATGGCCGGATGTAGGATACAATTCGGTTGGCAACAACTGAATTCTGCTGATAAATTAACTAACAGTAACCCGATAATACGGTTAAAAACCAAAATTACTAACGATGAACAGGAGATAGTCAGTCGTCAGCAGTTATCCGACCCATGCAGTAGCCAGCCATTTACAAAAATAATTAATGATCCAAAAGATTTATTAAATCATAACTAATCTAACTATTCTTTTATATTTTTTTTTTCCAATTTGAATTGTATAAAATCATGTTTTTTATTAAAATTATTATAATTTTCTAAAAACAGTGACTTTAAATCATTTAAAACCAAAATTTTGGGGGCTCAATAAAACGGTAAAAAAAAAAATATGTAATTTTTTTTTCGTATAAAACATAGTTGAATAGAAAAAAAAGTGTTTCTTTTTCGTGAATCGCGAAATTGAACTGAATAATATGGCCAACTCACTCACAGTTGATCAATTAAAAGCCGAATTAGCCAAATTAGATTTGGATACATCAGGCGTGAAAGCTGTGTTAATCGAAAGATTATAACGCGCACGGCAAGCTGCAGAAGAAAGTGAAGAAGACGAAGAAAATGATGCTACAGAAAGGAAAAACCTCAATAAAGAACAAATCGCTGGAAAATCCGAGGCAGGTAATGTAAGGCCGACTCCGCAAATATCGGTAAGAGATGTGAAGAATTTTTTAACTGAATTCAGTGGAAACGACGATAACGGTTGTGTAAAATACTGGTTCAAAGAATTTGAGGAAATTGCAAACATGCTACAATGGACAGACTTCCACAAATTCTTTTATGCCAAAAAACAATTAACGGGTACCGCAAAAATTTTCGCGCGTTCGTGTGGTTGTAAGACTTACAAAGAACTTAAAGCTGGATTAATTCAAGAATTCGTGAAAAAGTCGTGTAAAGCGGACATTTATATGAAATTACAGAAAACCGTAAAAAAACAATCAGAAAGTTTTCGCGAATATCTTTATAATATGAAGGACATAGCGCAGTCAGCTGACGTAGATGAAATATCTTTAATACAGTTTATAGTTAACGGGATAGTAGACAAAGAAGAGAATAAAATTATTTTATACGGGGCCACATCTATCGAAGAATTGAAACAAAACCGGGATTCATACGAAAAATTTAAAATAAAACTAAACAAAAGAAATAATAACGCGAAAAAATTCGTAAGTGGCGATCAAAAACGCGAAAATTCAAATCGACTTAGTCATTGCTTTAATTGTGGGTCGCGAAATCACAAAAGAAATGAATGTACAGCCGAAACAAAGTGTTTTTCGTGTAACAAGAGAGGACATATGTCGAACAATTGTCCCGAAAACCAAACAAAAACTTCTTAAGAAACTAACATTATTTTTTATCAAAACGTTAAAAACATAAACATTAATAACGTTCAATTTCAGGCATTGATAGATACGGGAAGTGATTTGACAATTTTAAAAAACGAAGCCGCAAAACAAATTAAAAATTTACAATTACTAAATAATCGTTTGAATTTAGCAGGGTTATCCGATGGAAAAACCACGTCGATTGGCTGCTTCGAAGGACTAATCGTAATAGACAACATCCGATTTCAGACGACTATTCATGTGGTTCCAGATAATGCTATCCGATTTCCATGTATTATCGGTAATGACGTTATATCCAATGCCAGAGTAACGATCGACAAGAACGGATTTAAATTTTATAACCCCGAAGAAGAAGAAAATACAATCATGCACATAAAAATCGATGAAAATAACGAAATTGATGTACCCCAAAAACACGAAGCAGAAATAAGAGAATTAGTTTCAAATTACACACCTAAAAAAATTAAAGAATGTCCAATTAAAATGTCCATTTTTCTAGAAGACGAAACACCAATTTATCTACCGCCAAGAAGACTTCCTATAAAAGAGAAAGAAACCGTTAAAAAACAAGTAGACGAATGGTTGACAGAAGGAATAATTCGTCCATCATCCTGTCTATTTGCCAGTCCAGTAGTGTTAGTCACAAAAAAGGATGGAACCCCAAGAATATGCACAGACTACCGAAAGCTCAACAGCCGCACTATTAAAGACCCTTTCCCAACCCCATTGATCGAAGACGTACTAGATGGACTCCAAAATACCAAGGTATTTACCACGCTAGACTTAAGAAACGGATTCTTCCACGTACCTATGGAAGAAGAAAGTAAGAAATATACTGCATTCGTCATAAAGGAAGGACAATTCGAATTCAACTACGTTCCGTTCGGTTTATCAAACGCATTAGCAAATTTTTTACGATTTATACAAATAGTATACCGAGAGCTTATTAACAAAAAGTGTTTAGATATTTATGTAGACGATTTAATAATTCCGTCTACAAATGAAGAAGAAAATTTCCAAAAACTCAAACTCGTGCTTCAAGTCGCAGCTGAAAATGGATTACAAATCAAATGGTCCAAATGTAGTTTCCTCAAAAGAAAAATCGAATTCCTCGGTCATATAATAGAGAATGGCACAATAAGCCCATCAGAAAACAAAATAAAAGCTGTAAGAAACTTCCAAGAACCAAGAAACATAAAAGAATTACAAAGCTTCCTTGGACTAACCGGATTCTTTCGAAAATTTATCCCTTCATATTCCATTTTAGCAAAACCGTTGACAGACCTATTAAAAAAGAATACTAAATTTATAATTCTCACAGAAGAAAGAAATGCAATAAAAAATTTAAAAGAATGTCTAACCAACAAACCAGTATTAGCAATTTTCAGACAAGACGCACCAACCGAAGTACATACCGATGCAAGTAAACACGGAATCGCGGCAATACTACTTCAGCAAGGTGAAGACAACAAATTTCATCCAGTTTTTTATTACAGCCGGAAAAACAACCCAGCAGAACAGAAACTCCACAGTTATATACTAGAAGTATATGCCATTTACCGCGCACTTGAAAAATTCCGTATATACATTTTAGGAACTCAATTTAAACTTGTAACAGATTGTATTGCTTTCCAACAAACGATGAAGAAAAAAGAAGTACCCCATGCCATCAGAAGATGGATTATGTACCTACAAGAGTACACATTTGAAGTCGAACACAGACCGGGTAAAAAGATGACACATGTTGATTCATTAAGCCGTTACCCAATCATAAATATTATAGAAGAAGAAATATTAATCAGAATCAAAAAAGCTCAAGAAACAGACAAGTATATCAAAACAATCAAGTCCATACTTAATGAAAGAGAATACGATAGTTTTAAACTAAAAAAGGATATTTTATTGAAGGAAGTTGACGGAAGAGAACTGATTGTAGTACCACACAACATGGAGAAAGAAATAATCAAAATGAAACATGAAGAAGGACATTTTAGTATTCAAAAAACAACATACCAGATCCTACAAGAATTCTACATTCCTCGTATGAAAGACAAAAGTCAGAAATGCATTGACAACTGTATCAAATGCATATTAGCATGTAAAAAGTTAGGTAAGCAAGAAGGATTTCTACACCCACTGGACAAAGGAGATGGACCACTACAAACCTTCCATATCGACCACATTGGACCAATGGACACCACAGCCAAGCAGTACAAATATATATTAACCATAGTAGACTCATTCTCCAAATACGTGTGGATCTATCCTACCAAAACGCTATCTGCAGAAGAAACCATTAAAAAATTGAAAGACCAACAACAATTCTTCGGAAACCCCGGACGCATCATTTCAGATAGGGGTGGCGCTTTTATATCAGATGATTTCAAAAAGTTCTGTCAGGATGAAAACATAGATCATGTGGAGATAACAACAGGCGTGCCAAGAGGAAACGAGCAAGCCGAACGAATTAACCGCATTATAATCGAAGTTCTAAAAAAACTTTCAGCAAATGAACCTGAGAAATGGTACAAATTCGTCCCTAAAGTACAAATTTATATACACAATACGTTCCAATGCTCAATTCAGAGAACACCATTTCAAGTAATGTTTGGTGTTCGCATGAAAACTAAAACCGACACAGAAATCCTACAATTGATCGAACAAGAAATACTAAATGAATATGATGAAGAAAGAAGCAGAATTAGACTGGATGTACGAGAACAAATCGAAGAAATACAAACTGAAAATAGGAAAACGTTTAATAAAAAAAGGAAACCAGAAAATATCTACAAACTAAATGAATAAGTGGCTATTAAAAGGACACAATTTACAACAGGCAGCAAAACATCAACTGAATTTCTGGGCCATACGAAGTTATCAAAATTGGGCGAGCTGGCCGGTACACAGTAAGAAAAATCTCAAATGGCGAAGGACCTGTAAGAACAACTACATGCGCTGACCATACGAAGCCATGGCGAAACGAAACATCAAGCGAAGATGAAACAAACCATTCATTCGGGCCGAATGAATTGCAGGATGGCCGGATGTAGGATACAATTCGGTTGGCAACAACTGAATTCTGCTGATAAATTAACTAACAGTAACCCGATAATACGGTTAAAAACCAAAATTACTAACGATGAACAGGAGATAGTCAGTCGTCAGCAGTTATCCGATCCATGCAGCAGCCAGCCGTTTACAAAGATAATTAATGATCCAAAAGATTTATTAAATCATAACTAATCTAACTATTCTTTTATATTTTTTTTTTTTATTTTAACAAATTTGAATTGTATAAAATCATTTTTTTTATTAAAATTGTTATAATTTTCTAAAAACAGTGACTTTAAATCATTTAAAACCACATATATGTATCTTTCATTCGTTTTTTAAAAATTATAGATATGTTGATATTTTATGATGAACTAAGGATTATTTTATTCCCGTACATTTGAAACTATATATATATTATATACAACGATTATTATATAATATATATATATTTGGAAGGATTTTATTTAAGGACGAATGTCTAACTCAGCCAGATGAAGTGACCTCTGCAAGGATTGTCGGAAAAGCCCATGATATCGTGTTGGAAGGTCGGCAAATATATATCAGGAAAATTTTTAAGCGTTGATGTTTTCTAAAACTTTTTGGGTAAACTGCTTCCATTTTTTTGACCTAAGAACAATCCTTTTTTAATGGAACCAGAATTAAAAAATCTAGAACTTCCTTCCGATGTTCTAAACATTGGTTCTCAGCAAACCAACTGGGGTAAAATCCATTGGTTCTTTAAATGCATTCTTCGATAATTTTTGCTTTTAAGTTAGTAAAATGCAAATAATTATCAAAAAAAGTTTCATATATTTCAAAATGCAATTTGCAAATTTCGCAAAAAAGATCGGAAGGATTTTGTAGAAAAGTCCTTTCAATGGTTTTGTCAACATTTTTGTGTTTAATAAGTTTTTCCGACGGTAAAAGAAAATCGTCTTTATTCATTATCATGGCACAATTTTGACAGTTTTTTTTTCAAAATAATTTTTAAAATACCGTACCCGACAATATATTTTTTTGCTGGATCTGCGACGTCGGAATTACTCTTGGAGCTTAAGATTTCATTTATTTTCGCATCTTTTTCTATATCATCCAAAACATTCATTTTATCAGAAGCCCCTGGGTCAACATGATTTTTTGTTATCTTCTGACACAACCTATATTTTTTTGATTTTTCGTCTATGCTATAAACACTTTTATAACTTCCCAACTCACAGGTCCGTCAGGAATCTCAATAGTGGAATCTTTGAGTTTATTTCTTATATATTTTAATAAATGAGGAGGATCATAAATTGCAAATATTTTCTTGTGATTATAATAGAAATATGGCTTCTCTTTATTAATGTCTAACAGCCTCTAGCAATTTTGATTATTCATACCTTGATCGCACACTACAGTTCTGACCGTAAGCCCTATTTCGCAACATACTTTTATATTAGCCTCCAATTTTTGTTTCAAAATGGCACCATCAATGCTATTATCAGAAACAAAATAACTAATTATACAATATATTTTCAGTTAGAAAACAAGCCTCTGATCACGAAAACGCATATTTATTTTCCTAGTAATAATTTCCTATCATTTTCATCTAAATGCACTAACCCATCTACGAGATCATGGAGATGTATTATAAACTAAATCTCTTCTTATTGATATTTCATCAAATAATAACACTGCTTTTCCATTTTTTTAACTACTTGTGCCAAATTTTTTATTAAAAGATCATTAAAACCTTGATGACTTATATATAGCTGACTGACTAGGTAAGTGTAGACCTAAGTCATCACGCAAGAAATTAAAACAAGATGCAGACTTAAGGCCAATCTCCACACAGCCAACATCCTATTCTGATGAAAGTATGGGATACACTTATGCAAAGTTTGGTTAAACAGAAAGGGGAAACAATCAAATTACTAATTTTGTCGGCTTCTGCATATCTCATTTCCCCATCTGATTCTTGATCTGCCACACAATTCCCCTCAAAAGTAGAACAACTTGTTTATCTGATTTATGGCACTTCATCTGCGCTTGCATGCTCGCACAATAATCACACACGATACCGTCGCACACTACCAAATGTTCCATAATTTTATAAATTGTGATGGGGAGACTCGGATGTTTTTATTCGATCAATCCTAGTGGGAATTGCAAAAGTCCATCTCATTCCAGTTCTCTGATTTTTCCCGACAGAATAGGATGTCGGCTGTGTGGAGATTGGCCTTTAGAATTGACATTTTGAGACAAATATTTTTGGATACCTACAAGTATAATGAGCTATTCTTTTCACCTGAAAACAGTGGATAAAATTCTTTGCTAAACTAGACAATATAATTCATTTAAAAAAATCATTTTCCTACCTCCTAGAAGATTTGAATTCAATTCAATTATCACTTATGATTTCAGTCCTTTCAAATAATCTTCAATTTATTGATTTATTTTATATTCTACCATGGTTTGACAATTATTTGCCATCCTGAAATCAATTATTTGGTTATTCAAAGCATTCCTGAAATAAATTATGTCAACATTCGAGATGTTAAAATTTTAGGAAAAGGTATATTGCCAACTATCATCACATATTAACTGTCGAAAGCACTTAAAATGAGTTAGACAAAATCCTTCCAAATTTATATATTATATAATAATCTTTATATATAATATATATAGTTTGAAATGTACGGAAATCCAATACTCCTTAGTTGGTCATAAAATATCAATATATGTATCTATAATTTTTAAAAAACGAATGAAAGATACATATATACATATGTCGATTGCTTAAAACAGAATTCAATCCAATTCTTAGCCCAATTTCTAAAGATTTCAAATTGTTAATTTATCTAAAAGTACACGAGAAACTCGCAGAAAAAATACACGTAATGCATTCGACATTATCTAGTTCACATACAATCGAACATACAAAATATTTCTAAAAGTACATTTAAATTGTAAAATCAGAATAGCTAAAAACCAACAACAAATATATCAATAGATGCCATTCATATTTCTCGATAAGATATATTCAAAGCCACAAATTCCTTATATACGCACATGAATTAAACAAAAGTTTTTCTACCATAAAACATTCTATATACCATAATATTCTAAAATTAGAAAAGAACATATAGTTACTTAAAATCCCACGACGGTAGGCACCTTGACGCGGTGTGGGGGCTTAAGTTATGAGGACCATCCAGCAGGCCCAACCTGCAGGATGGCCCGAGCAACGTACCAAGAACTACCCCCCCTAAGCCAAAGGTGTTATGCGACCCGTGCCCAGTGGAGTGGTTGGTAGTCCGGGAGTATACCGACTACCGTAAACGGAGCCTCTCTGATACCTGGCGACCTCAGAGAGTATTTAGCCTTACCATGGTATGCAGGGCTCTGGCATGGTGGACCTACTTTCCCGTGCTTTTCGTGGGATACACATGGAAAAGATAAATTTAAAAAAAATGAAAAATATGCGGGATGTCACCGCTACACAGGCTTTAGATCGAGTGGAGCAAATCCTCCGCCATGATGATCCTAAGCCTGGAGTATCTAGAAGGGAGCCAGTGGCTAAGGGTGTCCGAAAGGGTACTCCTACAGTCACAGGTACTCCCAAACCAAGCACCTCAAAGTCAGGAGGATTTAAACCTCCTGCGCAAGAGGTACTAAAGTCTGTGGGGGCAAAACGGTGCCGCAAGGTGCTGATGCTCCCAGCACTTGGCCAACCAGGTGGACTGGATGACCCGCTGAGAAGAGGCCTCAGTGGGGCGGGAGTAAGATGGTACCTCCGTTTCAGCTCAGGGATTATCACCTGAAGAAGCTAGGAAGAAAACGGATGAGAGAAAGGTTGATAACCAACCAACCATCGTCCAGAAAAGAGAAAGAGGAGAATCCTCCTCTAACTTAATTCTAGATAGTAGAGTTGCCCAAAAGGCAAAACAGAGTACACCGCCGATGAAAGGCCCTGCAGGGTCGAGTAGCGAAGGAGCGAGAGCAATCCCAGGCTCCAGCTACGCCGGCGTCGTGAAAGCCGTGAGGATTGCAGTCCTCCCGGTCACGAAAGCCTTTCCACAGAGGACCTTACGGCCCTGGAGGAGGCAATCATTGAGGAAGTATCACAGGAGTGGCAGATTAAACTCCGGTTTGAAGGTATTCACTTCAAACCGGGTATGCTGCTCATAGACTGTGGCTGGAAGGGTGTCAAACTCAGCACCAGGGTAAGGGATGATATTCCGAGACCTCACATCGTGACTATCTACCTACCTAGAAGCTCAGGCCAAGAGCCTAATAAAGTAGTGTCACTTCTAGACGCGCAGAATTCTGGGCTGGAGACGAAGGAATGGAAGATTCTCTCCAGCAGGAATGAAGCGAATGGAATGATCCTAAAGATTGGGATGGACCAAAAGTCCGTAGACGCTATCATCAAAGGGAGATACACCCTTTGCTATAGATTTGGCAAGGTAGACGTCCGCGGACTTAGAAAGGATAAAGGGAAGGGCGCCGATCCTCCTATCCCAAGGAGAAAGGTGCGAAGACATCGGCTGAGGAGGTAGTCACTCCTCCGCTCGACAGGAAGGCGGAGTCGGAGACGGAAGTAGAGGAGGAATTTGACATAACTCCTCTGCATCTCCTCCCTCCGGCAAAGTCAATAGTGCCAGAAGAAGAGAGTGCGTTGGTGAAAGGTGCCCTTCCACCTCACAACGCAAAGAGTTTGCCATAACAGGCAAAGGGGGAAGCACTAGGGTGGCCCAAGTGAATGTCCATCACGCTAAAGCTGCATCTGCAGTGATAGCGAGGGCATTCACAAGACAGCAACTTGGGCTAGTGCTTATCCAAGAACCCTGGCTCTTTAAGGGACAGATAAAGGGACTGTCAGGCTGTAACACAAAAGTAATTTATGATGTAAGGCAGGCAAACCAAGAGCCTGCATTCTCATAAAGAATAGTATTAATTATATTTTACTTACAGAATATGCGACCAGAGACCTAGTCCCCATTAAAATTTCGGTGGACTTAGGAAACAACATACAGCGAGAACTCATCGTTGCCTCGGCTTATTTTGAGGGGGATGGGAAGCATCCACCACCAGAAGAAGTTCAGAGACTGGTCAGATACTGTGGGAGGGAACGAACACCCATAATCGTAGGATGTGATGCAAACGCTCACAACCGAGTATGGGGTAGCAAAGGTACCAACAAAAGAGGTGAGTGCTTATTAGAATTCCTAATTAAAGACAACTTAGAAATGTTTAATGTGGGGAGTACACCCACTTTCACTAACAGGATCCGGAAAGAAGTCCTGGACATTACTTTCGGGAGTCCAGAGGTTAAAAATGTAGTAAAGAATTGGAGAGTCTCTAGTGAACCCTCAATGTCGGTTCACAGTATTATAAGGTTCGATCTTGAGGGGACGAGTGAAAAAGCCATCTCCATAAGAAACCCAAGGAAAACCGATTGGGTAAAATATGACACCTATTTAAAGTCTAATTTAGAACAAGTGAAAGTGAAACACGTGGCAAAAAATTACCGTGAACTCGAACTTGCAGGAGAAGAACTAAATGGAGCTATAATCAACGCCTATGAAGAGAGCTGCCCTCTAAAGGAAAAACAAAATAACGTTGATGTTCCATGGTGGAATAGGACTCTATCAGAATTAAGAAGCAGCGTGAGAAGACTATTTAATAGGGCCAAAAGAACAGGTCAGTGGGAGGATTATAAAAGGGAGCTCACCAATTATAACCTCGAAATAAGATAAGCGAAACGGAGTAGCTTTAGGGCATTCTGTGACAGTATCTCGAACACACCGACCGCGGCGAGACTGCACAAAGCAATGGCTAAGAACAGTACCGACATGCAGTGTACGCTGAAAAGACCGGATGGCAGTTATACCAAAAGTGAAGAGGAGAGAACTCTTCTCCTTTTAGAAACTCACTTTCCTGGTAGCCATCCAATGACGGAACAAGATAAAAGTGAGAACATCACAAGACCAACCTCGGCTGACTGGAAGCAGGCCTCAATCATCTGCTCTGAGCAGAGAATAAGCAGGGCTATTGAGGGTTTCTAACCATATAAAGCAGCCGGGGTTGACAAGATTATCCCAGCTTTGTTGCAAAAAGGGAAAAAGGGAATCTTACCGCACCTCATAAGAATATTTAGAAGCAGCCTAGCACTCGGGTATATACCGAGAGCATGGAGAAAGGCCAGAGTGGTATTTATACCAAAGGTGGGTAAAACTGACCACACGCAGCCTAAAGCCCTCAGACCTATTAGCCTAACATCCTTCATGTTGAAAACAATGGAGAAGTTAGTAGAAAACAACATAAGAACTACGGTTCTAAAGAGAATACCTCTGCACCGGAACCAGCATGCTGATACTCTCTGTGATAAACTACAAAGGGGTCTAAGAATCACCCATGAGTGGTGCTTGTCTGTGGGACTCAGGCTCAACCTGGGAAAAACCACAGTGGTGCCATTAACCAATAGGAGAAAATTAGAACAATGCACCCTATTTGGTTAAATGGGTCATTAATAGATATTCAACAAGAAGTAAAATACCTGGGACTTTCCACTGACAGTAACCTCCTGTGGAATAAACATTTAGACAACGTGGTAAGCAAGGCGACAAGGGCCATAATGATATGCAAACGTATTTCAGGAAATAGATGGGGATGTAGACCAGACACATTGAGATGGATGTATACCATGATGATAAGACCTATTATCACCTATGGGGCAATTGCTTGGGCTGGTAGAACACAGCTCACCACGTCGAAAAAGAAGCTGGGGAAGATACAAAGATTGGCATGCGTATGCAGTACGGGTGACATGAAAACCTGCCCACTGCAGCATTAGGGGTGCTTCTGGAACTAACTCCACAACACCTAAAGATACAAAAGGTTTCCATGGCTCCATTAACCAGACTTGGAAAAGAAACAACAGAGACAGGAGCAATGATAGGTACTAAATACCTTAGCACCTTGAAGAACCACCCATGGCTGTTAGACCCACGAGATGACGTTGGCAGAAGACTCAACTTCAGGAGGAACTTCACTTGAGAGTTGAGCAGCAAAGAGGAATGGAGAGGGGAAAACACCAACTACCAAATAGAAAACGCGCCATCAAATGGTATACAAATACGAACCAGTATCTTCCAAGCAGAGGTGCACGTTATTGCAAGGTGAAGGGAAGTCAACCTTAAAAGAAACTATCGCAATAAGAACATAGCGAAAATGATAGATAGTCAAGCAGCCATCAGAGCACTAAGCTCGCATACAATACGCTCCAAGATGATAGAAGAATGTGTGGCCAAATTAAACGAATTAGGCTCAAACAACAAAGTTATCCTGTACTGCATACCAGGGCATGTGGGTATCGAGCGTAACGAAGAAGCCGACAAACTGGCGAAAAAAGGGCAGGAACACCTTTCATAGGTCCAGAACCCATCTGTGGAATCGGACTACATATAATCCTAGAAATTTTAATGAAACAAGAGGCGGCAGAAAGAACCAGACACTGGGACACTGGACTAAGGCAGGCCAAGGATCTACTTGGGGAATTCAACCCCCAGAGATTCAAAGCCTTTATCAGCACTAATAAGAAGAATATAAGAGTACTGACAGGAATGCTAACAGGACACTGCAGACTCAAAGCACACCTTAAAAAACTAGGACTTGAAAGAGCGAGCACCTGCAGATTCTCCGAGGGGACGAAGAAACCCAAATGGATATTCTCTCCGACTGTGAGGCACTACTCCGTAGGAGAAGGAAACATCTGGGGGCGTACTGCTTCTCTCCAAGTGAGATACAATCTCTTAACGCACTCCGGATACTAAAATTCCTAAGATTAATAGGCCTGCACGAGGTGCTGTAAAATAGGAAGTTAACCTAATTATTGCACCAAAGAAAATGGGGTACAAGAGATCTTAAGGTCGCAGTACAGGAACACCCTAATAAATTTAATATAATCTAATCTAATCTAACATTATTTAAAGGTTTTTTCTTTATAACTTTGTCCCTTCTTCTCAAAACTTCTTCCAATTTGCAGGTCACTTAGACCCTGATAGTATAAGTCTAATCTGTAAAATTTTATTCGAATCGATGTATTAGTTTTTAAAGTACATCAAAAAAACTTTATAGAGGGTTATTTTCTCCTTGCATTATTTCTTTCTCCTTTATCCTTGGACCGATTTGATTGAAGTTTAACATGGTATCGTCTATTTGCGTAGTTAACTATATAATTAATTTCAACAAAATTGATTCACAAATTTTCGAATTAAATTCTAAAATCCATAAGAAAAACAGGAAACTTTCTGGTCACCCTGGTTATTCCTTTATAACTTTGCTCCCCCTAGATCGACTTTGCGCCAAATGCAATACTAAACCAAGTTAATAAGCAACTCACATTATCAATTTCATCAAAATCGGAGAACGCGTTTTTGAGTTATCTTTTATACGGACGGACGGACGGACATGCATAAATCGATATAACTTTTGATTCCTGACACAACCATACCCTTAAAACCTTTCTACGATGATTATTTCGATGTGTTACAAATGGAGTGACAAAACTAATATACCCTCTGGTAGTACCTACCATAGGGCATAACAGCCAACAACAAAATATACTCATCGACGGCATTCATAGGATGAATGAGTCAAACCTTAAATTCCTTATATGATTTGAAAAAATTGTCGCTACTAATCAATCCAGTACAAAACCCAAAGCTTAAGAACGAAATGTATAAATAAGAACGAATTCTCCTCGTATATTTTTTCCTCATATTTCATTTAGTTTTTTAAGTCGAAATTGGTGCGCAAAAGCAATTTTACAGATCTTATATAATTTATGGTTTTGCTTTGAACGTCTAAGTTTTCTGTTAAAAATTGTTTAATAAGCTTTTTCTGCTTCTGTGATAATTACAAATTCCTTTTTGTTCATAAAGCTTTTTTTTGTTAGGGTATTTTAATTTTTTAAAACTGATTTTTTATGTTTCGCCTAAAAATAGATCGTTATTTATTTATATCTATTTGTTGTATTTGGAGGGCTCTCTTTTAAGTTTTCGTTTTAGTACGTTTGATCCTTAACGCAAATTACACTACAATGAGATACTGTATTGCACTATAAAAATCACTACACAAATTATTTACTTTTCTGAGTTTTTCTTAATAAAAGAAAAACCCAGAAAACACGAGAATAATTTATTTGCAAACAAACAAAACGATTTCCGCGAAATGTCAAACGCAATATTTATAACTCAAGACTGTTCGAGAAGTGTTACCACATAGCATTAAAAGCAACAAGAATCAAACAATAGTAATCAAATAATAGGATTTTTCTAGTAGAATCCCGAAATACTCTGACTTATATAAATAGCCGCCGGGATTCAAGTAGAGAATCAATTCAGATCAGAACTTCAAACTGTGAACTTGAAACATTCGGAGTAAAACTAAAGCTTTGATCTTAAAAGTAATTAAAATAGTGAAGCTCTAAAACTGTGATAAATAATTATAATAATTAAATTATTGAAAGACAAATATTTTTAAGACTAATTGTTAAGCAGAAATAAGTACAAATAAAGTTTATACACTAAATTCACATAAATAAAAAGTGTTATCATTCTAATAACATCGAACAGAAAGAATAACACGTCACATTGGTGTCAGAAGTGAAATTATTTATTGTGAATCAGTGCGGAAAAGACAATTTTGCTAAAATTTTCTGCAAGAAAATTCGAAATTAAACTAGAAACTTCTGTGGGGAAAATTTCGAAGAAATTTGTTATTAAGAAATTTGAGTGTATAATAATTTCACGGTGCGAGAAATTTCAGGGGCGTACAAGAAATTTTGTGAGTTGTATAAAAATTTCGATGGTGCGAAATTTGAGGTTATACGTCGTGTATCGTGTGAAAATTTCGATTGTACGAGAAATTTCGTGGAAATTAAGATTATACTAGGAAATTTCGTAGTATTTAGATACTGTGCGAGAAGTTTCGATAGAACAATAGAATTTCGTGAACAATTAAAAATATTTGAACGATGGAAAGTAAATTATTAGATAGTTTGAGTACATTAGAACTATCCACAGTTCTGCGTGTGTGGAAGTCAGTTTCCACGGGAACTAAACCAGAAAAGAAGAAAAGAGTAATCGCTGAATGTGCAATAAGAGAACTAGACAGTAGCACATTCGACTTTAGTGAAATTCTGAAAGAGGGAAACGAAAAAGAATTTACCAACGAAGACGCGGCTGAAACAACAGCAAGTGTTCAGGATGATTTACAAACGCTTATGGCCATGATGATCGGTCTTCAGACTAAAATGGACTCAAATGCTTCTAGTCTACAAGAAGAAATGAAAACAAATGCTTCTAGTCTACAAGAAGAAATGAAAACAAATGCTTCTAGTCTACAGAACGAAATAAAATCAAATGCTTCCAATTTACAAGGTAAAATAGATACGACTTCTGCAAGTCTTGAAAGTAAGATTGCAAACATATCTGATATGCAGAACAAAATGGAATCCAGCATGGGTGAATTAAAAATTCAGGTGGAATCCAGTGTTGCGACCCTTGAAACTAAAATTAGTACAGAAGTTTCTACAGTTCGTACGGAAGTTTCTGCAGTTCGAACGGAAGTAAGCAAGGTTGAGCAGAAATTGGAAGACAAAATAACTACAGAAGTCAGCAACGTAGAACAAAATTTGGACCAGAAATTGGAACAAAAAGTAGCAGAAATACAAGCAAAAATGGCTGACATCAAAGAAAATAAACCAAATATTGAGTCATCAGGTAAAAGGATGAAGCCACCAATATTTGACGGTAAAACTTCATGGCCTGTATATAAACGACAGTTTGAAGCGGCTGCTGGTGCGAACGACTGGTCCGATAAAGAAAAAGCCACAGCATTAATTCTGGCTCTACGGGGTAACTCAGCCGATTTATTGCGGACAATCTCACCGGAAAATGAGAAGAATTACAATTACATTGTAATGCAATAGGATAATCGGTTTGGGGACAACCACATGAAGGATGTATACCGGATCGAACTCATCAACAGGACGCAGAAATCTGCGGAAACGCTTCAAGAATTAGCGGCGGAGATCGAACGTCTAGTATACATGTCCTATCCCGATTACCCTGTGGAGATGCGGTGCGAGATGGCCGGAGAAAGATTCGTTAGCGCCATACGGGATACGGACATACAAAATAGCGTCCGGGTTAGCGGAAAGCGAACGCTACAAGAAGTGTTGGCGTTTGCTTTGACATTAGAAGGTGCGAAGAAAGCTACGAGATCAGTCCCACGGATCAGGACTGCTACAGTTGCTGAAGGGTCACCGCAACTGGATATCAAAGACCTCAGGCAGCAAATAAAAGAAGTACTGCGGTCAATCCAGAAAAAAGGAGACAGAAACACGCGCAGGAAAATCACATGCTGGGGCTGCGGAAAAGAGGGGCATGTGCAACATAAGTGCCCGAACCAAACAGCAAGACAAAAAGGTTCGGGAAACGAAACGGAGCTAACTTAAAGGGGGACAAGTTAGCTCAAAAGAATAATGCCCCCAGCATCGTTGTATCTGTCTCGCTTATGCAACACAACAACAACAGTCTAACGGTACAGGGTGTAATTGCTGGTCATCAGTGCAGAATTATCATAGATACAGGCGCAAGTAACTCCATCATTAACAAGAGACTAATCAATCATAAACACATCAGTGAAAGCAGTAACAGGGTACTTCAAACCGTTACGGGTGAATCATCTCCGATTCTTGGGGAAGTCGATCTAGCATTGGAGCTAGATGGGTATGTGTTCCGACATACATTTTTGGTGGCTGATATAATAGACGATTGTATCATGGGCCTGGACTTCATGAAAAAGAATGGAGTGAGTGTAAATGTTGAAGAAGAAGTTCTGCGATGTGGAAATATTGATTTCTCGCTAACGTTGGAGGAAGCAGGTTCCAGTGCCAAAGTAGAAATTCTACAAGACCAAACAATTGCGGCAAATACTGAAGCTGTTGTAGAGGCGAGACTGGTCGATGGTACTGGGAGGCCAGCAATACAAATTATTGAACCTGACAGACAAAACTTAAAGGATGGACTAATGATAGCGCGAACAATAGTAAAAGTGAACGAAAAAGGGACAATTCCAGTCAGAGTGGCGAACTTTTCAAAAATTAACAAGAAATTGAAAAAGGGAACCATTGTCGGCAGTGCTGAAGGGGTTTCGTCAATAACAAATGAAGACTGCAGAGACAAAGAAACTCGACGGGAGGAACGGGTTCTTCTGGAAGCCTTGAAACCACTTGTCTCTGATATCAGTAAAAGAGTATCAGAGTCGGAAGCAGTTAAGGCTACAGGTTTATTAAAGGAGTTTGAAGATGTCTTTGTATGCAGTAAAGGGGACTTTGGACGAGCGGACCAAGTAAAACATAGAATTAATACCGGCAATGCAGATCCTATTCGTCAACCACCAAGGAGACTACCATTAGCCAAACAAACAGAGGTTGCTGACATGATCGAGGAAATGCATCAGGAGGGAGTAATTGAACCATCAAACAGTCCATGGGCATCTCCGGTAGTCCTAGTACGAAAAAAGGATGGGACTACAAGATTTTGCGTAGATTACCGAAGACTGAATGACGTAACTAAGAAGGACAGTTACCCTCTTCCTCGCATAGACGACACATTAGATACACTCTCAGGAGCAACTTGGTTTTCAACACTTGATTTAAAAAGTGGCTATTGGCAAGTTGGAATTGAACCGGAAGACAGAGAAAAGACAGCGCTCACGGTAGGAACAGGCTTATGGCAATTCACAGTGATGCCATTTGGATTATGTAATGCACCGGCAACATTCGAACGACTAATGGAACATGTCCTACGGGGCTTAACATGGAAGACGTGCCTTGTATACTTGGACGATATCATCGTAATCGGGAAAACTTTTGATGAACATCTCCAGCGATTACGAGAAGTATTTGGACGTCTTCGTGCAGCTAATTTGAAGTTAAGCCCAAAGAAGTGCGAACTATTCCAACATGAGGTGAAATACTTAGGACATGTTGTGTCTGCGGAAGGAATTGCCACCGATAAAGACAAGATAAAAGCAGTTCAACAATGGCCAGTACCAAAAGATAAGCATGAAATCCGGTCATACTTAGGCTTGTGTACTTACTACCGACGTTTCATAAAGAATTTTGCTAATATAGCCGGTTGTCTACACAAGCTAACGGATAAGGGAAAACCATACGAGTGGACCGAAGAATGCCAGTCAGCTTTCGAGGAGTTGAAACATAGACTATGTTCTGCTCCGATATTGGCGTATCCAAAATTTGGAGAAAAATTTATCGTGGATACGGATGCTAGCAATGTCGGAATTGGAGGGGTACTCTCTCAACAGATCGAAGGTGAAGAAAAAGTGATCGCATACTTCAGTAGGAAACTTTCCAAACAAGAGGTAAACAACTGCGTCACCCGGAAAGAACTCTTGGCAGTAGTTGAAACTGTTAGGCATTTCAACAAATACCTCTACGGGCAGGAGTTCCTACTTCGAACCGACCATGCGGCACTTAAATGGTTGCTACAATTTAAGAATCCAGAAGGTCAAGTGGCAAGATTGATTGAGCGACTACAAGGGTACCACTTCAAGACAGAACATCGAAAGGGGACATCGCATGGTAATGCTGACGCTTTATCTAGAAGACCATGTGGTGAGAATTGTAAGCACTGTGGTGGGCTAGATGAGAAGGAAATAGTCATGGTCAAGACAACAAGAATAGGTAATGATGACGAGACTAGTATCAGAAATGAACAGCTAAAGGACAAAGATATTGGACCAATCCTTGAATGGAAAGAACAGGATCAGCGTCCGGGACGGAGCGATATTGCAGCTTATAGTAGTACAGCGAAGAGTTATTGGGCTCAGTGGGACTCGCTGGAAATAGAAAATGGCGTTCTCAGTAGAAGATGGGAATCTTCTGATGGTAGAGATACACTAATGCAGTTGATTGTGCCCAAGTCCAAAGTACATGAGGTACTTGGTGAAGTACATGGTGGGACTTCAGGGGGACATCTGGGAGTCAACAAAACATTAGAAAAAGTACGAGAACGATTCTATTGGATAAATTGCCGAGCTGATGTTGAAAGTTGGTGTCGAAAATGTGACACATGTGCAGCGAGCAAAGGACAACAGAGACGAACTAGGGCAGCAATGAAGCAATATAACGTTGGCGCTCCATTTGAACGAATCGCAATTGATGTAGCTGGACCATTTCCTCAGTCTAAACGAGGGAACCGATACGTGTTGGTTGTCATCGACTATTTCAGCAAATGGCCGGAAGTGTACGCCATTCCGAATCAAGAAGCTACCACAGTGGCAGAAGTGATAATTGAAAACTGGATAAGTCGATACGGGGTTCCACTAGAACTACACTCGGATCAAGGGCGGAACTTCGAGTCAGCGGTATTCCAGAAAGTATGCCAATTACTAGGAATACATAAAACCAGAACAACACCCCTGCACCCGCAATCTGATGGTATGGTGGAACGTTTCAACCGAACCCTGGAGGAACATTTATCAAAGGTGGTAACATCAGACCAAAGTGAATGGGACAAACACATTCCATTGTTCCTAATGGCATATAGAACTGCAGACCACGACAGCACAAAACATACTCCATCGGAAATATTGTTTGGACGCAATATACGGCTTCCTGTGGATATAATGTTTGGTAGACCCGAATGTGAGAAAATGGAAGTTAGTGACTACACCGATAAACTGAGGGATCGTCTAGACGAGATACATCACATAACAAGGGATCGGATAAAAATTGCTAGCGACCGGATGAAAATAAGATATGACATTGCTACGAACAGCTGTGGATTCCAGGATAGTGACTTGGTATGGCTTTACAATCCACAACGGAAAAAGGGAATGTCACCTAAGTTTATGGCAAAATGGGAGGGTCCATATATCGTCATTAAAAGGATAAATGACGTCGTATATCGCATCCGAAGATCTCCAAGGGCTAAAATGAAAGTGGTTCATCTAAATCGGCTAGCAAAGTATCACGGGACGGCTTCAGAAGATTCTGTTCGGGACGAACAGATTTAAGGAGGGGGTAGTGCACTATAAAAACCACTACACAAATTATTTACTTTTCTGAGTTTTTCTTAATAAAAGAAAAACCCAGAAAACACGAGAATAATTTATTTGCAAACAAACAAAACGATTTCCGCGAAATGTCAAACGCAATATTTATAACTCAAGACTGTTCGAGAAGTGTTACCACATAGCATTAAAAGCAACAAGAATCAAACAATAGTAATCAAATAATAGGATCTTTCTAGTAGAATCCCGAAATACTCTGACTTATATAAATAGCCGCCGGGATTCAAGTAGAGAATCAATTCAGATCTGAACTTCAAACTGTGAACTTGAAACATTCGGAGTAAAACTAAAGCTTTGATCTTAAAAGTAATTAAAATAGTGAAGCTCTAAAACTGTGATAAATAATTGTAATAATTAAATTATTGAAAGACAAATATTTTTAAGACTAATTGTTAAGCAGAAATAAGTACAAATAAAGTTTATACACTAAATTCACATAAATAAAAAGTGTTATCATTCTAATAACATCGAACCGAAAGAATAACACGTCACAGTATTATAGGGAGAAAAATATTTTGGTTTGATCTCAGACATCAAAGGAATTATCTGATCAACGAGCCATGTAAATTTGAAATTGTTGGAAGACTAGAGTGAAATTCTGTAGTCGTTACAATGATTATCATTTCGGTCAGTTTCAAAAGGAAAAGCAAATTTCAAACATTATTTAAAAGTGACCGGTCTAATATACAATCTTAGATTAGGGAAAATATGGATAGGCCTTTCTCAGGGGAAATTGAAGCACTTTTGGAATTCACTTTTTTTTTTTTTTATTGCTTATGTGTGCGGCGTAGTGGTGGCGGTAAAAGTATGAATTCAGAGGGGTAACATTGTATGTGGATAAAAGCTCATGCATTCTGGAACATCCGAATTGCAAAAAAATGTTTGCGTTATTTGTTCCAAAAATCAAGTTTCTCTTAAACATACAAAATTTAATTCTGAAATAATAATTATGAACATGTATTTGCCTATATGTTTTTTTCCTGCTTAAACCAATAGCCGACAGCCATTTCGTATGTAGAGCCTCATTTTTTAGAAACCTTACACAAAAAAAGGCATTTAAAACTGAATATGCTGAATTTTCAAAAACTTCGACGGATTTTAAGAATTGCCCCCATTTTATCCAAAAAAATGACTGTGACTGGTAGTTTTCGTTTTAATTTAAATAAAAAAGAGTGGGGTTTCGCGCTACGGTCTAGATTCAAACTTGATTCAACGGCAATAACGAAAATTCGCCCATTTTAATAAAAAATATGTCAAACCCAGTTGTGAAAGAAAATTCCACGAATTTTTCGATGTTGTTTGTTATTACATTCAGAAATTAAACACTTTATATAGAAAATTTTTTAAGTTTGATTATTTAATTCAAAAGAATTTGGTTTGGAATCCGAAACACACTAAAAATTAGAAATTAAAAAAATGCAATTTTTCTCCCTCGAAAATTCGACAGTACGGTTTAAAATCGCTGCTTCAGACACAGAAACTAGAGCTCATTAAGAGAAGGAAAATACTTATGGTGTGTAGATTCTCCATCAACTTCAACTTGTGAATTTTGATTTAGACGATTCAAAAATGCAAAGCCATTCGGCTTGTAAAGAAAGTATTTGGTGGGACCAGAAAGATGTGGTCTACCATGAACTTTTGAAAACGAGTAAAAAAACCTGTGCTGACCGTTACGGACAACTGACCAACTGACGACATCACCAGAGTAGCCTCGTAGACACGCTAAATTGATTTAGAGAATGATAACACTATGCAACATATTGCTAAATCAGTTCAGGAAATGTTGGAAGCACTTGGCTGGGAAATGCTTTCCCACCCGCCGCATTCACCGGACATTGGTCTCTCCGATTACCATTTGTTTCGGTCAATGCAACATGGCCTTGCTTAATCTTCAGGAACTACGAAATGGCTCGATAAGTACAAACAATTTTTCCAGCACGGAATCTGTCTACGTGAAAGATGGACAAAGGTCATAGCTAATGATAAAAAATATTTTGCATAAAATAAAATTGTTTTCATTTGAAATAAATGTGTTGTTTTTGGTGCAGAAAAAAAATCCAAAATATGTAATTTTAAACCTTCCAAATTAGACGTTTGTTAAAATTTGTGCGAAAGACTATGATTACATTACCAGATGTTCTCTTCCTTACATCTCTGAACGGATAGCAGACCGAATATTTGGGAACAATGTGTAATTTGATTATATAATTTTTATATATTTAAAATTACGTCAATTAAATGTAAGTTGAATAATTATAGTTTGTTTTTTCCTAAACAATTAATTTCTAATTGCAAGCAGACAGTCAAACCGAAACAAAACCGAAAATTGAAAATAATCGCTATTTTACCATGAACGCCAAATACTGAAAGCGAAACGAAATATTAAAATATGAGTGGCGTTTCGGATAATAGAAAAAAGGCCCTGTGTAGACATTGTGTTAGGAATTTTTCCTTAATTCGAAACCGGTTACAATATTTTGAAATTGAAATAAAGAATCATGCATATATTCTTTGGAAACAAAATGCTATCTCTATTTACATTGGTAATTTTGGAATGGAAATGTAATTTGAATTTCAAATTCAATCACCGTATTTTCCAGATGTGGCTTTTGCAACTTTTTCTGTTTCGAAACCTAAAACATGGCTGGCTGGGGAAAGTCTTTCCAAAAATAATGAAGTAACCAGTGGAAAAAAATGCTAACTTTTGAAGCTTGCAATAAATAATAGAGGTTCTCATGGGCTTGTCAAATTTTTTGGGAATTTTTTATTGTAGAAATTTCCAAGAATGCTTCTCATAGGCGCGTTAAATTTTTAGGGAAATTTCCTTCAAACGAATTCATGAGAAGGTCTATAAGATATAGCGAAATAAGAGAAAATGCTTCTTCGCTCTATCACACTTGAAAAACATGACAATGTACAAAAAAAGATCTAAATGCCGTGAGAAGCTCTATTGAAATATGATGTAGAGACTCAACAATTTATGAATGGAAAATAATATCTGGTAAATGTCCACTTCGTTTGCAGACATCGATTCTTTTAACAAAATTAATAATTGTTGGGAACTTCTTGAAATTGATAACGCAGGAGTTAAATATTTTTAGAAACATTGGAGTCATTAGTGTATATACCTAAAAGGAGCTTGTTTTCATACGTTGTGGTCATATCTAATAATCTACATTGTTTACTTTTACCTTTTTGGAATACGCAATTTTTAGCGACATAAAAAAAAAATTATAAAGTTACGGCACAATTAATCCGTCGCTAACTCATAAAAATAAATTTTAATATGGAATATGGAGTAGTTACTAAGAGCGTGTGCGGATAGTAACTACGAAGGAAGCATATGTTTTTTATTTGGCATCGTCCAAAATAATGCATCTATAAGTGACTATTTTTGCAAATTAAAGCTTCTCTCTACTAGCGAACCCGAAGAGTATTTTCTTCCTAATTTTCAAGCTGGTGATGGATAACGCCAAATGTACATTATCGTTCTGTATCATCCTAAGAAAATATTTTTAATCAAAATTAATTTAACATCTGCAGTGGAATTCTGTAAAATAATACACGGTAACTCATTGAAGTTTTCATAGATTTTGTAAGACAATTTACCACTTTAAAATGAAGAATTTGAGGTGACAGCTTTTGACCGGTCACTTTTAAATAATGTTTGAAGTTTGCTTTTGCTTTTCAAACTGACCAAAATGATAATCATTGTAACGACTACAGAATTTCACTCTAGTCTTCCAACAATTTCAAATTTACATGGCTCGTTGATCAAATAATTCCTTTGATGTCTGAGATCAAACCAAAATATTTTTCTCCCTATAATACAGTATCTCATTGTAGTGTAATTTGCGTTAAGGATCAAACGTAATAAAACTAAAACTTAAAAGAGAGCCCTCCAAATACAACAAATAGATATAAATAAATAACGATCTATTTTTAGGCGAAACATAAAAAATCAGTTTTAAAAAATTAAAATACCCTAACAAAAAAAAGCTTTATGAACAAAAAGGAATTTGTAATTATCACAGAAGCAGAAAAAGTTTATTAAACAATTTTTAACAGAAAACTTAGACGTTCAAAGCAAAACCATAAATAATATAAGATCTGTAAAATTGCTTTTGCGCACCAATTTCGACTTAAAAAACTAAATGAGAATTCGTTCTTATTTTTACATTTCGTTCTTAAGCTTTGGTTTTTGTACTGGATTGATTAGTAGCGACAATTTTTTTCAAATCATATAAGGAATTTAAGCTTTGAACTCATTCATCCTATGAATGCCGTCGATGAGTATATTTTGTTGTTGGTTGTTATGCCCTATGGTAGGTACTACCCGAGGGTATATTAGTTTTGTTACTCCATTTGTAACACATCGAAATAATCATCGTAGAAAGGTTTTAAGGGTATGGTCGATTTATGCATGTCCGTCCGTCCGTCCGTATACAAGATAACTCAAAACGCGTTCTCCGATTTGGATGAAGTTGACAATGTGAGTTGCTTATTCCTTAACTTGGTTTAGTATTGCATTTGGCGCAAAATCGATCTAGGGGGTGCAAAGTTATAAAGGAAAAACCAGAAAGTTTCCTGTTTTTTTTATGGATTTTAGAATTTAATTCGAAAATTTGTGAATCAATTTTGTTGAAATTAATTATATAGTTAACTACACAAATAGACGATACCATGTTAAACTTCAATCAAATCGGTCCAAGGATAAAGGAGAAAGAAATAATGCAAGGAGAAAATAACCCTCTTTATAAAGTTTTTTTTGATGTACTTTAAAAACTAATACATCGATTCGAATAAAATTTTACAGATTAGACTTATACTATCAGGGTCTAAGTGACCTGCAAATTGGAAGAAGTTTTAAGAAGAAGGGACAAAGTTATAAAGAAAAAACCTTTAAATAATGTTAGATTAGATTAGATTATATTAAATTTTTTAGGGTGTTCCTGTACTGCGACCTTAAGATCTATTGTACCTTTCTTTGGTGCAATAGTAAAGCTTCTAATATACAATCTTAGATTAGGGAAAATATGGATAGGCCTTTCGCAGGGGAAAGTGAAGCACTTTTGGAATTCACTTTTTTTTATTGCTTATGTGTGCGGCGTAGTGGTGGCGTTAAAAACATGAATTCGGAGGGGCAACATTGCAAATGGGCCAAAATCTCATGCATTCTGGAATATCCGAATTGCAAAAAAATGTTTGCGTTTGATTGTTAAAAAAATCAAATTTTTCTTAAACATACAAAATTAAATTATTAAATAATAATTATAAACATGTATGTGCCTATATATTTCCTCTCCTGCGTAAACCAATAGCCGAAAGCTATTTCATACGTAGAGCCTCATCCTTTGGAAACTTTAAAACCAAAAAAAAGCATTTAAAATTGAAAATGCTGAATTTGGAAAAATTTCGACGAATTTTAAGAATTGCCCTATTTTAACCAAAAAATGACTGTCACTGATAGATTTCGTTAAAATCAAAATAAAAAAAAGTGGGATTTGACGTTGCGGCGTGGATTAAAAAAAACGAATTTTTTACTAATTTATGAATTAACATAATTTCTATTTGATTACCAATAAGTAAATAAACACCATAACAACTTTTTTTTATACGGCAAGAACAAAAATTCGCACATTTTAATAAAAAATATGTCAAACTTAGTTGTCAAAGAAAATTACACGAATTTTTTGACGTTGTTTACTATTACACCCAGAAATAAAGCACTTCATATTGCAAATTTATTAACTTTGATTATTTAATTCAAAATAATTTGGTTTGGAATCCGAAACGCACTAAAAATTATAAATTGAAAAAACGCAATTTTTTTCCCCTCCAAATTTGACAGTGCGGCTTGAAAATCGATGCTTCAGCCACAGATATCGTAAAAACGAATTAATGCCTACGCTTGCATACAATATTATCTCCTTATTGGAGAATTCAAATTTTCATATAGGAAATAACCTGCCAAATCGAAAAACACGCACAATTTGTTGATATCTTTCTACTTTTCACAATTTAATTGAGAAAAATAAAAAAATAAACCTATTACAAAGATTATTTCTTTAAAAAACAAAAAATGCAAAACATGGGAAATAGTTTAGTAAATAGATTTTAATAAAAAATCTTAGGTATATCACGTAATTTGTTTTCTATAATTGTTTTTATAATTTGAATGATGAAACATGTTTTAGTCGATCAGCTGTTTTACGAACTGCGTTTCAATTTCATTTTATTCCACTGGAGAACTGCCAAGTTGATTCCTTCATCAGAAATTTTTCGTCGATATTCTAACCTCAAACTTCAGCATCTCAATAAGAAAATAATTATAATATATAAAAATATATAAAAACAAATGCATAAAATTTGTGGCTCATCGGTAAAAGAAGGAAAAGGAAGAAGTAATCAAATTGAATTCGATGAAAAAGACCATTACAAGACTTAGCTGTTAACGAAAATCTGACTGAAAGTTTCTCTGACATTCGTAAAAGAGGTATAACCACCTTTCATTGAAAATAAAAAGAAAACGTTTGGTTTTGACCAGTTCCAAAATTTCCTTCATTACAATGATCGTCCTATAACTTAGGCCTTACACAGGGTCTACATTGGCCAATATTTCTGGTATACCAATTGGCTTACAGGAAATAAAATACTACCAGTTTTTTTTACATGGGCCAATACTGGTATACCAATTCAGTATCTAACATGCCGTTGAACCGAGAACAAAAAATAAAAATAGCCCAAATATTGGCTTTAATGTGTCGAATTCAATTCTGTGGCAATATCTTCTCATGCCCCTTTTTTAAAATCAATCCTTCTATATTTTTCTTCTTTTTCTCGAAACATATTTATCAATTTGATAATTTCACTCCGCAAAAATTTAGTTGCCGCCATTTTATTAAATGCAAATGCCAAATTTGGTATACCAGCGCTGGCTACGAAAATGGTATACCAGAATTGGAATACCAGAAAAATTGGTATACCAGCAGGGTCTACACTAGCTTTAGCAACCAATTTTGCTGGTATACCAAAAATATTGGCTAATGTAGACCCTGTGTTAGACTTATTTTTCACATATTCAAACTAAAAATGGTTGCAATGAAGTAAACGCATATAATTGCCAGAAGTTTTGCCCAATATTATTTCTAATTCAAATATTTTAATCTCCCAGAAATTTGTTTGGAAACGAATAATTTAGTGCCGTTATAACGACAGCAATAAAATGTATACAATTTAATGTATTTCATGGACCACCTTTCGACCATATCAGCCCCGAACGATGAGACATGATCCCTTTATTTTATTTTTTTTGTTATGTCTCTAACGCATCACACTCTAAACCAGAGGTTCCCAAACTTTTTTGTCTCGTGGACCACTTGCCATGTTTTTCGGTTTTGGGTAGACCCCTTGCTTACCTATATTAATTTTTTGCAAATTCATCAACATCAAATGAATCACCAATTTCGAAAAGGGCTCATGTCTGTTTTTTTTCATTATGTAAGATACTATGCAACGTTGTAAATTGTATATTGGAATAGACAAGAATTTCTACTGCGCGTATGTGTGTAACATGATGATATCGGTATATCATTATGTGCAAGTTTTTACAAGTTCAAATTGTATGGCGACCACAAAGCGGAGGGCAACAACTTACAAAACCGTAGTAGTGTGTAATTCTAATAACTTCAATTTTAACATAATTCTTCTTCAGATTTCAAGAACATTTATGTTTTGAAAATTTTTACTTCATAGGTACTTTTTTAATTTATGCAGAATGTAAATAGTTATATATCTTTATATTATAAGGTAGTATTATGTAAGTAAATAGGTACTATCTGTGTATGGGGTTTATTCCATTCTTGAAATGCCAAAATTAATGTCACGACCTGCTTATATGAGATCCACTAATGTTGACCCCCATTTTCGTTGTATGGACCCCCAAATTTTTTCTCGCTGACATGGACCCCTTGCAGGTCGTAATCGACCCTTGGGGGTCGATATAGACCACTTTGGGAATCACTGCTCTAAACCCCCCTCTCTCTCTCCCCGTATAATATAAAAAAAGTAAAAAAATTCTAATAAAGTTTCATAAATTTATTATTATTTCCCTCCTCATAATAAAGAAACTAAATAATTTTTCACATCGGTTTTTTCTTGGCGGCTGTTCTCATATTTTTACAAATTGCCACCAATGAAAGTTTTATACTACCCTCTTTTGTCTATCCCCTTAAATTTACATTATTTGTTTTCTTTTTATTTTATTTTATTTTTATTTTTTTGTTTTAAGGAAATTAAATTTTTCTCAAATTTAATAATATTTTGCCTTAAAGAAATTTAGAATTTTTTTAAGTTAAAAAATTTTTTTTTTTTAGGATTTCGGAAATTTTTCTTAAATTTAACAATTTTATGAAATGTATAGTTTTCATTTTCTTTTGTTTTAAATTTAAAGACTTTTTAATAACTATTGAAAAATATAATTTTAGAAATTCATAGAATGCCTATATATGTAAAATTAGTTTCGTTCCCCCTTTTTTTGCCTAGTTTTACTTTCTAACCTTATTGTATTTATACCGTTTTTTGTTTTGCAAAACTCTTAACCAAAAATAACCTTTTCCACTACTCATTTTTTTATTCCACTAATTCATAACAAAAAAAAATTGGAGAAAATCTGAAAATAGCATTAAGTTTCTATGTCCTTTCTGATCTAATTTTATTATCCTGTTGTGAGGAGCGTATTCACCGTCGTCCTGAATACAACATTTTAATCTACTTATCATCTACTGATTACTAAATATAATATCAGAATCCAGTTATCTTTCACATAATCCTTTTTTTCTATTATGATGTAATAACATTACATATCAATAAATTAGAATTGTTTTAACTCAGAACCGATTACATCGTTTACTTTCGTGCTCCCACAAAGAAGTTTATTTCAACTCATTCCGAGTTCAGCCTCACCTGACCTCTCATATATCGCAGCCGGTATAGCCACAAGAAACTCAACATATTTAAAAAAATAAAAATTTTCTTCCGATAAAAAAGTATTTTATTCAAAATGTCTGCAATAACCTCATTTTTCGAAACATGCGAATCAACAGAATACTTAGAAGAATTCACTATAGAAGCTCTACATAATGAAATCAAACGACGGGGATTAGAATTCAAAAATAGTCCAACTAAAGCGGAATGTGTTTCGAGAATTATTGAAAACAACGAACTACTTCCGAGATCATATACGCAACAAATCATACTAAATCCTGACATTTCCAACACGGTTCTAAAATTTTCGGAGACAGCTCAATTTCTGCTGAAAAATTTCTTCAATCTGTTGAAAATATTTCAAAGTTCAACAACTGGCAAGCCAATGTTAAATTAGCATTTGCTATCAGCAAATTATTTGGAGTGGCAAAATGTTGGCAAGACGGCGAAGGAGAAACCAAAGGAACCAGGGTAAGTTGGTCTGAATCATTTAAAAACGATTTATAAAACCATTAACTTTACGAGAATGGAATGAACGTTTGACGGCTCGTTACCAACACGAAAATGAAGCAATCACGCAATATTTAAGTGACAAAATCCAAATACTAAACAAACCTCCAGAAAATATCAAAATTCCTGTAGAAGAACAACTGACATATCTAATTGAAGGTGTTTCCGATGACTCAGATAGACGTATGTTACGCATCGGGATACCAGACACAATCGAAAAACATCTTCAAATGGCAGAAAAGCTAGATGAAGATAACAAATTCAAGAAAAACCTAGATAAACGATTCTTCAAATCCAACACACCCGTTCCAAAAACAGAAATAACCACTACTCAAATTCAGAAACATGAACCAAAAGCTTACAACAGATTCATGTGCCCAAGGTGCCGAAAAGATCCACATCCAGTGTCACAATGTCCAATACCGTGTCCAACATGTAACAAAACTGAACATTTATCAAATGCATGTTCGCAAAAATTATAAACCACAAACACGAAAAATCAAACCGGCATGTATGCACTAAAATAACAATGCAACCATCGTGGACTTCCAATCGTTGAAGCTATGATATTCAATGACATCAAAACTTATCGATGGCGGTGCCGAGCAATCAATCACCGATATACACACAACCCCAGTAATGGACATTACGACTGCCATTAATCCAAGCATTTTTTTTTTTTTTTATTTTAAGAGGAGGTGGGTGCCAAAGCACCCCGTACTTCCAAGCATACAATCATCCCTGCAATATTCACCGTTTTATTTATTGCACGGTTTCGAGCCTAAGCTTCGAGACGAAACATTCTTCGGATCGGTCGAATGCGACATCAATCGTGAACTACAAATCCAAACTCGCATGCAAGGCAAGTTAATTGCTCATCAAAATTTATTAAATGCTCAAAATTATCAAAAGAATCACATTGATGTTCATCGAAGAGAAGTAGAACTACATATTGGAGATTTGGTACTTGCAAAAACGCCAGTAAAACCAAGCAAATTTATTCCAGAATACGAAAAGGATCCATACAAAATAGACGAAATTTTGGATGACAATATTTTTAAAATTTACAAAACGAATGAATACAACCAAAGAATATATCGCACCGTACATACAGGACAAATCAAAAAATATTTCCGATGAGATGATGAAGATGAGATAAACTTTGTAATCGATTCCACCGATTCCACTCACGATGACAGTCCACCAGCAAACTCTAACTTTCTCGACTCAGACGACATAGTTGAAGACTCTGAGTCAAGTCAAGAAGCAGAAAATAGAAGATTTACTAGCACTCACACCATAGCAAAAAGATTGCGATTTGAGTGGAACAAATCTTCCGGAGTATGGCCATGTGAGGAGCGTATTCACTGTCGTCCTGAGTACAACATTTTAATCTAGTTATCATCTACTGACTTCTAAATATAATATTAGAATCTAGTTATCTTTCACATAATGCTTTTTTTCTATTATGATGTAATAATATTATATATCAATAAATTAGAATTGTTTTAACTCAGAACCGATTACATCGTCTACTTTCGTGCTCCCACAAAGAAGTTTATTTCAACTCATTCCGAGTTCAGCGTCACCTGACCTCTCATACCTGTGTACCCTTTTTATTTCTTATAATTTTAAAATAAGATAATACCTTTTCCAGAACATCATTTCTATGATTATTATTTAATAAGTCAATAATTGATATACCCTGCGAAAGCATAGCAATGTCATTTAGTTTTATTGTATGCGCTAATTTTAATTTTATTCTTTTTTTTTTCTTTTAAATACTTGTATATATTGTAAATAACTTTGTTTTTCCATGAAAATTACAAAAAGAATGTATGTTATGATTCGCATAAAATATCAATGGCTTGGCTTATTTTAATTATTTTTCAATTGTAAATTAAATTCGAGTATATTATCAATGTTCATAATGAAACTTATCCCTAATGGTATACAAACAACTTCATATTGATAAACGTTCCTTAGACGTCGTTTTAGTCCTTCCAATTCATTTCGATGTATTCGGTGACGATTAAAATGCAGAGTATGTAAATTCAAATTGTTCACAATTTGATGTGTATTCATAACACCGCTAACCAATAATGGTGAATTCCAGCAACATGAAATGATAAAACGACGACGATCCGGAAAGATATCCTGTTGTAAATTTTTGTGGTGGATTGATGGAAATTTAATAGCTCAATCTCCACGCTTTCCATGATTGATGATTCCGTTTTCATGCACTGATCAATTTTACCCCGTACTTAGGCCTTGCGGAACATTGTACCCTCGGGACATATGTCCTGGGATCGCACAAGTTTTCCAAGAAAACCTATGTGAAAAAAGACTAATTACCTGTATACTGTTTACAGAGTGGCAGCTTGTCCCAACTCTGGAAACAGTTCTGTCTTCTTCAGGTAATCGATTAAAGATTCCACCTTCAGATTCCGGACATTCGACAAAGTCAAGAATGGTTTTCCGAAGATCTTCTTTTGCAGGCCCGTTAAGGCATCACATAAACTAATAACGTGTAGTGATGTTTCCTCAACGGTTCTGCACTTACGACAGGTGGGATCAGATAGGATACCTATGGTATGTAGATGTTTGCGGAGGCAGAGTCCCGTGAGGGCGCCCACCAGCACTCTGGTTTTATTACGGTCCAACTTTAGTAACGAGTCCCTGACAAGGCCTGGTTCAGTTATGAAAATTTTGGATTGTCGAAGAGACTCATTTCGCCACTGAATTTTGTGTTGTACGGTGATCCATTCTCTAATGGAGAGTTTGGCTGTGCTCTTAGGAATACCAATGATGGGTTCCGGCCCGATAGGTTTCCTAATGGTGCCCATCTTGGCCTGCACATCCGCCATTGTAATGCCTGCGAGCCCGAGGTGTCCCGGTATCCAGTTGAGTACTACTCTGTTGTGCTCAGCTAGTTGGTTGAGAATGTTGAGGCATTCTTGGATGATGCGAGATGTTATCTTGACTGCACTCAGAGATTGTAGCGCAGCTTGGCTGTTCGAGAAGATGTTAATATGCAGGTTTTTGTAGCCCCTGTTCAGGTTCTCATTGGCGCATGTCATAATGGCAAGAATTTCAGCCTGAAAGACTGAACATTGAGTGCCCAAGGCGATAGATATTGTCTTTTTGGGCACCATACCAATGATAGCTGCCCGAGTTCCTGCATCCGATTTAGACCCATCCGTGAACCAGATGAGGCTGTGTGGTTTTGCGAGACTCTCACCGTCCGCTATCTTTCTGGGATTCTCTGGGAAGCATGACAGTCTCGAATCTGCGTTTGAAAACGAATTTCGGGGACATAACGTCCGATGGCATCGAGAGTATGGGGCATGATTTGAACAGATTAGCTAGGATCCTGGTATGGCCCTTGATATCTGATCGATCAATCCAGAGTCCAGCATTTCGCAGTCTATAGGACGTTGCCATTGCTGTACTTTGAACCACCAACTGTAGCGGTGGAGTTCCCAAGAGGACCTCCATGGCTGCAGTTGGCGTGGTTCTGATTGCACCCGTAATACTTAAAAGAGCAAGTCTTTGAATACGGCTTAAAAGATCTCTCGCATTGGATACTAGGATACGAGGTCAACAAACAACTGATGCGTAGGTCAGCAGAGGTTTAACCACCACATTGTACAACCAGTACAACATTTTAGGTTTTAGTCACCAGGTGGTCCAAAGGTTCTGCGACAGGCCCATAGGAGTGCCGACGCTTTCTGTTCTATGACCTCCACGTGCTTTTCCAGTTCAGCTTTTTATCTAGATATATTCCTAGATATTTCACTGACTCGGAGAATTGCAGTTTTGTTTCACCTAGACAAGGAGACTCAAAACCTTCGAGATTTCTATTCCTGGTGAACATAACGAGTTCAGTTTTGTCAGGATTGATGGAGAGTCCCTTGGAAAGGGCCCATTTTTGAACCTTGATAAGAGCTTGATGAGTCAACTCAGCTAATGTACTGGCGAATTTTCCCGATACAAGCAGAGCTATGTCATCCGCATACGTTTGGGCTTAGTAGCCCGAGGTGTTTATAATCCTGAGAAGGTCATCTACAACCAGACACCACAGCAGTGCAGATAGTACACCTCCCTGCGGGCATCCTCTCATAACTGAGATTGATTCTGTACCTCTTCCCAGACTGGTCGAAGCAGTTCGAGTGGACAGCATGGTTTTTATCCATTTAGGGAAAGTCAGACCCGCGCCGTGTACTTTGGCTGCCTCGCTCACGACATCGAAAGTGATATTGCCAAATGCCCCTGCTATGTCAAGAAATTTACCAAGAGCGTATGATTTAGTGTCTAGAGTTTTTTCAATTCTGAACACTAGATGATGGAGTGCGGAAGTCGTGGATTTGTCCTCTTCATAGGCGTGTTGGTTCGGGTGTAGAGGAAGGATACTTGGTATCCTCTCCCTCAGGTATCTATCCACCAGCCTCTCCAGTGTCTTAAGCAGGAATGACATGAGGCTGATGGGACGGAAACTCTTGGCCTCGGTGTAGTCAGTAGGTATGAAGATCACACGTGCCTTCCTCCAAGGCGAAGGAATATAGCCATAGGCGAGGCTCGTGCGGTAGATTTGACAGAGTGGTTTGATTAGCAAATCAGCTCCTTTCTGAAGAAGTGCTGGGAAAATGCGATCAGGCCCTGCTGATTTATACGGGGCAAAGGTTTTGATTGCCCAGTTAGTTCTTTCGTATGTTACAATCTCTGAAGCCGTTCTCCAGTCGGATTTTTGGGGACGAGAATTTTCGGCTTGTAGAGACGAGCATGCCGGTGATTCACGAGATTCCGGAAAATGGGTGTGGAGCAGGAGCTTCAGGGTGTCCTCATTACTTGACCTAAATTCCCCATCCGACTGGCGCTGCATCAGTAATCTAGATCTCAATCTCCTCAATTTGGCCGCAGTAACTCTTCCAAGCTTCTCGTTTTTTCCTCCGAACAGCCGATTTGTACTTGCGTTGGGCCGCCTTCCAGGCTTCCCACTCATTGTTCAAACCATGCTGTTTGGCTCGGTTGAAACTTTTCTCGTTTCTTTTCTGAGGATCTTCAAGGATATATCCCACCAGGGCGTGCTCTTCGGGAGCCTATTATTGCGTACGACGCAATTACTCTCGTAGGAGGAGTAAATGGCTTCCGATGTTAGAGGGACTGTTTGTTCTAGTTCCGGAATATTCCGTGCTGCTTTTGGGACTTGCCGGATTCTTTCTGACAGCTCTTCGTGAAAGGAGAACCAGTCAGTGGGTCTAGGATTCCTGTAGGAGACAGGTTCCAACGGTTCTGAGAACAGACTGAAGAGAATGTGTCTATGGTCCGATAATGAAGGTTCGGAGCACTCTTTCCATCCTTGAATACCTTGAGCAATGCCCTGTGAGCACAGCGTTATGTCCAACACTTCTTCACGTGTAGAGGTGATGAAGGTTGGTGTTGTACTTTTGTTTGCAATTTCCAGGGTGGTTGCACGAAGGTATTCAAAAAGTGTTCTACCTCTTTGGTTGATGTCCGTACTGCCCCACTGTGTGTGGTGCGCGTTAGAATCACAGCCAATTATAAGAGGTAGACTATTTGTCTTACAGAAGGACACTAAGTCGACCAGCCCCTCTGAAGGGGGAGGGGTGACCCCGTCGTAGGGCAGATATGAAGAGCACACTACTACTTCCTTTTCGTCCAATTCTGTGGAGTAAATTATTTTGAGTGCAGTAAGGTCTGCAGAACAAAAGGATTTAAGAAGGACGGCATCAATATCATTGGAGATGTAGATGCATGTCCTGGGTCTGTTCGCAGTTGTGCTGTATAATACAGACCCCCAACCGGGTGTCGTAGCCCCGTACGATTCCCTTGTTCTTGCTCGAGGCATATGTTGGTACATCCGATAGCAAGCTGCCTACCTATTATGTCGGTGGCCGCTTTGCAGTGGTGCGCCTTTATTTGGAGAAAATTTAGTCCCGAACTTGGCATTAGTTCGGTCCCGTGTTTTCGTCGTCTTTGTCCCCCTTCTCTGGCTTGCCTAGAACCGTGCAGGTAGCAAGGCGAACTCCCGAGAGGGGGCGGAAATTAACCTTCTCAAGATCTCTGAGTCCTGGAGCGTCTACGCCTACAATTAGTTGGTTACCTTCCGGCGCCCGACTCTATTTGTATTCGAAGACCCTCCAGTTCTCCGTGCTCATTGAGTTAAGGAATTTCACAGTGGTGAGTATCTGGGTCGCGCTCATTTCGGGGCCCGGCAACCAGATCCTCACTCTCCTCAACTTGGGTGGATTGAAGTCATGGACCGAAAGGTCTATTCCTTCTACCAGGGGTTTGGATTCAGCCAGTTTATCTAGCCAATCCTTGGTCGCTTAGTTCTCGCATAAAAGGATGAGAGAACTTTGCGTCAGTCTAAAATCACGTATGCGTGGGACTTCACCGTTGGGTAGTCTCTCAAACGCTCCAATGATTGCAGCTTCTATGCGATCCGCCTCCATTGAAGTGATGTCTCTCTTCACAAGGGTCTCGCACGTTAGGCAGACTTTCATTTTTGGGTCCGTTTTAAGGATCTCCGCAAATGTGGCTCTCTGTCGTTTTTGGTGAGAGGTGTCTTTAGGTCCGGGGTTAGAAGGTTTAACCCTCTTCGCCTGGGGGATACTCGCTTCGGGAGTGGAGTACGTTGAAATAGTCTCAGATGTGCGCGCCTTTTCGGCGGCATTTTCTGTTCCTGCTCCCTTCCTCTTCCTCTTTTTGCGAGGTTTCGCTCCAGCGGGCCCGGAACTGGTCCCTGCCACCAGTTTCGTGAACTGGCAAGGGGTCCCTGTTCAGAGGTCAACGCCAATTGGAGTTGTGGAGGCTTCAGGAGGGGGCTCCGTATGTTTGGAGTGCCCATCCTCTCGTTGCCTGCGGCGGTTGGGATTTTAGGGGGGAGAGTTGTGGATCCTGCCGAGTCCCCTTTTGCAGGATTACTAGCCGATGCCGCATCTCTTGCCCTCCTTTGACGCCTTCTACTCGCTGCGGCTTTTGCCGTCGCTGGAGGGAGTTTCAATTGCGCGATAGGGTTGGTGAGTTTATTCACCAACTTCTCCGCGTTACGGCGTGGTCCTCCTATTGGGGGACCACTACCAGATTTCTCAGTACACACCGGTTCCATTGAATTGGCCCCGGTATGTACTGTTGATGCTCTTCTCTTTGAGACCACAACAGTAGTGTCTGTTGTCATGGTTGTGACTACTGTTGCTTTCGTCTGGGCGTCCGTGATCGCCGTAGTGGTTGTTGTCAATGTTAAATGTGTCGGTGTCGTCGTTTTTCTTGCTGTTTTGTCTTCTATTCTTTTTCCCACGAGTGTGGGGGATATAACAACCCTGCACGCGGTGCCCCCTACACATGCAGTAGTCTGGTTACCAGGGAGTTTCGGCTGGTTCTCCCAAGGGATCGTTAACGACATCTCCCGTTTTACACACTGAGATGACATGCAGCCCTCGGCACGATGCATTTGCACCTTGCCTTAAGTGTGCTTGAGTTGTCATTTGTCTGACCCCTCTCCGTCTACCTTACTAGCATGGGTGACCTGCTGGGAACTAAATGTTCCCGCTAGCATCGCTATCAGGCTCATGGGAGTACGCAAGCTTTTCTACCACGGCAAGGTTACAACTCAGAGAAAAGTCAAGTGCACTGATCACTTTTTTAATTTGATGGTACTTTTCTTTCTCACGACTTTTTAAATTTCTTCAATTTATCTTCTTCACCCAAAACTCACTTTTCTTCCAATTTCCATTTAACTCTAGGTACAGTTCTTAATTTCTTCTACTTTAATTTCAAAAAAGAACCTTCAATGGTTTCTTTATAACTTCCATATTTAATCTATCTTCTATCTATACAAATAAAATCATATCTGTCCCTTTGTACCAAATCGCTAATCTCCGAAAGTTCTTCAATTTGTACAAAACTTTCCTTTCAAGTATGAGCGGGTTTTTATGCTCTTTATATATACTTATGTTACACCTGTGACAGGTAAAAAATGATTTTATAAAATGCGTCACTAACACATGTAATTCATGAATTTCCATTGAAGATATACCAAGCATCATGTATACACAAAATAGTATAAAAAGTATATTCATTACTCACGCATATGCCATACATAAATAAAGTATTAATGATGTCACCCCCACACAGAATAATAACGAATCTTATCCAGTTTACATTTAGCTTTCAACGAAAGAACATCGCGAGCATGAATATTTGTGAAAAAGTGTGGAAAAATTTATTTTATTTCATTGGAAAGAATTAACGGTTTTTTTTCTCTGACGTTTACGTTTTTTCCGTGCAAATAAAAAAACGGTGATTTTTGTGAATTTGGTTTTTTTTTTAATTTTTAATATTTTCAAGTAACTTTAGTCAGAAATTATTAATTATATTTCACAGTAAATAGAATAAAATTTATTACTTTCTTAGATAAGTTAATTAAGTTAGATGTTAAGAAAATTAGTTTTAGACAAAATGTAACTGAGGGGTTTACATATATTGCAGTGTGTTAAACCCATGCCTTCTGGATATTTTCATCAGGCCAGCATGTATACGACAATGGCGTCTTAACTTCAGGAGTGTGGAAAAGAGGAATAATTATTAAGCACGAAGATTAAAAGAGAGAAACAAGTTTCTAATGCTAATTACATTAGTAACGTGCTTCTTTATTTCAACCTTCGTGCTTCATAATTATTTTTCTTTTTCACACACTTGAAGTTAAGACGTCATTGTCGTCTATGTGCTGGCCTGATGAAAACATCTAGAAAGCATTGGTTTAACACAGCTCACCGGAGGGAGTGGGTCGTTGCTCACTACCAGCTGTCATCTTACATTACACAAATATTTTATGCGTGCAAAGGTTTTCAATGTCGTTAAGATTTTATAATGATAGTAGATAGCAAGGAAAATTCGGTTGTGGCGAAAACAACCGAATTAAGGGAAGGTTCGTTAGCTTTATGGTCACCCAAACTGACCGAATCTCCGCGAAAGCCATCGTGAGACATGTCGGGGCCGATCGGTTGAGGTGTGATGCCAACCGGTCTTTATTTGAAGCTCTTTGTCCCGCCCTATGGGTCAAATCCGAATTTTGACCCCCATTCGACCATATCAGCCCCGAACGATCAGATATGATCCCTTACTAATTTTGTTTTTTTTTCTATTCATTCCTTCATCGGCAGTCCACCCTCTCACCCTCTGCTCTCTCTCCCCCCCAATGACAACTAGAAGCTTTTTTCTAAATTTTATTTTTTCTCATAATAATATTCTCTTGGTTAAATGCCTAAGTTAGATACATAATTGAAATTGAATTGAGCGATAATATTTATTTCCAATTAATCTCACCGCATTTCCATTTTTTCGAATTCATTATCACAAGTAATAAATGTACTAAAATTCCTGATAGTATTTCCTTATTCGTTATAGATTTTACAACTATTTTAAAGTAATTTATAAATGAATTTATGCGAAATAATTTCCAAATTTCTTTTCATATTTATTAACCAAATTCAATGGCAATTGATTGGAACAAATGAAATGATAACAAAAGTAAAAATTATAGAAATTGTGATTTTGCCCTACTATTTTTTTTTCTTTTCAAAATTATTTACTTAACTTTTGGATATTCTTCCAACATATATTCATGATTTTACTGTATTCATAACTTAATTTAATTTTTAACTTTATATCCGAGTTTTAAAAAAAAAATAGATTTTTCTTTTCCCATCTTGCGTTATGAAATAATAGAAAAAATTTTTTTTGACTCTACTTCATTTCCAAAAAAAAACCTTATTTTCTCATTCTTATTTTTTTCTTTCATTGGAACTTTGCTTTTCTTAATTTAATTCTTAATTCTAACAATTTTATATATTTATTCATTTTTTTTGTTGTTTACCATTTTAATTTCATTTCATACACACTAAAGCAAATATTTTATATTGTCTATAATTTGTATTCTTTTTAAATATATACCCTTTTCCGGATTCATTATTTTGGAGTTTATTTTGGTAGTGATTTAATCGGGGTCTAGTTAATGCTAATATTGTTGCAATTTCCTTCATTTTAAATTATAGTTAACAAAAAAAATGTATGAAAGCTGGATGAAGATCTTCGTTGATGTAATAAATAAAATGAACGCTGATTTTCCTCGTGTATCCCATTCAAGTTGAACCGGCCAAACTTCTGATGGTTTTCATTTTAAAACATTTATATTAATTTCCCGTTATTATTTCAAAATGTAATTATAACCTTTTCTGCGTCAAAAAAATTATTAGCAACAAAATTATATTCGAATAAAATTTACCTGATTTCTGTTGATTCTTCTTATGGTTTTGGTATATTTTAAATTGGTGACGTCAATATAAACTAAATTGCTTCCGCTTTTTTTTTGTATAGAAAACTTACAACCTCAACTTATTGACTGTTGATTTTTGCTTTAATTTCCATCATATTTTATTTTCAAAATGGCTAGGAAATGATATCAGGAATTTTATATCTCTCATTACACCAAAACAAATAAAAACTGTACTCGCCATTACTGAGCCAAAACGAGAAAAAAATAGAAAAGCGCACACTTGGTTTTTTTTTTGTTCACATTGTTTGCAAAAATTTAGGGCGTTATTATTATTATAATTAAATTTTTTTTTTTGTTTAAAACATCCGAATTTATTTGTAATTATCGCCACTTTGGAAATTCAATTAAAACCATCATTCTTCTCTCTTTTTTTTTATACAATTTATCTCCAAAACACGTTTGCACTCTTCCAGAGTTTATCCGATTCTCTGTACCAAAACGATTTTTCCATTGCCGGCGCATTCATTACGGTAAAATAAAATCATGCCATATTTTTTGAGTGAAAATGAAGATCAGGCCGCATTTTGGCTTAACGTTTTCGGCTATTCTCCTTTTCTTCGTCTCTCTTTTTTTTTCATCTCTGTCATCCCCGGATATCATGTATCAATCTGCGACGAAAATCCCTTGAAATTGCGAAATTAGATTAGTCCGCAGATGTCATGACAGATTACAGACTGAAATTACGCTTATTTATATTTGAACTTTGCCGTAAGGGCATGTAAGGGGCCCATGCACGTTACAAAAATTTTGAATTTACCATTAGTTTCAAGTATACACTGTGATAAAATTGTTGAAGAAATCGATTTAAATTGTGATTTTTGTGAAAAAGATTCATAATCTGGTTTTTTAATTATACAACTTACTAAGTCCGTGACTTAAACGTTTATAGTGATGAAATTGGGTTGACGTAAACTGGTTAACTTCGACACAATCTAATCACTAAATTTAACGGATAGGTTGTTGGTAAAATTACAAGATTGTTTTGTTTGTAAAAAGAAATATAAGTTAATAATTTTATTTAATTCAGTAAAATATACATTTCGTTAGTGATTGCAATATGATTAAGTATTTTTTGAAATTCATAAAACAAATTGGGGGTTCTTTAAAATTTATGCAAATACCATTAAGCTTCTATTAAAATTCATAAAACAACGTAGGCGTTCTTCAAAATTTGTACAACTAGAATAAAGTTTAAATTTCATATAAATATAATTGAGTGGTGTCTGTTGAAATTCCTTTAGCAATTCTCCGTGTCGTCTTTGTTTAATGATGTGAAATCCGATAACGAAATCATTCCTAATTTTACGTGAGAAAATCGGACGATTATTCAATGTTTAGCTGATGATAGAATTATGCGAATATAGTCCGTGGTTTTTACGTTAAGAAAAACTAGGCTATAATATCCTTGATTTTATCGCGGAAAAATCAGGCGATATGTCCGTGATTTTGTAACGAAAAAATCAGGCGAAAATGTCCGTGATTTTATAAAGAGAAATCGGGCGAAATTGTCCGTGATTTTATGTTAGATCAATTAGGCGATGATGTCCGTAATTGTCTGAAGAAAACCAGGCGATATTGTCCGTAATTTGGTAAGGAAATAAACAGGCGACCATGTCCGTGTTTGTGTACAGAGAATCAGGCGTTACTATCCGTGATTAAATAATATTATCTGTGAGTGAAACTTTCTTGATTGAATTTATCAAGTTATTTGAATTTATGTTAATCCGGCAATGATATCCAGAATTAAGCCCCGATTAAAAATAACAAGGCAAAGTGTCCGTCATTATTTTTAATGTAATTATTGACAAGGCTGCGAGTGTCCATCGTCAATGGCCGATTGAAATTTGCAAGGCGAAAGGCATTTTTTCCAGTTGCCCGAACAGCATCAATCAATCAATTACTTGTTTTGGGTATACCTTTTGCTTTTCGCTCAATTTCCTGTAAGAACAGGCCCAAGCCTCTGCGAAAATAATGGCTTCATCTTTTGCAACTGGAGCCTGGCGTTCTTTTCTATTCGTTTCTAAAATATCAACTTCCCTGCGCAAATACTCATTTTTTTTTTTTGCATGTAGTCTGTTGGCGCGCTGTTCAATAAAATATTATAAAAAAAGGAGTAAGTATTTATTGCAATATTGTTAATTCCATAAAAATAAATAAATTCCTGATAAATCGCAGCGTTCATCGTCTGTGCTGAACAAACTGGATGTTCCCTGGATTGGAGTCTCCTGATCTTTAAGGAATTCCAGACAATCAAAATACCACAGAAGTTTTAGTGCAAGTTGTTTATTGCTGCATTAATTGCATTAGCAAGTTTATAATGTCACTCATGACTTCACTCTTTCGTTTTCCTTTCATTTTTTTCTTGCTCAAGTTTTAATCTTTCTTCATGTCGAACTTGCTCATTCCTGTCTCTTTCTTTTCAATACTCAATAAGCTTTGATTGAACTTCTTGATCCTTTTTGTTGCTGGAGCTCCGTAAAGTTCTTCTGTTTGCGATGGGTTGCTCACATCTTCATTATTAGTATCAGGAGAAAGATTGTCTAAGCCTAAAGAATCCACTAAGTATTGATGCAGACTTAATGGTGTGACTGCATCCATAAACTTCGCCAAGGCGGTTGAAAAATAACCAATTTATTGTATCTGTACCAGACTTTTTTTCCAGGCTTCATTTTGTTTGTAAGTTACCACCAGGATGTTGAATTTTTTTCTGGTTTCGTCCGAAGATTTAGTCGAGGTTTTTCACTATTCATCAATGTGACGACTTCGTTCCCGAGACAGTTTCTACTTCCATCTCTTTTTTTAAATTTAAATTCGATCGACAAACAGCTTTCTAATAACATTTTTGTTTCTCCATAACTCCAAGTCTCGCCAAAAAGTATTTAAATATTATAACCCACAATTAATATTAATATTATATTAATAGGAAATAGTATTACGATTCGTCGGCATTCTCATCCACTTCTCCCAAAATTTCAATTAATTCTCTGTGATGTTCAGAACTAATTAATTGTACAATATTTTATAATCTTTATACTCGCTCTTCCATTATTGCAACATCTGACGAAATCTTTCTATTAATGTTTGCAGTCAGAACAAACGAAATCAATTGACTACAGCGACTACGGGCAAATGCTGCATTCAAGTGAATTTTTGAACATCTGTTTTGACTGCTTGCCAACTGTTCTGAATTTCTGAACGCCTGGCTGCCTTGTCTGCGCAGCGGACTGAATTCTTGAACATGCTCTACGCTTGGTGGCAATAGAGCTATTTGAGAAATTTGGTAGAATAAAATTTCTGTGGGTCTCATATTTGCAAGGATTAGGAATGTTTTGAATTAAATTTCATATTTAACATTAATCTAGAGTAAAAGTTTGGAAGTAGCGGAAAAAATTCAGGTCTCACTTACACAGAGTAAAGAAATGTGAAAGAATATTTTCTTCGTGTTGATGTGGGCAAAGAAAAATAAATTATGAAGAACCGAGATCTGGATTTGAACCACTCTTCTCACTTATTTTTTACTTATAAATCGGTTAAATTAGCCTTTCCTATAATTTCTAAATGTTATTCGAACCATAGAACTGCAGTTATTCGAAATATTACAATTATCCTAAAACTTTTCAATTTCTAATGCCAATTTTTTGTATTAGCTATTATTAACTAAACCAAAACCCCTATACTCCTACAATGAATAATTCTTTCAATTATAAATTTTCCTGAAATAAGTTTTGCATTGAGAAGTTTTCCAGTCATCCGAAAGAATAGTGGGAGTCACAATCAATAGTAAGTTCATTTTTTTTCCAAAAGCGGAGTAGATTCGTTTTGCATCTAATAGACGAGGAAAAGTTTCAACAGAGCCGAACAGCATGGTTTGAACAGTGAGTGGGAAGCCTGGAAGGTGGCCCAACGCAAGTACAAATCGGCTTTTCGGAGGAAAAAACCAGAAGCATGGAAGAGCTACTGCGGCCAAAGTGAGGAACTCTCCCAGGCTTGCCGACTACAAAAAGCCCTCTCCATACCCATTTCCCCGAATCTCGTGAATCACCAGCATGCTCGTCTCTACAAGCCGAAAGTTCTCGTCCCCCAAAAAACCGACTGAAGAACGGCTTCAGAGATTGTAACATATGAGAGAAAACCTTTGCTCCGTATAAATCAGCAGGGCCTGATGGCATTTTCCCAGCACTTCTTCAGAAAAAAGCTGATTTGCTAATCAAACCACTCTGTCAAATCTACCGCACGAGCCTCGCCTGTGGAAGAAGGCACGTGTGATTTTCATAAGTAAGCCTGGTCGTACTGACTACACCGAGGCCAAGAGTTTCCGTCCTATCAGGCTAACGTCTCACGTCTCCACCCGAACCAACACGCGTATGAAGAGGGCAAATCCACGGATTCTGCACTCCATCAACTAGTGTTCAGAATTGAAAAAACTCTAGATACTAAATCATGCGCTCTTGGTACATTTCTTGACATAGCAGGGGCATTTGACAATGTCACTTTCCATGCCATGAGCGAGGCAGCCGAAGTGCACGGCGCGGATCTAACTGCCACTAGATGGATAAGAACCATGCTGCCCACTCGAACTGCATCGACCAGTCTGGGAAGAGTTACAGAATCAATCGCAGATATGAGAGGATGCCTGCAGGGAGTTGTAGTATATCCACTGCTGTGGTGTCAGGTTGTAGATGACCTTCTCAGGATTTTAAACAACTCGGGCTACTAAGCCCAAACGTATGCGGATGACATAGCTCTGCTTGTATCGGGAAAATTCGCCAGTACATTAGCTGAGTTGACTCATCAAGCTCTTATCAAGGTTCAAAAATGGGCCCTTTCCAAGGGACTCTCCATCAATCCTGACAAAACTGAACTCGTTATGTTCACCAGGAATAGGAATCTCGAAGGTTTTGAGGCTCCTTGCCTAGGTGAAACGAAACTGCAACTCTCCGAGTCAGTGAAATATCTAGGAGTATATTTAGATAAAAAGCTGACCTGGAAAAAGCACGTGGAGGTCAAAGAACAGAAAAGGTTGGCGCTCCTATGGGCCTGTTGCAGAACCTTTGGACCCACCTGGTGACTAAAACCTAAAATGTTGTACTGGTTGTACAATGTGGTGGTTAAACCTCTGCTGACCTACGCATCAATTTTTTGGTGACCTCGTACCTTAGTATCCAATGCTAGAGATCTTTTAAGCCGTATTCAAAGACTTGCTCTTTTAAGTATTACGGGTGCAATCAGAACCACGCCAACTGCAGCCATGGAGGCCCTCTTGGGAACTCCACCGCTACACTTAGTGGTTCAAAGTACAGCAATGGCAACATCCTATAGACTGCTGGACTCTGGGTTGATAGATTAGATTACAATGGTCATACCGGGATCATAACTAATCTGATCAAATCATGCCCCACACTCTCGATGCCATCGGACGTCATGTCCCGGGCATTCGTTTTCAAACGCAGATTCGAGACTGTCATGCTTCCCAGAAAATCCTAGATAGCGAACGGTTATAATCCCGCAAAACCACTCGGCCTCATCTGGTTCACCGATGGGTCTAAATCGGATGCAGGAACTGGGGCAGCTTTCATTGGTATAGTGCCCAAAAAGACAATATCTATCGCCTTGGGCACTCATTGTTCAGTCTTTCAGGCTGAAATTTTTGCCATTATGACCTGCGCCAATGAGAACCTAAACAGGGGCTACAAAAACCTGCATATAAACATCTTCTCGGACAGCCAAGCTGCGCTATAATCTCTGAGTGCAGTCGAGATGACATCTTGCATCGTCCAAGAATGCTTCAACACCCTTAATCAACTAGCTGAGTGCTACAGAATTGTACTCAACTGGATACCGGGACACTTCGGGCGCGCTGACAATACAACGGCGGATGTACAGGCCAAGGTGGGCACCACTACTAAACCTATCGAGCCGGAACCCATCATTGGTATTCCTAATAGCATGGCCAAACTCTCCATTAGAGAATGGACCATCGGACAACACAAAATTCAATGGCGAAATGAGTCTCTTCGACAATCCAAAATATTCATAACTGAACCCGGCCTTGTCAGGGACTCGTTACTGAAGTTGGCCGTAATAAAACCAGAGTGCTAGTGGGCGCCCTCACGGGACACTACTCCGTAACCATCTACATATCATAGGTATCCTATCTGATCCGACCTGTCGTAAGTGCGGAATCGTTAAGGAAACATCACCACACGTTATTTGTTTATGTGATGCCTTAACGGGCCTGCGAAAGAAGATCTTCGGAAAACCATTTCTAAGTACGGGGTGCCAGCTCCTTAAAAAAAAGGAATAGACGAAAATATAGAATTTTGTTTTTCTTTAATATTTTTCGTTTTAAATATGTATGTACTTGTATTTTTCTTTTCATTTCAAATGAAAATATTTTTCCTTTCTTTTTGGTAAGAGATTTTCTTTTATTAAGTAGAAACCCCTGTACCATTGTTATGTAACGTTGCCCTACCGACGACTCTCGTGGCTCTATTCGGGAACCTTTTTAGTGAAAAATACTAGAGTTTTCTTTAGCGAAGAAAGAGGAATCGCGAAATCGTGACTCAATTGTGGGTAGATCCGTGTATTGGGTGATGGACCGCTTGGGTGGTGTTATAATTCATAGAAGTAAATGCAAAATAGGACTTACGTAATTTTATTTGTCTTATTGTTGATTCCTTCTGTTCCGCTGGATACTTGTTCCAACTTACTAGGCACTACAATCACTTTAAATAAAGCGTCAATTAATTTGCTTCAACAACTTTATTAGGTAATCTAAAATTCTCTTTAACACAAAATCTCTTTCTTTAACCTTTATTACATAAAACTTTCTTTAACACGAAATCTCTTTTTTTTACAAACTTATTTTAGTAATATAAAACTTTTTAAGGGGTGTGCGTAATGTTTTATTACATTACACTCCTTCATATTGCCACAAGAAAATTATATTTACTTTCAAACAAAGAATCGAGATACTTTGTTAAAAAGGAGACATAATCTTCTTTATGTTTACTTATAAAATTGTTAGCGAGCGACCGAAAGTTTAAAAAAAATAAAGTTGTTCTTCAATTACAAATTTTGTTTAATAAAATATGAACTTATTATTATTAAAAATGAAATTTTTCACAAAAAAATAAAATGTACGTTTTTGTTATGTTTACATTTTTCTTTTGTAAAACAATAATTTTTATTATTTAATACTAAAATTAAAAAGATTTATTGCTTCAATTTGTTTTCAATTCAATTTGTCTACCGTATGTTTTTCTCTTTTAATTAAAAAAAATATTTTGCGAACACTGCATTTTAATTATGAAAAATTTATGAATGCGTATGGGTAATGCATTTTTTGTTTGCATAAAAAAAATAGTTCACCTTTGCAGTGACTCATAATTGATTTTTGTTTTGATATATGTTTCGTATTTGATGGAATAATTGGTTTTGTTTTCCTTTTGTCAAAAACTGCACTAAAAGAGAATGACATTTTAATTCAACCAATTTTTCGCTTTTAAATTTATATTGTTTCGAGTTATTATTTTATTTTGGAAAAACAAATTCTTTTACCCCTCCTCAAAAAAAAAATGTTATGTTATTATATTTTGTAGAAATTTAAAAATGTTCAAAGAAAAAAAAATGGATCGCGCACAGGCTAAATGTTAATTTTATAATTTTTTTCTTTTTAAAAGAAGGTTTTAGAGTTACAAAATGTAGGTTATCATTGGTTTAACGAGAAATTTTTCTTTTACGTGTTTTATAATTTCTTAGATTCTGGTCTGAAATATTTAGTTTGAGCTCGCGGTGCTCAACTGAGTTGATTTTGTAGAATAATGTTGTACTAGGCTTAGGGAAAAATGAGTTTTTAGGACGTTTCTTATCTATATGGACTTTTGTTGAATTTATTCAGTTTTCTGCTCCCTTGGTTGCTTATTGAAGGTACAAACCGTCAACTGGCTCGCCAAAGCAACTTCCAAAATAAACTCATTTCGAAAAGAGGGGCTTATCTTATTTCGATTCCTTCTTTGTATGAACTGATTTAACGGAACGAATCGGAATACGAATTCCTCTCTGCGTCTCTGTCTCATATTCCAAGTTGTCTACTTTTAAATTTTGGTTCAAAGGTTTTTGTCCGCCCTTGCGGTCATTTACAATTTTAGCCTCAGTCTGTGACTGGGCGACGTCTATATGGACCACATCTTTGAACATTGTGAACATCCCTGTAAAGGATGGAATCACAATGTTTTCCTTTTCAAAGTTTTGTTTTCTCGAACGTTACGCGTTTGTTTGGTCTTTCAATAATAGAATTGTTTGTGTGCAATCGAACCCTGAATTGCCATCTTTTGAATTTAGACTGGCTTTTTCCACCGCATGTTCTTTGTTTTTTGGGAGTATTTGGAGTGGAAAACTTGTACCCATATTTTGTAATGTGCC